>CM036586.1:1609447-2204447 GCA_020745705.1 Hemiprocne comata | reverse complement strand
GGTGATAGGATGCACTGTGGTGTCCAGCTGCAGGAAGAGTGACTTGAGGCAGGACAACTGCAGATCCTGTGCAGATAAGCACCTGCAGTTGTGAGAAAGGAGATTGCAAATCAAAAGATATCTTAAGCTGCTTTGCACAGTGTTAAGTAAAGATTTCAGTTGAGCTCTAATATGTACCACATCTATTTTATGCCCAAAAATAGGTCAGATGCTCTGTGTGGTTTCACTGGGGAAATGATCCCTTATGACTCTAATTTAAAAAAATTAGGAAAAAACAAAACAGGAAACCCCAGGAGCTGAAAATACATGAACAGATAAGATTGTCCTTATTTGCAACAAAAAGGAGTAATCCACTCATGGGGCTCTCTTGTATTCTGGCTGTCTGGGTGTCTTGCACACTTTTGGCAAAGACATGGTCATTTAAAATATATGGTCTGAGGAAACGGGGCGTATTCAGAGGGCTTCAGAGCTTAGGTTCCTGGGGGTTGTTTAGTCTGAGGAAGAGGAGGCTGAGGGGAGACATGAGCCAGCAGTGTGCCCAGGTGGCCCGGAAGGCCAATGGCATCCTGGCTTGGATCAGGAATAGTGTGGCCAGCAGGAGCAGGGATGTGATTCTCCCCCTGTGCTCAGCACTGGTGAGGCCTCACCTCGAGTCCTGTGTGCAGCTCTGGGCCCCTCACTGCAAGAAGGACATTGAGGTGCTGGAGCAGGTCCAGAGGAGAGCAACGAGGTGGTGAAGGGACTGGAGGGAAAGTCTTATAGGGAGAGGTTGAGGGAGCTGGGGTTGTTTAGCCTGGAGAAGAGGAGACTCAGGGGGGACCTCATCACTCTCTTCAACTCCCTGAAGGGAGGTTGTAGGCAGGTGGGGGCTGGGCTCTTCTCCCAGGCAACCAGTGACAGGACAAGAGGGCACAGCCTGAAGCTGCTCCAGGGGAGGTTCAGGTTGGATATCAGGAAGCACTTCCTCATGGAAAGGTGATCAGACACTGGAATGGGCTGCCCAGGGAAGTGGTGGAGGCACCATCCCTGGAGGTGTTCAAGGCAAGGCTGGATGTGGCACTGAGTGCCCTGGTCTAGATGGTGTGGTGGTGTTGGTCATAGGCTGGACTTGATGATCTTAAAGGTCTTTTCCAGCCTTGGTGATTCTGTGATTCTGTGAGACCTTGTTGCTCTCTACAACCTGAAAGGAGGTTGTAGTGAGGTGGGTTTTGGCCTCTTCTGCCAAGTTAAAGACAGGACCAGAGGAAATGGCCTGAAGCTGCACCAGGGGAGGATTGGATTAGATATTAGGAAGAATTTCTATACTTGAGAGTGGTCAGGCACTGAACAGGCTGCCCAGGCAGGTGATTGAGTCATCCCTGGAGATATTCAAAATCCGTGTAGATGTGGTACTTCAGGACATGCTCTAGTGACCAAGGTTTTTCTGGGTTTTTCTGTTTTGTTTTTGTGTTGATGGTTGGACTCAATGATCTTAGAGGTCCCTAGAGGTCCTTTCCAACCATGAAGATTCTGTGATTCTTTGAATCAGGCAGTGCCAACCCAGAAAGGACGTGTGTGTATATTGAAGCACAGGCTTCATATAGAAAAAAAATTGCTAAATTGGAAATAATGATGTGATATAAAAATCAGGTTGTCATTCAAAAGCAACAAAGGAAAGGTACAAAGCAGCAGTTCTGCACACTGGGAGATGATCTATATGTGGGTGGGCAGTACCTTGTCCTTTAAAAAAGAGGACAAGTCAAAGTCCTGCTGGGATGTCCTTTTGTTAGCATGGATCTCCACAGCACACAGCAGTTCTTTGCCTTCTTCAGCAATATGAACCAGGTGATGTCTTCTGCTTACAGACATTGTGGGATGGATTTGCATTAACACCACCAACTCATCATTGGGGAATTTGGGAAGGAGAGAGGTGGTTTGTGTCCTCTTCATTGTTTTCTAGTCTTTATGCCTATGGAAGTCAACTTGAAACTGTGAGGTGAACCTTAAAGGCTCATAAATAGGAAAGCACCTTAAAAAGAAATATGCCAATTTTTTAATTTCTCTGATTTTTTTATTGTTTTTCTTCAATTCTGACTAGTTCTTTCAGGTTTGAGAGGCTGTATTGGGCATCTGTAGAGCTGGTCAAGTCCAGCTGTGGTGCTGTGTACATAAACCTAATAGCAACATTTTTTTTAGGATAAATACTAAAGGAACAAATCGTGATACCACAGACTTTTTTTTTCCTTACTCATGTCTGACCTAAAACAACATCTCCTCTTATTTCTCATGGCTGGAGAGAATAAATGGGATTATTTTTGGTGTGGCTTCTGCTCCAGTCAGGAATTTTGAATGTCCAAGGGAGAGCCTGTGGAAGATGTGGCAGATGGCAGAAGGGTTGCTGACAATATATAATCTTAGAGATGTTACAGCCATTGTTGTTGTTGTTCTCTACTAGTGGTCTTCAGCTTGGGCCAACACCTACCTGTGTTCTCTGGGTCTGTACTACTTTGCACAGACCAAACATCATCAATTTTTTCAGCCTGGGAGACAGAATTCTTGTTTTTAGGAGGAAAGAAACTAAGTGCATGGACACATCCCCTTCCCAGAGCTTAAGTGGTTCCACTAAGCTGAAATGAAATGGTGAGAAAGAGCATCCCAAGACCTGGCCCCTCCACACCCCTTGCCCTGGATTAACACCTACCAATGGAGTGAAAAAAAGGCATCTTCAAGCTTTCCATGTCAGGATTTCACCATCAGAGTGCTTTGATGTATATATTTGCAAATGCAAGTGGTGATCTGGGGCATTTTGGTTGATATTTTGCCCAAAAAGCTTCATTCTCAAAAGCAGATTTTAGGTACTTTCTGAAGTAGGGTTCCTTTAAGTTTTCTTGCACATGACACCTAAAATCTATATATTCTAAGAATGTATTTCTTTACGAAAATAAAATTGGCATATTTAGAATAATAATAAATTATTTGCAGCATCAAGCCCAATTCACACTATTAAAAGAAAAAGATGAAATGCAGGGGACTAAAATGATTCACACAGGCTGGCTGACTTAGGACCAGTATTAGGATTCTGATTCCTGGTGCAGTTTTTTTGCAATGCAGGAATATAAAATTCCTGGAAGAAACCCAAACTAAAACTGCTGCAACATCCGTCCCATCCTTGAAGCTGCAGAATCTGCTTTGCTGCATTTCCCATAGTTATACACATTTTTTCCTGGTTTGGGCAATTGAAAAAAAAAAAAAAAAGAATGAGAGTGGTAAGAAGAGAATGTGAAGAAACTGAGCACAATTTATTAGGCAGGTAGCCACAAAAGTAGGATTTTATGTCAGAGAAACAGAATTCTGTTTTGTAAGAGTGCTACTGAATTAAATCATCATGGTTCTTAGTATGTATTTCCATTCATTTTGTATTCCCAAGCTCATAGGACTTGCTCTGAGGTTGTTCATGCCTTGGAGGAATATAAACATGGACATGAGGCTTTATTTAGAGGCTGAATTTTGACTTCAGACTGGGAGAACTTCTGCCCCTGTTGCTGTAAGGAACATCCTCGGAGCCCAATAAATGCATGGGTTTTGCCATCCCTAACTGAAGGCCACAAGCTTGGTGTTGACCCTGTGGTAGTGTTATTGGAACTGGACTAATAGGAACTAATAAGAACCCATTGCTGGATTTGGATAGATAGTTAAGAGTTAATTAGGCAGCTTCCTGGCTCTGAGCATGCAGTGTGTCCCTTTGCAAATAGTAAGGTTTGGAGCGTAACACCACAGCCCATCGCAGAACGCGTTCTCGCTGGAAGTTGAGATAGCAGAAAGCTGCCATCCCATTTCAACTGGAGTGGTGCTGGCTGGCAGGGCAGGGTGGGAACACTGTGAATGAAAGCCTGTTTTAGCAGCCCATCTGGTGCATATCCTTAATTAGTGTAATTCCCACGCAGACAGAAAGAGGAGTTTCCCCATCCTCGCTGAAATTGTCGCTGAATTTCAGAGGAGAGTTACTTCTTCAACTCAATGTTGCAGGAGATCTCATAGATGCAGGGAAGCACAATTCACATCACCTTGTGTTATCAAAAATCAGAGAATCAGAGAATCATTAAGATTGAAAAAGATCTCTAAGGTCATCAGGTCCAACCATCAACCCAACACCACCATGCCGACTAAACCATGACCTAAAATGCCACATCCACATATTTTTGTAACACCTCCAGGGATGGTGACTTCACCACTGCCCTGAGCAGCCTGTTTCAGTGCCTGACAACCCTTTTGGTGAAGAAATTGTTCCTAATACCCAATCTAAACCTCCCCTGGAACAACTTGAGGCCATTTCCTCTTGTTCTATCGCTTGTTCCTTGTGAGAAGAGACCAACTTTGGCTTACTCCAGCCTCCTTTCAGGGAGTTGTAGAGAGCAAGAAGGCCTCCCCTCAGCCTCCTTTTGTAATGATGTAGCCTCTGCATTTGCAAGGATTGATTTATGGTAGTGGAGAGGTGAAGTCATCCACAGAGTCACTGTGAGCACAACTGGGCTGTTCGTGTCCCACACTGTGGGATGGAAAGGCTCTACAACCTGAATAACATCTTACTGGGCTCTTCCAGGCCTGATTCCTGACTTTGGTAAGGAGTGTTTTTAGTGGATATGCTGCCTCCAGTTCTCCTGTTCTATGTCTAAAAATCACTTTGTCTCTCTCTAAAATGAATCATAAAATATGTGGGGTTGAAAGAAACCTTCAAAGGTCATCTAGTCCAGCCCCCCCCCTGCCATGCACGGGGACCTTTATGACTAGATCAGGTTGCTCAGAGCCTTGTCAAGCCTGACCTTGAATGTCTCCAGGGATGAGGCCTCCACCACCTCTCTGGGCAACCTGTGCCAGTGCTTCACCACCCTCATTGTAAAGAACTTCTTCCTAATATCCAAAGTGTGGCTCCTTTGATCAGATAGTCTGTCATGGTGGGTCGTTCTGTGCCTTAGACTGTTTTTACAGCCCCGTCTGATCCTGTGTTTACAGAACTGAATGCTTTGCTGATCTTTGCAAAGTAATTACAGAATTAGAAAAGTGACACACACATGAACATAAAATGCCATGTACCAGGGTCAGAAAACAGTTTTCCCAATGGCAATACAACCCTTATATGTTTTTACTGTGTTTTGCAACAACTTCACTCATTTTATTAGGCTAATAAATGTGTGTTTCATAAGGATCACTCTGTGGCCAGAAACCAATTGTCTGGGCAGAAGACATTATCTGTCATTTCAGGTTTTAAGATCAAGAGTTGAAAAAAATGTCATACACAAATGGAACTACACAGGGAATTAGTTTCAACTAGTTAAATTAGTTTGATTTGGAAGAATGTAACTCCTGGTGTTGGAACTTGTTTAGGGGCATTGAAGCAAATACCCTCACTCTTTTGAGAAGAGGAATGACATCCCTAATGGAGGTACAGCATCCAATTTGTCCCCATTTGCTGCCTCCAGAAGCACAGCAGTATTGCTCAGCTCCGTTACGATGCAAATCCATTTTCCTCATTAGCTTGGACCAGACTCTGGCTGCCAAATGAGGTGGATGATCAGAAGCAGTTCAGATACCTGCTTTTCATCTGTATTTATTCTGGAAGCCATTTCTCTTTTCCCCAAACACATCCTGCAAGCATCTCTCCTTGTAAAACCAGCCCACGGAGCCTCAGCTCAGCTCTTCAGAGACACTGGGGGGCTGAAGAAGTCACCATGTATCTTCAAGGGCATATGATAAACTTTCTGTCTTCTCTTTTTTTCTCCTGCAGCTCTGGCTCTGCAGACACAAGGTGTTCACATATGAATGGCTGGAGCCTGGAGCACAGCTGCTTCTTTGATCACTTTTTCTTGCCTTCCTAAATAGCAGTATTAGCGTGTGCCAACTGAGTCAAGTTCTTCTGCCAACTTACTAATGAGTGTGATTAGGTTGAAACTGCACGTGGCTTCAACGTCACCTGGCTTGATTTCTAATCTAGATCTCAAAAGTGCAGTATCTTTATGCTGGAAGCTGTTTATATACTAGATCATTGCCTTCCTGTGCAAATAGCTGTAACTTGGACAGTTACATCGGGTGCCAGATCTGGGGCATGAAACCTGCCAAGCTTTTCTCTGTGGTGTTGCACGCACGAGGTCAGCGAGAAAGTAAAGTAATTGTGCTCAGATTTTACTCTAATATTTGTATGCTTGATTACCTGGGTGTCTTAAAGTGAATTGTATTGTGGATACTCTTGTCTCATATCGACTAAAGTAGTACCTAGAAAGGTTGGACCAGATGATCTTGAGGTCCCGTCCGACCTGGCATTCTCTGATTCTATGATTGTCTCATAATTTCAGTGCAATTGAGTATGGTTAAAACCCAATCCAACTCAATAACATCTCAGGTCAACTCTGTTCTGCATGAAAATCAGTAGGGATCCCTCAGTGTTTCCTCTAGGTTACTTCCATGGAGGAAAAATATCCTTGATTTGCATTATTTGATCCCATCATCACTAATGTCAGGAGCTGAATTAGCTGTAGTAACTGAAGTCTCCTCCAAGATCCCTCTGGGTCAGATGGAGGAGTACCAGAGGCACTAGCACATCTTTTTATTGGAGGTCAATATATTAATTATCTCTCTGGGGCTCTCAAACCAACATCTTTCCCCATTTTGCAATTCCCTTTGCAGAGCAACAGGTACTCATTACAACAGGCGGATAAGGAACAAGAATCTTCAAAGGAGGCTTCGTATTTATTTACTCGTTGCCCCTAATTTTGACTTGGCCCTAGGCTTATTGTGCTTGTCCTCAGAAGTAGGAAAGAGTAGGCAGAGATGAGCTTACTGCAGAATATAGTTACTCCCTGATGGGTAAGGAACAGAATAATTTAGAAAAAATGGTAATGTACTTAACGACTGGTTTTTTTCCTCAAACCAAGACCAGAAAACTGTTATCCTCACTAAAGAGCTCTAAAGTTGCTTGTTTAAAGTGGCTCAGCACATTAATGCTTCCCTCCTTCTAGTGCAGTCACCTCCATCTTCTCTACAACCATGTGTTTCTGGGTCCTGGTACCCTCTGGGCATTGCTGGTCATACCAGGATGGGAGGGAGCCTCAAGATCCTACCAAATCGAGTCATTATCTTTGCTGATGGTCATAGAATCACAGAGTGGTTTTGGGTTGGAAGGGACCTTAAAGATCATCTGGTTCCAACCCCCCTGCATGGGCAGGGACACCTCCCACTAGATCAGATTGCTCAGAGTCCCATCCAATCTGGCCTTGAACGCTTCCAGGGATGGAGCAGCCACAGCTTCTCTGGGCAACCTGGGCCAGTGTCTCACCACCCACATAGTGAAGAATTTCCTCCTAATGTCTAATTAAACCCTCCCTCATCAAGTTTTAATCCATCACCCGTTGTCCTCTCACTACAATCCCTTGTACAAAGTCCCTCCCCAGCTTTCCTGGGGCACTAGAAGGTGCTCTAAGGTCTCCCCAGAGCCTTCTCTTCTCTAGGCTGGACACCCCCAACTCTCTGAGCCTGTCTTCACAGCAGAGCTGCTCAAGCCCTGTAATCATCTTTGTGGGCTCCTGTGAACTCTCTCCAGGAGCTCCATGTCCTTCCAATGTTGGGAGCTCCAGAACTGGACACAGTACTTCAGGTGGGGTCTCATGAGAGCAGAGTAGAGGGGGACAATCCCTCCCTGGCCCTGCTGGCCATACTTCTTTTGATGCAGTCCAGGACACGGTAGGTTTCTGGGCTCCAGCACACAGTGCTGGCTCCTGTTGAGCTTCTCATCCACCATCACCATCAGGTAGAAGAGCTACCAGGCTGGTGAAAAGGCCTGGAGGACAAGTCATACGAGGAAAGGCTGAGGGGTGACCTCACTGCTCTCTACAACTACCTGAAAGGAGGTTGTAGGGAGGTGGAGTTGGTCTCTTCTCTCCAGTGAATAATGACAGGATGAGAGGGAATGGCCTGAAGTTGCACCAGGGGAGGTTTAAGCTGGATATGAGAAAGAATTTCTTTACTGAAAGAGTGGTTGGACAGTGGAACAGGCTGCCCAGGGAGGTGGTGGAGTCACCATCCCTGGAAGTGTTTAAAAGAAATAGAGATGTGGTGCTTAGGGTCAGGATTTAAGCATTAACGGGTAGATAAAGGTTATGCTGGGTGGATCTAGGTTATGGTTGGACTTGATGATCTTCAAGGTCTTTTCCAACCAGCATGGTCCTGTGATGACCCCCAGGTCCTTCTCAGGGCTGTTATCAATCCATTCTCCACCCAACCTGAATTTGTTTGTGGATGTACATGCCACAGTGGTACGATGCCCAAGTTAGGTGTGTACAGTAGCTCCACCAAGCCCTGATACTCCAGGGCATTCCTGCTCGGCCCCTGGAATTAGCATCTCTTGGTTTGGGCTTTTCATTTGCCTCAATGTTATTTATTGTTTTTTCTGGAGTAACCCCTGATTGAGCTGACTGGCTGTACCCTCCTCCACACACCAGAGGCTCATCAGCCAGTTGGATGATAATGAAAGATCACACCATCTGCCTGCTCATTTAGTGGCGTGTCAGCACAAGGCGAATGGGAAGTAATTGGATTGACAGACATGGAGCCAGTTACTAGACTGTTTGCTGCCTGACTGGGGAGAGCAGAGGAGCAGGGAGGTGTAGCAAAGCTCATCTGATGGTGCCTGTTGGAAGAGCACCACAATCTGCCAGGCCAAATTCATGGCCGTTGAAACCTCTGGCTGCTGGAAGTTGTTCCTCCCTCCTGACCCCTCCAAAGCCATCCTTGCATTCAGATTACAAATCATTATAGCACCATCTAATAAAAAACAGTTTGCATAAAGATGGTGCCCATTTATAAAGCTGTCACTGCAGCCACTCTATTAATAGAGCCATTTTAAAGATTTATAGTCAGCATATGTCACTTTTTACAGGGGCCAGATTGAGCGCCGGGAGGTTTGAGCACCAAGAATGTGCCACCAGATCAGATTTTAAAATAATATGAGTAATAAGTTAATTTTTACCAAGCTGTTGGGCTCAAGAGAGAATGTGAACTTGGGGGCGGGGGGGGAGTGCTATCATTACATTTCGGTGGTGGCCAACAAACTGAATGTGATATGGCATTAAAGGGAAGAGGATCTAATAATACAAAAAGCTAAACTTCATGAACTTCATTTTTCAGATCACTCTGGGTGACAGGATGACATTATACCATGGTTCTGTGAACATCTTTATTGATGCATGATGCTGAAGTGTCTTATATGCATTTAATAAAACCTCACAATATTTCTGTGTGATAGGCAGGAATTCTTTTAGAATTGATTGTCAAGATTGTTTAAAATTACAAGGCTTTTTAAGCAAGGCTGGATGTATTTCCTGCCTTGCACAGTGCCAAACATGTCAGTAGTAGTGAAATCCTCTTACCTGCTGTTGTTTCATGGGAAATAAAACATCTCCCTTCCCTTTTATAGTAAGTTAGAGAACCAGCAGTGGGATCCCACAGGTTTTGCTTTGTTTCATGGGCAGAAAATGCCTCTTAAGTGTCCATCTGCCCTGGGTTCACGTAAAATAAATACATTGTAGAACTTCTATAGAGAGAGAGATTGATTGACCATGGTTAATACATTTATCTTCTGGCTTCTGCAGGATTGGATTCAACTTACAAATGGATCGACAGTGGGTAATTTAGTTCAGTGGTCATTTTGGATTGTCATCTCTATCATGAAGCAATCTGTGGAACTTTGAGGCAACTGGCAGGCTTTGCTCAATGTCAGTCTAGTTTTGGGGCTCTAGCTTATGGTTTTAGGGAGGAGGGTGGAGAGATTCGGTGGTGCAGCTTCCAGAGAGCAAAGGGGGAGCTGGTTGTAGGACCTGTGTTTGCTGAGTTTGGTGTACACTTAAAACACATGAAGTAATAGAATCGTAGAATGGTTTGGGTTAGAAGGGACCTTAAAGATCATCTCGTTCCAACCCCCCTGCATGGGCAGGGACACCTCCCACTAGACCAGCTTTCTCCAAGCCCCATCGAACCTGCCCTTCAACACTTCCAGGGATGAGGCAGCCACAGCTTCTCTGGGCAACCTGGGCCAGTGTCTCACTGCCCTCACAGGAAAGAATTTCTTCCTAATGTCTAACCTAAATCTCCCTCTTCCAGTTTTAATCCATTCCCCTTCATCCCATCACTCCCTGCCCTTGTCAAAAGTCCATTCCCAGCTTTCCTGGAGCCCCTTCAGGTGCTGGAAGATGCTCTAAGATCTCCCTGGAGCCTTCTCTTCTTCAGGCTGAACACCCCCAACTCTTTCAGCCCGTCTTTGTAGCAGAGCTGCTCCAGCCCTCAGATCATCTTCGTGGCCTCCTCTGGACTCTCTTCAGAAGCTCCATGTCCTTCTTATGTTGGGGGTTCTAGAACTGGACATGGTACTCCAGGTGGGGTCTCACAGGAGTGGAGCAGAGGGGGACAATCCCCTCCCTGGCCCTGCTGGCCACACTTCTTTTCCTGCAGCCCAGGACACAGTTGGTTTCTGGGCTCCAGCACACAGTGCCGGCTCATGTTGAGCTTCTCATCCACCATCATCCCCAAGTCCTTCTCAGGGCTGTTACCTATCTGTTCTCCCACCCTTTATTTGTGCTTGGGATTGCCCCAGCCCAGGTGCAGAACCTTGTGCTTGGCCTTGTTGAACCTCATGAAGTGTGCATGAGCCCACCACTCAAGCTGGTGTTATGTTATTTTTTGCAGTAGTAGCTCCTCAAAGCTGTGTTTCAGGCTGAAGGTGGAGGGTGTTGCCAAGGCTGCTGAGCTGCACATCACAGCTCTGCTGTCCCCATTCACTGGAGGGGCAGCATGTTCCATTTTCCTCTTACATGGATATGCACAGTTGAGGTTTGTTGACATCTTAATGCTACCCAACCCTTCTGCTGTTTTGAGGATCTCTTGCTTGGCAACCACGCCTTGCTTGTTGCAGTAAAGGGGGAAACTGAGGCCCTCTATACCCAGACAACCCCAAAAAGTTCCTCAATAAATTACGAAGAGACAAAACACAATGGACCACGGGTTTCCTGCTCCCAGGTACACATTGTAAAGAATCTGTTCCTGCTCAAAAGGATTAAAAGGAGGTTCATGGCCTATAGGGAATAAAGCTGCTTTATATTTCTTCTCAAAATGAACTCAGAGGCCTTGCAGCATAGTTAGGTGTCTGCAGGGGGTGAGGAGAAGAAAAGTGGAAGTCAGGTCTCAAAAGCAGCCCTGTAGGTTGGGCTGGTAAGGGACTGTATTACACACTGGTGCATGTAGCTACACACACAGACACGTGTGTAGCTACACACACACAGACACGTGTGTAGCTCCACCAAAACACATCCCCGGGGAGGGGAGCAAACATAACCTGCTGCTCACTGGAGACATCTGAAGGGGTTTTTACCTCAGTGCTGAGGAGGGTCTTTAGGATCTGGACAAAGCTCCAGCTAGGTTTGATCTAAAAGACCTCTGTGAAGACATGGAGCAAACTAATCTGCTTTAGGAGGCTGAAAGGTCAACACCAAGGGGTGGCTCTTGCAAGGAGCCTTGAACAGTACGTTGCTTTTCTATCCCTTGCTGTGCTATGTATGCTGAAGCCACCTACTGTCCCTGCCCATGGCAGGGGGGTTGGAACTAGTTGATCTTTAAAGTCCTTTCCAACCCAAACCATGCCGTGATTTTGTGAATCTCTGCTATACAACAAGGTGCTCTCAGGGAGAAGGAGTGAGTTCATAGATTTCTCTGATGAGATGTACACCTTGTAGGATAAATAAATGGCTCAAAAGCCCCAGATCCCTCCAAGTATTTTCATTGGCTGGGAGGTCAGAAGGAAATGAAGAGGCCAAACAGCATCTGCATTTTGGTTGTAGAAGACAGACAAGTCTTCTCTTTGCTCAGTGTTGCCTTCTCATGCTTGTTAAATGCTTCCAATGCTTAAAATGTGCTCCTTGGGGTGCTTTTTATGTTGGTTCTCAGAGTCACAGCAGAGTTCAGCCACGTCCCAGCTATGTTTTCACCCGTAGTGAGGATTCTTGCTTGTTGGTTATTGCAAACAATGGGATCTTCCTGGTGTCTCTCTTAGTTTGAATCTGTATTTAAACCTTCAAGAACCTGTAGTCTGGGATATTTTATCCCTAATTTCTTTGAGTCTGAACAACCAGTTTGGGGTAATGGTTTCAAACGGAAGGATTTAGGTTAGACATTAGGAGGAAATTCTTTAGTGTGAGGGTGGTGAGAGCCTGGCCCAGGTTGCCCAGAGAAGCTGTGGGTGCCCCATCCCTGGAAGTGTTGAAGGGCAGGTTGGATGGGCTTGGAGCAACCTGGTCTGGTGGGAGGTGTCCCTGCCTGTGGCAGGGGGCTTGGAACTGGATGATCTTTAAGGTCCTTTCCACCCAAGCCATTCTGTGATTGCATGATTTGCTGTTCTGTCAGTAACCAGTATCCAATTCAAAGGATTTCTGATGTTTCATCAGTTTTTCCTTGCTCACCAAAAGGTTCATTCCAGGTACATGGATGTTTTATGACAAAGATAGAGGGAAAAGAACAGTTTAGGATCATATGAAAATTAAAGCTGACATGTGTATTTGGGCTGAATGTCTGTAAAAATTTTCTTCATAAGGTTTTGGAATATTTTTTTTTTTTGCTATCAATACAATTTTTTGAGGAGGGAATTTCAGATAATTTATCATCATCATGAAGAGAAGGAGTAGTTGATGTTATGCAGTTTCAATGACATGTCTTCAGTTCCTTTTACTGATATTTTAGAAGACATCTGATCACAAGAAGACAGAAGAAAGGCTAGGGAAGGTGAGAGTTGTAGGTTTCTAAATCAATCCATAGAGCTTTTCTGGGTTTTATGGTTTTTATTGCACACTTTCAGCCTAGGTAAGACAGTCCTCACAACCAATTAAGTTGTGAGTTAGAATGAATTAAATTTTCTGAAATAATTTGCCTTTTTCGTCTTTTTTTTTTTTTTTTTTAAATCTAAATGACTGACATTTAGAAAAAGATACTTCATTTTACTGAAAGTGCTTTTCTGTCTAAGGGGAATGCTTCATTGCAGCTGCAAATCACCTCAAATGCTTTCGTAGGAGGATAAAACACATTAAGAGTTGTGCATCATTTTGAAAATGCAGGTTCTGAATTCAAGATAAGATGCAGATTTCTCATTTTTTCCCTGCCTGCTGTCTTCAAGAACTCCATCCTGGCCAGACATCTCATCGAAGTGTCCTTCAGAGCAGTGACATCCCTACGAGCTTTGTTAAGATTTCAAGCAGTTCCCAAGGGTTCCCACAGTGGCCGTGATCCCAATCCTGGTGTCACCCCCCAGCTCTGCATTTTTATTCAGAGGAAACATTTTGGCATTCGGCAGGTCTGACATATATAGCAGGGATGTTAACTAAGTGTAACTGCCTCAGTGTTAGGGGACTAACACTAAGCTGGGGGAAGAGTGGCTGGAGAGCAGCCCAGCAGAGAGGGACCTGGAGTGCTGGTGGACAGCTGGTTGAACATGAGCCAGCAGTGTGCCCAGGTGGCCCGGAAGGCCAATGGCATCCTGGCTTGGATCAGGAATAGTGTGGCCAGCAGGAGCAGGGATGTAATTCTCCCCCTGTGCTCAGCACTGGTGAGGCCTCACCTTGAGTCCTGTGTGCAGCTCTGGGCCCCTCACTTCAAGAAGGACATTGAGGTGCTGGAGCAGGTCCAGAGGAGAGCAACGAGGTGGTGAAGGGACTGGAGGGAAAGTCTTATAGGGAGAGGCTGAGGGAGCTGGGGTTGTTGAGCCTGGAGAAGAGGAGACTCAGGGGGGACCTCATCACTCTCTACAACTACCTGAAGGGAGGTTGTAGTCAGGTGGGGGCTGGGCTCTTCTCCCAGGCAACCAGTGACAGGACAAAGAGGGCACAGCCTGAAGCTGCTCTAAGGGAGGTTTAGGTTGGATATTAGGAAGCACTTCCTCATGGAGAGGGTGATTAGACATTGGAATAGACTTCCCAGGGAATGGTGGAGGCACCATCCCTGGATGTGTTCAAGGCAAGGCTGGATGTGGCACTTAGTGCCATGGTCTAGATGGTGTGGTGGTGTTGGTCATAGGCTGGACTTGATGATCTTAAAGGTCTTTTCCAGCCTTGGTGATTCTGTGATTCTGTGACTTGTCTATCCTGAACGTGCCACGTGGCTCGCTCTCTCACTTTTACTGAATTCACCCCACAGTGTGTCAACCTTTCTAGGGTGTTTTTTTCATTTTTTGTGTGCTGGTGAGAGATGATTTTAAATGTGGCTGCTGATCCTGTTTCTGAAACCCTGCTAAATTACAAGTGAAAGGTTCTTTTGTGAGTAGAATAATGGGGGCAAATGGGAAGTGAATCAAAGTTGTTCCTCCAAGGCCTTCTTTATGGCCCCTTTTTACAGTGAGCTATATCTCAAATTTCACTCTTTGGAGAGTAAAAAGAAAGTAGTAGGGTATGAAAGGGCTCAGTGACACAGGCTGTCACCATTACACTGGTTTTTAATTGAGGTTTCTTTGGCCGTTTGGATTTATGCACGTGCAGGAATGGCCAAATTGAATGTAAAAAATCATGTCCAGACCTTTCTTGATGCCCAGCTTAATTCAAATGCAAAAAAGTTTTCTCCACTTTGATTTTTACACCTTTCTAAGAGTGCTGTTGACCAAAATGTGATACCTTATCATGTATGCCAGCTCCCACACAGACCTAAGCTTTGATCTTTAGGATAGCCATGGGCCAGCTGGCTTTTTTGGCATCTTAATAGTTACATGGATAGTTTGTGTGAGTAAAATGGGAACATTTTTGAAAGTACTCTTAGAATTCTATTTTTTAGATGCTGTTAAATATTTTTTCATCATAAGATTGAATTGTGTTTGAATAAGCTAACCAGCAGTATTTGGAATTTAAATAAATAAATAGCACACAGTGTGACTGTGAATGTATGTGTCTGCCAAGCAGAAAATAGAAAATATCTGTTAGGTCTTTAATTCCACCCAATACTTCTCATTTTGAAGACTTCATTTTCAGTTTCTTACAATTTGGCTGGTCTTTCCTTGCCAACTGGGGCTAGATTATTTTTTTTTTTAGGAAGATGTGTCTAAAATACTTGTTCTTTCTGAGAATGAGAAGGAGAAATACATCGTGCATGTTGGCAAATTCTGATGACCTTTTCTTTGGCTGGAAATTTGCATCTTCACATTTCTCAGTAAGAAGAACTGTTGTGTAAAGGGTGGGCCTTTTTGCCATCCCCCTGAAAATGCAGCAAAATTTGGCTTAGTGACACACCTTTGAGGAAGTGTAGGGCTCCCACTCTCATAAGAGGCTTCCCAGTTTGTAGCAGTTGTAGTTCCTGATGGGCATGATGCTGCCCACAGCTAACCAAGACCAAGTCAAGGGCAAGGACCTCACAAAGGTGCTGGTCCCTGAGCCAAGCACTATGGCCCTTTGCAGGGTTGGGCTCCAGCTGCCTGGAGGAGGATGCTTCCTGATTCAAGTGCCCAGAAGAAAGGAGAAATGTAGGATGAACAAGGAAAATAAGAGAACTGGGAGCCAAGTTCCCACAAACAGAAGTGATATGAAGACATGAGAAGGCAGGAAGAACGAAGCTTGGAAGCGGTGCCGACAGCCCCGAGGGACTTGATGGCACAAATGTCTCACTTGGTGTTACAGTGATTCATGGAGATGACAATTGGCTGCTGGCACCTGTTACTCCAGTCATGCAGCAGAAAATCCCCAGCACTGTGACATTTGCTGTCTGAACACTGACCGTCCTGTCCCTAGGACAAGACAAGGATCTGCTGATGAGAGCATTAGTGTGTATTAGAAATTATACCACAATGTCATGCCCAGCAGGCCAAGTTAAGGTGACACAAGCAACTCCAGTCCTTTCCTTGCTTTTCCAAACTTGTCAGTGTTGGACTTTGCATCCTTAATTCTCTTAAGAAATACAGAAGATTAATGTTTTCCATTAGATTAATCTGTTTTTAATGGCATTCTGAATAATCCTCCCAATAGACAACACGTAGGGTGCATCATGTAATGTGCTAGAAGGATTCTTGGTGCCAATCTGCTATACATCTATGTCTGGAGCCTTGTGATGCTTTCTTGGACACCCCAGTCATGTGCTCAATGGAGTTTTCCTCTTGGTGGGATGAAGGTTAGAGAGGCACAGTGGCTTCCTTAGGTGCTTCATTTGCAGAGCAGATGTGGGACTTATCCTGGCCAGTGAGGTCATCCTTGAACCACAGGAGATCATAGTAAATTGTACCCCAGTCATCCTTCTTTGAGGCTGTACTAAGTGGTGATGTTCTTGTACCTTTGGAGTATCAAATTTATGAACTCTTAGGGCTGTTCCCTACTCTACGAGAAGCCCTGACATCCATAATACATTTTCTTTACCTTTTCTCTGCTTCCATTTCCTTTCGTAGAGATCTTCTGATTAATGAAGACTTCAGAGATAGTCTATTTTTCATTACCATTATCATTAATCAAGCTATCCTTGAACATTCAAACTTAAGGTCTCTCATCCGTGTCATCTAGTCCTCCATGCCATGCAGTTTCATTCTTAATAGCTTTTTCTTGATATCGAGTTTAAATCTGCTTTCCTAAGCTCTTGATCATTTGTTCTTTATCACAAGTGTTGCTGAGCACTCACAAAATCCCCTCTTGGAGACATTGCTATCTAGCAGCTTTCTTGTCTCTGTGATTGCTTTATGGTTTGTATCAAGTGAAATAGGGAAATATTTGTTATCCTTACCAGTAATAAGCAAAGCATTGTTGCCTTGTTTATGCCAAGAAATTAAAGCTTATTAGGACATGTCAAGCACCAGGATTTAGTTCTCTAATCAAGGTAAAGTTTGCTGGAGATTAAGGCATGGGTCTTTAGGAGAGATTTGAAATGGTGATTAATGCCAGGTACTGGGAATCAAAAATCCTTGATTACATATTTCACTTGCACTGACCTTTCCTACAGCCTCACTCAAGCAATTTAGTTTCTGGTGTAGGAAACACTTAGAAACACCATCAAGCTATTGTGGGATAAGGAGTTGCTGTAATTCAGCACTTCTGAGCTCTAATAGTTGTACACAGCCATTCTCCCTCTAGAAGTTGGCAGGGTTTTTTTTCCATTTCTGTTGGTTCAGCCATTTTTAAGCCTGTGCTGGATTTTAGAAGTGTTTAGAGCTGTTCCCTTCACCTCACTGGAAGTTGCTCCCTTCAAATTCAAGTTGCTCTGCCTCCCCTTTCCAATACCAAAAGAGGTATCTTGGTATTGGGCTGCATCGGGCAGGTGTTGTAAGTTAATTCACTTTTTTTTTTGAGAGGTCTCTGCATCAAAAGTGCTGTGTAAATAAGCTTACAAAGAAAGAGTGGCAAATTTATTGGCAGACTCGAAAAGATATGGTAAGTTAAATATGGTCCCACCAACTTTGACACAGTTTCCTTAAGGACATTAATGGTCGGCACTCAAAGCTGGTGAAGGGTGTAGAGAACAAGTCCTGGGAGGAGAGGCTGAGGGAACTGGGATTATTTAGTTTGGGGAAGAGGAGGCTGAGGGGAGACCTCATTGGTCTACAACCTGAGAGGAGGTTGTAGGAAGCTGGGTGTTTGCCTTTTCTCCCAAGGGAATAATGATAGGACTAGGGGAAATTGCCTAAAGTTTCCCCAGGGGAGGTTTATACTGTCTAGTCTATTAGGAAGAATTTATTCATTGAAAGAGTGGTGAGGCCCTGGAACAGGCAACAACAGGAACAGGGAGGTGATGGAGTCCCCATCCCTGGAGGTATTCAAGAACCATGTAGATGTGGCACTTCAGGACATGCTCTAGTGGGCATCGTGGGTGTTGTGTTGGTGGTGGTTTGGTGTGTTTTGGCTTGGGGGTTTTTTTGTTTGTTTTTTTGGTTTTTTTCTTCCTCCTGGGTGGACAGTTGGACCTGGTGATTTTACATAACGATTCTGTGATTCTGTGACATGAGGTCTGTTATTTCAGAGATGAGCTCAGTAGTGGTCTCTCTGCTCTCTTCCTAGATAACTCCACTGTTTCCCTCTTTGATAAAGCCTGTTCATATTATCAATCTGTGAAAGCCAAGGGATCAAACTACCATCCTTTGCACTTCTCTCCATGCAGCATCTCTCTTTGGAGAGGCAGTCTTCAAGTGGAACTGCAAATGGTCCCTCCATGGAAGCAAGAGCTGCCTAGATGTGTCACTCCAGACTGATGGAGTCAACACCACAGAGGCTTTAGGGAGCAAATTGTAGAGATTTGAAGGAAATCATGCTACTAAAACTGACAGGAGCTCCTCAGTCAGTCCTCTGAAGGGGGGGTTCAGCGTCCTCTGGAGTGCTGAATGTGAAGGAAGAAAATTACTGAAAATTAAGCAGACCTCATTGAAGTGTTGGGGAAATGATTACTGGGAAGGCATCTCTAGTAAATGCTAACCACTCTGGGACCATTAGAGATCTCTCAATTGCAAAAAAAAAGTCTTTCTTAATGAGGAAGAGGTGCCTTTCAGGATGCAGAGGGTGTTGCTACTTCTTTTGGGAGATCCAAGGTCCAATACTTGCTTCTGCTGCTGCTCTATAAAACAATGATTAAAGCAATCCCAGCCTGTCCAGGACTGAGATTAAAATAGAAAAGACTGTGAGGCACTTGCGTGCATTGATGAAGAGGATGGACCTGCTAGGGCAGGTCCAGAGGAGGGCCACAAAAATGGTCAGAGAGATGGAACACCTCTGCTGTGGAGACAGGCTGAGAGAGCTGGGGTTGTTCAGCCTGGAGAAGAGAAGGGTCTGAGGATACTTCATAGCACCCTTTCAATACTTTAGGGGGCCTATAAGAAAGATGGGTACAGACTTTTTATCAGGGCCTGTGGTGGGTGATGGGTGATGGTTTTAAACTGAAGGAGGGGAGATTTAGACTAGATAGAAGGAAGAAATTTTTTACACTGAGGGTGGTGAAACACTGGCACAGGTCACCCAGAGAGGTGGTAGATGCCCCATCCCTGGAACCATTCAAGGTCAGGTTGGACTGGGCTCTGAGCAACCTGATCTAGTGGAAGATGTCTCTGCTCACTGCAGGGGGGTTGGACTAGATGACCTCTAAAGGTCCCTTCCAACCCAAACCATTCTGTGGTTCTATGATTATAACTCCTGATACTCAATTCCTAATCGTTTTGATACACAATTTGAAAGGAAGAATAATTTCTGAAGAATCTCCTATGTGTTAAACAGATGGCCTCACTGAGATAAAGATATTTTGCAGGAGGAGATGGCAAGCATTTTGTGTTAAAATATTCCCAGAATCAGCATGCTGTTCTGCATACGCAGGAATGGGATCCTAGAATGAAACAATAACTCATAATAAAAATGTAGCATAATACAGACATGCATAATGCAGTATGATCTCCACATAATACATATGCATTGCTTTTTTCAGCCCTGTCTCTAGACTTTAAGCTGGAATATCCTGCTGTTCATTTTAGAGATGAGGAACCCACCTGTGGGCATCAAGTGGCCAACACCAGAAGGAAGTTTGCCTCCTCCAAGGGATTTCTGGCATCCTGAATTTTGTATGGGAGTTTTATTTTTAAAAAGAGGTTTTTCCAGTATGTCTCAAATAGAGCAGTCAGTGATTTTTGGACAAATAAACACAAATCATGCCCAGGTTGTGGATTTTCATCAATTCTGCATTTTTTCTGTTCTTATCCAGTCACTGAGTCTTTGTCTCACCAGCTGGTGGCATTTAATGTTTGTGGGGTTTTCTGCAGGCTACATTACAGACCTTTTCTACTCCTCATGCCCATCTTGGGTGCAGTCTGTAGTTGTTCCTCCACAGCTGGTGCTTGGCTCTGAGATGGAGGAATGGCAAAGGCAACACTAACACAGCTAGAGACATTACATGCTTGAACTACATTGCATTCTTCCCCTTCTGTTTGCCAGGTTTATCCAGGAGATAGAGCACGCCATGGAGCTTGGCCCAACCAAGCAGTGTCCGCTCCGTGAGTTCCTCACCATGTACATCAAGAACATCTTCCTCAATCAGGTCCTGGCTGAGATCAATAAAGAGATTGAAGGTGTCACGAAGGCATCTGATCCCCTGAAAATATTGGCTAATGCTGATACCATGAAGATCCTCGGTGTGCAGCGGCCTCTTCTGCAGGTAGGAGCTGAGGGAACTGCCAGTACATCTCTTATGGTCCGTGTCTATCCATGACCTGGCTGCATATCCAATGAGGAAAAACGTGGACCTGCTCAGGTGGGCCCAGAGGAGTGTCAGGATGATGATCCTGGATGGAGCATCTCTGCTCTGGACTCAGGCTGAGAGTTGGGGATGTTCAGCCTGGAGAAGAGAAGGCTCCAGGGAGACCTTAGAGCACCTTCAAGTGCCTGAACATGCTCCAGGAAAGCTGGGGAGGGGCTTTTAACAATGGTAGGGAGTGATGGGATGAGGGGCAAATGGTTTCAAACTGGAAGAGGGGAGATTTAGGTCAGACATTAGGAGGAAGTTCTTCACTATGAGGGTGGTGAGACACTTGCCCAGGTTGCCCAGAGAAGCTGTGGCTGCCCCATCCCTGGAAGTGTTGAAGGGCAGGTTGGATGGGGCTTGGAGCACCCTGGTCTAGTGGGAGGTGTCCCTACCTGTGGCAGGGGGCTTGGAACTGGATGATCTGTAAGGTCCCTTCCAACCCAAACGATTCTGTGATTCTGTGACTCACAAAATGTGTCTCACCACTGTGTCTTAGCCACGATCTGTTCCAGTGTCACAGCCACTTTAGTCTTTCTTCTTCCAGTCTCTGTGTACAAGTGCATAGGTTTACATACATGACCCACTCTCATGTTTTGCCTCCCCTAGAAGTTCTGGGGACACCTGCAAATCATAGAGCCTGCAGTCTGACTAAGTAAACGTGCCAACTTCCCAGGAGGAGCAAAGATGATGTTTGCTGCCTCCCAAGTGTTGCGTGTCCATGATGGATGTGATGTTGTTGCAGCCAGGCAGCTGGATTGCTTCCTCAGCCAGATAAGGGAGATGGGAGAGATTTGACTTTGAACTCAAGAGTATTTATGTGAGCAGTCCCTCTTGAAACAGCTTTTTGAGCTCTAATGTCGAGTAGTGATAATAGCAACAAGCACAGTTCTCAGCCCAGCTATGTGGGTAATAGGACAGTGTGAAAGCCCCCCAAAAATCTGCATTACATGTGTTGCATGGGACTGAATGAACTGACTGCCAGCCCTGACTCCTGCTGGGATTTAGGTCAAGCTCTTTTAATCCTTTTAAATTATTCCCTCTTATCTGTAAAATCATCTCTTCGGGGATGAATAATATTTGCAAAGTTCTTAGGAAGTAGCACACATCTCCCAAGGTTTATATGGCCACTTTTTATCTTAATTTATAACTGTAAAATGTGTATATTACAATGGTATATAACAATAATAGTAATAACTGTTATTATCACTAGGATTTTTGCATGTTTTAATGGTCACTAATGCTCTGCCTGTCTGGCTGCTGTGTGTGTGGGGTGGTTCTTTCAGAGGCAAAGCAAAATTAGGCTCCAGCATAGAGTTTTTAGAAGTCTTTAGAGGGGAACACCTTGCTTAGAAGGGGGCCAACATTTTCTTTACGTGGTTTAGAAAACCTCCACGAGTTAAAATGGTGTTTTGGAGCAGCACAGCATGCCTGAATTAATTTCCTTCCCCAGGTCCAGCTTTACCAGCCTTCTCAGAAACTCGGTTATCGTAGCTGAAAAGTAGAGGAATAGAAACCCTTGTAAATAATGACCAACATAAACATTGTTTGAGAGCATGCATGGTGTAAGATGGGAAGAGGGCATTGCCCCAAGAGCAGGTTGTGTCTGGATGCATCACGTTGAGCCCTCTGGTGAGCTGAAGGTGAATCTGATGGCATTTGTCTTCTTTTTTTCCCCTTGGCACTGCAAAAGTAGTGCTGATAGGTGTAAGATTTAATAGGAAAAAAAAAGCAGCAGGAATGGTTGTGAAACAAGAGCAGAGAATTGAAACCAACTGTAATGAGAGCAGAGGGGGGGTGTAGATGAAGAACTCAAATACTGTGAGCTGGGATGGAGGAGCACGGCAGAGAGGGGCTGTGCTGGGGAAGAAATAATAAAGGACACCCTCATTTTGCAGTTATCTGCAATGCTGGTATTTCCTCACCATTGCAAATGCTTAGGAAAAAAGAAATCTGCCGAATCTGTGACCTACATAAAAGCCTTCCAAGATTTGATTTTCAGAACAGGGTCAAAAAAATTAATTTTAGAGCAGTTGTGGCTTCCAGAACAGGAGAAGTGTCTGAAGATTGAAACAATGAGTTACAACAGAAAGGAACATTCTACTTACAGTCTGAGGATTCTGTTGAAGATGTTATTTGAAGCTCATTGTGAGTGATCTGGAAATAACTAGGAATATTCTGTGTTATATTTTGGATCATTTGCCTTTCTTTTGTTTTCTTTTAAGAGAATTAAACCGCCTGAGATCCCAAACTCAGCCTGCACAGGCATCTGACCTTATTGAGCACTGAAAATATGTTAATATTAACACACAAGCTTTGGAGCAAGACCATGGAGGTTGTTAACCTTGCAAATTTGTTTTAGATTCTTAATGTGATAATGTATTTTTGTGGATTTGTACCTTCATCCGCAGCCATGAAAACGTGTTCTATAATATCAATATATTTTCTTAAAGTTCATTTTGGGGTTGAAGAGTCAGAATGGCTTGGAATTTTCTCATCCAGTTCCTGTAATTTGTTTCTTATGATGGATGGAAATGATTTTGAACTGGAATTATTCTTGGTCAAAATGTACATGGTCAGAAGGTCTGCCTGTTCCCGACATTATAGACGGGTAATTTTTTTGAAAGAGAAGAAAAATTGCTGCCTCTTTGAACCAGGTCATCCAAATAGCTCCCTGAAATAATTTTATTGATTTTACATTAGAAGGAAAAAAAAAAAAAAAAAAAGAAGAAAAAAAAAAAAACTGTTTCTGCATTGACAGTGCTGGAGCTGGAAATTTTTGCTCATCACCTCATGGGTGCCATGAGAATATAGTGTGGAGCAGGGATGAGCCTTGCACCTCTCTCCCAGCTCTGTGTTACTTTTTCCTGCCTCATGTTTTGTTCATGGAGATGTTTGTGGTTCAACCCTCCCTCTCCTTTCTATCCTGAAGATCTTTCTGAAGCTTCTGCAGCAGGAGCTGGTGCTGTGATGTGAACACGAGTCAAGAATTTATCAGTTCCCCCTGCACGGGCTGATAATAGCTGCTCTTTGATAACTATCAGCACATGTTTGAACAAATTAGCTTATAGATAAGAGGCTTTCTAGCATCCTGTGCCATCGTGTCCCCTCACAGATGAATCATCCATTTCTGTAAAGATGATGCTTTTTAAAAAAAATAAAAATTGAAGCTGCTCTTCGTAAATATTCCATTTGAGTAGGAGGATGGTCTTGTTTGCTGCTCTTCCATCCTCAAATGTAAAATACTGTCAATCCCTTTCCTTCTCAGAGTGGCTGAATAAGCATGAAACTAATTTGTCTCAAAATTACTCCATGTTTAACTTCATGCTGTAATTGTTGAAATCAATACTAAATTAGGCTACAAGCAGCTCTTATAGCCTGTTCTTGTACGGTTCATGATAAATCTTTCCAGCTAGGTGGTCACTACTAACACTGGCCTTAAAAAATGTGTTGCCCTGGTCTCCATCCAACAACGCAAAAAAAGAGCAAGTTGCTTTGATCTTTCCACTCAGGAGCAGCAGAGTGGGATTTTTCCTCTAAAGCATCAATGCAGCTGCTGTTTCTTGCAGTGAAATTGTGTAGCTGAGAGTGAGAGTTTTCTGGCCAAGCTCCAGTGGCTGAGAATCCAGCAGGAAAAAACTCTTGCGAACGTCAAGTGTGTGCAGCAGTTTGTAGGATAATGACTTGCTGGAGCTAATTACCCCCTTGCCTGCACTGCTTATCTCATGCATGAAGTCACTCACTTGTGGCTTTCCAAGGAGACATCACCGGCAGCTTTGGCATGTTTTCTTCCCATCAAATGATTGGTTCTTAAGAAGAAGAAGGTCACAGTGAGCAGCGTTTGACTCACCAGTGGTGATGGGTGCATGCTTTGGTAACGAGGGGATGTTATTATTTATTAGTGTAAACAAATCAGTTGTTTTTCCAGGCTGGTTTCCAAGGATCAAAATCCATTAAGGAGCAGGCGTGGCTGACCAATTGGGTTTTTCCCATCCAAGGGCAAGTGTGACTTTTGAGGCAGCACCTGTGGTTCTGCTCCTCATTTCAGGTTTTTATTTTGCAGTGACATGGTGTCGAAAACAGCCTGAAGGGCTTTGCAGATGTTTTATCTCTTGAGGGGTGTCTGTTTCCATTGCAAAACCAAAATGTCAAGAGGTTAAGACCCACCAAAATCCATGGCTGAATTCCCAGCTGAATCCTCTTTTTCAGTCTGAAATGAGAGCCCAAATTCTCTCTCCATGGGAGTCTGCATCTCCCTGTTGTTTTCAGTATTTCTTTAGATAATTTTTCCTCCAGGGGGAACATTTAAGTGTGGTTACTGCTTTTTGTGGAAGCTTTTACAAGGCTCCCGTGTAAGTCATCTGCAGATGTGTAAGTTCTCCACTGAGGCTGATCGTGGAGCCCAAGTTAGATAAAAGCAATTGCTGGCTTTAGGCAAACTGTTGTGGCAGTGCTTCAATTTGTTGTAAAAATCAACTTTAACTTGCACATTCAGTACAACCCAGGTAGGAGACAGCCTTCAGGTTGCATATGGGCATGTTGAAGCAGCATGCCTTGCAGGCAGAATTATTTTCTTCCTCTCTGGATCTGAAAAAGCAAAGTTAAGTTGCACAAACCATCCCAATGTGACTCACATTTGACCTGAAGGAAACAGTCTCACGTTTGAGGTCTCTGTAGCCTGTTAATCCCTGCAGTCACTGGCTATCTCTTCCATAGGTGGGTGTAATCTTGCACTGGAGACAGCCAGAATCTGGATAACCCTCATTTTTAATATTAACCTTGTGGGGAATGGACACAGGTTCATATTCCAGGTTCATATTCCCCATCTCTCATGACCTGAGGCTCAACACCAAGCTGGTCTTGGCCATATGGTTTCTGTCTAGAACATGTGAGGACCACTATCCCATTGAAACAAAAGTTTTGACAGCTGGTAAAATCACAGCTGCTCTACCTGGAACATGGTCCATCAGAAATTAGTACCACAGAGAAATGTAAAAGCTTAAGCATTCGTTGAAAACAGGGAGAGCAAAATATCTTTGATCATGGCACTACTTGAGACCACCAACTTGTTTTGTTCACCTCGACAAGGATCTGTTGTATACCTGCAGTTTTTTACCCATACCAGCATAGATTGGATTTGAACTTCATAAATGATGGATGACCATTGTTCCCAGATCTTTAATAAGCCATTTTTTGAATATTTGGATACCTAGTATTGCAGAATCATGGTGATGTTAGTTAGAAAGGACCTTTAGGCATTGGTCTAATCTACCTCAACCTGTGGTCCAAAACCAAAGGTCTGGCCAACACCAGATCAGGTCAGTCATGGCTTTGTCTCAGTGAGTCTTGAAAAATTCCAGAGATGGAGATCTCTGGGCAACCAATGTGCATTTTCCTACTGGAAAACTTTTTCCTAGCCACAATTTCTGGCTACTGTCCCTTATTATGTGTACCTCTATGATATATAGAACAGACCAGAAGGCTTCATTTAAGTCATGGATTATTTTTATTTGTGGAAATGTGAGGCCTACACACAGTGCAGCTCTTGCATCTGTGTAAGGGAGATTAGGTGTGAAGGAGAATAACTAATCCAAGGACAACATTATGGCCTTCACACTTCTACCAGTGGTTGTATCTTGTTATGGCTGATCTCTGGTTAAATTAGGCTGGTCTACCAGTGGTTGTGTCTTGGAAAGGCTGATCTCTGATTAAAGTTATTCTGGTGTAAAATATACTCCCCATGTTGTGCTGCTGGGTGTGCCCAGCCACAGTGGTTGTGACAGTACTAGAGAAAAGTGTGTGTGGAAGGGTTGTATCATGAGTCTCATCAAAAGATCTTAAGGGCAAAACAGACCAGTGAATAAAAAGAGGTCACCCAGTCTTTACCTCTTAATTACATTGTGGTTTTGATGAGTAAATCTTAAGTGTTTTTTCAATAATTTAATTTAATTGGTAAGACTTGCTATTCAAAGACTGCCTTTCTAACACAGCTTTATCTCTGTATCTGTGTCTTTGTAGTGCATCAGCCAACATCATTCCTAGGGTCCCAGAGCTAATACTTCAGGATGAATTCATGTCATGAGTTTTGCTTGCTCAGGGTTGTGTCTGCTGGATTATTTTAGAAGCTGGCTCGGGCTGGCAAAGCTCCATTGCCATCCTTAAGCTCTGGGTTTGAGCAAAAGCCATGACCACTGCTGTGAATGTCCTTGGGAACCAGCAGCTTCAGGTTGGAAAAGCACAACCTCCTGAGCTGCTGAGAAACCTGGCTGGAGCAGGGGCAAACCTTGTGTTTTCAGGGTAGGTTGGGGGGTGTGGACCAGCTGCTGCCTCTTTGGATCTTTCTGCAGCAGGATTTTGTGGTGGACAAGCTGGGGAGAAGTAATGGTTTCTGACACATCTGCTGACAGGGACTGAACCATATTAGCACTCTGTCAATCCCATCTTCCAAGAACTGCCTTTTGTGAGACCTGTTTGACTCCCCTGGCAATCAAAGGCATCCTCAGTTTTTGGCCTGCATGGGAAGAGCAGCAGGTAGTCAGGGGAGGTGGGATAGCTGCAAGGCCAACGTGAATCCACAGGGATCAGCTGCTCTAAGGGAGCAGAAAGGACATTAAGACCCTGAGGTCACCCTGGGAGCTGGAATGGGTGTGAGGAGACGTCAGCTTTGCCTCTGCATTGTCTGTCTCTGGGTTTTCTGGTCATTATTAGTCTGATAAGTGGGACTCAAGCCAAAGTGGGAAGAGAAACATACTCCAAGTCTTGTGTGCTGGAGATGGCCTGGCAAAAACAACAAAAGAAAAAGGATGAAAGAGAGGAATACAGATTAGCTATCACTGTCTTCTTGGCCTTGAAGGTTGACATCTCACTAGCAAGTCCTGTCTGTGTCATTGCAATTCCCTGTACAGCTCCTGGATAAGTCCTGTCTCCATAGATGCAGTATCTACTCAGCTGGTAGGGCTTTTGTCCCTTTTCTTTTGCTCCTGAATTTATATGGGATTTTAGGGTGATGAGAGACACTTCATGCATAGTCTGCTTCATTCTTTGCCCCTCTTTTTGATAGGGTTTTATTTTCAAATCCCACAATCATCATACACACACGGTTTCTGGCTTGGCAGTGGGAGAGGGCAACAATCCATGGAGGGAGGATGTGGGAGATGCCCAAGCCCTGATGCTGGGAATGCCTCCAGGATGCTGAGCCCATCACCTCCCACTGCTGTCAGGGAGATCCATATCCTGCAGGATTAACCTTTTTAAGAGAACTGTGATGGCATTTACAGAGTTCACCCTCCCCCTGGGCTGTGTGGCTCTTTCTCAGTGGCAGCTGATCAGGTAGTCACTAGACCTGTAAAACCACTACAACTTCCTGTAAGTTACTTCATTTTTAATTTTTTTTCTTCTTGCAGTCTTTTTTTTATTTTTCAGATGTTGGGAGTAAACCACATGGATCTGTCCCAGCCTTAGTCACAGGCCTTGATTGATTATTTTAATTACCAAAACAGGCCAGGCAGGCTCCTTCAGCAGTAGTATTGCCCTCATCAATCCTCATTTTGCCTCACATGGCTGAGCCCACACGGCTGGTGTCACAAACAGCCCCTCTTATCTTTCTGTGCAGAGGAGAAGCCATTTAGCTTGGCCACCCTCCTGTTTGTTTAAAGCTCAAACTGCCCATTTCTCATTTGTAACCTCATTAAATGAACAACATCTGTGGCAGGAGAGCAGGTCCTGAGGATGCCAAGGCAGAGGTGGCCTTCTCGTTAACCCAGGGGTGCTTCTGAAAACCAAGTGCAGTCTCAGGTGCAGCCACCACAGATGCTACACTTCACCCAGCTTGCTTTCTTTCCCTCCAGCTGCCTTTTTTGTCCCTCTAGGTGTTTCTTCAATTTTAAACCAGTGTTTTGACTTGGCTAGGGTTGTTCCTCTGATGGACGACCAGAGCTGCAGTATCCAGGAGGCTCTTAGCATCCTTCTGTGAATACCTACCAAGGCAATGTCTGATGAATGGCACTTCAAGGAGATCCATATCTCCATCACCATCAGCCCTCCAGGAGTTTCTTCCCTAACTGTCCTTTCACTAGGAAAGTTTAATTCATTGCTTTTTTGAAACACAATGGTGGTAGAGTTTGCAGTCTTGGTTGGGCTTTTTTTGCCTCTGTGCACCCACTGGTGAGAGGCAGAGGCCCCATCTGGAATACTGCGTCCAGTTCTAGGCTCCCCAGTTCATACAGATCTTCTGGAAAGAGTCCAGCACAGGGTCACCAAAATGATTGGAGGGATGGAGCATCTGCCTGGTGAGGAAAGGCTGGGAGAGCTGGGGCTGTTCAGCCTGGAGAGGAGGAGGCTGAGGAGGGATCTCATCAGTGCTGATCGATATCTACAGGGTGTCAGGAGGATGGGACCAGACTCTTCTCGCAGTTGCCAGTGACAGGACAAGGGGCAATGGGCACAAACTGGAGCACAGGAGGTTCAAGCTGAACATAAGGAAAAGCTTATTTACTGTGAGGGTGACAGAGCCCTGGAACAGGCTGCCCAGAGAGATTGTGGAGTCTTCTTCTCTGGAGACATACGAAACCTGTCTGTACGTGTTCCTGTGTGATCTACTGTAGGTGCTCCTGCTCTAGCAGGGGGTTGGCCTAGAAGATCTTCAGAGGTCCCTTCCAACCCTGATGACTCTATGACTCCATGAAAGTTGTGGCTTTTGCAGCAAATTTTTTTTCCCTTGCCTTTGTGAATTCCAAATCCAGCCTGGAACACGATCTCATGCAACACACACACATGTACAACATTATAGGTGGCTACAGATGCAACATCATAGGTGGCTTCAAGAGAAGAAACTTTCCTGTCTTCTTGCCAGGCTCATTGCAAGTCACATTCTTTCTTTCTTTTTTTTTTTTTTCCTTGCATTTGAAGCCTGGGCACATTTCATTTAGGAAGAATAACTCTAATTTCTAGGTTTTGAAATGTTTTCCTAATCAGAAGTGCTGTGTGAGGAGAGCCATCGCATTTTGAATAATTGATGGCTACTTTATTGAGTTGTCAGCACTAATTCATCCTCCTTTTGAAGTGCTCAGATGTTCAAAGGAGTAATCCTTTTACAACCTGCTCATTTTTTTTTGAAGAAAAGTTCGTTTTTATAATTACTTTCCCTTCCCCCCCCACTGCAGAGTGTAATTGTGGCTGTGTGGCAAGGGGGAGGGCTGAAATACCTTCCAGCTCATGCAGGCTCTCAAATGCCTTTATTACTACTTTTGCTGCTAATTCTCTGCCTCTCTCCTTTTGCAGAGGTTTAATTATACCTGTTTTTAAAGTGCATTTTGAAATATGACACCTGGTTCTCATAGAGAACAAAAGAGAGATTAATCCATCGTTAAAAGGAAAGGTAAAGGAGCTCTCTTTTTTTTTTTTTTTGTCAGGGCCTGCCCCTCCCTGATAAGCAGCATCCAGTGGGGGGTTGCAGAGAAGTAACTGATTTTGAAGGAAGGGACTTGTCAACAGGAGGATTAAAAATAAAAGCAGATGCAGAGATGCTACTATCAGAGTATTCCTTCTTGCACGGTGGGTTTCCCCTCCTCCCCTCTGCTGGCAGAGAGGAAGGTTGTTGCTGGAGAGTGTAAACTTTGCTAGCAGTTTAATGGTTAATAGCACTTAAAATTACACCTGAAAGAACTAAGAGAAAGCAGTAAATTAAAAGTTTCCTCTCTTGGAACTAATTGCAAATAGACCCTTTAAAATGAAATGAAATGAAGTAAAATAAAATGAAATGAAGTAAATGAAGTAAAATAAACAAAAAACAAAACAAAAAAAACAAAAAAAAAAAAAAACAAAATAAAATAAAATAAAATAAATAAAATAAACCAGTTTTGCTCATGCAGGGAAAGTGTCAAAATGGTAATTTTTTTGCAAATTGTCTTATTTAGTGCTGGGATGTTTACTGACATGAGCTTCACCATACAGGGGGTAAAAGCTTTTCCCTTTCCATGCTGGTAGTTGGTATTAGGTTCTGCAGGTTCTGGTCGTTGTGGGCCTGATCCAGGACTCATTGGGGGATTTAAATTATTGGGATGGGCTCTTTAATTAAAATATTCAAGGACCTTATGTCTCTGTAAAGTAAACTGCTACATGGAGTGAAAATAGAGTAAAATCATGCAGCTCTATGGGAGAGCCCTGCCCCAGGCTGCGTTCTGTTTTAATTAATTTGGTGCTGATTATAGCTGCTGGAAAAGGTAAAGACAAGAGAATTGAAAAGCATTGAATTTGTGGAGATGGTATCCTAGATTCCCATCTCAACTGACCTTGAAGTCAATGGAGTTACACCAGATTTCTTCCAGTGTGGGTGAGATCTGCCCCATTAGCTCTAAATAATGTCTGTAGTCAGTCATTTTAAGCATTAACTGACAGAAAAAGATACGGTCAGTCAGCTGCATCTGACTCCTGTTTGCACAAATACCATCAGCCTCAATAACCTCTTGAGTCGCATACAATTAAAAGAAAAACAAGCTTGAAAATGAAGCAAATCAAACATTCAAGCCTCCAAGGGAGCTCCAAGGCACTTGGAGCAGAAGGCACTGAGATTTCTCTGCTTAACTCTATATTTTCTTACTGTGTCGGGCGGGCCCCGTAGAGAGTTAATGGAAGGGCTGTCCAAGAGTGACCACCAGCCCATGACTTCCTCATTCTTTTTGCCTCTCCAAACCAGTGGACCATGCTGTGTTTAAGAAATGTCCCTGCTCAGAGCAACATCAAAGCTTCTGGCCATGATGATGCTTTTTTAGCACTTCCTTTGAACCATTTGCCAGTAACCGCTGGGAGGGACAAGGAACAGGACTTCCAGTGATTGCCATGCCACCAGGCAGAGAGTGTAATCTGAACTATCCAAAAAAAGAAAAAAAAAAAAACAGAGAAAAAAAAGAGAGAAGAGGTTAAAATTAAGCAGCTGATGCTCTGAAAAGAAGAACCTGCTCTTAGATCAGGGAAGAATATCCGTGACAAATTGACTCAAGCAGGACCTACCTACTGTTGAGTGAAAACCAACAAATAGCTGGAGGGTGCCCAGGCTTACTTGGTCTTTTTGGTTCTTAAAAATAAGTTGGAAATGCTTGCATGGTTTCTCCAGCCAACAAAATCTCATTTAATTGAGATGGATTGCCTGAGTGTATATAAATGTATATTGAAGCTTCTGTGTTGTAGCTGCAAACCAGTAACACGTGCTGAGCATCTTGTGATTGCACTTGGTGTTGGATTTCACAGCTGGGCTGAAGAGTAGCCAGGAAAGCTGCTTTCCATCAAGTCAGGTTTCAACTGAAGGGGTACAAGTCCTCCTGCTAGTTTTTACATTACTAATTCTTAACAGGCTGGGAGAGTTGGGGGTGTTCAGCCTGGGGAAGAGAAGGCTCCAGGGAGACCTTAGAGCACCTTCCAGTGCCTGAAGGGGCTCCAGGAAAGCTGGGGAGGGACTTTGGAGAAGGGCAGGGAAGGATGGGACAAGGGGGACAGCTTCAAGCTGAAAGAGGGGAGATTGAGATGAGATATTGGGAAGGAATTCTTTACTATGGGGGTGGTGAGACCCTGGCCCAGGTTTCCCAGAGAAGCTGTGGCTGCCCCATCCCTGGAAGTGTTGAAGGGCAGGTTGGATGGGGCTTGGAGCACCCTGGTCTAGTAGGAGGAGTCCCTGCCCTCGGGGGGGATCTAGTTGGAACGAGATGATCTTTAAGGTCCCTTCTAACCCAAACCATTCTGTGATTCTATTGCTCTAATCCACCAGGACTGTAGCACTGGAGATAAAAAGAGCTGCTTGAAGTTTTGAAAAGGAAAGACTTTTCCAATAAAAACATTGATTTGACAGTGAGCTAATGCAACGAGTTTTACCCAGGAGTTGATATGCTCAGGCAGGTGTGTTTGGGTGTCTGGAAAGGTGTGAGCATCACAAATGAACTCCTTTTTTTATATAATGGGAATAAGAACTCTTGAACATTAAACAATCCAGCCTTGAAGAGAAGGAGTCATTTGAAAGCACCTTCACTTTTGTTTTGCTGAACATTGGTCTTAGCCTGACATGTTTTCATAACCTTTGCAAAAAAAGAAATTGTCCTAATGCAGCTGAGAAAGCAAAATCCCTTGATAACCTGCAGCTAAGTTCATGCTTTGACTCCTTTATACATGAAACAGGAAGGAAAAGTCTGGGCAGGGCTCAGACGACGATGCCAGATCTGCAGCAGCACAAAGCTTTGCAAAAATGGCCTAAAATACATGTATCCATATTTTTTATCTGATTGATTGATTGATTGATTGATTGATTTGTTGTAGCTTGAGCCCCAAGCCCGAGCTGTGAATGATGGAGGAAGGAAAAGGGGAAATCTGTGCTGATGGTATTGTAAGGTTGTCGTTGGAGTAAACGTGAGGGTTTGAACCCCCTTGAGATCCTCTTCTCCAAATATCTGGGAGGGGAGGGCTAGTTTGAGCCACCCTCACTTCTGTGCAATGTGATTTCCCTAAGCCTGTTCCCCCAAACATCTCTTCTGGTATTTTCCCATGGGTATAAGCTTGGCTTTTTTCTTTTAAAGTACATTTCCACCCAGTATCATTTGGCTCTCATCCATATGTAGGTAACGGGAGAGGTTGTTTTCCCTCTGATGAGGAAAATTATTTTAAATGTTTTTCTTCTAACAGGTTAACAAGTGTTGAAATTGATGCAATGAAATAATGACAGGGGAGCATCTCCCCGTGAGTTTGCTGCTGTGGTGAAAAACATGCTTCCTGACAGGCTTCAGATTTGTCTTCTAGGTTTTTTCCCTTGAACTTGCTCTTTTCTTTCCTGTTAATAATCAAACTGTTTAGAAAGGCATAGGGTGGCCGTACAGATCTACTCTTTAAGTCCAATCTATCTCCACTGGCTGGTACCATCCACACCAACCTGAGCCACCAGTAGCAGATCTGCACCTGACCACTTGCTTTTGCAGGGGTTGGTGGACATCATTCCCTCTTCACTTCCCCTTTTCCTTCCCTAGATGTGGCACTTGGGGATATGTTTTAGTTGGCATGGTGGTGTTGGGTTGACAGTTGGGTTTGATGATCTTAGAGGTCTTTTCCAACCTTAATGACTCAATGATTTTGCCTTCAGCATGGTAAAAATAACAATCCAGTCACAATTTAAATTATTTTTCACTTTGTGATCTGTTCTTTTCAATCAGGTAACTGTCCATGTTTGCTCTCTCTTTGCTTTCCCATCGGTTTATCAGAGAATCATGGGATCCTAGAATGGTTTGAGTTGGAAGGGACCTTAAGGATCATCTAGTTCCAACCCTGCATGGGCAGGGACACCTCATGTGAAGCCTCCAGCATCCTTCCTGATTTATTTTTGTGGATCACACTCTTAGGAAAGGAAGGTGACAATAGAAGGAGCAGAAAAAACTGGAATGCTGTAATTGCTTTTTCAGTCCATTTTCAAGAGCTGCTGTAGGAACAAATTCAATAGAGTTTATAAATATGATTATGTTTCCAACTTATTGCAGGAAAATGCTCAAATCTCTTATTTTGCTGTTTTCTAACGTTGATACCCTTGGCACAGCAAATTATTAAATGGATAGTGGGAATATTTAGGTAAGGCTGCTAGAAATTGGTCAATAAAAGCATGCTTTCTGCTGACCCTTTGGGGACCTTTTATGTATTTTGCTGTAAATGGATTAGCACCATTTTTCTTGGGTGACTTTTATAAATTGGTTCTGGGTGAGATATGCGGGTCACAACACTGGGTGAAATGCTCTCTTTTTTTATTCAGAGTTTACTCCACAATTTCTCACTGAATTTTCCTTAGTGAAGGAGGTCTGTGAAGGCAAAAATCTGGATTTGTCCCATTTCCAGCATCCAGAAATGAGAAGGGACCTGTGTTGGTGGTGGCTGTGGGACTGTGTGGTTCCTGGAATGGAGAGGAGGGCTTAAAGGTTGTAGTTTCATTTCAGAGGAGAGATGAGAAGGGAAGGGATGTTTGTGTAAGTGCCTGATTGCAGCCCTGCTCAGGAATTTACCATTTCAGTTGTCCCCGTGATCAGGCAATTCCAGGAATGGCTCAAAAACCTTCGGATTGAACGTTTCCCCCCAGGAAAAAAAAAAAAAAAAAAAAAGTATTTTAAGCAAAAATAAATTACAGAGTCATAGAATGGGTTGGGTTGAGAGGGACCTTTAAAGGTCATTCAGTGTCTCACCACCCTCACAGGAAGGAATTTCTTCCTAATATCTAATGTAATTCTACCCTCTTTCAGTTTCAAACCATCATTCCATCACTCCACAGCCTTGTCAAAAGTCCCTTCCCAGCTTTCCAGGTACTGGAAGGTGCTCTAAGGTCTCCCTGGAGCCTTCTCTCCTCCAGGCTGAACACCCCCAACTCTCTCAGCCTGTCTCCAGATCAGAGCTGCTCCAGCCCTCAGATCATCTTCACAGCCTCCTCTGGACTAGCTCCAGGAGCTCCATGTCTTTCTTATCTTGGGGGCTCCAAAACAGCACCCAACACTACAGGAAGGTCTCACAAGAGTGAAGCAGAGGGGATAATTCCCTCCCTGGCCCTGCTGGCCCATGCTGCTGGTGATGCAGCCCAAGATGTGGTTGACTTACTCTACTAGTGCCATATGTGACATCTACATTTAGGGAGTTATTAAATTGCAGTTTTTAAATCCCATTGACAGTGTGAAGCTTGGGGCTGGGCTGATACCCTGGGTGGGCTGGGATAGAGAAGATGCAGCAATTCCACACTAAATTGGTGTATATTGGGACAGCTTAAAGCTCAGATGATTGAAGATCTTTAGCTCAGAACTAAGGTGTGTTGGCAGACAAAGCTAAATGTGTCTGGTAGTCGATGCCAAGCAAAGGTTTGCCCAAGCACAACTCTAAGTAACATTTTCAAGAGCTCTTGCACCCACATTGATTAACACAGGAGTAAAGAGATTTCTGTGTCTCCTTTACATCCTTCACGTTTAAGTCTCACGTGACAGCAAAAGGAGATTGAACACCTTGTAGTGAGTGGGGCTCCATTTTGGGTGCCCACAGAATGACAGAGATGGGTTTTCAGAATTGTGGCTTTCAGAGTGATTAATATTTAATGTGTTTATTAAGGTGTCCAGAGGAGAGCAACAGGCTGGTGAAAGGGCTAGAGGGAAAATCTTATAGGGAGAGGCTGAGGGAGCTGGGGTTGTTTAGCCTGGAGAAGAGGAGACTCAGGGGGGACCTCATCACTCTCTTCAACTACCTGAAGGGAGGTTGTAGCAGGTGGGGCTGGGCTCTTTTCCAGGCAACCAGTGACAGGACAAGAGGGCACAGCCTGAAGCTGCTCCAGGGGAGGTTTAGGTTGGATATCAGGAAGCACTTCCTCATGGAGAGGGTGATTAGACATTGGAATGGACTTCCCAGGGAAGTGGTGGAGGCACCATCCCTGGATGTGTTCAAGGCAAGGCTGGATGTGGCACTGAGTGCCATGGTCTAGATGGTGTGGTGGTGTTGGTCATAGGCTGGACTTGATGATCTTAAAGGTCTTTTCCAGCCTTGGTAATTCTGTGATTCGTGTGATTCTGTGTCAATGAAATGTAGGTGCAGCTGTTAGGAAAGATATTGTGAAACTGTTGATGTTGGGTATGGGTGAGAAAGAATAAGGGTTGTTTTTTTTTCAGGTCTTCTGATTTTATTAGAAGCAAACTGTTTTTAAAAAGCATCTGATTTGTGCCTGGAGTACTGCATCCAGCTCTGGAGTCCTTGGCACAAGACAGACATGGACCTGTTGGAGTGGGTCCAGAGGAGGCCCCAAGAAATGGTCAGAGGGCTTGAACGTCTCTCCAATAAGGACAGGCTGAGAGAGTTGGGGTTGTTCAGCCTGGAGAAGAGAAGCCTCCAGGGAGACCTTATTGTGGCCTTTTAATACCTAAAAGGCGCTTAAAAGAAAGATTGGGAGAGACTTTTTAGCAAGGCCTGTAGTGCTGGGACAAGGGGAGATGGTTTTAAACCAAAAGAGAGGAGATTTAGACTTGATATAAGGAAGAAATTTTTTACAATGAGGTTGGTGAGACAGTGGCCCAGGCTGCCCAGATGGGTGGTAGATGCCCCATCCCTGGAACCATTCACGTCAGGTTGGACTGGGCTCTGAGCAACCTGATGTAGTTGAAGATGTCCTGCTCACTGCAGGGGGATTGGATTAGATGACCTTTACAGGTCCCTTCCCACCCAAGCCATTCTGCAATTGTGTGATTCCATGTGGGTTCTGTTTGTGTTTCCCCAGAGGGTTTGTTGCTCTCCTGCACGTTTCAAGTAACAAGATAGAAGGAGCCATCAGGAGTTCTCACTGGGGGTAGGATAACCACTTATCTCCAAGGGGGGCCTAGTACTGCCCAAGGAGACTTCAGCTCTAAAGGAAGTGTATTCAGGAGGACGTTGGGGGACATGAAAAACATTCTGGCTTCTTGGAGCAGATTAGGCATCACTGAGAAGCTGGTCGAGAGCCTGACCAGAGAAGGACTGTGCCCTACTAATGAAATCAGCCACCTGCCTGCCTGGCCCCCTGTCCCCCACTGGTGTGGGGTAATGGGAAAGATTAAAAAAAAATCTGGCAAGCTGTGATTCTCTCATATTGATGCTTCTGGGCTTTTTACTCCTTCCTTTCTTCATCTTTTAGAAAGCCTGCCTGACCAGGGGTTTTCCTGCAGCAGTGATGTCTACCCAATATAATATTAATCCAGCAGAGCTTCCTTGTGGTCATTCTTGTATTTTCTATCATACCAATGTTACTGAGAAAAAAATGTGCTTTATTTTCTCTTATATTACCTCCTGGGGTTTTTAAAATTCAGTATCACTTCTGACAGTGCAGATTGGGCCAGTATCTTCTGCAAGCTCTAATAAACATGTGGCAGCAAATTGAAATTACATGGCTGAATGACTTACTGCCCCCAGCCATCTGTCCTGTCCCTTCAAAGGTTGTTGCTGGAAAGGTGAGGATATCTGAGCCCCTTGTGAATCAGTTGCTGAAAACCTCTGGTTTTCAGAATCATAGAATCAAGGGATCATTTTGATTGGAAAAGACCTTTAAGATCATAAGTTCCAACCCTTACCCCAGCACTGCCAGGGCCACCACTAACCCATGTCTCTCAGCACCACATCTACACAGCTTTGAAATCCCTCAAGGGATGGGGACTTCACCACTGCCCTGGGCAGCCTGGGCCAGGGCCTGACAACCCTTTCAGGGAAGAAATTGTTCCTAAATCCAATCTAAACCTCCCCTGGCACAACTTGAGGCCATTTCCTCTTGTCCTATTGCTTGTTCCCTAGGAGAAGAGACTGACCCACCCTCACTTCTACCTCCTTTGAGGAGTTGTAGAGACTGAAGTCTCCCTTCAGCCTCCTTTTCTCCAGGCTAAACAACCCCAGATCTCACTGGGGAGGTTTGGATGGATGTTAGGAAAAATTTCTTTACTGAAAGAGTGGTCAGTAGTTAGTTAGTGCTTTACTATTCCTCTAATTGCCCGCGGGGTGGGCCGGGGGGGGCGGGCCGGCGCGGGGACCGCCGCCCGGCCGGTAAAATTCTTTTATTGCTGATGACACTAAGCTGGGAGGAGTGGCTGACACACCAGAAGGCTGTGCTGCCATTCAGAGAGACTTAGACAGGCTGGAGAGCTGGGCGGGGAGAAACATGATGAAATTCAACAAGGGGAAGTGTAGAGTTTTGCATTTGGGGAAGAACAACACAATGTCCCAGTATAGGTTGGGGACTGACCTGCTGGAGAGTAGTGTAGGTGAAAGAGACCTGGGGGTCCTGGTAGACAGGAGGATGACCATGAGCCAGCAATGTGCCCTTGTGGCCAAGAAGGCCAATGGCATCCTGGGGTGCATTAGAAAGGGTGTGGTTAGTAGGTCAAGAGAGGTTCTCCTCCCCCTCTATTCTGCATTGGTGAGGCCACATCTGGAGTATTGTGTCCAGTTCTGGGCCCCTCAGTTCAAGAAGGACAGGGAACTGCTTGAAAGAGTCCAGCACAGAGCCACAAAGATGATTAAGGGAGTGGGACATCTCCCTTATGAGGAAAGGCTGAGGGAGCTGGGTCTCTTTAGCTTGGAAAAAAGGAGGCTGAGGGGTGACCTCATCAATGTTTACAAATATGTAAGGGGTGAGTGTCAGGGAGATGGAGTTAGGCTCTTCTCAGTGATGACCAATGATAGGACAAGGGGTAATGGGTGCAAATTGGAGCATAGGAGGTTCAAGGTAAATATCAGAAAAAACTTTTTTACTGTGAGAGTGACAGAGCACTGGAACAGGCTGCCCAGGGAGGTTGTGGAGTCTCCTTCACTGGAGACATTCAAAACCCACCTGGACAAGTTCCTGTGTGATGTGCTCTAGGTGACCCTGCTCTGGCAGGGGGGGTTGGACTAGATGATCTTTCGAGGTCCCTTCCAACCCCTAGGATTCTATGATTCTATGATTCTAATTCCAAGCAATAATAATAACCAAGGCTGTTGATCAGTGCCTGCTCATGCAGGCCACTGACTTTGGTCCATGTGAACTTCTCCACCTCTCCCTTGGGGCTGTGGTGGTGTAGGTGACTCAGAGTCATCTGCAGACCTGTCTGCTCAGAGCTACCCAGCCTTTCTGCAGCTCAGTAGTGAGGAAATTCAACATGAGATCTGATACAGAGGATTAAGACAATCTTCTTCACTTGCAAATGGGGCGTTTTTAAGTGGCAATTCTTTTGGTTGTCTCTTGGCCAGTTTTTTATCCAAAACTTTGTGTCTTGCTCTGGGATTTAATTTTAGTAATTTTTTTTCTTTAAGAGTAGACCAATGTAACCTTTTCAGAGGGCTGTGTTTATTTAGGAGAAAGTTGAGCTGCTTTTCAGAGGACTCAGGCTTATGATAAACCATTTCCAGCTTCTTGGTCACAAAGTGGTTTAGCAGGACTTCCAGATTCAGTAGTAAGGACCACTTTATTTTTGTGGTAGCTGAACTACTCAGGATCACCTTGAGCATTTGACCTCAGTTGCTTTGTGTGCCTTGAGGTTCATCAGAAAACACTCTCAGCCTTTGAATTCCTCAAGCTGAAGGTGTGTTGGTGAGATTTATGGGTGAGTGAATGGGACACAGGGGTGATGAAGAGATTTATCTGACATGTGGTGATGGATGTGCTGTGCACGTTGTCCTTCTGCCTTTGCTGCCACCTGTGGTTGTATGGCACTTCATAAGCTTTGCTCTCTGCACTCAACCAGCTCTCTGTGAGTCCTCTTCACAGATTGAAGGGTGACAAAGATGACTGGGGGATTGGAGCATCTCTCTTATGAGGAAAGGCTGAGAGAGTTGGGACTCTTCAGCCTGGAAATGAGAAGGCTGAGGGGAGACCTTACAATGTATACAAGTATCTAAAGGGTGGGTGCAAGGAAGATGGGGACAGGCTCTTCTCAGTAGTTCCCAGTGACAGAACGAGGGGCAACGGGTACAAACTGGAACATGGGAAGTTCCATTTAAACATAAGAAAAAACTTCTTTACAATGAGAGTGACAAGGCACTGGAACAGGCTGCCCAGAGAGGCTGTGGAGTCTCCACCTTTGGAGATATTCAAAACCCGCCTGGATGCAGCCCTGAGTAATGTGCTCTAGGTTATCCTGCTTCAGTGGGAGGGTTGGACTAGATGGTCTCTAGAGGTCCCTTCCAACTCTAACAGTTCTGTGATTCTGTTGGAAACAAATAAGATTGGCCATCAGAGGAGGCCACAGAGATTATTCGAGGGCTGGAGCAGCTCTGCTCAGGAGACAGGCTGAGAGAGTTGGGGTGTTCAGTCTGGAGAGGAGAAGGCTCCAGGGAGACCTAAGAGCACCTTCCAGTTCCTGAAGGGGCTCCAGGAAAGCTGGGGAGGGGCTTTTGACAAGGCCATGGAGTGACAGAATGAGGGGGAACAGTTTCAAACTGAAAGCAGGGAGATTTAGATGAGATATTAGGAAGAAATTCTTCACTGTGAGGGTGGTGAGACACTGGAACAGGTTGCCCAGAGAAGCTGTGGCTGCCCCATCCCTGGAAGTGCTCAAGGCCAGGCTGGATGGGGTTTGGAACAACCTGGTCTAGTGAGAGGTGTCCCTGCAGGACTCCCCCTGCAGGAGGTTGGAACTAGATGATCTGTAAGGTCCCTTCCAACTGACACCATCCTCTGATTCCACATAGCCACATCCATCAGCCTGCTCTGTGCTGCTTGAGTGGAAGATGCCTAAATGGAGATTGACCCCATGTTGCAGTAATGTATCTCCCCTTTTAAGCACTCAATATATAAAATGACTCTTCACTTTCCAGAAATTCTCACATTTTTTGCCCGGGGCAGCCCCACAATGTCTAAGTGCTTCCTGCCCTCTACAAACTCCAAAGGGGATGGCTGCCCCATTTCTTCAACACTTTCAGTTCCTCGGTGTGTTGATGCATGTTCCCCATCAGGCCCAGCCATGCCTTTTTTTCTGGATCAGCAGAAAAACATTTCCCTCACACAAGAATGAAAAAGACCCAACCAAGCAAGCAGTAACTGAGTAGTAGCCTGGTACTAACTGAGCTACTTTAATTTGCTCCTTCTACGTGGAACTGAATTAATTGCAACAACATCTCGACATCGGAGACAAATTTCTCCTCCACTCTCTTCACATTCAAAGTGCTGCTCCCAGAGGCAGAACCACAGCACGAGCGATCTTGAGTGCCACCTGGCTTCCCCATAAAGCTGAGATTTCCTCTGGTTCACTTGTCAGCAATATTGCTCCTCTTTGCAGCACGGCATTGCCAGAGAGATCTTGCAAATATGACAACATTCAAGAGACAAATTATCTCCACTCGGAGTTAATTTCTGTTTCCCAGCAGGGTTTCACTGTGGCCCTGCTGGGTTTGGAAATGCTGCTGTTTGGTTAATAGATGAATGTTTTGTAGATGACTGTATCTGTGCTCTGCTGGTGCCAAGTTTGGCTTCCTCTGCTCCCTCTCCTTCTCACTTGCAGCAGCCAACGTTGTGAGGCCTAAATGGATTTATTCACAGAACAATAACTTGACTGTCATTAGCATGGGGGAAATAATGTACGAGCAAGCGATAAAACAAAATGCTCATTCTCTGCCATCCATAACTGCCTGGGAGGGCTCTTAAAGATGTTCTGTTGGGAGCCATCTGCTCGGAAGGGGAGATGGGACTGTCAGGAAATGATGCACAAGTTAGAGATGGGAAGGGAAGATCTATAGTAGCATCCAGACCATTTACTGAGAGGGGCTGCTCATTACTGCTCTGCCTGCTCTGGCTGGGAATTGAACAATGGCATCTCCACCAGTATTAGATGTCTTTTGTAATGAGTTAACCCTTTCTTTCATTTCCCAATCTGATCTTTTTTTTTTTTTCCCACCTAGAATGGGATTTGGGGGGAAAAGACACAGCTTCTTTTTCACACTGGTCTTTTGCTGTATTTTGGAAGTGGGATTTGGGGTTGTGCTGGGTTCTGTGCTTCTTCACTACGATGGAATTCCTGAGCTACAAGCAGATGGTTGTTAAACTGCTGAGTAGCTCATTTGGTTCTTTTTGCTCCTTGCAGGGAGCTCAAAGGAGTAGAAATGCTCATCACATAGCATGGGAAACTGTGAAGAGCAACAGGATACTTTGAGTTTGGTTTGTTTTTTTGGTTTAATGTACAGTCTTTGGACAGATTGTGATAAAATACCATAGCAGCATAGTTGGGGTCTCATCACCCTGAATATTGTGGTTGCAAAAGGGAGAGAGGACAAAGTTGGATGACGTTAAGGGTTCCCTGACATGTAATTCAGGGTTTAGCTGTAGAAGTGTTTCTCAACACATGACATTTGACTTCATACTGTGGGGCAAACAGTGTCCCTGGCTCCTAGAACAAAGATTTATTGCAGAGCTTGGCCCCCATGCAGACCTTGGTGTAGGTTGAAAGGTGTTAATGAGACTCTCTGAGAGGTTTCTTTTTCCATCCCTCTCCACATGAATAGGATGGTGTAAGTTGCTTGGGTGGTAGCTGTGCCTGGTCTAGGAGATTCTTTGCAAATGTCCAAATCATCCCATTTCTTCAGAGTTTTAAGCAGCTTTGGCTGACCTTTCCTACTGGAGATGGTCAATCTGAAAGGGAAAGTGCCCTGATGGCCAATGGCATTTTCCAAATTGGTCACTGCTTCCCAGAAGGTGTGGTACAAGAACATGGCTTTGTCGGTCTCCATCCTCACACCACGGCTCACACTTGGAAGCACCCTGCTTCAGAGATGGTCCCACAGCTGGATGTGTCATCAAGTGGGGGCTGAGTCAAGAAGAGGCAAGTAGCTGTGTTCACGGAGGAGAAAATAGTGTTTTAATAGTGTCTCAAGTTTGCCCACTAGTCTCACTGTGATTGCTGCTTCTCATTGCAAGAATCAAAGGCTGGTGGTGTCTTTTCTCCCATCTCCTGAGCTGAAGAGTTTGTCAGACCTGAGTCTCCAAGGGTTTGACGTGGTCACTCAGTTTTGATTAGTTCAGTGTTAACACCAGCTGTCAGATGTGTGGAGCGAGCTGCTCACAATCTCCATGCATGAGGAATTTCAAAATAATCCTCTGGGGACATCCAGGGACAGAGCTGTGATCTCCTTAGTCTTTGATGTGTAGAACACAAGGCTTAATTTATTGAATAAATTACAAGTGATACCATCATGTGCAACACATTAGTTTCCTCCTCTCTTCTTTTTGGGCAGAGCACTCAATGCTGCATCATCCCCCTTGGGCTGGTGCTGGACTCCAAAGCTGTGCACCTGAGTTGCCCTTAACTTGGTCAACTCAAACCCTGCTTGTGCCCCGAGAACAAATGCAGAAAAGTAAACCAAGGGAATAAATGAATTGTGGAGCTTTTAATTCCCTGCTTCCTTTTGCAGGAGCTTTTTGTAGTTTCTGGCTTAAAATGCTCTACATAATACCAAGGGTTTCATAAAATTAAAACCTCACAAGACTAAGGATATTTGGCTTCTACTTGTGTACGTAGACATGTGTATTAATTTTACCTTGAGTTCATTGCCTCTCATTGCCTAGTGGCTTGGCTTTTTACTTTACTTATTTGTACCTGGGAGGAGGAGCAGGGGAAGCTGCTCTGAGAAGACCCCAGCTCTACTAGGGTTATGTCTGGAGGTGGTTGGAAGGAGTTTTCTTGCTGACTTTTCTTGTGATTTTTCCATAACACTAATGTATTTGGTTTAAATCCTTTGGAAGCAAAGGAAATGGGGGTTGAGGAGTCCAACATCTCTCTTCTCCTGGCAAGTCTAGCAGCTGGAGCGTTGGTCTGTCCTTTAAGACGTACAAGTTCAAGTCCTCCTGCTGACTGAATGGTCTATGAGAAGAATTTCACTCCTTTCTATTGGTTTCCTAACCACTGAGACAGGCAGAGATTGGCTTTGTCTATAAATATGCATTTCACCATGAGTCTGGTCTAGTGGAAATGTGGAAAAGGTCTTGATTTAGCCCAGTCTACTGGAGGGGACCTAAATTGAATGCATCAGAAGTTGCTTTGAAACCCAATTGTCATCCTCTGGCCATCTCTGGCAGTCTTGTTGTGCACTGGGGTGTAAATTCCCCTTATAACTACATTTTTTTTCCCTTTAAAATGAAGATCAACCTTAGCCCTGCAGAATCCAAAAGCTCCAACTTGAGGGCAGCTCTCTGGGAGCTGGTGGCTGTTGATGTGGCCCATCAATCGTTGCTGTCAATGGTAACATCCAGCCCTGCACACACAGGGCTACATTTTGAGGGGCAACGACTTCTCAACAAAACCAGTGTAATAAGTTTTTTAGCAAATATACAGCTGCTGAGTTGCAGAAATCCACCTTGAGTTAGTTGCTGGTAGATGACTTTTAAAAGCATTTTGGAATGTTTGGGTTTTCTTTTCTTTACACTCTAATTCCTACATTTTAAAAAGAATAATCTACAGATGAACCCAGACTATTGTTTAGGGGGGAAAGGCTTTTTTTAACTACTTGAGGATGCTTAAACAAGGCTGAGTTGCTTTTATGTTTTTACAACTGCCTCTGGAAAGAAGGAAACATGGAATCGTAGAATCATCAAGGTTGGAAAAGACCTTCAAGATCATCAAGTCCGACTGTCCACTCTGCAACCCCCAACCACTAAACCACCTGCTGAAACACCACTACCACCTTTTTTTTTTTTTTAACACCTCAGGGAAGGTGCCTCCACCATCTGCCTGGGCAGCCTGTTCCAATGTCTCACAACTCTTTCCATGAAGACATTTTTCCTGATAGCCAATGTGAACCTCCCCTGGCACAAATGACCACATTTCCTCTTGTCCTATGGCTGGTCACTGGGGAGAAGAGGCCAACACCCACCTCACCACAACCTTCTTTCAGGTAGTTGTAGAGAGCCATGAGGTCTCCCCTCAGCCTCCTCCATACACCATTCTTGTGGTTTAACCATATTTTCATCTGTGCTGGCTTATAAATTCAAGCCATAGAAAACAGTACCATAAATTTAACTGCTAATCTTAATATACTTTTGGATGTCTGAGTAAGAATTTAATTCATTGCATGCAATTAGCTGGGCCACCTTGGAGGGCCTCTGCCCTCTCCCCATGTTTCCCAAGGGTTGCTTTGGAAAAATACTGACTTCTTCATCACATTAATTATTGTTGGGTTAATGAAGAGTGAGACAGAAATGTGAATTGTGGTGCTCTAAGGTGAGGTTTGAGTGAGCTTTGTGTATCAGGATCCTCCCTATGTTGGATGTTACCTTGCAGAAACCCACTAGTGACATTGGTCTTGTCACTCTATGTTGTCATCTAGCCCTACAAATGAGACTTTAGGCACCTGTTCCAAAATCTGGGTCAAGTGTTAAGCCTTTACATGTCGTTCATGTATTCATTTGGCCATTTTGCTTCTAGTGATCTTTCACATTTTCATTAATTCTTGTTGAATTTATATCATAGTTACAGTCTGTGCATTGGTGTCCACATGGACAGCATAATCTAGGATCAAATATCATCTTCTTTTTGGGATCTATCCTGCTAAGCCATTCTCATCTCTTTTTTTCCAGTTGCTATAGTTTTTCCATCAGCCAGCCACTTGTGGTTGCTGTATCCTTCCAGGAGCATCTCTCCTTCATGTGGGGGTGTATGCCCTCTCACTAGCAAGAAATTTTTAATAGATAAGTATGCTTTAAATGCTGGGGCTCTGAGACTGAAAAGAATAGACCTCAGAGCACTTAGGAGTATTCATAAAAATAATAGTCTCCAAACTGGGCTAGCCTTATGAAAATATTCATTAAAAAACGAGGTTCACTCTGCTTCCAAAATTGATGGCCTGCTTCTGAGCATCATTAATTTCATGGTCCACGTTCAGTTTGTTTCGTGTTGCAGCTGCTAATGATGTTCTAGAGCAGATATTACAAAGGAGAAAGAAACCTGCCACTCAGTTCATGAGAACTAAATCATCCCCTTGCTGTGAGTTTACCTGTAATTGGGAAAGTTATGTAAAATCCGAAGAAGAGCCACTTCTGGCAATATTCAGGGGGGCTGAGAATGTCAGGGATGAGCTTTTCAGATCCTGCAGTACAAACTGTGCTTGAAATAGCTGGATTTTATTCCTTTTCATTGCAGCCTTGCACAAATGTATATTGGTTAATAGAGGATGAGTGTGTCCTGTGCCTGGCACTTTTTGAGTGATAAACAGTTATGCAGCAGTAAAGAGGGTATATTAAAGGGTAAGAGCTAATGACTTTTCTTGTGTATGTAACACATTAAAACCAGCATGAAGCTACAGCTATTTTATCATGCTGCTAATGTCCCTGACAACATTCACTTCGTGGGAGTGAATGAATGGAAATCCATTTAGAGAAGTAAATTAAAATACCTTAAAAAATGCCTTTAATAATAGCTACAGAACTCAGCAGGATCAGAGAAGTGAGAGATACAAAAGACCTATTAAGTTATCCAGTCCATCTCCCTGCCAAGGCAGCTGTATTCCTTATTATGCTGTTACTACTGTATCATTCCGTGAAGATTTAAATGTCTCAAGTGCCAGGGCCTCTGATGGGAGAGTAATCTAAAGGCTGGAAGATTGGACTGTCACAAGCTTTCCCCTGGGTGCAACCTAATTTTTCCTTCCCTGCTCGTCTCCTGCGCTGCGCACGTGGGTGTGCAATGGGAGTAAATGGAGGAAAACCTTTATCTGAGTGGAAAGTTTTTAATTTCCTGCTTTTTAAGCTTGTAAAGATCATAGAATCATGGAGTAGTTTGTGTTGGAAGGGACCTTAAAGATCATCTAGTTCCAACCCCCCTGCCATGGGCAGGGACACCTCCCCTAGACCAGGTTGCTCCAAGCCCCATCCAACCTGCCTTCAACGCTCCAGGGAGGGATGGGGCTTCCACAACTTCCCTGGGCAACCTGGGCCACCTGGGCCAGTGTCCTATAATCCTCTCAAGGAAAGTAATTTCTTATGTCTAACCTAACTCTACCCTCTTTGCAACCTGGTTGGGTGTTTGTTGTTGAAGACTATCAAAAGACATCTGTCTCCTCAAGGAGATACCCCCATCCCATGGCTCTGCTTTACAGCGGCCTTTTCAGAGATGAGAACCACCTTGGGAGGGGGCACTCAGCAGCTTCTGCTGATGGTCTGTCTCCAGCAGGATGGACTCAATGAATTCAGTCCCTTTTTTGGCATGCTGGCAAGCTCCTGACATTGACTTGGAGTTGATGTGCTGAGAATTCCCATTTACTGGGGAATTTGGGAGATTTGAAGAGTTACGGAGTCTTTTTGGGGGACTGATTTGCATTGCTAGTTCTGGAGAAGAACAAGCCACCACTTGTAGATGTTTCTGTGTGAGAGCTTCTGGCACGGCAAGGTGGTTTTATTTAGCTAGTTTTTTTCAAGGAGACCTTGGGCATCTTTTGACGTGGAATGTATTTGAGCTCAAAATCAGAATAAATGCATCTGATCTCCAGGTGAATCAGCCATATGAAGTTTACCCAGTAATTTCTGCATCAAGTCCTTAAGTCCAGTTGGCATGTAGCTTATCTTTCAGAAAAGGACCTGGGCTTGACTTAGAGCCATGCAGAGATGGAGAATCCAGCACAGGCAATCCCAAACTGTTTGTGTGGTTAATTAACTTGACTGTGAAAAAACCATCAGGCTCCTTTTCACTCTGGTATGATCTGACTTCAGCTCCCACCTGCTGGGTCACTTCATGGCTGGCTTAGAAGGCTTAAATAAGATAAATAAGGAGATTGAAAAATAGCCTAATGTTACAGGCATTTGGGAGGTCAAAAAAGGGGACTTTTTTCTTCTTCTATGCAAATATCCAAGCGTAGAAGTGTTGTGGTAACCATCAAGTGGAGTTCATCTGAGCCACGTAAAGCAGGCAGTTGAGTGGAGTATTTCTCACTGGAAAAAGCTTTTCATGTGTAGTTATCTAGTCACATCTTTCCCTATTGATGGTGGAAAAATTGTTTTCTGGTGGGACAGATGAACTGTAATCTTGTACATGAGTGAGCATCAGTCTATATTGGTCACTAAGGATAGGGAAGAAGAGCTGAATTGCAACCCAGATGTTAAGTCCATGATGTCAGAAAGCATGAAGGTAGGTAGATGTTGGGCAATTCTGACCTCTAATGCTGTAAGAAGGGACTCACTTTAATCAGAAATTTGGGGAAATCTTGCCAAGAAATCTTCCCCTAGCTGTGAAGTACAATCTGGAGCACAAGCCTGTCTCAAATTTGGACAAAATATAGGATGAAAAATCCCTTCCTGCCAAACCTGTGGTCCTGGTGCCTCCTCTCCAGCCTTCCCCAGCTGTGGGTTTTGGCCTCACGTATTGCAGGAGAGGCACATGGGCTCTTAGAGTCAAATTGCAGAGGCAATGAGTAGCACTTATGGTTTTTTTTTCCAGTCATTGCAGAGCAGAGTTTGAAAACACTCGTGGCAGACTCCTCTGTCTGTGCTTTAAATAGTGGTGATTGTTTCTGCACTTACTGGGCTTCAGCCAGGTTGGTTACAGTTAGTGTCAAATTCATGTATAACAGAGGCTCGTGTCTTCAAATCACAGACTCTGTGAAATCCTAAATAATTAATATAGTGTCTAAAGGAAGAAAACAATAGGACCTGAGGGAATGGTAGGAAGATGGTGGTGAGTCCAAGCTTCTGTTTGTGCTGAGCCTGGATTTATTTATACTGCTTCCTCACTAGGGAAGGAGGAGAGCAGGCACTGACCTCTTCTCTCTGGTGAGCAAAGATAGGACCTGAGGAATGGTAGGAAGATGTGCAGGGTGAGGTTTGGGTTGGACATTAGGAAGGGATTCTTCACCCAGAGGGTGGTGGAGCACTGGAATAGGCTCCCCAGGGAAGCAGTGATGGCACCAAGCCTGACACTATTCAAGAAGCATTTGGACAATGCCCTCAAGGATATGGTGTGAACTTTGGGTTGTCTTGTTCTGGGCAGGAATTGGACTTGGGGATCCAGGCTGTCTGAGGAGGTGCTTGAGCCACCATCCCTGGAGACATCTAAAAACACAGATGTGGTGCCAGGGGACAGGGTTTGGTGGTGGACACGGCAGAGTTACAGTAGTGGTTGGACTCAATGATCTTGAAAGTTTTTTCCAACCAGAATGATACTGTGAAAACAGTTCTGCATGCTCTAAGGTAGTACAGTAATAAGCAGATTTTATGGTATGTGTTCTCCATTGAAAAACAAACAAAAATGTACATTTTGCTCTTCATCAATATTCTAGTTCATTGGAGCAAGTGTTTTCTGCATCCCACAGTGCCAGGTAAATGAGAGCTAACCCAGGCCTTGTTTGAACACTCATTTACCTGCTGCAGCACCACATTTAAAGGTGAGACAGAAACACATCTAATCCTGGGCTCCTGTTCACACTCGTGGTGATGAAGGCACTCAGGACCTCTCAGGATAAAGCCCATCGAAAGAAAAATATCACCTGCAGTGAAACAAGCAGAGTGATGGTTTAAAAATGAAAAATCCCTCAGAGTTAGGAGCGTTTAAGAAGCAAAGTTGTAGTAGGATGTAGTATAACCATAGTAACAGGCAGGATCCTGCAGAACTGATACTGGGATAATGCATTTTGCTGGGAAAAAAAAAAAAAAGCTGCTGGGTGAGAAAAGCAGGCTATCAGTTTGTGAGGCTGTAAAAAGAGTTTTTGCATTTAAACATGTATTTCAATTGATACATACTAAAAACTCCAGCCTTTTGTAATCCCTGGCTGCACCACAGAAGGAAAACAAATTGAAAATCCCCCTTATCGCTCGGTGTGAAATAACCACTAATTGATAAAACAGACAATTTAGACTGTCATCTTTTCTCTGTTAGCTTAAAAAAAAATATTTTAGTTGCTTCAGGGTTGGGTTTTTTTCTCCTTCTGTTTTAGGGGGGTAACCACAGCACTGCTAGACTGAAATAGGGGTGCAGGTTTGCTCCCCATGGCAATGATGGGGCTGGGGCAGCACCCAACTCTCCTGCCTAGGCCTGTCCACAGGACTTGGCTATTTTTTAGACATCAAGTAGGCTTAGGCAGACATTTATCTCAATATTCAGGGGAAACTGGCTCCCCAGGTCCTGCTTTTCAGATTTGAATGATTTCCATCTCTAACTCTGCTCCACCAACATGTAACAGCATCTAATGAGATGAGAGAATAGTTATTTCAGCCGCCTCACGAGATATTTGTGAAAATGCTGGGATTTGGGCAAAGGAGGTAAATGCATTTGTATTTTTATCTCCATCTCTCATTGCCCTTCAAGGCACTGACAGCACTTGATATTTATCAGCTCACAAGAGCCCGGCCAGGTATTAAAGCAGCTCAACTGGTAAAGCAAAGCACAGGGAGAGGAAAGCAGAGGCTGGGAGGTGGCTGCAGAGCTCCGTTTCACCCACCCGCCGAGTAACAACCCATTATTAATTGACAACAGAAGAACCAAATTGCAGCTGGCAGCCAAGTGCTGTGGAGCATCACGGGTCAGAGCACAGGAGAAGCAGAGGTGGCAGGTGGGGATGAAGGGGGAGCTCAGGAAGGAGGGGTTTCCTCTTTGAGAACTGATTGCCTTAGGTATGATTTGGGCCAGGCTCCCACAGCTGCTGAAGCCCTCTTAGTCTCTGTAAATGTGCCCATAAAATTAGTCATTGTATTAATGAATCAGAGAATAGAACAGCCCAGGTTGGAAGGGACCTGAAAAGATCATTTGGTCCAGCCTCTCTTGGGAAACATAGCTGAGATGAGATTATCCAGCACCTTCTCCAGCCACATCTTGAAACTCTCCAGCCATGGGGACTCTACCGTGTCCATCAGCTTCTTTGCCTCCATCCCAAACTGTCCAGAAACATCATTTCTGCAGAGTGAGGAATCAACCCAGAGCCCACCAGTACCACAGGAAAGCAACACTAGCCTTCCCTGCAGGAAAGGAGACACTCCACACTCTCCTCAACCCCAACCACATCGTTTCCATGTGCAGCCCCCAGCTCTGCACCCCAGCTCCACAGGAGGAGCTGGAGAGCTTCATGGAGAAGTTAGTCGCCATAATGAGTGATGACACAGCACATGGCACCTGAGACAGGTGAGGCTGCATCGAGCAGAAAAAATCTGTGTGGATAAAATCCTTCTGCTGGAGCAGGCAAAGGCTTCCTTCTTGGACATGATGTTTTATAGATTTCCAGCTCTTGCATGAAGAATAGTGCCCCACCATGGATCAGTGGGGCCCTCTGCTGAATACACCTTCTCACTGCCAGGAAAGGAGGATAAATGGTGCTTTGGAAAGGCAGATACTGCCAATTTGATATTTCTGGGGGTAGCTGAGAAGCTGTAATTAGGAAAAAAATACAACAGGAAAATACATGAAAAAATGTTGCATGTCAAGGTGTCAGTGTGACATGGAGCCACTGGTGTCCTTTGGAAATGGTCCCAAAAATGGAGCTGTGGGTTAGCACTAAGCTCAAAGAGGTCTGAAAACCTTTCATCCCTGTTGTCTGGTCTATAATTACGGCTGTGCTCTGTATACTCCTTTTTAAATTGTGGGCTGTCAGCTAAACTCCAGCTTAAAAATTAGATTAAGCTTTATTTCTTTTTTCATTTAAGGCAGCCACGTCCTGTGCTCATCTGGTGCCTTCCTCTGCCAAGGCATCTCAAGGGGATTTTTAAGTGATGGGCAATAACAGACTAATAATGGACAACCTTTCCAGTGTCAAAGTCTCTTCCTCCATCTGCTGTGTTTTCAAGAGCCCTTCACATGGTGAAGGCATCCTTGGTATCATAGCAGGTATCATAGAATCATGGAATAGTTTGGGTTGGAAGGGACCTTAAAGATCATCTAGTTCCAACCCCCCTGCATGGGCAGGGACACCTCCCAACAAACCAGGTTGCTCCAAGCCCCATCCAACCTGCCCTTCAACACTGCCAGAGATGGGGCAGCCACAGCTTCTCTGGGCAACCTGGGCCAGGGTCTCACCACCCTCACAGTGAAGAATTTCTTCCTAATATTTCATCTAAATCTTCCCTCTCTCAGTTTGAAACTGTTTCCCCTTGTCCTACTGCTACATGACTTTGTAAAAAGGTGCATTCACATCTTTGCCTTCTTCCCCCAAGAAAGTGAGTTAAATGAACAGGCATGGGAGAAGCTGTGATTTCTGCAGAAAAAGTATTGAGGGTCGATATTGTTGCTCTAATCTAAGTGATCCTCACCAAGAAGATAAGAGAAAACAAAATGACAGATTGAAAATTTCAAGGTTTGCATAGGCCTGACCTGTTGTGTTGAACTTCAGCGTGTCGGGGAGTCAGGGAACCAGCTTTATTGTACTGAAAGTGTATTTTAAGGGACCCTTCAAAACAAACCTCCATGTGCATCTGTTTCCATCAAGCAAGCCCTCTTGCTGTAGATGAGTTCAGTCATTTAAAAAACTTAAAAACAAGAGACAATAATCCCAAAGGGATTATTGAAATAATACCTCTGGATCTGCTTGTTCTCCATCACTATGGGCTGGTGAAAGCCCTCTTGGTCAGAGTGTAAATTATACCTGCCTTGGAGCTGCTTTATGTTCTCTGAAGCTTCAGCACAACTGAGAATAAGGAACCATATCAAGGAATAGTGATAAATGTTTGCAAAATACGTTAAAACCCACGGTGTCAATAACGAGTGGTGCTGCTCTGTTTCATCCTGTTACCTCGACAGTAGCTAATGGACAGGAGGTCATAAGAAGGAATTCCTTTTTATTTTTAGTAGCCTTCAGACTTTTTAAACCTTCACCCTGATGGGCTGTAGGAGGAGTGAATTCCACCCTGGGTGTGATGTTAGGATTCAGCACCACGCCGCGTTTTCAGGTGCGAGGAGATGAATATTGTTCCGCCGATGAGTTTCCTTGTTAGTGTGGGGGTGTTTTTTTAAAGGCTTCATTGAAGTATCTTGCCATAAAATTATGCTTTGATCATAACCATTTGCTGTTAATGAATCCAGATGGGTTAGAGGCAACTGGATTGTAACTCTCTGATAATACGTGCGCTGCCTTTCATTTTCCCACGTGGAGTTTCAGAAGATCCTGTGCTGGGCCCAGCTAACGAATCCAGCCACATTAACATGGCCTGGTGCATCCTAATACAGAGTATCCCCAGGGACACATGCAGATGTGTCAGGATTGCTTTGGAAAAGGTCAAAATGTTACAGAAAAATAGCCATTACGTCTCTGGGGCTGTGGTCTTTCATATGGTAATTGCCTTTTTTCCTCCTTTTATATTTTTAAATCATGCAAGTGGCTTTGTGTTTCCTTTAAATCAAAAGATCTTGTTCTAAAATGAAGATACTGGCAGGAGCTTGGCTGGGGTTTTAATGCTGTTGTAGAGAGGAGAAAGTAAGTGGGAGAAATTACGTAGAGACCAGCAATACCTTCTCTTTTAACTTAGTCTGTGGATTTTTAAGTTGTTTGCTCAAATGTTGAGTTACGTAAAGAAATAGAAAAAGGGCAGAAAAAGAGCAGGTGTGATTCCTCCTCGTGTGGTTGTGGGTTCAAGCCATGAAGTTTGCTATCACATGAGGATGCCTGGAAGGACACATCCTTCCCCTGGTAAACTAAGAGAGATCAGTTGATATTATGGGTCTGCTGGAAATCCCACACCCCTAACAAGTGGAAAATGAAAAGTACAACAAAGAAGAGAAAAATTCCTTTGTCTTCCAGGTTGCTGTATGAGTTAGGAAGGATTTTATGGTTTTTCACCCTTAGGTATAAATGTTAACTTTACTGTCTCACCCTTAAGAATCAGGACCAGCCCCAGGGAGGAGATGTGGATTTGGACTGAAGCTGCACAGCAACTTCTCTATTTCCCATTGGTTCAGTAAGGGATGTTCTCAGGGCTCACATCTGCAGGTTGGAGAGTCATCTTTTCCTCCTCTGACAGACAAACACTGGCCATGAGAGCACCTTTAAGCCATCCAGGTGCAAGTGAATCACCTCTGCTGAATCCCTTTGCTCTGATTGTGGTCATTGATGCTTAAAGCTTGAAGGACAGCAGCTCCTTCACCAGCCCAAGTGCAATGAATCATAGAATCATAGAATGATTTGGGTTGGAAGGGACCTTAAAGATAATGTGATCCCAACACCCCTGCCATGGCCATGGACACCTCCCACTAGACTAGGGTGCTCCAAGCCCCATCCAACTGGCCTTGAACACTTCCAGGGATAGGACAGCCACAGCTTCTCTGGGCAACCTGGGCCAGTGCTCTCACCACCCTCACAGGAAAGAATTTCTTCCTCATGTCTAACCTAAATCTCCCCTCTTCCAGTTTAAAATAGTTCCCCCTCATCCCAACCCTCTCTGTCCTTGTCCAAAGTCCCTCCACAGCTTTTCTGTAGCCCCTGCAGGTACTGGAAGGTGCTCTAAGGTCTCCCCAGCCTTCTCTTCTCCAGGCTCAACACCCCCAACTCTCCCAGCCTGTCTCCAGAGCAGAGCTGCTCCAGCCCTCCCATCATCTCCATGGCCTCCTCTGGACTCGTTCCAACAGTTCTGTGTCCTTCTTGTGTTTGAGGTTCCATAGCTGGACCTAGCCCTGCAGAGGGGTCTCACCAGTTTGGATAAGAAGGGGACAATCCCCTCCCTGGCCCTGCTGGTCATGCTGCTGGGGATGCAGCCCAGGACATGGTTGGTTTCTGGGCTGCCAGCACATTGCCAGCTCATGTTGAGCTTCTCACCAACCAACACCCCCATAAAGGTGGGATTATGCCCTACCTCTAGCCCAGTGGAGCTAATGGATCTAATTTCTCCAAATACTAGATAATTTGCAGGGATTTTTCAGCCCAACATACATTGTTTTGAGTTTACTCTCAAGGGAAAGGTCCCAGATCACTCTCCCATTCTCCTGCCTTTTGGGTGGATTCTTGTCCCCACCAGCAGCTGAGCAGGGATAGCAAAGAGCCTGGGTAACACCCGATCTTGTAGCTAATGAGCCCCTGGGTATGGAAGCAGCATCCGTGGCTGCTGCAGTGTCTGCTTCAGTTGCTTGTGATGACTCCACGTTCCAAGTCCTGTAGGGTTGGTTGTTCTTCCTCCATGCACATCAAGCCTAGGGTGGGGTTGAATACGTATTAAAACACAGATATTTCTACGAACAGCAGAAGCAGCTTGTGCAGGAGCATCTGAGAGGCAGCTACACCAGACTGTATTTTCATTTGGACAAAATAATCCCAAATTGTTGCTAATTACAGTATGAAAGATCAGGTAATTCCTGTGATTTGCTTAAGAACGAGCTTAATAAGATACAAGAAAGTTTTGTGGGGTTGTTTTTTTCCCTCCAAGTTCAGTTGTGAGCCAAGGACATACCAGGAGCAGCAGAAGCAGTGACTAAGCCTTCATTGACACCCCCCCATCCTAAGGAGTCATGTGTGCTCTGAATGAGGATGAGGTTTGCAGATGCTTCTTTACCAAGTCAGGGACAGGGAGTGGAGCAGAATCAATTCCTGTCACTCACGGGGTTGCTCTGGAGGAGCAGGATTATGGATCAGGGCGATGCTGCCCCGCTTTAATCTGGAAATCAATAGAGAGATGGAAGTTGGACTTGTGGGGATGTGGCAGAGATGATGATTTGGGGTTTGACGAGATTTCACTCTGCAAACAACTGAGTCCCTAACTCCTCTCCACGTCCTGATTAATACAAAGAAAGGGCTACGTTCAGCCTTGATGCAGCTCTCTCAAGGCCCCTGGGGTCCCCCTGTATAATTCCGAGTCCAGAATTTCTCACGGAGTCACAGAGTGGTCAGGGTTTGAAGGGACCTCTGATGATCATCTAGTCCAATCCCCCTGCTACAGCAGGGTCACCTACAGTAGGTCACAGAGGAACACGTTCTCAAATGAAGCAGGGATGCCAAATGCTTTGATCTCCTTCTTTGCCTTTGCACATAGCTCAGGGATAACCAACCTTTCACTCCACTGAGCCTAATATTAATACAATTCGTATCAACCTGGGACTTTGATAACCTTCCTTCCACTTTGTAACAAACAAATAAAATACAGCAGGCACTGTTATAAATACAAACAATGCCAAGTCACCTTGGGGTGCCTCAGAAAGTAAAAAATTCATAGAATCATAAAGGTTGGAAAAGACCTCTAAGATCATCAAGTCCAACCATCAACCCAACTAAACCAAATTATTCATACAGAGCTGTTTAAGTCTTGGATGTTATCAGAGATACGGTGCCTCCTCCTGCAGGCTGTCCAAACTTGCTCATCTATAGGATGTGGAGCAGCATTTTTGGTTTGCAGATTTGCCCTGTTTTTCCTACAATTGTAATGCACTGCCTGGGGTAACAAAAGGATTGCAAGGGACTACTTCAACTTCAGCTGTGGGCTGAAAGCTTGTGTCCCACACATGCAGCTTGTAGGTCTGGAAGTGATGGGTGAAATCCCTGCTCATTAGGATAGTCTGCAATCAGTGAGTCCAAAGTTATTGGTCAGGCTGAAATGCTGGGGTTTGCAAGGCCAAGCAGAGCTCAGCAGAGCTGTGTGTACCTGGCTCCTCTAAAAATCACACTGTTGCATTTTGAGGTTTCATCTAGTGAAGGAAAGACCTGGTGAACTCCGCTGGTCCTCAGCAACTGGCTCACTAATCCAAACTTTCAGACCTGGTATTCAAAACCCTACACCACCCCTCTTTATCTCTTGCCTGGTTTCTTCTTTTTCCTCATGCACTCTGCTTTACGTCACCCAGTGGCATGGACTGCTCCAGCATCTGCTCAGCCTTGAGGAGCATCAGCTGCACAGTAGCATCTGTGACTCTAATTAGCAAAACATGTGAAGGCTGAAATTAAGATATACACCGAGCTCCTGTTCAAACATCAGCTTTTCTTTCTTTTCTAGAGCACAGTAATTGTGGAGAAGACTGTTCAAGACCTGATGAACCTGATGCACGATTTGAGCGCCTATTCGGATCAGTTCCTCAATATGGTGTGTGTGAAACTCCAGGAGTACAAGGACACCTGCACCCTTGCCTACAGGTACAGGCAGTCTTAAGAAACTGATTTCTGCTGCAAATACTGCTCTTGGGCTTTTGTTGTTTTGCCATGAGTTACTTCTAGAAATCATCCCTGCTAGGATGGGTAAGGATGTTTCTTTCTAGGGGGGGAAAAAATCTGAAATAATGATGATTGGTATTGTCACGACCTGGGTAGGACAAGCCAGGGAGATTCAGATTGGACCCCCTTGCTTTCTAAACTTCTCAGAGAGGACCCTAGGTGTGGCTGGATCCAACCTTTGTCTCAGACCTGTCCCAGTCCAAGGAAATGCTCGACCGTCCGATACCCCTTGATCAGATTAAGTGAAATGACACTCAAGGTCTGTATTTGAATATTAGGTTTAATTAAAACTATGGAAGGAATATGGATACTTCAATTATTATCTTAGGCTGCACGATCATAAAGGCTGACAATTAGGTCACAAGAGTACAATACATATATGTTTAAGCTGCACAACCTGAGGAAAAATCCGTGATTAGGCCTTGTGTTACTTCATGATGTTAGGAAGGAAGAGAGAGTAGGAGCAGAAAAGTTTAGAGAGACAGATAATAGAAGATGAGCAGTCCTGGATCCAGCATTGGGCCAGCCAACAGGGGAGAGTTGGTGTCAGTGAGGCTCCCAAAGCCCACCATTGCAGCCCCCTGTTTTATAGGCCTAGTTTCCTTGTTTACAAGCATGAGGAAGTGTGATTGAGTCTTGAGTGGAGTGGACCTCTGCCCCCTCCACCCCTCAATCATTGTCCTTATGGACAATGGCCCCAGGCCATATACAGGCCATCATTGTTGTCTCCCTCCTCTCAGGCAGGCCTTTTGGGATGCAAATGAAAGGGGTTACAATGGGGTTTCGACACCAGTTCCAGCAAGTACAGGTCCTGAGGGCTGGTCCCTCCCATGTATATGAAGAGTCTTGGCTTCCCAGTGACTTTATCAACATCACACTGTGGTTTAGACTCTTTAAACATGGATGGCAGTGGTAGTGGAGCTTAGAAACTGCACGGCTTTTCTCTTAATCAGTCAAAAGGACCTCAGGTAGGAGGTGGACAGTATAAGGCATCATCTTTAACAAATCTCTGTATATATCTATTGCTTGTAAAGCAAGTCAGGTCCTTCCATGTGAATATTTCCAAGACACTCAGCTGTATTTTAGTTAATTATATTGACACCAGACCCCACCTGCAGTGTTGTGTCCAGCGTGGAGTCCTCAGCACAGGAAAGACATGTTGGAGTGGGTCCAGAGTAGGCCACAAAAATTATCAGAGGGCTGGAGCACCTCTGCTGTGAGGACAAGCTGAGAGAGTTGGGGTGTTCAGCCTGGAGAAGAGAAGGCTTCAGGGAGACCTTATTGTGGCCTTTCAGTACTTAAAGGGGACCTATAAGAAAGATGAGGACACTTAGCAGGGCTTGTTGTAGTAGAACAAGGGGTGATGGTTTTAAACTGAAGGAGGGGAGATTTAGACTCAATATTGAGGAGAAATTCTTTACTGAGAGGGTGGTGAAACACTGGCACAGGTGCCCAGAGAGGTGGTAGATGCCCCATCCCTGGAAACATTCAAGGTCAAGTTGGACGGGACTCTGAGCAACCTGATTTAGTTGAAGGTGCAGGGCGATTGGACTAGATGACCTTTAAAGGTCTCTTGCAACCTGAACTATTCTGTAATTTTGTGATTCTGTGACATTTGGGTGTTCAGTTCTCATGGCAATGTAGGAATTAGTAACTACAAGACACCATATGAACACACACACACTGGCTTTTGTGAAACCTTTCCAAGCCTTTCCATGAAGTTACATTTTCAAGGAGTCATCAGATGCCCTATCCTGGGTTGTTTATTTTAATCAATGTTTTCGGATGATCTCTGATCTGCTTCCCCAGCCACGCTATGGAAGCTGAATGCAGCTTGGTCCCACTGGGCATGGGGTTATCAAGCTGGGTCATGGGGGTTGAGTCCTTCAGGCACTTGCTTTGTCATAGATTTCCTGGGTGACCATTGATAAGTAACTTATTGTCCATACATCCCAGTTGCCATCTGTAAACTGGCCCTCCCTCCCTGGAGAGGAGCACACGGGGATAAATACTTGCATTGAAAACACTAAAGATTCTGCAGCAGCGTGGGCTATAATAGCTGCTGTACATAATCTCCTTCCATGGCCAATTGAGGCTGGTGATAGCAGGAGAAGCTGAAAAAAGTCCCTTGTGTTTTCTGACCAAGAGCATTATTTCCTAGTGCCTGGTTTCATTCAGGAGAAGCTTCATCTGGCGAGTGGCTGCGGACGGGCTCATTATTATTATTAATAACGCCAAAAATAGCCATGAGCACATATGTGGACTAAACTTCATCTGAGCACTCGTGTTAATTGGTAGCTGCTCATGTGCCATTGTCCAAAATGCTCATATTTTATATGAAACTTCACTGACTGGAGCCAGACAATAGATGTAATTTCTTTGGCTTCAACTTAACGGCCCTTCCTTCCTTCCTTTCCTGATACCATTCCTGGATTTGGCACCTGCTGCGGAGTAATTAGGACAGCCCTAATTTGGCAATATCCTGATTACAGCAGGAGGAAAAACAGGAAATGTTCTAGTTTTGCTGCTAGCAAATGACTGACAGAAATAGAAACCTATATACATTTCAAATGATGCAGAGGAACAGAGCAGCTCCCCGGCTTTCCCGGGTCCGATCCGTGGGGATGTTATGCCCTCTGCAGGGATCTCGCGTCGATACTGCTCCACACAGCCTTGCCCTGGGTTTTCCTTGGGGGTTTGAGATGGATACATCCTCGTGTTGATAAAGTTAGTGGAGGAAGGATCATTTATAGCTGCTTAAAATGGGAATAAACTCCCTGGAGCTGTGTACTAATGCGATCAGGCGAAGTTATCGGAGCAACAGAGTGTGCATCTGTTCTTGAGATGTCCAGATAGTGAGAGTTTGGGAAGCCAGAGAGATGGTTTATGCAAGATTTGCACATGGCATTCGTTGGTTCCCCACGTGCACGTGTTTCTTGAGGGAAACATGAACAAACGTGGATGAGATATATTCAAATACACCTCCTGAAAGCAAGATATTTATTCGGAGTCCTTTGCAGAACAGGAACGTCAGTGCTAAAAAATGCACAGCTGAGATTGTTCATGTTTGGTTTCCATTTGGCAAAAAAAAACAGCCACCAAAAAAACCAAACCCTGACAGGGCTGGATATGGATGGATTGGGTATTTATATAAGTAGCAACTCTGGATTTTCTTGTTTTAATTGATGCCGAATTTTGGAAGCATATTTAACGTGATGTAGGTGAGGTGTCTTCTGCAAATTGCATGTTTATAAGAAGTGCAATTTCAGTTTGATGCAAACTGTTTATGAATGTCAGTTATCTTTTTTTACTAGTTTATGAGGGATTGGGGATTAAAATGAAAACAAAAATGGGAGACAGAGACAGGGAAGAACCTGACCAGTTCAAGACATGAGTCTTTCTTCTTATTCTCTTGCCAACACCCTTCTCAGACAAACTTTGCTGTCTTGAGAGCTAAAACTAACCTCTTTCTGTGTCTTTCTGCAGAAGTTGGTGCCATGTCTGGTTATGTTCACCTTGAAGTTGCACAGTCTTACTCTCTATCCTGTGTGTCCACCCCCTTCATCCTCCTCCCTTGGACAACCAACCTCTTGTGCATTTTTCAGCCTATCTGAAGTGTTTGAGTAAAGACACCACTCACCCAAATGACTCTCTTTAGTCTGTAAAAAGACACAGACATTTCCAGAGAGTGATTCACCTTATTAAGATGTGGCTGAACTCTCTGAAGGTGCCCAGCTCTTTCCATTGGCTGCAAAGGCAGCTTGTCGTGACCAAATTCCTGGCTGAACTGTCTCAGCTGAATCTGTAAAATTAGGTGGGGTAAAACTGGGCCTAAAGGTCTCCCAAGGATGGAGGGGGGGAGGGAAATCACAGTTCCTGCTTTCCAGCTAGACCAACTCAAACTAAGCCCCTTTTTTATTGATAAGAAAATGAGGAGCAGATGAATTCATGCAGTCCATGGGGTCTGCGATCAAACGGGATTTCTTGAGTCCCTGGGAAACACTCTTGGAGCTCAGTTTGCTTCTTATTGGCATCATCCTCTTCTTGCATTAAATTTTTGGATTTTAAGTAGTCTTTTTGACTGGTTTGGGGCAGGGGTCATCAGGCTGTTAGGTTGACACATGCTGAGCTTGCTGCTTTTAAACTCAGAATCGTTTAGTTTGGAAAAGACCTTTAAGGTCATTAGTTCCAACTGTTACCCCCACACTGCCAAGGCCACCACTCTAACCATGTCCCTCAGCACCACATCTACATGGCTTTGAAACCCCTCCAGTGATGGGGACTCCACCACTGCCCTGGGAAGCCTGTTCCAGGGCCTGACAACCCTTTCAGTGAAGATGCTCTTAGTAGTGCAAGCAGTGCTCAGCACAGAAACATCACCTCAGCCCTGGGAAGAGAAAACAATTATTCAAAAAGACATTTGGCACAAGGCAACAGAGTCCTATTCCCCCCCTGTGGCCCCCAGATGTTTTCCAAATGAAAAGCCATGGCCCCCCAGCTGTGTCCAGGGACGTTCCCCATCACTCTGCTCCCAGCTTGTGGTGGCAGTGGTGCAGTTCTGGGACCAAGACCACCAGCAGATGTTTTCTGGATAAAACCCACTGAGCTGTGGAGGGATGAACCCTCCTTGCTCAGGTGCCATCACCTGTGTAAACGTTACACCTATTCCCTCGCTGCTCCCAGGAGCTGGATGCAAACAGATGGCATTTTCCTTGGCCCGTTGAGCAGTGAATTAATTAGTTGATTAAGGCACTGTAATAGTAACCCTATTACAGCAGCAGGAATAATTACATAGGAGTTTGAGAGAAGGGGGGGTATTTGAAAGGAAGAGTTCTGAGCTGTATTAAAACATGTCATCCTGTTTTGTGACACTTTACTCGAGGCCCTGAATTAGATTGACATTGATAAGAAGTTACAGAGGTTGAAAAGTGACTGAGATGCTAGAAAGAAAAGGTGGAGAAGGAGTTTTTAATTGGTGGGGAAAGCTGGATGTCTAAGGGAGATCGGGCTTATGTACCTCCCTATTTAACATCTTCCTTAATGAGAGGATGTTTGGAGTAAAACCAACCCATCAATAAAAATTAGGAGGTGTTGCAATCACGGGAAAGAATGAGGACATAATTCGAAGGCACCCACGTTGTGGTGGCCATGTCCCAGCATCAATTAATTTGAAGCTCTCTATTGATTTCAGTGGGGAATTTGGCATAGGGCTCCAGTGGCTCCTGGACCCATGAAAGGTGAGAAAAGCAGGAGTCATGTGGGTTAAGCTCTTAGAGAACACTGACCCTAAGAAAGCAAGGGCACCAGGGTCAGTTTGGAACTTGCTATAGCAGCTGGACAGCCTCTCCTCTCTCTTCACCCCTCTGAAAAGCAATAGGATTTTTGAGGACAGCAGATAATGAGGATCATAAACGAGTGAGGTAGCTCTGTCCTCTGAATAACTCCATCAGAAGACTCCCAGATATGACTTGCATTCGTAGGCACCTCAAGGGTTATGATCAGGCTGTAAATAATTGCAGAGAGTAAACAGTGAAAGTGGTGAGTGCCGAGGCTGCTGTAAAGGGACATACCGGGGAGTAATGGGATGAAAGTGAGTAAAATAAAACACAAGGATTTTATTTTTGTCCAAGAGTTGGATTCGTTCAGCTGTGAAATAGACTCCCAAGGGAAGGAGACTATTACTTTAGTCATTTAAATCTGGAGAGGACAAAGCACTGGCTGATATATTCAGTGGAACAGTTGTCTTGCCTTGGCAGAGAAATGGCCGGATAGCAGCAAATGCAGTTTTTTCCATCTCAGATGTCAGAGATTCTGGTGGAGCACTTTTTTTACCCTTGATTTTCAGTAGGGTGGAAAGAAGAGACCTTTTTTCATAAGTGAAAAAACACCAAGTTCCTAACAGCAGCAGAAGGCCAAATTGAAATTTTGACGCCGAGGTCTTCTGTGGCTGGAAACAAAATTCGTTCTTTGCCTGTGACAGATTGAACATGAAATGTAAAGAGAAGGAAAATTTGTATGTAGGCACATGTGACAAATTCATTTTCCCAAATCGTGTGTATTTACTGAGCAGAGGTTGTTTTCTTGGTGGTAGGTGAAAGGAGTGAAGGTTGCTCCATGCTGGTGGGACCTGAAGTGATCTGTTTCAAGATAGATCAGTGTTGGCTCCTATCTCAATGCCTTTTTCACTGGTTTTCTCTTCAAAACACAGATACTCACTGTGTTGTTGCTTTTATTTCTATTTATTGACCAAAACATACCTTTCAGGAAATTTAAAATAAGACCAGTTAATCCACCAGTTAATCCTTAGAAATGCATGGGGTCTTTATTTTGATCATGCCATGACCCTTCCCAAAATCACCACCTGGAGCCTAGTGACATCTCTGAGCATCTCTTTGCCCCATGCAGCGTCCTGGCTTGGATCCAGAAGTGTGCAGCCAAATAAAGAGCTCTACAAGGTCCCAGACTGAGCTGACGTTGGCTGAGCCAGTACAGATCCATCCATACTGCATTACCCAATAACTCCAGTTCTTGGTTGACAGATCCAGGGTTTAATCTCTGCATCTTTTTGATGCTCAGTGTTTCTGTCCATGTTGGAGAAGCCATTTCTTCTGAGGGGCAGTGACAGAAAAACATCTGTCTGGCCTTTCCACCTCTTCAACCCGTTGCATTGTAGGACACAGCAAACATGCACTATTTCTGGGTGTCTTGTAACCTTATGAGCAAGTGGTGGTGGGTGCTACAATGAGCCAGAGGAGGGCAACCAAGCTGGTGAAGGATCTGGAGAACAAGCCTTATGAGGAGCATCTGAGGGAACTGGGGATGTTTAGTGTGGAGAAAAGGAGGCTGAGGGGAGACCTTCTTTCTCTCTATGGATGCCTGAAAGGAGGTTGGAGCAAGGTGGGTTTGGTCTCTTCTCCCTGGTAACAAGCAAAAGGACAACTGGAATTGGCCTCAAGTTGTACCAGAGGATGTTTAGATTGGATATTAGAATAAACTTCTTCACTGAAATGGTTATTAAACACAGGAACAGGCTGCCCAGGGAGATGGTCTAACTCATCACCATGCAAGGACCTCCTAGAAGAAGAGCCTTCCAGGTGCTCACCAGAGAAGGAAATCAGGGATAGGATCTAGAAGGAAACACCAGCACCCCTAACTCCCACTTGCCTTTTCCAAGAGGTTGAAAAACATCTCCCAGATCCTTGCTGTCCATTGAACAACCCGGGAGTGAGAGAGGACTTTCCCCACTGTAGTCACCAGTGAAGTTGCAAACATTGACAAGGACTATGTTTAGGGCTGTTCTTGAGCAGACCCAACTTACAAAATAGACAGCTAATTGACTCCTCCAAGTACTCTGTCCTGCAGCTGCCAGCGAGGAATTCAGATTAGTTCCACTGCCAAAAATTTTAAACAGGGTAAAATCTTCATAATTGGAATACGCTGTGATCTTTGATTTGATTTCACACGTATATACGATGCAGCTGAAATCTCTATTATTAGGTGTTTTGGATGACTGGAGAGAAGATCCTGGACCCTTCATTTCCTTTCATTGCTTCAGACCTGGTCCCCAAGCTGGGCCAGCTGGTGTGCAGTGAGCTGGTGGCTTCCACCCAGGTCTTCCTGGGCAGGTGTCCACGTTGCAGTCACAGCACAATCAGCAGTGGCTGGTGAGCTCAATTGAGATTGCAGAGAACAAATGAGCCATGGAGAAACTACCTGCTCTCTCTCCTAGTACAGAATGACCTCCTCTGGTTATGTAAATGGTTGCAAGTTGAATGATTTGAAGGGTGGGGAGAATATGGCCCTTTTTCCCTTCACACAGAATCACACACAGAATCACCAAGGCTGGAAAAGACCTTTAAGATCATCAAGTCCAGCCTATGACCAACACCACCACACCATCTAGACCATGGCACTAAGTGCCACATCCAGCCTTGCCTTGAACACATCCAGGGATGGTGCCTCCACCACTTCTCTGGGAAGTCCATTCCAATGTCTAATCACCCTCTCCAGGAGGAAGTGCTTCCTAATATCCAACCTAAACCTCCCTTGGAGCAACTTCAGGCTATGCCCTCTTGTCCTGTCACTGGTTGCCTGGGAGAAGAGCCCAGCCCCCACCTGACTACAGCCTCCCTTCAGGTAGTTGAAGAGAGTGATGAGGTCCCCCCTGAGTCTCCTCTTCTCCAGACTAAACAACCCCAACATCCTCAGCCTCTCCCTATAAGACTTTCCCTCCAGTCCCTTCACCACCTCGTTGCTCTCCTCTGGACCTGCTCCAGCACCTCAATGTCCTTCTTGCAGTGAGGGGCCCAGAGCTGCACACAGGACTCAAGGTGAGGCCTCACCAGTGCTGAGCACAGGGGGAGAATCACATCCCTGCTCCTGCTGGCCACACTATTCCTGATCCAAGCCAGGATGCCATTGGCCTTCCGGGCCACCTGGGCACACTGCTGGCTCATGTTCAACCAGCTGTCCACCAGCACTCCCAGGTCCCTCTCTGCTGGGCTGCTCTCCAGCCACTCTTCCCCCAGCCTGTAGCGCTTGAAGGACTCTGTTAAAGTACATCAAGTTGGGAGTTTCAGACCATTTTATATCCTGTCCACCCTGTGTTGCTGTGTCCTCCATGCAAGCTTTTTGTATCAATCCTTTTTTGGAGCCCTTCCTTAATGCACATTTGTACGTGAGAGAGATTTTAATGAATATGGGCAAAATTGTGTGAAAAATACAGTTTGCTCCATACTAATGTGGTTGTTGCTGCTTTCCCCCTAGGAGCATCGTGCAGTCAGATGAAAAGCTGGTGATCAGTGCATCCTGGGCTAAAGATGATGATATTAGCAGGCTCCTGAAGTCTCTGCCCAACTGGAGCAACATGGCTCAGCCCAAGCAACTGAGACCCAAGAGGGAGGAGGAGGAAGACTTCATAAGGTAAAATATTCTACAAAGTCATACAAGGGTTTCAAGGAGAGTAGCAACAATGGTAAAACCTGCTGGAAACAAAATTATTATGGTGTTTGTGTAGCTGTTGTGTCCCCAGGTGTGAGAAGAGGTTGAGATGTGATCTTTCCTCATGTGGAGCCATGAAACTTGAGTCCACATGCCATTGTGTGGCATGATTTTAAAGCCAGGCATTGGCTTTGCTGAACTGAGAATGTCCTGTGTGTTGCCTGGATATGGTTCTGTTGGTGGTATTGAGAAATCATGAAGGAAATTAACCTGTTTGGGAATGTTTCTGGGCTTTGCTTATCATATTGGTGGATAAACCATCCTGAAGCTCTTTATCCTTCAAGAGAAAGGAGAAAGCAGAGGTGCTTCTCACATGCAGCGAGGACAGAAGACATGGAGGCCATGGTTTAATAAGGAGCTTCAGTGGCAGGGCTGGGTTGCTGCTTTTGTGCCCTTATTGCTCATTTCTGCTGCTCTGTTGCTCAGATATGGCTGTTTGAAGACTCGTGCTTGTGAACCAAGTCAGGGAAGTAGCTGGGATTGGGGACAGAAAGAAAGGGTTATTTTTAATTCAGGTAGATCCTTGTCCTGGTTCATAGTGCTACTCTGGTCACCCATGCAATGAAGGCAGAAGCAGTCTGTGACCTAATGAATGGAAGGGCCAACTGGTTGTACAGGCCAGGAATGGCCAAAACTGGCATAGTCACCAAAACTGCCCTACATTTGAGCTATGACCTGATGGTGTTTCTCCTCCATCCCAACCCCAGGAGCTATGTAAGGAGAGTCAAATGAAAAATATTGGTATTTCCAAAGGGAATTCTTTCAGAGGCAACTTACTGTGTCCAAACCAGATTGTCTCTACCATTTTCAGGCAAGTGAAAGCCTGTTAGAAGGCAGATTGCCTTTCCCTGTGCACTGGAAATGGCTTAGTCTCTGAATCATGGATGCATCCCGAAGAAAACAGATCCTCATTGTCATCCCATTGAGTCAAAAGCTTATCTGCACATTCCCATCACCATTCATCACTTCCTTGATTGGCATTTGGCTCAAGAACTGTAGGAGGAAGTGCAGCTGTTGAAAATTGCAAGTCAAATTTGCCCAGATTGTCATTTTACTTGTTCCCTGAGTAAAAGCACAAGAACATGAAGACGATGCAGAGTAGAGAGGGGAACGATGGAGAGTATAAAATATGTCTAGTCACAGAAATGTTTGCTCAGACTGCAGTGGGGCTAATGAGCTTTGCCAGTGCTTTAGAAAATCTTCAGTGATAGTGAAAGAGTGGGGAGTTGGAGCCCTGGAGGTCTTTGTGCAGTCCCTGGGTTTTTTGAGATCCATGGATTCAGTCATAGAATCATAGAATCACTGACTGGTTTGGGTCGGAAAGGACCTTAAAGATCATCCAGATCCAACCCCTCTACTATGGAGGGACACCTCCCACTAGACCAGGTTGCTCCAAGCCCCATCCAACCTGCCCTTCAGCACTGCCAGGGATGGGGCTTCCACAGCTTCCCTGGGCAACCGGGGCCAGGGTCTCATCACCCTCACAGCCAAGAATTTCTTCCTCATGTCTAATCTAGATCTCCCCTCTTCCAGTTTGAAACCATTACCCCTTGCCCTCTCACTACAAGCCCTTGTCCAAAGTCTCTCTCCAGCTTTTCTGTAGCCCCTTCAGGCACTGGAAGGCTCTCTGAGGTCTCCCCAGAGCTTTCTCCTCTCCAGGCTGAACAGTCCCAATTCTCTCAGCCTGTCTCCAGAGCAGAGCTGCTCCAGACCTCTGAGCCTCCAGTCCTAGTCTCAGTCTTTGCCTTCATGTTTATCCTTTGTTTCTTAGCACAGAAAGGTGCTGAGATGTCCTCCTGGCTCTTTCTCTGGTTTCTGAGCCATCATCATGGGACACCAAAGCTCCCATGGATGCAACGCTGGGTTCCACTGGCTGAGCATAATGTACCAGTGTGAATTCCTGGCCAGGCTAAATCTGGTGGCCACGCTCAGTTAGATGCTAACAGTGCCAACATTTTGATCCTAATATGCATTTTTATCCAGTATTGTAATTTCACTACCCTTTACTTGAAATATTTTGTATCAGAGGTGTTAAAATGGAAAGCCTGTTAGGTCACCTACATCCAACTCACTGGGAAAAGCTCCTCTTTTTTTTATTATCCTAGACATTAGGACAAAGATCTTTTCTCAGTATCTCTTTGCACTAAGCATGATGTATTAAGCCTCAGCTCCTCAGAGTGCTGTGTGAATGTTCCTGCAGCATTAATTTAAATGATAATAATTAGCCTGGTCCAGTTTTAGCCATTGATGGTAAGCGACATGGCTTATAAACTTCCTCAAGAGTCTGCATGGTTGAATAGATCTCTCCTGAAAGCTTCACAATAAAATTAATTGCTTGTCCAATTTTTTGTCATCTTCTTTCCATTTAAGCAGGCTTTTTTCATTCTTTCTCTTAATACAAAGGAACATGATTTATTTGCTGCTGTTGCTTCTTTCCCTTCCTCTTGGCACTGCTGATGAATTGGGAATCATTCTGTTGTAGCCATCACTGGCTGAACACTGCAGTGGAGATGAAGAGAAGTAGGTCCTGAGGATACCTTGGATATTAGGGTGTGATGGGAGACCTGGGAGAGCTCGTTTCATTCTCACTTTAAGCATCCAAGATCCTTAAACCCTTGATATACCAATACCCACCTGTGTTCACAGACCCCACTCCTCAGCTAGCAGGGGCAGGAACTTGGCCCATCCTTTCCTGGAAATGAAGGTCTAATCTTGATGAGCCATGGGAGCATGTTCTTTTTGGACATAAAACAAGGCTGGCAGCAGTGCTTCAATTACTCAGCATCATCCTTTTAAGAAAGTTGCTAAATTAAATATGTCCTGAAAATTTACCACCAGTTTTTGTGCTGTGGCGGGAAGAGAGATCAGTGCAGAGTTTTCTTTCCCTCCCCAGGTTTCCTGTAAGTCATTTGTTTAATTAAAAAGAAAAATCCCAACATGATGTCTTTGCAGGAAAAAAAAAAAAAAAAAAACCAAACAAAAAACCAAAACAAACAACCCTCACACATAATCTGTGTGTTGACAGTGATTGATTTTGTTGTCTTAACCTGCCACTATCTCTTTTTGTGAATAGATGTTGAAAGGCAGGGTAAGATACTAACAGAATCTCCCCATTAATATTCTGGTGGGGTTGGCCAGACAAAGGGACCTGATTGAGCATATTATAGTAGCTCAGAACTTGGCAAAGGGAGAAAAGAAAGAAAAGTCAGGCCTCTGCTCATATAATTAGTTTTTAAAGCTCTGAAGGCTCTTTGGCACTGGGGTGAGAGTGAAATATGCTGCCCTTATCGCTAGGTAAAGGTTACCCTTCAGTTCATTACTGAGCTGGATATGTTGGTGGTGAAGCCCAACGATGGAGCATTTCCAGGTTTGCCTTTAAGGAGGAAAAGCTACATAAAAAGAGTTTCTGATCTGGTCATTCTTGAGTTGCAGCAGAAATTCTTGGGTTTTGGTGCAGCTCTGCAGCCCAAGGGGTGGCAAAGGGACCCTGTGCATCCAAGGGAAGGCACATCTTTGGGGTGCTGCTGGCAATTTCTGGGGAAACACATTTGCCTGGAAACCCCCCACACTGGTCTGAATTTCACACCATGACACAGATTATTCTGGTTGCAGATCTGAGATAACAAACCTGTGTTGGGAGGGGGATGGGGACTTCCCTCTCACCTTTTGACTCCAGCAAGCTCCAGAACACCAAACTTGGGATCAGATTCTCAGGCTAAAATGAATGGAGAAATAAACCCCCCACTTCTCAGCATCTCTGTGTGCCACATGACTTTTTCTGGTTTTGTTTTTTTAATGGGGATCTCCCTGACTGCAGGGTGCTGAGCTACATGCTGCTTCCTCCCCTGCATCTCCTGTCCACTTGAGGATGCTCATCCTCACTCACCCTGCACCACCAGGAGGAGGAATATTCAAGCAACATGGAAGGATACCAGTGCAACAGCAGATCCTTCACCAAATCATCCCAAATGGTGTTGGTCAGGACAGTTACACTATCCCTGCTGCTTACTGGGATTGCTTATTTCAGTCACCATTATTTACACCATTGTGTAAATAAATGGTCTGTGCAAACCCAGAAAGCAGAACTGGGACAATCTGCACTGGACCATCAAGTCCTTCCCTTGGTGCAAAGGGAGAGCCTTGATGGCAGAAGCATGGAGTTCAGGTCCTACCTTGGAGTAGGATGGTCTTCCCTTACTCCACCTCTCTAGGCAGCCAGAAGGCACTGGCCAAGGTTTTCCTCAAAAGATAAACCTCAGGTTGTTCCATCTGTCTGGTGGGTGTTTTTGTAGTGTTGGGTTCGGAGCTTTCAGTTATTTTTATTCTCTTTTGCTGTCACAGTGTTTCTCCTGCCACATGGTCTTTTTCTGAAGCCTTGATGTTTTATGGAAAGCTTTTCCTTTTCTTTACCTCTTCACTCTCATTCACAGTTGCAGCTTTTCTGTTTGTCTTGCCTTGTTTCTTCCTCTCTCAAGAATAAGAGATCTCCCTCTCCAGTTTCTCAGGCTCTGTTTATTATATTCACAGTAATTTTAAAGGCTGAAAGGATGATTTTGGAAGATTGACAGGAGACTGTAGACCTTTTTTCCCTGTACTGGGACTATGAATCTGAGCATACCATGGGTGGAAGTCGTTTCCATTTGATGACAGTCTGTGCCTTTATAGGAAACGGTTTTCTAGATCTCTTTTTTTGAATCCTACAGGAAAATGTAGGATTTCATCCTCTTGCTTTCAGGAGTCTCATCTGAGGGGTGTAAAATTGAGTGAGCACCTGGATAGGTGCAGGGCACCTCCATATCCAAGAAATTTCATCCTGCCTTTGCTTGTCTTGTGAAGACAAAGAAGTTTTGGAGGAATTGGGCTGAATTTGGGGTTTTTGGGGCTGACGTATATATTGGACCTGAATCCAAGAAGAATTCCCAGCTTCAGATTCACGACTCCTACAAATTGTGTTGTCTATTCAAACGAGTGCAGCAATGCCCAACTCTTCTCTTCCAATGCCCTTTTTTTGGGTAATGTGTTTGCCCCTAACCTGGGTAGAAGGGATTGAGAGGGAAAGGCAGAGAGAAAACATGAAGATTCAGCTTCTCCCCAAAGATGTAATAACAGCTCCTGCTTTAACAAGATTCTGTATCTCTAAATCACATCATTAAAGCTCCACAATGTACTCCAAGACACTTCCTTGTCTGCTGTGATAAATTGTATCATACAAACTTAACAAGACTGGAATATTCAAATAAATGTAAGCGAGAAGACAGTGTGTGATATTACAGCTTCAAATTGTCAATTAGGGATGTCTGGGTTTTGACAGTGTGGTGACCTCTCCTCAGAGAGTTGGAGCTGCTGAGGAGCTGGTGCCGATCGCGCCCGTCCCAAATAGAGATGCACAAATTGTTGTCAAGGCTTTGCAGATCCTGAGAAACCTCAAATCTGGATCATTTTTAGGGTGGGCTGGATATTCAGTCCCTTAAAGCTACCTTTAGGTTGGAGAGGTGAGTTCTATGCACTGAGGAGCCGTTGCAGCAGCTTTTCATCAGGACCACAATGTGCTGCGAGAAGTGTCTTCATGTGCTGAATTTTTAAAATACCTTCAGGTGGTGAATCTTTGAAATAAATGAAGCAGCATCTTCTGCAGCAGGATGGCTGGGCTGGGTTTTATTGTTCTTGAGGCAGCAAATCATTTCAGAGGGCTTCCCTTGGCAGAAAAAAACCCCACATGGGTTATTTGTTTTGGTCCTTGCACCATTTTTTAACAATTGCACAAATTCTGGTGCCAGATGAAGCAACAAACCACCTTTTCTCTCTTTTCTTTATAAATAAGAACATAATGGGAATGTCTTTGAATTAATCAAGAGGAAATCTGTCTGCCTGGGTTGTTTCTATATACAGTTTTTAAGCACAGTCTCCAGGCTGACTCGATGGCTCAAGTGCAGGAAGAGAAAAAAAGAAAGACGGGTTATAGAAATTTTTATGTGACATAAATACATAAAAAAATCTACCCACCCAAAAGAAGCTGCAAAGGTGGAATGAAACTGATGCAAATACTATCATTATACTCTTTCCATTTTAATGTGTATCATGTTTTGAGACTGCATCTATCATATACTGTACATATACCTAGTGCTCTATATTAGGTGGCATATTGAGTTGTTACGTGACGAGCTTTTTACCCAGTAATTACTTTTCAATTACTAATATTTTCGTGGATGTTCAATTTAATGGGGTTTTGGCACAACACTGTGACAAAGCAGTGATCTTTGTTTTGCATCTTTAGCCTGTTCACACTTGAACAGATACTCCTAGGGTATTTCCTCTACAGCCACAGCTCTGCCCACTGCTCTTCGCTGTGGTTTAAATTCATTTTGTTGCTTCTCCTCTGCAAGCGTCTGATGCTCGGTGAGAAGCATCCCTCTGAGGTCTGCAGTTGAGAGGGTGTAAGAATGGACAGGAGGTCCTCATCGGGTCCATGTGTTCCTAGGGGGCTCCCAAGGGAGTTGCTTGGTGTTCCACACTCCTCCTACAGCTCCACACACCCTCCCAGTGAGCTGTTTCATTGGCATTATTTGCCAAAGGGATAATTGACTCTAATTTCTTGGCAGAGAAAAGGGAGAGGAGCAGTAAGCAAAGGTAAAGCTGCTGCCAAGGGTACATCTGAGACCTCCTTCCTCATTCTGCTGTATTGTTGTAGACACTTGGCTGCTTTTCAGCCCCGCTCTGGCATGGTCATCTCTGTGGCCCTTCTCTGGACCCTCTCCAACAGCTCCATGTCTCTCCTGTGCTGAGGGCTCCAGAGCTGGACACAGCACCCCAGGTGGGGTCTCACCAGAGCAGAGCAGAGGGGCAGAATCCCCTCCCTGGCCCTGCTGGCCACACTTCTTTTGATGCAGCCCAGAATGCTTATAAATATCTAAAGAATGGGTATCAGAAGGATGGGGCCAGAGTTTTTTCAGCAGTGTCCAGTGACAGGACAAAGGGCAATGGGCACAAGCTGGAGCACAGGAGGTTCAAGCTAAACATCAGGGAAAACTTCTTTATTGTGAGGGCAACAGAGCCCAAGGACAGGCTGCCCAGAGAGGTGGTGGAGTCTCCATCCCTGGAGACATTCCAAACCCACCTGGACATGTTCCCGTGTGATCTGCTGTTGGTGATCCTGCTCTAGCAGGTTGTTGGACTAGATGATCTTCAGAGGTCCCTTCCAATGCTGACCATTCAGTGACTGTGACTTGGTTATGAGGTTTTTCTCACTTTTTACAATATATCATCTCTGTGGCTGGAAATTTCCATCTTTGGGTGTGCACCAAAAGTTGCAGCATCTTTTTCTGTTCTCAGAAGCTCTGTCAAAGTCCAAAGCAAGTTTTGTGGGTAAGGTAGGATGGGATTTGGATTTTAAAAATCTTGCTAATTCAAAGCAAGGGTACCCATTGAACCATCCAAAACTTGTAAATTAAATGCAGAAGGTTGCAGATCTTTTTGTATGTGCTGGCTCTGTCTTAGATACACACTGACAGCTACAAATGTGACAAGTATTGGCTGAGAAACTGGATGGGAATCAGAGGTCTGAGGATGCTATTTTAATGCAGGTATTCAAAAGAACAGAGTTAAGGTTGGATATTCAGTTGATTTGTGTTTTAAATCCGTCCTGTTAAGTGTTTAGCCTTGCAAATTTAATAAAGACAAAGAAAAGCATGTAGGGAAGGTTCTCTCAAGCAGGCAGACAGAACCCTGGCAAAAATTTGCTTCAGGGAGATGTTTGCCAGCAGCAGGTTTAAATTAAAATTACAGGAATCCACCAGAAGTGTTCAAAGTTACCTTCTAAAAGGGACTTACCTTGCTGAAGGTTGCCTCTATTATAGTCTTCAGTTTGTGCAAAAGAGTGAATCGGGGGCTCCTGCAGTAAAGGACATGTATTAAAGAAGGGAATTAAATATATTTAATGCCCTTTTGATACAAACTTCTGTTGTTTCAGAGCGAGGGGCAGAAACACATCGATCCCCACAACATTTTAGAGTCTAGCTTCCCGTAGACGACTTTATTTGTATTCCTTCCAGCAGCAAAAATAGGAAATAGACCATCCTTTGCATGATATAGATTTTTCCCAGCCTGGCTGAAAGCACTGTATTATTCATGCACAGGCTACCCATCCCAAGCAGTGGCAAAACCCTTCCTGTTTGCATGTGGGAAGGCAGAAGAGTTGTCCCTGTGATAGAAGTGAATTTGTAATTGTGGTTGTGGGCAGCAGCGTGGTCGTGACTCCTCGTTTAACAGCTCTCAAATTGCAGTTCCTCAAAAAGAAGTGCTTTTTCTGTGGCTTTTTATACTGGAAAGCCATGTTAACAGAGGTAGGAATTCACCAAATGTTTCATTTTTTCATTTAGTTGAGTGATTATCATCGGATCATTTAGGTTGGAGAAGATCTTTAAGATCATTGGGTGGTTTTAAACTCAAAGAGGGGAGATTGAAACTAGATATTAGGAAGAATTTTTTTTATGATGGAGGTGGTGAAACACTGGCCTGGGTTGCCCAGAGAAGTGGTAGATGCCCCATTCCTGGAACCATTCAAGGTTGGATGGGGCTCTGAGCAACCTGGTCTAGTGGGAGGTGTCCCTGCCCACGCAGGGGGGTTGGAACTAGATGACTTTTAAAAGCCCCTTCCAACCCAAACCATTTTATGATTCCATAATTCTATTAGTCTGACCACAAACCAAACACTGCCAAGATTGATGCAGTTGCCAGTGGGATTTGAGAGTCTTAAGTCAACAGGAGTGTTTGGTTGGAGGGGAAAAGGCTTATCTGTAAAATGTCTTCTGCTCCACAGGAACAGATGAGGATATCTGAGGGTTTGTGGATGAGGAGAGCTAAGTGAGGTGTTTCATGTTTGCTGTAGAAGTCAATTACATATTTTACTTGAAAGAATGATCATGCTTTCATAGAATCATTTTGGTTGGAAAACACCTTGAGGATCATAAAATCCAACCATTAAGTCAGCAATGCCTAGGCCACCACTAAACCATGTCCTTAAGCACCACATCTACACAGGTTTTAAACACCTCCAAGGATGGGGATTCAACCACCTCCCTGGGCATCCTACTTCCAGTGTTTGATAACCCTTTCAGTGAAGAAGTTTCTTCCAATATCCAAACTAAACCACATTCCCTGGCACAATTTGAGGCCATTTCCTCTGATGCTAGCCAGTCGAGCCCAGCAATGAGCTTGTCTACCCAGTTCAACCTTGTATTCACCTTTGGCCCCTTTGGACTTGGGATGAGTCCCTCAGTTGGCCTCGCTCCCCAAAGCTTTGTAGCCTCTTATGACTAAGAAACACCCAGTCAGGGAGGCTTGTTTAAGGGCTTTCCTGAAGTTCAGAAAGGGTTTAATATCTTTCCAATAGCCAGAGCAGGTCAAAATTAATCCCATCCTACAGAGAGGAAGAACAGCTGAATTACCACTGCTGTAGTCTGCTGGAGTTGGAGATGTTCCTCTGTCTCAGCCCTCAGACACAGCCAACAGATAAGGATTCCTTCCAAACCATAGGATGCAGGATAGAGCCTAAGGCAGTGTATTTTATTGTCAAGCAGAAGAAAATCCTCAAAGATACTTTTTTAATGAAGGCTATTTTTATTTTTTGCTTTTAACGAATTCAATCAAGCGATTTAAAACCATTTCAGGGTTGTTTTTTTTGTTTTTTTTCCTCAAGTGACAGTGAAGTCCCACAAATCTAGGAAGATGCTGGCAATAAAACTGCTTAGATAGTATATAAAATGCCACTGATGGGATTATTTTGCTGCAGCTCGTTGCAGCTATTATGCTCAGCAGCATGATTCCTCATTGTAAGTTCATAAAAGAGCTAATGACAGGAAGGGGAGATTTGCAAAGTTGAATGAAAGTGGAATGCAAATTCGTGACAAAAAGAGCAACTGATGATGGAAAGAGTGTACTGAGGACCATGGTAAATGTGCTGTCACTTAAAGTCTTTCAGTGAAGTGCTCTTGGTTTCAGCCAGGAGCTCTGGAAATTAGGTGTAGGAACAATGTCTTGATTTATCCATCGTAACGATACGCAAGAAGTCATGGTGGAGGAGAGCTCCTTTACCACCAAAAAGAGAGTATTTGCCATGCAAATAGTTCTGGGACATAAACCAAACAAGCTCTTCGTAGAGACAAGGATTAGAAAGGTAAACCTGAATGCAGAAGATGGAGTGGGACAGTGCAGTGAGCAGTTACACACCTTGAAAGAACTATTTCAGCTTTTGGGGGATAAACACGTTTGTCTTGGTCATCGTTTTTTCACCAGGTGCTATCTCTGTGCAAAGTAAATAATGCATGGACTGATATTCAAAGCCATTTGTTTGTCACTTTGTCATGATCAGCCATCAGGTTCTACTGGAGATTTCTTCTGATAAATGTGTGAAAAAATGTGAATCGGGGATTGGAAGAGCTGATTTACAAGGAATGATTGAAAGTGCAGCATTATTATGTGTGCATTATTTATACATATCCCAGGGAGACACCTACATGTCTCAGCAGATGTGTCTCTGCTGGGTGGGGGAAAGAGGTGGGGGAGTTGATGAGGCTGAAGTTTGTAACTATGAGAAACTAGGTGAAATTCAGAGATTGTAAATCACAGAATGATGGAATGGTTTGGGTTGGAAGGGACCTGAAAGATCATCTAGTTCCCACCCCCCTGCCTTGGGCAGGGACACCTCCCACCAGACCAGGTTGCTCCAAGCCCCATCCAACGGGCCTCTGAACACTTCTAGGGATGGGGCAGCCACAGCTTCTCTGGGCAACCTGGGCCAGGCTCTCACCACCCTCACACTAAATGTAGGGAGAAGAGAAGAAACATAAAGGTGTCATGAACTGCAGGATATTCACTGTAATGAGACTTCAAAACTACCACCAGACAATGTTCTTGACACCCCATGCTGGAACAGTTCTACATTGGCTGGTTTGACCATTGGCTGGTGTAGCTGGTGTCTCCCCTTGGTGTCCTGGGCTGTATTTCTGACAGTGGCTTTGGTTTGCATTTCAGGGCTGCTTTTGGCAAAGAGTCAGAAGTTCTCATTGGCAACCTGGGAGATAAACTCATCCCTCAACAGGAGATCCTGCGGGACGTCAGTGACCTGAAGGCCTTGGCCAACATGCACGAGAGCCTGGAGTGGTTAGCAGGTCACACCAAGGCAGCCTTGTCCAACCTCTCAGCCACCCAGAGTAAGTAGCTCCCATAGGAGAACCTTTGTCTTAGAAATGGAAACCAGCATAAAGCAGTTTCAGCAGGAGTGGACAGCTTTTATTCTTGATTTCAAAGCAGGTTTATGGAACATCTCAGAGGGAAGTAAAAAGCAAAGCAGCTCCATGTCTCTCTTCCTAGTGCATGCTGTGGTGTGACACCTGCTCAGACTGTGGTGGGCACCATAGGAGGCTGCCAGGATCATCACTTGGATCATAAGCTCTGAAGGATTGGTTGAGCTTTTCAGCAGTCCCCACTAATGAGGCGCAGGAGCGGGTACCGGTGCCCAGACAGGTTTCATTTTCTTTAAAGCATCACTAGACAGCTGAATATTTAAAAATAAGTGAGTGTTACAAATTCAGTAGAGAAACAGAACAGATGTAATGAGGAATGTGTGTCACTGGGGGAGTGATCCTCAGCCTCAAAGGCAGAAGCCAACCCTTGATGAACCGAGGTTGGAGGAGCCTGGAGACAGCACTTTAGCTCGTGGCTGTCACAGGTTGTCCACGCTACCTTTGTTGGAGCATTTCACTTGTCTGTGCTTCAGCTTTCACTCCTTCCCCCGGGAACATTGATTATTTTTTTCTGTCTGAAAAGTGCTAGAGATGTGATTAGTGTTGCTTTTTATCACTGTCATTGGCGTTGTCTGCTTGGGGCCACACTCACAGAAGGGTTGTGCCCCAGAAGAGAGCTTGGCATGAACAGACCACAGCTCTGCTGCTTTCCACTGGCACCTTTCCACTGTTACTGGGTTTGGTTGGACTAGGTGACCTTTAAAGGTCCCTTCCAACCCAAGCTATTCTGTGATTAACTCATGAGGAGTCACCTACAGCTCAGTTGACACAGAGCTGAGCTTGTCCTGGACAGGAGGTTTGGGTCTCACCTGCCTACCGAGACATTCCTAATAGCTGTCCTGTGTCACAGGATGTTTGTTAGAGCACTTCACATTGCTCTAGATCCTTGTAATAAAACACTGTGTGTTTTGCAGATATTGAACATCTCCTGTTGTCTAGGGGTTGTATAAAATGCAGCTGCCTCAGGTGTGGAAGGAGGCACCTACACTGTGTTGTAGATGAGGAGCAGAGGAGAGCAGAAGCATTGCATAAAAAATCCTCACAGCTTGGTGGCATGCCAGGACACATGGGGACATAGTGAGGACATGGGGCATCTCTGCAGTTTGTCACACAAATATGGAGGAGAGTTCTGGGGTTAGGTACCCGCAGAGGAGCAGGGCCGTGGGCAGCCAGATCTTCTGAGCTCTCGTGGGAATGTGGCATTGAAAATCACCTCAGCCTGATTTGCTGGGTAAATGACAGGGGAAATTTGCTGGTGCTAAATAAAGTCATGGTGTTGTATCTCCATTAAAATTATTGCTCCTCAGCAGCAGAGCATCTCTGGTGACTGACAATCATAGATTCATAGAGTGGGTTGGGTTGGGAAAGACCTTTAAGATCATCAAGTCCAACCATTACCCCATCCCTGCCAAGGCCCCCACTAGACCATGTCCCTCAGCACCAAAGCTACCCAGCTTTGAAACCCCTCCAGGGGTGGGGACTGACCATCCTCCCTGTGGCTTCAACTGCTCTAGGGCAGGACTTTCAACTCTTTTCTCAGCTGTCCCTGATCAGTTTGTTCAGATCCAGAAGGATAATGAAGATTATACAATTGGCAAACAATTGAAGACCCCAAATAATATGGGAATATGTACAAATATACATATGTAGTGTATTTTTATATGTATCTGTACACTACGTAGTGTATTCCCATAATACATACTTTGAGTTCTCAATATCTGAGGGACAAGAAGAATTGCTCTGCTCTCACATGATGTAATTTAAAAGATTATCCAAAGAAAAAAAAAAAAATTAAAAAAAAAAACAAGATGGGAAATGCTATTAAAGTTCAATAGGCAAATAGTTATTTGTGGAACTTTAGTTACTGGGAGAGTTCTTGAGGCTGAGGAGCTGTGCTCTGACAGTCCACGCTGTTAAAAATAAAAACATCATTTATAATTTCAGTTCTAGTTGAAACTCCCATTTTTTAATAAATCAATCTTTTGCAAACATAAAAGGGCACGAGCGTGACTTTCAGGCTTCTGTGAGGACATTACACGCAGCAGTGAATAAAAATAAAAGTACTAAGTGTAACATTTCACTTGGCAGCCTCCTCCTGACAATAAAAATTCATCTTTCTTTGTAATTACTTCATACCAATGCACTGAAATGTCTGTACACAAATGCCCGGAGTATCTGAAACAAGGGGAAGAACGAGTAGTGTTAGAAAATGATAGAGGCTGTTGACCTCATGGTTATAAAGGAAACCTGGTGGAGTGTGTCTCATAAATGGAACATCAACAGAGCTGACTGCCATCTGTATGGGAGAAGTGATGCCTTGGGGCAGAGGTGGTGGTAGAAGTCAGATGCATTTACAAATCCAGCAAGGTGATATACAGGGGAGCACAATTCTTTTGGAGAAGAACAGAAAGAATCATAGAATTGTTTGGGTTGGAAGGGACATTAGAGATCATCTAGTTCCAACCCCACTGCCATGAGCAGGGACACCTCCCACCAGACCAGGTTGCTCCAAGCCCCATCCAACCTGCCCTTCAACACTTCCAGGGATGGGGCAGCCACAGCTTCTCTGGGCAACCTGGGCCAGGCTCTCACCACCCTCACACTCCACAATTTCCTCCTCATGTCTCACCTCAATCTCCCTTCTTCCAGTTTTAATCCATCCCCCCTTGTCCTCTCCCTCCCTGCCCTTGTCCAAAGTCCCTCCCCAGCTTTTCTGGAGCCCCTTCAGGCACTGGAAGGTGCTCCAAGGTCTCCCCAGAGCCTTCTCTTCTCCAGGCTGAACACCCCCAACTCTCCCAGCCTGTCTCCAGAGCAGAGCTACTCCAGCCCTCAGATCATCTTCGTGGCCTCCTCTGGACTCTCTCCAGGAGCTCCAAGAATAAACACCAAAGGAGAAATGATACGATGTCTCTTTCCATCTCACCTGGACAGGGTGAGAAGAGCCGTGCGAATGTGCTCAGACTCTGCTAGGAGGAGGAAAAATTAAAACTATCTCTTGTTTCAAAGATTCATACAATGTTAATGCCAGAAGGCTCTGCTGTCAGAGGAGTTTTTTACTGTTCTGTCATGGATTGATGATTTGAATTTCTGAGTATCTCATTGCTGGAAGCCACAACATGTTAATGAGCATCAGGAGGGAGGAAGGGAAACTAAAGCTAAATAAAGAGGATTTCTGCCACGCACTGAAGATCACCAAACTCAGATTCAGATCACCATAAGTGCAGTGGCTTTGTCATTTCAATATTGTTAACTTTGACTCTAAGACACACCTATGTGGAACCCAAACATTCCAGTGCAACACCACTGGGGTGCATGGTACCTTGTACAGGAGCCAAGGGCTGTTAGTGACCCAGCTCTCTGTTTGGGTAGCTGACTTGGGGCAGATGGCAGCTCTTCTGTTCCTTTAAGCAACTCTGTCTTCTGCTTTGTTTTTCACCTTGTACTAGATCACAGAATCAGAATCATAGAATTGTTTTGGTAGGAGAAGACCTTTAGGATCATCAGTTCCAATCACTAACCCAGCCTTGCCAAGGCCACCACTAAACCATGTCCCTCAGCACCACATCTATGCAGCTTTTAAACACCTCTAGGGATGGGGACTCCACCACTGCCCTGGGCAGCCTGTGCCAGGGCTTGATAACCCTTTCCATGAAGAAATTGTTTCCAAGATCCAATCTAAACATTCCTTGGCACAACTTGAGGCTGTTTCTTCTTGTCCTGTTTCTTCTTCCTTGGGAGAAGAGACTGACCCCCCTGGCTCCAACCTCCCCTCAGGCAGTTGCAGAGCCAGAAGATCTCCCCTCAGCCTGCTCTTCTGCAGGCTGAACACCCCCAGCTCTCTCAGCTGCTCCTCATAACACTTGTGCTCCAGCCCCTTCCCCAGCTCCGTGGCCCTTCTCTGGACACGCTCCAGCCCCTCCATGTCTTTCTTGTCACGAGGGGCCCAGAAGTGACCCCAGGATTCAAGGTGTGACCTCCCCAGTGCCCAGCACAGAAGGATGATCCCCTCCCAGGTCCTGCTGGCCACACTGGTTCTGATACAAGAAGTCTACATTGAAGTGTCTGTGCTTGAACAAGAGCATTAATCTCATTAACCGGTAGCAGTGGTGGGGTTTTATCTTCTGTGCTTACCATATGTTGGGCCAATGCGTGATGAGAACACACAGCCTGGTCTTTGATCACTTCCCTTTTCTGACCCAGCAACTTGAGATTAAATCTTGGTCCCATTCAAAACGCTTAGTGAGTAACTGGGACCAGAATTTTTGGTTCAATGCCAGAAATACCAAAATCTCCAACAAGTCCATGACATGGTGGTGGTAGCCCTGTACTCCTTCCCTGTAGAAATTCAGTAGCTTTTCCAGAAAAGTTTCCTTGGCTGCAAATGGGAAGTTTATAGGCATAACTGTAAGTATTCAGAAACCAGAAGGTACAGCTGAGCAGGTATAGACATGTTTTGGGAAATCCTAAAAAGGGGGGCTACCTTTTGGTGGCTTTCTGGTTAGGCTGTCAAAAGCCCCCTTACTAGAGATAAAAATTCAATAACCATTTGCTGTGGATGTGCCACAATTATCACTCATTTAAAAGCAGTCTTGCTAATAGAGTGTTTTATCATGCTGGGCAGTCTCTGCATTCTTCAATATATAGTGTTTGCTAAGCTGATGGCTCTTCCAGAGCTCTTCCCTTATCTGCTCTCCCTCAGAATTGGATTTTATATTTTCTGAACCAGTCAGATATGACAAAGTCATTTTCTTTTTCTCTTGTCTTTTGAGGGAATACAAACTTCTTTTTAACAATAACCATTTAAGGATTAAAGTTGCTGGAAGAGGGTGAATTAACTGAGGAAGTCGAGTAAATTTTAAATAGGTTGTATATGAAAATGGAAGTAGGATTTCCTCTCCCCTTCCCCTCTTGCTTCTCTGCCTTGTCATGTGCAGATACAACACACTTATCCTCCCCTCGCTGGAGCTTCAGCCTTCTGAAGCCCTCTGAATATTTTACAAAGAAGGAATTATTATGCATGATGAAGGAGCTAGGACAATCTTTACTTTTTTAAGATGGCTGCCTGCTGTGTGTAGGTAGGAAGATGAAAGATCAGCCATTAGCTTAGCGAGTTGCAGCTCTCCTTTTAAATTCAGCCGGCTGTTGGTGTCGCGCGACTTCAGATCCTTGCACTCGGCAGTTAACGACGGCCGGGCTTGAACGTTGAGTTTGAAATTACTTTCTCACTGAGCTCACATAAAACAGGGTTGTCTTTCTCTTCTAGATGCCTTATTGAAAGTAAGGTTTTGCATGTGTGTTATGTGTCTGAGTAAATTTATAGAGCAGCAGATATCCTTGTATCCACCCAAAGGACATGGAGCTGGTGGAGCAAGTCCAGAGGAGGCCACGGAGATGATGGGAGGGCTGGAGCAGCTCTGCTCTGGAGACAGGCTGGGAGAGTTGGGGGTGTTCAGCCTGGAGAAGAGAAGGCTCCAGGGAGACCTTGGAGCACCTTCCAGTGCCTGAAGGGGCTCCAGGAAAGCTGGGCAGGGACTTTGGACAAGGGCAGGGAGGGATGGGCTGAGGGGGAATGGATTAAAACTGGAAAAGGGGAGATTTAGGTTGGACATGAGGAGGGAATTATTTCCTGTGAGGGTGGTGAGAGCCTGGCCCAGGTTGCCCAGAGAAGCTGTGGCTGCCCCATCCCTGGCAGTGTTGAAGGGCAGGTTGGATGGGGCTTGGAGCACCCTGGTCTGGTGGGAGGTGTCCCTGCCCATGCGGGGGGGTTGGAACTGGATGATCTTTCAGGTGCCTTCCAACCCAAAGCAGTCTGTGATTCTATGAAGGTTTGCTCAATGTATCATGTTAACTTTCTGTTTGTGCTTTCTGTTTCTCACCCTTAATGAAGAATACTTTTAATCTGATTTTTGTACCTGAACAGTTTATGTAGAAAAAGCAAGATTCTGGAAGTAAGCTCAAGAAAGATCTCTCCTTTCCCATCCTTGCTTACAAAAAAATAATAATAATAATAATAAAATGTCTCTTTAGAGGAGGATCTTGAGGCTGGATATTTAGTCAAAGTAGGGAAGTGCATTGAGGAGCCCCCTATAGGAAAGGGGGCCCATAGGAAAGCTGGGGAGGGGCTTTTCACCAGAGAGGGCAGTGACAGGACAAGGGGTAATGGTTTTAAACTGAAAGAGGGGAGATTTAGGTCAGACATCAGGAAGAAATTCTTCACCGTGAGGGTAGTAAGATGCTGGCACAGGTTGCTCAGGGAGGTTGTGGCTGCCCCATCCCTGGAAGCACTCAAGGGCAGGTTGGATGGGGCTTGGAGCAACCTGGTCTTGTGGGAGGTGTTCCTGCCCATGCAGGGGGGTTGGAACCTGATGATCTTTAAGGTCCCTTCCAACCTTCACCATTCTATGATTCTAACAGTAAAAGCTTCAAAAGCATGAAGGAGTCAAAAACATGCTGTTTTTTAAAAACAGACCTAAACCATTGATTCCTTTGACAGTTGTCAAAGCTCTTGACTTTCAACACCAGCTCCTCCCTGTCTCCTAGTGTCCCTTGGAAGTTGGCACTGGAGCAAAGATTCCGTGAAAGGCAAAGATTCAAAGTCTTTGACACAATCCTGACTTCAATCAGATGACAGGCTGACCCTGCTCCTGCAGTGGCAGAAACTAGAAGGTGAACTCTCAATAACTGAGGAAAAATATGAGTACACTCTTGGAATTAACCTCTGCAGCTCAACTCTGTCTACCTATGGGAGACAGAGAAGCAACCCAGTGTTAGAGTAGATGCATGGGAGATCTCCAAGGACTCACTGCGTTGCTGGGACAACCTTGAGGACATCATAACCATTCTGCTGTCAGCAAAGCTGTACCCACAGCAAATGGAACAGGTTGAAGCTGTTTCTGTGCTCCCTGCTTGTCACTCCACAGACGTGGATGGCAGATGCTCCCCAGCAGAGCTGGGTCTCTGCTCCAGCCATTTGCATTAGACATGGAGCTAATTACTGCTTGATGAAGGCAGCTGCATGCAGGTTTAATGAGAAATGTGGAAGCACCACGCTGCCTTTGCAAAGGGGAGGGTTTGCACAGACCCTCAGGAAAAGGTGGCTTTGCTGGTCTCCCTCCCCATTCTGCACAAGCCATATTTGGAGGGGTGGAGATGACCCAGCTGACCACACTGCCAGACCCCTGGCCGTGACCTTCCTGCCCTCACCTCAGCCATCAGTCCCACCCTGACAGCTGTAAGCAGGGTTGTTTAAGTGGTGTCAATATGTCAAAGTGACACAAATGCCAATATGCAGATAGGGAGATAAATCCCTTTTGTTTTCCCCAAGGAAATCCTTTCCCATTGGATCCTTACCTCTTTTTTTCACCAATCCAAGCAATCCAAATCCTACCTGGCACTGTACAACAAGCCAGCGTGAATTTTGTCACTGTCACAGGCTTTATCTGGGAATGCAACAATTTTCCTGTAGCACCCCTAAGTCCCACTGCCACGTTGCACTGTAAGGCTCTGCTTTCCAAATTAGGAGCCTCCATCCCATGTGGGGTTGTGAACCAGCCAGATTTGATTGCAGAAATGCTGAGAAGTAAAATCACACTGAGGATCCCAACAGTAGAGCTTAGGAGTCAATGGCTTCACCTGTTTAGGTTGCAGAAAGATCATGGCTCTTCTCTGGAACCTGGGTCTGGTCAGGAGCACCATCAGGATGCAGTTTGGTCTGTTAATGTACTTTTAAGGTGTTCTAAAATGAGGACATTTATTTAGAGACATCTTGTGAGACCCCACCTGGAGTACTGTGTCCAGCTTTGGAGTTTCCAACACATGGAGCTCTTGGAGTGAATCTGAGGAGGCCACGAAGATGATCAGAGGGCTTGAGCAGCTCTGCTCTGGAGACAGGCTGGGAGAGTTGGGGTTTTTCAGCCTGGAGAAAAAAAGGCTCCAGGGAGACCTTGGAGCACCTTCCAGTGCCTGAAGGGGCTCCAGGAAAGCTGGGCAGGGACTTTGGCCAAGGGCAGGGAGGGATGGGATGAGGGGGAATGGCTTTAAACTGGAAGAGGGGAGATTTAGGTTAGACATTAGGAAGAAGTGCTTTAGTGTGAGGGTGGTGAGAGCCTGGCCCAGGTTGCCCAGGGAAGCTGTGGCTGCCCCATCCCTGGCAGTGTTGAAGGGCAGGTTGGATGGGGCTTGGAGCAACCTGGTCTGGTGGGAGGTGTCCCTGCCAATGCAGGGGTTTGGAACCAGATGTTCTTTAAGATTCCTTCCAACCCAAACCATTCTATGATTCTATGACACTAGGGTGTGCAGGGACAGAGTTTGGCACTTCTGGAGTATCTAAAAGAGCATTCAGCCTCTTAACTTCTTTATTCAGGCTGCTTCCAAAGCAGGTTATTTTCTCCTGTTCAGGGGTACTTTCACCCCAAAACCAAATGATGACATGCAAAAGATGCCTTCACTGCTTCTTCTCCTGATGGGCAGCACTTTGCCTCCAGATCTGCAGCGGTTTGGGTGAGCTACATTCAAAAGCAAGGAGGGAGAAAAACCAGTTTGTGCTACAGCTTTTAACCACATCCTGCAGCTTTCTGTCCCTTCCTGGCCATTACTGATGATAATAGTGAACATTTGCATCCCATTTGCCAGCCATAGATCTCAAAATACTTTGAAAAGGTTCATGAAGGCCATTAGAGGAGGAAGACTATCCTGGACCACTTTGCCCCCGGGGCCCCCACCTCCCTGTTAGCCTGGCTCTGTAAGCCCCTCATCCTGGAGTAGGCTTTGCTGGCTGATAAAAATCACCCCGCTGCACTCCAGAAAGGGTTTCCTTTTCAAATGGGTGGCTGAGTCCCTTTATACCACTCTGCAGAGCAAAGGAGCTCTAATTTACAGGCACTTTAAGGCCCCTTTCTGCTGACAGAGCCGTGTAAAGGGGGCTCAGCACAAATGAAAATCAGGCCCCTTGCAGCAGGAAAATTGATGCCTTTCATTCCATCATCAGGCCACGCAATGGTGGTGAACTCAGACAGGTCTTTGTGCTTAACCCCCATGTTTCTAATGAACTGAATTCAGCTCTTAAATGGGGCCATATTTCTCTCCAGTTGGAGCTTCTATTTTTTTTTCCTGTCACTGAACTTGTAACCCATGGTTATTGATTGCTCATGGGGAACCTTTTTTTTTTTTAGGTAGAGATCTATTAATAGAGCACCTTACCTAAAAGCCAGATTAAGGGTGATCAAGACATGCCTGACCTCATGCAGGAGAAGGACTTGGTGACTGCTGTTGCTTTATTTTGGCAACAAAAGTAAATTCATTTCTAAAACAGAAAAAGCTGCCTTTTTTTTTTTTTCCCCCGAATGCAAAACATCTGGTACCAACTTAAAAAGATCAGACTTGAGTGTTTTTTTTTGATGAATATCTGTTGCTTCAATATAACTTCATCTAAATGACAACTTTCCATTTCAGCTTCTTAAGCAATCTAATTTTCCTTGTGCAAATGCTCAAAACATGGTCAGATCCACTTTCTTGGGTGCTCAGAACCTTAGAATAGAATAATGGAATTGTTGTGGTTGGAAAAGACCTTTAGGATCATCAAGTCCAACCGTTAACCCAGCCCTGCCAAGGCCACCACTAACTCAAGTTCTTCAGGTTGGATGGGGCTTGGAGCAACCTAGTCTAGTGGGAGGTGTCCCTGCCCATGTAGGGTGGGTTGGAACTAGGTGATCTATGAGGTCCCTTCTAACCCAAAGCACTTCAAGATTCTAAAATGTGGATCTATCAAGTCCAAGCTAAGCCATCTGTGATCACCTGCTAATTAATCACCATTTATGATTTTAACAGAAGCAGCAAATGTATTTGCATGTACATAAAGCTCCTACAAACAAGTTGGAGACTTGTAGCTAATATTCAGGCCTTGGGTTTAGCAGAGAGGTCATGTCACCTGGAGTTACTTCATAGTGAGTGGTAAAAGCCTCATGGAGGAATAAGTGTCAGAGTGCAGAGGCCTTTCAGAGGACGTTTGGAGAGGAAATATTAAGTATCCATTGGTATCCTGACCTAGAGCATTTACAAGCCTTTTATCAATCATGGTGAAATTCTTCCCCATGAGGGTAGGAAGGCACTGGAATAGGTTGCCCAATGAGGTTGTGGATGCCCCCTCTCTGGAGGTGTTCAAGGCCAGGTTGGATGAGGCTTTGTGCAACCTGGTCTAGTGGGAGGTGTCCCTGCTCATAGCAGGGGGGTTGGATCTAGATGATCTTTAAGGTCCCTTCCAACCTTAACTATTCTATGATTCTATGATCAATTACTCCAAGAGCCATCAGTGACCCTATGGAGGTGTTTTTCTCCCAAAAAGCCTCCATATTGAATGGATTGTCTTAACATACCAACATGGGATTATTTTTTTCCTTCTAAGTTCCAATTCAGCAAAATTGTCTTGAATCTGAAAGGAAAGCCATTTCTTTTGGTCTTTCAACACCAACTGAAGCTGATCAAGAGCTGAGCAGACCAAATCAGGCAGGGGACAAGAGTCCAGCTGGTACCATCTTAGCTGAGTTGGCCTTCTAGGACTAAAACCATGGAAAATTTATTTGGGACAACAAAGTGTTAAGATTAATCTTCAAGACCAGAAGGGAACTACTGACCTTGTGAGCATAAAATGACTATTTAGGTAAACCTGAGCATTAAGAGATTCTTTTGGTTTTATTTGACAACTTTGGTGATGAAATTTCAGAGCTTAAATGTGGGCCTGCTTTGTTGGATCTCAAGAAATGAAGCCACACAGTCATCAGCCAACTAAAATCTCTTGTTTGCTTGTCAAAGTGATCTCCTAGTGCCTTTCAGTACCTTTTTTTGCCCTTGAACGTCTGCAGTGAAGCTGTTCTGATGGATTAGTGGTTGCAGCTTTCCCCAGCCTCAACGCTTTACATCAAATATTTAATGGTTAGAAAATGAGACGTCGTTCTTCTGACCTGGATGCTCAGCATTTATGGTTCTTTACCTCACACAATAGGCACACCACCGTGATGCAGTCCCAGTATTGATCCAGGGTCAGCACTTAGCTTACCCTCATGATTACACTAATTACTCTTGTACCATCTTTCTTTCCTCCCACCCACCAGCCTTAAACGCAGGGGATTGTCATGTAAATAAGTGACCTAATTAGCAGTGCTTTCAAACCATTTTACAATGAGGATCCCTAATGAATAATGCCAGCAAACCAAGGTTTTTGTGGAAATAACTCCACGAAGAGCCTGCTGTCCACTCTAGTTGGTTCAATGCATTAGGATCTTCATCTCTTCTGAAGAAAATGACACATTGGTGTCAAAGATTAATAGCACTAAGTCCACCTGCTTCTTCTTGGCTTGTTAGAGGTGACAGCTTGCTATAGTGTGGAAGGGGCAAAATAATTTCCAAAACTAGGTGACTGGACTCAAAAATAAGGCCACTCGTTGGCATCACCATTGAGTCACTTTGCCACAGTCTGTGGGCTGTGAGATAGTTCTGATCTAACCAGCATTTGTATTGGTGTGGGACTTGGGGGAAATGACTCTTAAATAAGCAGAAATCCTGGAAAAGTCAGACTATGAGTCTGATGCAGCTGATGGAAAATGTAACTAATGTTCCTGCTGACGTTAAGGTCATCTTTGTACTTGTCTTCTTTCCTGTGAGCAGATTCTGTGTGTTTCCCATTCTTATGCCTATGTTTGAAAATTTTCTGTAATTCCCTTGGATATTCAGTTTCACACATTCCCCTAGATTATCCTGGACAAGACTCATTCATCCTCATTTTTCTTCCAGCACAGACTTCCCTGCTGCTCCTCCTCTTGCTTTGCAAACCAATCTATTAAAAGCAAACAGCCCCCAAAACACTTCTGTCTAGAATTGTCAATAATTCAAGTCACAAAAAGGATCCATAAGGTATCTACACAACTGTATTTATTGTCATCACTCTTCCTTCACCTTGTCCCTGCCTCTTGCAAAGAGGGAAAGTTTTGCTCTTGGGCATCAGGACATCAATTGACTTCAAGACTTTTGTTCCTTGCTCGTCCAGTGAGTCCAATAGACTGGGAGGTTTAATGTCCTTTTAGAAATATGTCCCTCTTAGGACCTCTTCCACCCAGAGAAATTTTGCAATGATGTTTTGAGGGCATTCATTGGCAGGGTGCAGCTCAAGATCATGGAGGACTCTGAGGAAAGGAAGGAAAAATTTAGATTTATGCTTGTGTTTGCAAGGGAGGATATGTGGAAACTCAGATGGTTTGGAGCATCACCTCCTTTCCTGGCCTAGCTGACCCGTCCCTTAACAAAACATCTTGATCCTTCAGTTTTTAGTTCAAGGCTCAGTTGGGCTGCTCTGTAAGTGTCCTAACACAAATCACTGATTTTTCTTTTCAAGTTCTGAGGAAACCTTACGTGCAGGTTGACAGCTCTTAATGGGCTTGGGTTTGGTTTTTTTTAACAGATTAACCCAAGTGCATGTCCAAAGCTCATCTTCCTTCTTCTTTCAGCTGCCAAAGAATAATCATTTCAGTTCATGCAGGAGACATCCTAACAGTGGTGTGGAGAATCTTCCATGAAGTCAGTGCATAATGGTCTGGTGTTCCCCTCAGCCTCGAGTCACACAATGTGATTTTTTCTGTAATCTTCACAAATGCCCAGAGCTCCTGCCTGACACTCACCAGTGAGTTAATGGCGTCCTCGGAGTCAGATACCACTGGAATATCATTAATTGGTTTATTTGTACATAATGTTTCTTCAGAGTGCTGTGAAGCATTCTTTATTAACAGCTAAACTCACCTCCATCAGCTCTAAGGACACGGAGCCTTGTACAAAGCAGCTGGCCTTGAGGTTTTTCTGTGTTCCTTCCACTTATTTTTGCTCCTTCATTCACCAATGTTGACAATTTTTAAATGTTTTTTCTCCGCCTGTGGAAACTAGTGACAAATGGGTAAAGAAATTTGTTTGGGGGTGGATTTTGGGCTCTGTGTAGATTGATGCAAGTGTCTCTGTTGACAGCTCACCGGAACTGTGGTTTTGCCCTGTCTTAAATGAAAATTAGGCCAAGCACATGGCTGGTTTTAGCTAACCAGGCACAAGGAAGGCTGGGAAACACCAAACAGGCAAAAAATACTTTCCATAACTCAAAAGCAGATCATAGAATCACAGAATGTCTTGGGTTGGAAGGGACCTCTAAAGGTCATCTAGTCCAACCCCCCTACAATAAGCAGGGACATCTCCAACTAGATCAGATTGCTCAGAGCCCCATCAAGCCTCACCTTGAGTGTCTCCAGGGATGGGGCCCCCCCGACCTCTCTAGGCAACCTGTTCCAGTGATCCACCACCCTCATATTAAGAACTTTTTCCTAATGTCCAACCTAAATCTGCCCTTCTCTAGCTTGAAACCATCACCCCTTGTCCTATTGTTACATGTCCTTGTGAACAGCTCCTCCCCAGCCTTCTTATAGGCCCCTTTCAGGTCACTGTAAGGTCCCCTCTGGAGTCTACTCTTCTTCAGGCTGAACATCCCCAACTCCCTCAACCTGTCTTTCTAAGAGAGCTGCTCCAGCCCTCTGATCATTTTCGTTGCCCTCTTATGATTGATGAAGGGGTTTTTACTCAGGTTTCTAAATCAAGTCACTTCTGAGCTAACAGAATTCAGCCCAAGAAATCATATTTCTGAGAGGGGTAGGGAAGAGAAAAGTTAGTGTTATAAATTAATGAAAACAGAAAAATTTAACACAGAGGATTTTTTGTAGTTGAGGAACACTGGAACAGCAAACCCTGGACTTTTTGAAGAGATCCTTCAGAATCCAAAGTCTTCAACTGTGATAGCTCTCCTGCTCTTAGCTGCACCTGCACAATTTTTCTTCTTTCAGTGAAAAAAAACCTGCTCTTCCTAGTTTTATAAAAGAACCAAGAGGTATGAGGGGGTTTTTTTAAGCCTTTCCCACACTGGAATACAAAGTGCTTACTGAAAAGTGTTGAGCAACCAAACCTTCCAGCTCTTTACTGTGTGATGGAGCTAGAACCTCCCATCACGCTGCTTTGCTCTGCCCCTCTAGTTCAGAGACACCTTTTTTCTCCCCTGATAATTCCTTTCCCAAGGCTGCATATTTGCAGAAAGTAATGGAAAACAAACCACTTTTAGAGGAGTTATTGCCTTTTTAAAAGCACTAATTTCCTTGTGAAATTTATGCCTGCCAGCAGAGGCAGACGAGGAGCTCTGCAGGCAGCTCTAACGAGACAATTCATTAACTAGCGAGTGTACACACGCCATAAAAAAACATTAATTCACAAAATGAAAAACTAATAGAGTGTTTAGGCTGTTCTTTATCACTGGTGACAGTCTGTGCTCTCCTCATCATTAGTGTTTACTGAAGTGATGGGGACTGCAGCCCAGGCTGCTTATCACCACTCATCGCAAATGAGGTCGCGGTGCTTTTTTTTCCAGCATGGTGCCCTGTCCCCTCTTCCCACACTTGAATTTTATCATGGAGTGGAGGGAAGAGAGGCATGGAAGGAAGCTCTCAAGGCCAGCCTTTAGTTTTGCCTTGCTTTTCACAGGTTTTGGGCACAAGTTCTTCTCCATCCTCGTCAGAACCTCAAGATTTGAAAAGGAAAATCCCTTCCATATGTATCTTCCCATATGGTCCTGGTTGCCTCTGCTAGAAAATAGGATTAAGTAGTAGGAATTTGTTCTGACTAGTATTAATGAGAAGCTCTCCCTGAGCTTGTTTTCTCTTTACTTCTGCTTGTCCTTTAAGCGTTGACATAACTTTGCCCCTTCAGCACCGGTGCGTGGTTTCTCCATTGATCCCAGTAAAAGGTGAGCTGGACCAGTGCTGAGTATTTAAATAATCCATCATCCCATCTCTTGTTTGAAAGGTCCTGACCTCTTAAAGTATGTCCTTTCTTGCTATTTGCTTTGTTTTAACAAGAAGCCCTGTTTTCTCCTTATGTTTTTTTACCAATCAATACGGTCAGCTGTGCATGGTAAATGTTCTCCATATCTCAGAGCTTTGCAGGGGTCAGGGTCAAGGAGGAGGCTTGAGGCCATTGCTTGGGAGACTTGATTATTGGCTTAGGTGGGTGCTGGCTGTCATCATCTCTGCTCATTGGCTCCCATCCTTGTCTGTAGAGACAAGTGTCTGTAGAGACAAGCTCATCTTGGAGTCAAGAGTTGATCTTGCCCATCATTGTGGAAGTGAAGGTCAGAGCAACGAAGTGCAGAGCCACCATCCTTGCCAGCTGTGTGGGTAAGGAACTGTCTTCAGGTTTGGAGCCTCTGTGAAAAAGACAACTGACATCAAAAAGCAAAGTGTTAGATGCCAGATGAATTGAAGGTTGGACTAAATGACCTTTAAAGGTCCCTTCCAACACAGACCATTCTGTGGTCGTGGAGGTCTTGGGAGATGTCATTGCTCTTACTGATTTATTTCCTATACATTTAAAATCTACAGAAAAACAATCTAGGTAAAAAGGACCAATGCAGCAATATCTGCAAAAATATTTTCAGTATTCGGCCACATCTGAGAGGCCCAAAGGTTCACACTTCTGAGAAGGAAGGGGGAGGATGTCAAACCCCAAACCACATGAATTCATGTAGTTCTGAAATGAATCTTAAGAATTTTGGGAGAATCGAGAATCATAGAATCATAGAATTGTTTGAGTTGGAAGGGACCTCAAAGATCATCTAGTTCCAACCCCCCTGCCATGGGCAGGGACACCTCCCACTAGACCAGGTTGCTCCAAGCCCCATCCAACCTGCCCTTCAACACTGCCAGGGATGGGGCTGCCACAGCTTCTTTGGGCAGCCTGGGCCAGGGTCTCACCACCCTCACACCAAAGAATTTATTCCCAATGTCTAACGTAAATCTCCCCTCTTTCAGCTTGAAACCATTCCCTCTCATCCCTCCCTGCCCTTGTCCAAAGTCCCTCCCCAGCTTTCCTGGAGCCCCTTCAGGCACTGGAAGGTGGTCTGAGGTCTCCCTGGAGCCTTCTCTTCTCCAGGCTGAACAACCCGAACTTTCTCAGCCTGTCTTCATAGGAGAGGTACTCCATCAAAATCCAGTTCCAAATTTTACAGCTCATTCCAGCCCTTTCTATAAAGCTGCAGCTCTGAGATCCCCAAACAGACCAATTTAGAGGTAGGCAGTGAGTGATCTATGCCTTAGAGCTTCAAATAATCCTTCTGCAGCCAGACACCAGTCAAGTGGCCATATGGGCTGCACATACTTGCTGTTGTTCATTATTTCTCAAGCACCACAGGTGAGCAGAGCACTTTGCAAGAGGATGAAAAGAGAAGGCCCCTGCTCCTCAGAGAGCTTACACTCTAAATTAGATCGAGGTGGCATCACGAGAGCAGTAAGAGATGAAAGTGGGAGAAGAGATGTGTAACCAGGGAAAGAAAAGTGGCTTGAGAGCAAGGTCCTGGTTCTGATTCCCACGGAGAGAAAATCATTTTAGTTGATTTGCTTTGCCTGGTTTTCTTTGCTTATTTAGGCTTTTTAATCTCCACCAAGTTCTAGCATATCTTCCAGGTGCTGCAGCCATCTCCATGCAGCTATGTGGATGTGATGCCCCGTGCCACTTGTGTCTCCTTTCAGTGAGGCTGTGGGCTTCTCAGCAATGTTCTTGTCATCCCACAAAGCCCCTGCTCACCAGCATCATCATGGTGGCAGCTTTTCTTTATGCAGCTCTGGCTCACACTGACAGATCACTACAGAAAGGATATTGAGCTACTAGAACATGTCCAAAGTAGGGCAACAAAGCTGATGGAGGGTTTGAAGCCTATGTCTTATGAGGGAGCTGGAGTTGTTCAGCCTGGAGAAAAGGAGGCTGAGGGGAGACCTTCTTGTTCTCTACAACTACCTCAAAGGAGGTTGCAAAGAGATGGGGATCATTCTGTTCAATGAAGTTACAAGTGATAGGACAAGAGGTAATGGCCTCAAGTTGTCCCAGAGGAGGTTTAGATTGGATGTTAGGAACAATTTCTTCACCAAAAGGGTTGTCAGGCATTGGAACAGGCTGCCCAGGGCAGTGGTGGAGTCACCATCCCTGGAGGTATTTAAGAGTCATATAGACATAGTACTTAGGGGTATGGTTTAGTTAAGGACTTGTCAGTGTTAGGTCAACGGTTGGACTCGATGACCTCGAAGGTCAATTCCAACCAAGATAATTCTGTGATTCTGTGATCATGGCTTAAGCAAAACGGAGGTGTTTTTTTTAATGGTGACAGATTTTTTAAAATACTAGTTTCCTCCTGCTGTTTGTCTTCAGAAGACAGAGGTTTCCTGGCATACGTCTTCCTTCCAAAATCTCATAAAGTTCTTGACGTTGCACCTGAAGAGAAGGCTCTGGGGAGACCTCATAGAGGCCTTCCAGTGTCTGAAGGGGGCCTGCAGGAAAGGTGGGGAGGGACTTTGGACAAGTGCTTGTAGTGAAAGGACAAGGGGAAATGGATTAAAACTGGAAAAGGGGAGATTTAAATTAGACATTAGGAATAAATTCTTTAGTGTGAGGGTGGTGAGACCAGAGAAGCTGTGGCTGCCCCATCCCTGGAAGTGTCCAAGGGTGTCCCTGCCCATGCAGGGGGTTGGAACTAGATGATCTTTGAGGTCCCTCCCAACCCAAATGATTCTATGATCTAATGTGCACACTGTACTGCCGTGCTCTGTCTCCTTAAAAAACCCCACATGATCACATACCTAATTCTTCCCCAATTCTCCCAGTGCTTTTTCCTTTAAATGACCAGATATTCTTCTTTCTTGTTGGTGTCAGAGGAGAGTTTTTTGTCTTCCAGTCGCATCGTCACCTCGTGATGCTAAAAGCTGTGAGAGCAGGAGATGTGGGGAGGTCAGAGCTTGGATGGCAGTGTTGGATAAAAAGACATTATCCAGGTTTTACACACTGGGAACCAAAGCACAGAGAGAAAAAGCGACGCATGAGATCCCCTGAAAAGTCTCCAGTAGGGAGAAAAGAGTTAACCCTGAGTCCCTAAAGGTACATAACCCATAATACATTTATTTTTCCTTGTGTGTATTTGCAATTATTTTGGAGCTTCCTCTTCTGAGAGGAAAAGAGTAAGAAATTAAAATTTAAAAAGCTGTGAACTGGTCCCTAATGTTACCCGTGTGGCACAGCAAGCATTTCATACTGCACTTCTTCCAAAGAAGAGGGGGTTTTTACCTCAGCAGATTTCTCTGTGAGACTTTCCCCTGCAAAACAAATGCACACGGTGCTGTGGAAAGCCTGGGCATGTCAGAGGTTTATTTCTCAGGTTCAGGTTGCACCGGAGCCACGACAGAGCCTGTAACCTTAGATTGATTTTTCTCCTTGCACTATTAAATCATTCCAACCTGTCAGCAGTCACTCTGCTCAAGCTGGGAGCGGGCAGGACGTGCTGTTGTAGACCTTGATTGGTCACAGAGGTTTGTTTATGGGCAACACGGCAGGTTTTGTTTAATATTCCAGAGGCCTGGTAATTTACATCCATCGATTTACAAGGCACAGTCTGTCAAGAGACACCAGCGTCGCATTGAATTGCAAAATAATTGAAATCATTGGTGGCAACGAGTGTGTTAAGTTTCTTTTTCCCAGGTTTGCTGGAATGAAACTTTCCTTCTCCTTGGAGTGAGATCTTTTGGCTGTGTTTACAGCAAGGCAGAAGAAATCCCAAACAAACCCCTGATTCTTACCTGGCGCCATGTGAAGATCACTTAAAACAAGTGAGACTCCTCTGTTCAGGCTGCGAGGTGATAAGGGCCAATGGAGCAAGGTGTTGGCCACCACTTGCCCAGCCATTGGACACTGTTGGCCAGAAGGGCTGATGCTCAACTTGGTGTGAATGGGTTATGAAGGAGAAGCAGCAGAAGAAGTAGATGGCTGCTGATCTGCTGGTCTGCTCTTCCAGCATTTCAGTTGGAGGTATCTCTCTCTTCAAGCAGAGAGCTCAGAGGAGTTTAATGTCCAGGCAATGCAGGGTCACCCTTTGCCCAAAGAACTGGCCAACTCCAAAGCCAGCTCCAAATTACATTTTTCATTCAAGGCCCTTTAATAACTGAGGCTCTGATCATTTTTTGCTGCCACAGCTCCTTCTGTGGGTCTGTGTGGCCAAGGATGATGGATTTAAACTGTCTTGGGTGAGACTTAAAGAAATGGGATTTTCTCGTTGACTGTGAAATGGTCCTTTCTGGATTTCCAGAGAGGAAAAAGGAAGATTGATGGGTTCTGAAAGGCTTCCTTGGATCTCAAAAAGGACTTCAGTGTTCTCATGGTGCATGGAAGAAATTGGTATGAATCCCCCAAGCCAGCACCTGACCTTCCTCCCCACCGTGGGGACTCTGAACACCCAGAAGGACTTCAGTGCTCTGGCTTTAAAATAAGAAGCAGATTGTCCCCTTCTCCCTCCTCCTCTTATCTTCACTGACAAATATAATTACAGCTTCACTTAAATTGCTGTAAATGAATTCTGGAGAGTAGAAAAATTGTGCATGTATCTCTCGGCTGCAGAAATGAGCTGACTCTTGCATTTTGGATGATGGGTCCATCCATCTCCACTGCTTGCAGGGAGGCATCAGCACTGGAGTGAGCTGGCATGATCAAACCCAAGGCTGGAGAGATAATTCTTGCAGTGAGTCCATCTCCAGGAGTGAGGCTGATAGAAACTCCTCAAAATGTAGGGTTTTTGACTAATAATAAACGGGGTTTTTTTTCCCTCATAATAAAGGTGAGGTTTCCTCCTTTCTACTGTGGCCCAATAAGCACCCCTAGACCTTGATCCTGCATGATCCAAAAGTCCTGCCACCCTGCAGGGAAAGAAATGTCACTTGGAGGTGTCCCAGCTGAAAGGTGGGTGGCAGCTGGACAAACAGCTCTTCCAAATCACCTCCCTGGAGTCATCTCTTTACACTGTTCTCTGGAAATTAGAGGCTGTGTAAATAAGCCAATCACCCCCTCACTGATAATTTCATTTTCTTTGTGGGTGAGACCTCAGTGAGCAGAGAGGGGCTGAGAGAAATGTTGGGATGTGCTGGGGAGGTGGCATCCCTGTTATTCCCACTCACCCTGGGTGGATTGTCACTCTCATTTCTCTCTTTATTCCTCCAGTTAATTATTTTCAGCAGTATTTTCCTGGCTGTGAATTTCTCTACCGTGTTCCTTGGTTAAAAAAATAAAGAAATAAAAACCCTCAATATTGCTGTGATTGCAGGAGTTGCCAAAGGAGGCTCCTTCCAGGAGCTGGGTTTTCCACAGCTTCATCTGTGCACATTTTTCCCTGTTGTAATTCAGAGTACGTTGAGATGCACAATTAGGAACTTTACTGTCTGCAATCTTCTCCTTTTGCTTTGTCGTGCTCCTTTAATTGTACACTTCTGTCTTGTACGTTTACCTCTTTCAATTTGTTTTGCACAAAATAGATGGGGGCTTTTTATCTCCTCTTTATTTTTTTATGTTTCTTTTCAGACCGGATCTGAAGGTGTATTTAATTCTAGGAGCAAATCCAAAGCTCGGCGCAGGTGCCTCTTTCAGAGCGGGTCTTTTTGGCCGTACAAACAGCAGCAAGTGACATTTATTTAATCAGTCTCCATCAAAATGAAAGTTTATTGTCAACAGCTCCTTGGTGATGGACAGATCCTTTCTGTGCAGAGTTGCGTTGGCACCTGGCAAAGTGTTTTCTCATGTAACAAATGTTAGTGCAAGAAAAGAGAGAAGGAGATGTTCCTCAAAGGCAGCAGATCATAGAATCATAGAATCATAGAATCCTAGGGGTTGGAAGGGACCTCGAAAGATCATCTAGTCCAACCCCCCCTGCCAGAGCAGGGTCACCTAGAGCACATCACACAGGAACTTGTCCAGGTGGGTTTTGAATGTCTCCAGTGAAGGAGACTCCACAACCTCCCTGGGCAGCCTGTTCCAGTGCTCTGTCACTCTCACAGTAAAAAAGTTTTTTCGGATATTCACCTTGAACCTCCTATGCTCCAATTTGCACCCATTACCCCTTGTCCTATCACTGGTCATCACTGAGAAGAGCCTAACTCCATCTCCCTGACACTCACCCCTTACATATTTGTAAACATTGATGAGGTCACCCCTCAGCCTCCTTTTTTCCAAGCTAAAGAGACCCAGCTCCCTCAGCCTTTCCTCATAAGGGAGATGTTCCACTCCCTTAATCATCTTTGTGGCTCTGTGCTGGACTCTTTCAAGCAGTTCCCTGTCCTTCTTGAACTGAGGGGCCCAGAACTGGACACAATAGTCCAGATGCGGCCTCACCAATGCAGAATAGAGGGGGAGGAGAACCTCTCTTGACCTACTAACCACACCCTTTCTAATGCACCCCAGGATGCCATTGGCCTTCTTGGCCACAAGGGCACATTGCTGGCTCATGGTCATCCTCCTGTCTACCAGGACCCCCAGGTCTCTTTCACCTACACTACTCTCCAGCAGGTCAGCCCCCAACCTATACTGGGACATCGTGTTGTTCTTCCCCAAATGCAAAACTCTACACTTCCCCTTGTTGAATTTCATCATGTTTCTCCCCGCCCAACTCTCCAGCCTGTCTAAGTCTCTCTGAATGGCAGCACAGCCTTCTGGTGTGTCAGCCACTCCTCCCAGCTTAGTGTCATCAGCAAACTTGCTGAGGGTACATTCTATACCCTCATCCGGATAGCAGACCTCCATTGTTCAGGTCGATCACAGAACAGCTAGGAGCTGAAAATGTGAAGCAACCATGGAAAAAAAAAAAAAGCAGATGTGGCAGAGCACAAGAGTATTCCCTGGAGAGTCTGGGAAAGCTGGGGAAGGACTTTTGGCAAGGGGGTGGAGCGATGGGACAAGGGGAACAAGTTTGATACTGAAAAGGGAGATTTAGATGAAATACTAGGAAGAAATTCTTCACTGAGAGGATGGTTGGCCACTTCCCAGTGGCCCAGGTTGCCCAGAGAAGCTGTGGCTGCCCCATCCCTGGCAGTGTTGAAGGGCAGGTTGGATGGGGCTTGGAGCAACCTGGTCTGGTGGGAGGTGTCCCTGCCCATGGCAGGGGGGTTGGGACTGGATGATCATGAAGGTCCCTTCCAACCCAAACCAGTCTGTGATTCTATGAGATGGGTAAGCTGTAGTCTCATTGTGGCACCAGTTTCAGCAAAATACAGCAGACAGCTGTGGCTACCCATGTTCAAGACAAATTAATTGAAACCAGACAGGGTGCAGAGAGCTGCTTCTGTCACTGGAACAGGCTGCCCAGGGCAGTGGTGGAGTCCCCATCCCTGGAGGGATTTCAAAGCTGTGTAGATGTGCTGAGGGACAAGTGCAAGGTCCTGCACCTGGGTTGGTGTAACCCCAGGCACAAATACAGGCTGGGGGGAGAATGGGTAGAGAGCAGCCCTGAGGAAAAGGACTTGGGGGTGATACTAGATGAGAAGCTGGACATGAGCCACCAGTGTGTGCTGGAGCTCAGAAAGCCAATTGTGTCCTGGGCTGCATCAAAAGAAGTGTGGCCAGCAGGGCCAGGGAGGGGATTCTGCCCCTCTGCTCTGCTCTGGTGAGACCCCACCTGGAGGGGCAGTGATAGGACAAGGGGTCATGGTTTTAAACTGAAAGAGGGGAGATTTAGGTTGGACATCAGGAAGAAATTCTTCCCCATGAGGGTAGGAAGGCACTGGAACAGGTTGCCCAGGGAGGCTGTGGCTGCCCCCTCCCTGGAGGTGTTCAAGGCCAGGTTGGATGAGGCTTGTGCAGCCTGGTCTGGTGGGAGGTGTCCCTGCTCATAGCAGGGGGGTTGGAACCTGATGATCTTTAAGGTCCCTTCCAACCCAAACCATTCTGTGATTCTATGAGTCTATGATTCTATGATTCTATGATTCTATGATTCTATGATTCTATGATGCTATGATTGATTCTATGTTTCTATGACATGGGTTGGTGGTGGCCTTGGCAGTGCTGGGTTAACAGTTGGACTTGGTGATTTTAAAGGTCTTTTCCAACCCAAATGATTCCTTGGTTCTGTGAAGAGGGATGCCAGGGATGGAGAAGTCCTTAAGGCAAAGAATAACATCGGCATATGAAGAACCAAATAAAAAACATCAAAGAATAAGTTGAGGCTGGGAATTCAATCCCAAACTTGAACTTCACTGTTAGAAAAGTGATGTTTTGAAGGAGCCAGCAAGGGTAGAAACACAGCACACAGGTTTATACTCAAGGCCATGGGGCCCAGGGCTTTTGGGCACTGGACTTGATGATCCAGGAGATCCCTTGCAGTCCCCTCATTGAATTCACATGGAAGTTGTTTAAGCAGGGCTGCCTGATTTCAGAGGAAGTAATTTCTAAAGTGCTGATTGAACGAGGACTTGAACTCAGATATTTGGGATATGCTTCCTCTAATTGGGGCAGAATATCTGATAACAACGTGTTAATCTTGTTAGTGAAGCGACTTCTTTAGCTCGAGTGGCAGCAGTTTGTGTTGCAGGGGAGAAGGTTCAGGGTCCAGGAATTGTGATCAAATATAAGGGATGAAGGCTGCAGAGTTATAGCTGCATTGACACCTCTCCAAGAGAGACAATGCTCTCTTGGAATAAACTCAAGGTGTTTTTCTAAAGGAGGCCTCTGTGGGAGGGAAACAGTTGGTCCATGACCAACTTGTACCTGTTGTCTGCTTTTAATTGCTTTACTGCCTAAAAAGAGCTGTGTTTTATTAACAGTCACAAAGAACACCTCCCAAATGCCTCTGAAGGGATGAGGGCAGGCAAAAACCCACTTGAGATACACGGGGAGGTCTATGGTGACCAAAAAGGACCATCTTTCCTGTCAGTGCCTTGCATTGGCTCCCGAGCAGCTCTTCATTCACTCCAAGCAGAGCAAGATAAATGTTCCTAGATTCTCCAGCTGCAGAAATACTCCTCACAGAGCAATATCTTCCCAAGCAAGTGCATTCTGGTGGTTGATTAAACCCCTCAGACTCACTTTGGGGTTTAATCAATTGCAGCAGCAGTTTCTTGCCTCGTACACTCCTGAATTATATGTTATTGCTCAGCCAAAGGTGGGAGAAAACACAGATATTTAGGATGGAAACAGACAAGATGCTGTGGTTGCTGAAGCTGAGCAGTACTGATGAAGTATGCCACAAATCTGTACTATCTTCTCTTGCTAGCTGTGTCTCCTGGCCAGGACAGCCATGCCAGTATGGAACACCTTCCTGCATCCGAGCAGATCCTGCAAACCCTGAGTGAGCTGGCCAGGTCTTTTCAAGAGATGGCTGATCGCTGCCTGCTGGTTCTGCATTTGGAAGTCAGGTAAAAACCCTGGATTTCATGGATTGTGGGTGAGCTCAAGAGTCTAGAGGTTAAGATGGTGTCCCGGGTACATATGATGGCACCTGAGACAGGTTTCTTGCCTGCTGCAGCATCAAAGGTCAGTCCAGAAATGCCAGATCCTATCACCATGGATGGCAAAATGTGGGATGGAGGTAGGATACTGAAAGTGGAATTTCCTGGGGTGGTCTGTGTCTTACGTGTCAGAGACTAGGACAAGTGGGGCTTGGGGATGCTTTGTCCTTAGGAAATTGCACAATGGGGTTTTAATAGTCTGTGGTGTTTGCACATATATTAACCACTGTGCTTTGGATTGCAAATAGAAGCTTTTCTTCCTACTTTTTCAAATAGAGACAGAAACTGGGAAACCAGCTGGATTTTGTTTCAAGGGATGGATCGTTTTATGTCTCTGACTTCACATGCAAAGATCTAAGGCAGCAAATCCCCTTCTTCAGGCTGCCAGCTGTCCACTCTGGGGCTGGGAAGACATTTTTCTCTTCTGTATTGGAACAGCCAGGTGGATTTTCATGGCTGCTCTTTTCTCTGAAGCATCAGATAGGAGTGGATCAGGCAAGGAGACTTGATGGACCATTAGTTTGTTCTGCTGTGACGTATCCTGAGCCATCTTGTGTCCTTGTGTACATTGGCAGAGCTCTGGTGAAGTCAGTATGTAGCTTTAAAAAAAGTACAACACATTAGTTGTTGTCAGCAGTCCTTCAACCTGCCATCCATCACCTGCTGGCCACTTGATAGCAGGGATCACAGATGAGCTGGGCTTTGGAGGAGTTGAGGAAAAGATGGTTAAAGGTATGGAAAAAAGATGGTTAAGGTATGGAAAAAAGATGGTTAAGATAGGGAAATGGAGCAGCTTTCCAGCTGTGATGTAATGGGAGGTGATACTTGAGGTAACTCAGAGTCATGGTATGGGTACCAGCCTAAATGGGTTTCTGGCCTCAGTTCTCTGTGGCTTTTCCATCACATGTGGGTTAAGCAGAAATAATTGCAAATGTAATTCAGGAGAAAACGTTGCTGCTATTTTAGAGCAGACATTGTCCTCCAGTGCTCTAACAGCAGCCCCAGTTTGATGCTGTAGATGCACCAAAGCGTGGTACTCTGTGCAACAGCTGGAAAGGATTGAGAAAAAGAGCTGCTAAGAACCAGGAAACTCCCCAGTGGGGCAGGAGCTTCCCCATATTCATCACTCTGCGTTTTCAAGCACCTGCAGAAAAATCCCAGTCCCTCTGGTGGCTGCTACAGGTTTCTCTGAGGTTCCTACAGCTGTTACTAGTAGGTTTCTTTGAGATTCTGACACCAGCTCCCTGGATCCCATTGCCAAGGTGTATAGTACAATGTGCCTGTACCATTCATTCCCAGAAACCCCCCAGGCACTCAGAGCACATTTGGAAAGTGCCTGGGAATTTATCCAGCCTCTTGCTGTTGCAGGTATCGTGTAAGAAAACACCAGCAAACACCAAAGAGGATTTGAGACAATGCAATTATCCCCTCCTCTTCCTCCCCCCTTAGGGCCCCCTGTCCATTCTCTGCTCTGCCTGATGCAGGTTGCACCAGCCCATTGTTGCCTTCTCCTCCTCCTGTCCCATGCGGGCATGGCCCTGAGGACAGTTGTCACTGAGATCCTGCTCCTTGGATTTTTATCTGCTTCCTGAAAGGAAATCCGTTGGTGCACAATTAACCATTTATTTTGTTACAAGTAACTGTGGAGTTTTAAGTTAATTCATGTCTGTTACAGCTGGGGAGGGACTCTTTACTAGGGCTTGTAGTGAGAGGACAAGGGGGAATGGATTGAAACTGGAAGAGGGGGGATTTAGGTGAGACATTAGGAGGAAATTCTTTAGTTTGAGGGTGGTGAGAGCCTGGCCCAGGTTGCCCAGGGAAGCTGTGGAGGCCCCATCCCTGGAAGTGTTGAAGGGCAGGTTGGATGGGGCTTGGAGCAACCTGGTCTGGTGGGAGGTGTCCCTGCCCATGGCAGGGGGGTTGGAACTAGATGATCTTTGAGGTCCCTTCCAACCCAAATCATTCCATGGTTCCATGAAAAAGCCCTATATGGAATTATAAAGGAGCAGGCATTGAAGAGTAAAGACAGATGTTTTCACTCTTGGAATTGCCCTAAATTGAACTTTGGCCACCTCAAGGATGTTTCCAGGAGGATGGGGGACATGAAAGCCAGGACATACCCATCACAGCTTTTCCCACCCCAGCACAGCTCCCTGCTGTTCAAGCCAGTCCAGTGTGACCTTTCTGTCTCCGTGTGCTGATCCTGGCACATGCTTCAAGTGCAAGAGACATTTCACCCAGGCCTCAATTTGGCCATGTTTCTCTGACAGATGAAATTCAGAAGAACCCAACCAACCTCCTGTCCCTATTGAGTGATGTGGGTGAAACCCAAGAATTACAAAAGTGGAAGGATTTTTGCTATCCACTTTGCTGGCCAAAGCCCATTCCTCTATAGGTTGGAGAGAAATTACTTAATTACAGCTTTTTGCAGAACCCTAATAGGTGACTTGAATGCACAGCATTTCTTCTTCACTGGAGGGATGGTGGTTGGGCATGTGGTCTACCAGACAGGTGAACAAAAAAGAAAAATGCTTCATGAGTGTTAGATTATTGGGAATAGGCACAGCCTTGGCCTGCTAATTATCATGGCATAGAGTTGTCAGGGTTGGAAGGGACCTCTGAGGATCATCTGGTCCAACCCCCCCTGCTAGAGCAGGATCACCAACAGCAGATCACACAGGAACATGTCCAGACAGGTTTTGAATGTCTCCAGGGATGGAGACTCCACCACCTCTCTGGGCAGCCTGTCCCAGGGCTCTGTTACCCTCACAGTAAAGAAGTTTTCCCTGATGTTTAGCTTGAACCTCCTGTGCTCCAGCTTGTGTCCGTTGCCCCTTGTCCTGTCACTGGACACTGCTGAAAAAACTCTGGCCCCATCCTCCTCACACCTGCTCTGTAGATATTGATCAGCATTGATGAGATCCCCCCTCAATCTGCTCTTCTCCAGGCTGAACAGCCTCAGCTCTCTCAGCCTTTCCTCATGGGGCAGATGCTTCAGTCCCCTCATTATCACTGTGGCCCTGCACTGGACTCTTTCCAGTAGTTCCTCATGTCCCCTGGCTCACTCCTTCTGCCAGTCGTTGCTGTTATTAGGCCTTTATGGTACATAGAAGCAGTTATTTGAGCACTGGTGCCAAAGTGCTTCTGAACTTTAAGGGAGTGGAACATCTCCCTTATGAGGAAAGGCTGAGGGAGCTGGGTCTCTTTAGCTTGGAAAAAGGAGGCTGAGGGGTGACCTCATCAATGTTTACAAATATGTAAGGGGTGAGTGTCAGGGAGATGGAGTTAGGCTCTTCTCAGTGATGACCAGTGATAGGACAAGGGGTAATGGGTGTAAATTGGAGCATAGGAGGTTCAAGGTGAATATCAGAAAAAACTTTTTTACTGTGAGAGTGACAGAGCACTGGAACAGGCTGCCCAGGGAGGTTGTGGAGTCTCCTTCTCTGGAGACATTCAAAACCCACCTGGACAAGTTCCTATGTGATGTGCTCTAGGTGACCCTGCTCTGGCAGGGGGGTTGGACTAGATGATCTTTCGAGGTCCTTTCCAACCCCTAGGATTCTATGATTCTATGATTCTATGATTCTATGAACCAGCATGTGTGAGGTTGGGGAACCTGGTGAAAAGGGTGACCACTTCACTGGGAAGATGTAGGTCAGATCTGTTAATGAAAGGTCCTTTGTCATCACCTCTCAAGATGGGGTAATGACCTGTCAAGGGGAGGATGTGTTTAATGCAGACATAACCACCCATTTCTTAAAATTACTGTTGTTTTTTATTTGCTTGAACACTGGAAGGATAATGAGGCAACATCTTGGATTCCCATCGATATTTTAACATCAGGATCCTTGCATTGTAGCATCTCTCTCTTCTCTCTCACAGAGTTCACTGCTTCCACTACCTGATCCCACTGGCCAAACAAGGGAATTATGCCATCGTGGCCAACGTGGAAAGCATGGACTATGACCCTCTTGTTGTGAGGCTCAACAAGGACATCAGCGCCATCGAGGAGGCCATGAGCGCCAGCCTCCAGCAGCACAAGTTTCAGTACATCTTCGAAGGTCAGGCACTTACCATTATAAAATATTTTCTCATTCTCATCCCAAAGCTCAACACTATTCCTTTGGAGGGTAAGGCAGACTGTGGTCCTGTTGCCACCTACAGCAGATTGAAAAGTGAGACCCATGCAGACATGGGGCACTCAAACCCCCTGTTGCCTCCACACCATTTCGGAGGGTATGTGGCTGGATAGGAGAACCACAGAATCGTTTGGGTTGGAAAAGGCCTTTAAGATCATCACGTCCAACCATTAGTCCAGCACTGCCAAGGCCACCACTAACCCATGTCCCTCAGCACCACATCTACATGGCTTTGAAATCCCTCCAGGGATGGGGACTCCACCACTGCTCTGGGCAGCCTGGGCCAGGGCCTGACAACCCTTTCAGGGAAGAAATGTAGGTTTTTCCTAATACCCAATCTAAACCTCCCCTGGCACATCTTGAGGCCATTTCCTTTTGTTCTATCACTTGTAACTTGGGAGAAGAGACCAACATCCCCTGGCTCCAACCTCCTCTCAGGCAGTTGCAGAAAGTGAGGTCTCCCCTCAGTCTTCAGGCTGAACACCCCCAGCTCCCTCAGCTGCTCCTCACAAGTTCTCCAGACCCTTCTCCTGCTCCAGCCCCTTCCCCAGCACAGTGGCCCTTCTCTGGACACGCTCCAGCCCCTCAACGTCCTTCTTGTCCTGAGGAGCCCAGAACTGACCCCAGGATTCGAGGTGCCTCCTCACCAATGCCCAGCACAGGGGGATGATCCCTGCCCTGCTCCTGCTGGCCACACTAGTGCTGATACAAAATCCAAAGTGGGAAAAGGGCCCATGCTGAGAAGGAAAGCAGCAAGCTGGTGGACATGCAGGACAGTTGTTCCTCAGGAAGCCGTAGGGCGTGTGTCTATATTACAAGCACAGCTCTATTACAGCGCAGTCCCTATCCAAAGCGTAGCCATTCCATTTCTAAAATTACATTTAGAGAACATTAGCTCTTCTGATGTCTCATCTGTCGTGATTACCTTGGAGAATATAAATCAAGTCTTGGTTCATCTCCCCTGTATTTATTTGTGGCACCGACGCACGGTTCTCTTGCCTGCACGCCAGGACATGTGTCCTTTTATGTGGTCGTTGTTCAAAGACAGGAGGAAGTGGGGACTGGAGATGCACCCATGGCCCCATATAATATGTCAGTAGGGATGAAGGCTCTGCAAACCCAGCTAGCCTTATTTTAGCTACTGCTTACTGCTCCTGGAGAAGGCTTTTGGTGTCTGTCTACTTCCCCCTGTACCCACGTGGCTACTGATGGAGCATTTTTTAATCAGATGTTTTCTGAGCTGTGTGAATCTGTGGCAAACTGAGTGATGAGAGCACGTTGTAGAGCTCAGATCTACTGTGTCTGTTCCAGGAGACAGTCGAATGGCTCCAGACAGAGCCTTGAGGACTGTTTGCACCTTGCTAAGCCATAAGGTTGAAACTCATACATATGGTCTTCATGAAATGTTGGCATCTCTCAAGCCCAGTTTTGGGTTTTACCATATACCCTGTGCTGGTTGCCTGTACGTGAACGTATTTTCTTAATTCAGACTTTTGATCAACATCCAGTCATGTACAGACCTGTGTACTGAGTGAATTAGGCTGGTTTTTCCTATTTGGAATTCAACATGAACAGATGCATCATTTTGGAGGTGGCTGTGACTTTTAGCAGCTGGCTGTGACCTTCAGCAGCAGAGGAGTGATGGAGCCATCATTCAGACACAAGAAGCTGTTCAGGACTGTTCAGAGAGAGGTTGTGCATCAAGTGCATTGAAATGCAGATCATTTCTGCTCTTGTGGGCTGTGAGTTTACCAGGGGAAAACACCACCTTTGATAACAGATTAAAATACTACCATTTTGTAGCAGCAGTACTGGTCCATCATTCTGCCTGGAGAGAGGGACTGAAAGGGACATTATGCAAAGCCTGATTATAAATCTGGAGGTGCCCTGGAAATATCAATGGCTGTGAGAATGCAACTTTGAGTTTTGGTAGTGTTTGGAGGTGTTTTGGTATTTTTACTAAAGATGGAAACTTTGAGGAAAGTCCTCCTAAAATGCACAGGGCTGTTTCCATCTACAGTCCAGTGGATCTCTTGTTCCAGTTCACATGTACCACGTGCTGATTTTGTCATGGATTATTGTCACTAAGAGTCTTCCTCCTGTGATTTTATTGTCTGTTTCCCCACTCACCCTTGCAGGTTTGGGTCACCTGATCTCCTGCATCCTTATCAACGGCGCCCACTACTTCAAACGCATCAGTGAATCCGGCATCAAGAAAATGTGTAGGAACATCTTCATCCTCCAGCAAAACCTGACCAACATCACCATGTCACGTGAGGCTGACCTGGACTTTGCAAGGTGAGCAGAGAGCCCCACGTTGTGTTTGTTACTATTTCATTGTCCACACGTACAGAGGCAGCTCATTCCAAAAGTTTCACCACTCATGCCTGCACCTGAATGGATATCAAGTTCAACCCATAGAGTGTTAATTGTAATATTCAGTTTCCCTCTGGTTCAGAGGAACATGGATTGTGTTCATGAGCTCATTGAGCACAAGCTCAAAGTGAAGGTCCCACCAAATTGTCTGTGCTTGGGCCTTCCTGTTGGTGTGGTTCTCCTAAGAGCAAAACTCCGGCGAGGAAGAACTTCTAGGTATAGATTGGGTGGAACTTAAACAGGATGCATCTGGGGCCTGGATTCATACCCAGAGAGGTAATGCTTGGGTTTGTTGAAGGCTTAAAGTTTTATCAGCTTATAGGTACAGCATGTGTGAACCTCAGGGATGCTCCTGAAGAGGGTCCAGAGGAGGCCATGGAGATAATGTGAGGGCTGGAGCAGCTCTGCTCTAGAGACAGGCTGAGACAGCTGGGGTTGTTCAGCCTGGAAAAGAGAAGGCTCCACGGAGACTTCATTGGAGCCTTGAAATACTTGAAGGGGGCCTATGAGAACAATGGGGACAGACTTTGTAGCAGGGCCTGTAGTGGTTGGACAAGGGGTAATGGTTTTAAACTGAAAGAGGAGAGATTTAGACTAGATATTAGGAATAAACGTTTCATGAGGATGGTGAGACACTGACAGGTTGCCCAGCAAGGTGGTAGATGCCCCATCCCTGGTACCATCCAACATCGGGTTGCATGGGGCTCTGAGCAACCTGATCCAGCTGAAGATGTCCCTGGGGGTTGGACTAGATGATCTTTAAAGGTCCCTCCCAACCAAACCATTCTGTAATTCTATTGGTCTATCCTCTGTGGCAGCAGCTGGTTCAGCAATGGTGCAGCTGAGCCCAAGAAAAAGCCAAAGGAAGAATCTGGAACTTGCAAATTAAGGCATGTGGATCAAATGACAGAGTTTTGTGAGACACTTGGATATGACCCACCACAAACAGTGGAAATAGATGGTGTCATCATTTGGAGGCTGAATTACAGTAGAAGCACGAGTCCCTGGGCTGAGGGGGAGAGGGATGAGTGAGTGCCTCATTTACTTACTCATATGGGGAATGATCTCATTATTGAATTAGTTTCTTCATAATAACATTGACATGGAGAAGTTATAAATGCTGAGGCCTGGAGGAGGGGGAGAGAGAGATAAAAACCCATTACTAACTCTCCAAGGAACAGAGTTCCCAAATTCAATCTTTCCTTTTTTTAAATGATTTTTTTTTTTTTCCCCTGATCTGTTGAAATGATAAATGAATTAGCCCACTTTTTTGGCAGGCAGAACAGAGGTTGAGCATGTGCTGGCTGCAACTGGTGCCCAAATAATGAAACGCTGACCAGGCACTGCTGGAGGTAGGCACAGGTGGCCATCTTCTGGAGAGGTCTTTGTGGTAAAGGGTTGAAGAGCTGTGGAGCATAATCTGGAGCCTCCAACATAAGAAGAACTTGGAGGTCCTGGAGCAAGTCCAGAGGAGGCCACAAAGATGGTCCAAGAGCTGGAGCATCTCTGCTCTGGAGACAGGCTGAGAGAGTTGGGGGTGTTCAGCCTGGAGAAGAGAAGGCTCCAGGGAGACCTTAGAGCACCTTCCAGTGCCTGAAGGGGCTCCAGGAAAGCTGGGGAGGGGCTTTGGACAAGGGCAGGGAGTGATGGGACAAGGGGGGATGGTTTGAAGCTGGAAGAGGGGAGGTTTAGGTCAGACATTAGGAGGAAATTTTTCATCGTGAGGGTGGTGAGACCCTGGCCCAGGTTGCCCAGGGGAGCTGTGGCTGCCCCATCCCTGGAAGTGTTGAAGGAGAGACTGGAGGGGACTTTGAGCAACCTGGTCTAGTGGGAGGTGTCCTTGGCCCATGGCAGGGGGGGTTGGAACTAGATGGTCTTTAAGGTGCCTTCCAACCCAAACCACTCCATGATTCTAGATAATTTGATGTGGAGTTTGTAGCGAAGGGCAAGGAGGGAACATGTTCACCCCTCCAGGTCTCACGTGGTGGGTGATATGTGACAGCAGAGTTCTCACAACATCAAACACACACCAGCCTTCTTCATATAGGAGTTACATGACACACAGGTTTTCTCCTCCACCACTGGAGCAGCTGGGTACCAGCATCAGGGGCTGTGTACCTGAGCTTTTTGCACAGGTTCATGTGACCTGTGATGGAGCTTTCTTCCCATAATATGAATTCAACAATATTTCTTTTTAGCTTTCATGACTGCACCTGTTCCCTCTTTCTTTTGGGGCAGATTTCTGTGACCTGGAGAGTATGTTTTATTCTTTTCTTCTTCAGATGACTCTGAAATGCTTATTATCCTGATTCTCCTTTTACACACACAGGTCTCGTGCATCCAAACCCTGCCCTGCTCACCTGAATTGACAATCACCTGAGCAAGTTCTCATGTTACCTCAGGGACTCGGAGGTCTATTCAAACTATAAAATAAACATAACATTTCACCCCCAGAAAGCATAAAATAACATCAATGTAGGATAAAAGTAATTTGTACTTCTGTGATATACCTTGACACTCATACAGGAATCTGTAAAAGCTTTTTATTTCATCTCTGGGAGCAGCAGCAGAGCTGATGGAGAAATACTCACCTGCTCTTCCTTCCCTCCTGGTAACTGGGGAAAATTCCCTCCCAGGGAACGGGGTGATCATTACTGACTGGGAGAGGAGATTTCTGAAGTGGGTCTAAGCCAGCTTGGGACTCACTGCCCCATCTCTGCTCTTTGCATTTGCCCTTGTGCAAAATAGAATCATAGAATTGTCTTGGTTGGAAAAGACCCTTAAAGATCATCAGTCCAACCCTTGCCTGAGAGGTTGTGGAGTCTCCTTCTCTGGAGACATTCCAAACCCATCTGGACATGTTCCTGTGTGATCTACTGTAGGTGATCCTGCTCTAGCAGAGGGGTTGGACTAGGTGATATGCAGAGGGCCCTTCCAACCTCCACCACTCTGTGAGTGTGAGACTCTGTAACCCAACACTGCCAAGTCCACCACGGAACCATGGCCCTAAATAATTCAACATTTACTCTGATTTCTTCAAGGAGCTTGATTAGAATTCATGGGCTCGTGTTTGTTCAATGAACTTGGAAGTGATAGAACAAGATGAAATGGCATCAAGTTGTGCCAGGGGAGGTTTAGATTGGATGTTAGGAAGAATTTCTTCACCAAAAGGGTTGTTAGGCATTGGAACAGGCTGCCCAGACCAGTGGTGGAGGTTAAATCCCAGGAGGGATTTAAGATACATATAGATACAGTACTTAGGGATATGGTTTAGTTAAGGACTCGTCAGTGTTAGGTTGATGGTTGGACTTTGTGATCTTTAAGGTCCTTTCCAACCAAGGTGATTCTGTGATTCTGTGAGTCCTTTGATCAGGAAAGCCATAATAGCTTTTTAGTGGTTTTTTCACCCACATAGAAAAATAAATTTTCTCAGGCAGTTATGGAGGTCTTTGCCCTCCAGGTTGGGTCCAAGCCCCATCTGAAGCCAACTGGCTCATGGTTTCCCTGGACAGTCAATTCACTCTCCCTGTTGCTCCCTTGGCCTCTTGATACTTCTTTGTCCATGACAGTGGGATGCTCAAGGTTCAAGAAGCAATCAGCCACAATGAGCCATCAGTACATCACTCTTCATACCATCACTCTTCATACATTAGGTTTTAATTCTGGAACAGTTCCTGTGTGGTCCTTTTCTGAAAGTGGATACCTTAAAGTGCTGAAGATTATAGGAAAAATTACCAGACCATTTGAGAAAGGGCTGAAAGGATCATAGAATCATAGGATGGTGAAGGTTGGAAGGGACCTTAAAGATCATCAGGTTCCAACCTCCCTGCTATGAGCAGGGACACCTCCCACCAGACCAGGCTGCACAAGCCTCATCCAACCTGGCCTTGAACACCTCCAGGGAGAGGGCACCCAAGACTTTCAAGATTTTTGTGGGTGTCATGCTTCGGAGTTTGGGTTTGGTTTTGCTTTTATTTTTCACTTTTCCTATGTTCTTCAAGGCTTTCTGCAGGCCTTAAAGAGCACTGGGCATCCCCTTTCTTCTCCCTCTCTGTGACTTAGGCACTAGAAACCCCAACCAGGAAAGGTGGAGGGGGAAGATCTTTCCCCTCTGAAGCCAAAATCATGTAGAGGATTCACGGCAAAATCTTAACCCATTTAACACTCGCTGGTTCTGGTGAGATTCTTGCTGTTTAAACCACATTTTTCAAAAGATCTGTGACCCGCAGGTGACAGCAGCAGGATTGGCTGCTCTGGGGGTAGTACCAGGGGAAAATTTGTTTCAAATGAGTTTTGCTTTAAGATTCTCAGTTTCAGGGATAGAGAAAGTCTCAGCAGAGCATCACAAAGCAGAGCTGGGAGCACGTTTCCACTGGAAAAAAAATAAATTGCCACCTTCTGTGAGCTCTAGCAAGGAGTTTCTCCACTGACAGGAGAAAGGGTAAAATAGGCTGGTTCGGACTGCTGAGGTGTCTCAAAAGGATTTGTAGCATTTGCTAAATTTTCTGCAAATATGAATAGGTTTTTCCCTTACGTGTGTGTTCAGTATCTAGGCCAGCAGAAATGCAGCTGGTCGTTAGGGCATCCACTACTGTAGTAAAGCAAAAGCAGGATTTTCTTTCTGTGTACACTACCTAGGCATAGCCTGCAGAGTCTGGGGCTGAGCAGGAGTACCAAATGCACCCAAATTTTGGAAGTTTCAGACCCAGAGTTAGATTTATGGCATTAGAGGGATAAAATCCAGCTTCGAATTTCACGCCTCCTTCCCTGCTCTCCCTTTATCCCCACCAAGAATTACACGTGGTTATTTATGCAGAGGTTTCATCAGAGGTAGTCAAAAAGGGCTCGGTTTCTGCTTCAGACTTAGCCATACATAAAATAACTCGTAGATCTTCATTTTTAATTGGAAAACAAACCACTTTCTTAGACATACTGCAGTGATAAAATTGCCGTATTCTTGAAAGTTAATTGAGGTGGTTGCCAGGGAAGGGGAGGGACCAGTGATGAAATGGGAACATTTCATACAACACAGTGTCATTTTGACCTCTGAGATAAACGTTTTTGAGTGCTGCTACTCATCGTTACTGGGTCTGAAAGTGTCCTTCATCCCTTAAGTGGTTGGTGGTGTGGTGAACTGGAGGTGTCTGTGCACTGAAGAGTTAGATCAGGGGTTCACCTGCTGCTGCAGTCGTAGTATCATGGAATCCCAGACTGGTTTGGGTTGGAAGGCACCTTAAAGATGATCTAGTTCCCTCCCCCTGCATGGGCAGGGACACCTCCCACTAGACCAGGTTGCTCCAAGCCCCATCCAACCTGGCCTTGAACACTTCCAGGGATGGGGCAGCCACAGTTTCTCTGGGCAACCTGGGCCAGGGTCTCACCACCCTCATAGTGAAGAATTTCTTCCTAATATCTAATCTCAATCTCCCCTCTTTCACTTTGAAACATTTCCCCCTCATCCCATCACTCCACGGCTTTGTCCAAAGTCTCTCCCCAGCTTTCCTGGAGCCCCTTCAGGCACTGGAAGGTGCTCTAAGGTCTCCCTGGAGCCTTCTCTTCTCCAGGCTGAACACCCCCAACTCTCTCAGCCTGTCTCCAGAGCAGAGCTGCTCCAGCCCTTGGACCATCTTTGTGGCCTCCTCTGGACTTGCTCCAACAGCTCCATGTCCTTTTTGTGTTGGGGACCCCAGAACTGAACCCACCACTGCAGGGGTGGGGGTCTCAGGAGAGTGGAGTAGAGGGGGAGAATCCCCTCCCTTGACCTGCTTGTCCTGCTCCTGGTGATGCAGCCCAGATTCAAGTTAGCAGTTGCAATGTTCCTTCATCCCACAGGCACCAGGAATCTCTTTTTCTGTTGCTAAAGACATTACCCTTGGCTCTGACCATCTCGTTCTAGTAGATGTGGCACCTACATTGTCACTGGCAGCAGATCCCAGCCACCCCAGAGAAGTTCTCAGTGAGAAGGCATGGGGAGAAGCCATCAGCATGCCAGACACTTGTTCACAGGCTGGCCATGAAGAAGCCCTTGAAGTGTAGTTCAGATGCCTGTGATCAATCTATCAGTACACAAGGGCTGCTTGAATTTTTATCATTCAAAAAAAAAGGATGACCTTTGCTTCTGCTCTCCAGGAAAATACATCTACAGCTGCTGCTCTGACCTTGTTCTTCTGTGTCTGTGCTCTCCCAGTGACACCCATGGTGCTACAATACACATGTACTTGCTTGTATTATTATGTTCTTTGGGCAAAAACCTTCCCTCCACCCACCTGTGGAGACTCAGGAGAGAGCAGCATCAGTCCACATGTTGGTTCCAAAGTAAGTCAGAACTGCCAGGGCATTTCTTGGAAGCAGTTGCAGTTAACACCAGTTACCCTAAATGGGTTGTGGAAACACACCCTCTACCCCAAACCCATCTTCATGTAGGTGGGGAAGGTAAGAGAGTCTAGAAGAATGAATCTCCTATGGAGACAGGCTGGGAGAGTTGGGGGTGTTCAGCCTGAAGAAGAGAAGGCTCCAGGGAGACCTTGGAGCACCTTCCAGTGCCTGAAGGGGCTCCAGGAAATCTGGGGAGGGACTTTGGACAAGAGCTTGTAGCAAGAGGGCAAGGGGGAACATTTTTGAGCTGAAAGAGGGGAGATTTAAGTTAGACATTAGGAAGAAATTCTTTGCTATGAGGGTGGTGAGGGCCTGGCCCAGGTTGCCCAGAGAAGCTGTGGCTGCCCCATCCCTGGAAGTGTTCAAGGCCAGGTTGGATGGGGCTTGGAGCACCCTGGTGTCATGGGAGGTGTCCCTGCCCATGAAGGATGGTTGGAAGTAGATCTTTAAGGTCCCTTCCAACCCAAACCAGTCTGGGATTCTGTGCTTTAGATTTTTTCTTTCAAACCAGTGTCAAACTGCTGCATCATTGGCCAGGTTGGGTACCAAGGTCAGGATGCTGAGATATCTGCACAGGGCCACACAGTGTGATGGGAAGAGACTAGGATGGTTTTGGGAAGCAGTGGATCTGCCTCTGCTCTGGCACCTAATAACCACTCTGGTTTTACTTGTAAGTTTGTGTGGATCCCAGCAGCAGAGTGGATGTAGATCCTCCAGGTTTAGGACAAGCTCTGCTGGTGACAAGGGGCAGGGATGTCCTTGTGCTACAGTTTTCCAGTTCAAACAGGCCCGTTGTTTTCAGCACAAACATCCACGGAGGTGACAGGGCTGTCCCAACCAGTTCCAGTTATTGCATGGGGACACTTGGAAAATGCCACCAGGGACAATCTCCAGTAGCAGCAGTGGGACTTCAGAGGGTGCTTTAGGTCAGAGCCCAGTCCTGGTTTGGATGCTCAGCGTTCAGGGCTCCTCTCCAGCTCCGACTTGGCAGGCGGGGGGTTTTTTTGTTTGGCTATACAGGAGCAGGAGAGATCGGTGCCTCCTGCCTAATGCGTGAGGCTGTTCCAAACCAGAGGGATAAGCAGTAACTTGCTGCCATCTACTGGGAGCTGCAGAGGGACGGGGAAGGCAGAGTGCATTAGAGATTCCTCAGACATCCCATGGCTCTGAAAGAAGTCCTTTTCATTGCCAAATGTTACTTCTTTTTTTTCTGATTTCATTCTTGATAGATACAGAACCCCATGTCCAACAGATCCTGACTTGGATCCCCTTCATGCAGTGGTGGGCTGCTGTTCTGCTCTCAGGTGCCTCAGCAGTGCTCCTGAGATGCTCCTCTGCTGCCTGCCTTCACTTGTGGTTCAGAACTAGATGAGAAGGGTATCTCAGATGTTCTCCCTTGGGTCTGCTCTCAAACCAAGATAAAATTTGGGGTGTTGAAGACCATAGAATCATAGAATGGGTTGGGTTTGAAGGGACCCTAAAGATCATCTAGTCCCAACCCCCCCTGCATGGGCAAGGACACCTCCCACTAGACCAGGTTGCTCAGAGCCCCATCCAGCCTGGCCTGGAACACTGCCAGGGATGGGGAAGCCACAACTTCTCTGGGCAACCTGTTCCAGTGTCTCATCACCCTCACAGTGAAAAATTTCTTCCTAATACTCAATCTAAATCTCCCTTCTTTCAGTTTGAAACTATTGCCCCTTGTCCTATCATTACACAGCTTTGTCCAAAGTCCCTCCCCAGCTTTCCTGGAGCCCCTTCAGGCACTGGGAGGCTGCTGTAAGGTCTCCCCAGATCATTCCTTTTGAGTAAAACCCATATTAGTTGGGTAGACAACTTGGGTACCAGGTGCTGTAACTCATGTATCTTCCACAGCACTCAGGATATTCATAAGCAAATGGAGCAGACCACTAGAGAGGATACTACAGGTAGGATGTTTCTACTGCAGGCAGACCTGAGCTTGAGCCAGGGTTGAGAACACCTCAGATCTGGCCCTTTTTTCCCTGCCTGAAGCCAAATGAGGCTGCCCCTGTGTTAGGAGCAGCCTGTCTGTGGGGCCTGATGTTCCCAGAAAGCTGCTGGGGAGATGCTGTGATGCATTCAGTGTCATGGGGCTCAGCTGCAGAGGAGAGAGGGGAAACTGCAACCAGTCCATGAGCCTGTGGCTCATTTGGCATGAAATATTAATTACTGAGTACAGGATAATATGTGGAGCCAGACAAGAGGGGCACAGGCATGAGAGGAAGAGTAAAATAGCTGAGATCCAGCTGTGGTCCAGGAAGGGCTGTTGCACAGAATCACAGAATGGTTTGGGTTGGAAAAGACCTTAAAGATCATCAAGTCCAATCCTTAACCCAGCCCTGCCAAGGCCACCACTGACCCGTGTCCCTCAGCACCACATCTACATGGCTTTGAAATCCCTCCAGGGATGGGGACTCTACCCCTGCCCTGGGCAGCCTGGGCCAGGGCCTGACAACTCTTTTAGGGAAGAATTTTTTCCTAATACCCAGTCTAAACTTCCCCTGGAACAACCTGAGACTATTTCCTCTTGTTCTATTGCTTATTACTTGGGAGAGGAGACCAACACCCACCTAAACAACCCCAGTTCCTTCACCTGCTCCTCACAGGACTTGTGCTCTACACCAGCTCCATTGCCCTTCTCTGGACACACTCCAGCCCCTCCATGTCCTTCTTGTCCTGAGGGGCCCAGAACTGACCCCAGGATTCGAGGTGTCCCCTCCCCAGTGCCCAGCACAGGGGGATGATCCCTGCCTTGCTCCTGCTGGCCACACTAGTGCTGACACAAGCCAGGCTGCTGGTGGCCTCCTTGGCCACCTGGGCACACTGGTGGCTCCTCTTCAGCCAGCTGTTGACAAGGTCGATATGAAGTCTTGGGTCCCTGTTGTCCTCACTCATAAACTCTCCCACAAGTCAAGTGAGAGGATCTTTGGTTCCCAGGTGCAATGGAGCCACCTCCATCATGAAATAGCTATGACAGTCTCCCAGATGTTTGGTTGCTGTTGTTGGGTATCATGTTTGGGGGTGAAATTTCAACACATAAACACTGTTCTCTGGTGTTCTCAGGTGGCTGTCACTATCCTATAATGTCTTTTTGGGGCTAGACAACCCTAGAGGTTGAACCCCTTCCTTTTGCAGTCACCTGCCGTTGGGGTTTTTTTGGTGCCCTGCTGTAGACATGCTGGTCACTCCTCTTGACTCAGTGTTAGTGGGAAAAACTCTTGACTTGTTAATAAAAACTGTAGATGTGTTAGTCCAGAGGAATCCCTCTCTCCCCACTTTATAGCCCAAGGTGCTTGGTGCTGTGGAAGGTAAAAGTCACCGATGCTTTGCAGTATGGATCCTAGGAAGACTCTCCCCTACAGAGGAGCCAGAAGCAGAACAAGCTCTGGAAAAAAAGCTTCTCTGAAGAGCAGACTTTGGGGGGACCTTACAGTGACCTTCCAATACCTGAAAGGGGCCTATAAGAAGGCTGGGGAGGAGCTGTTCACAAGGGCACGTAACGATAGGACAAGGGGTGATGGTTTCAAGCTAGAGAAGGGTGGATTTAGGTTGGACATTAGGAAAAAGTTCTTAATATGAGGGTGGTGGGTCACTGGAACAAGTTGCCTAGAGAGGTCGGGGGGGCCCCATCCCTGGAGACATTCAAGGTCAGGCTTGATGGGGCTCTGAGCAACCTGGTCTAGTTGGAGGTGTCCCTGCTTATTGTAGGGGGGTTGGACTAGATGACCTTTAGAGGTCCCTTCCAACCCCAGACATTCTATGATTCTATGATTCTATGACAGCATGGGAAAGATGTGTTATCTCCATCATGATGCTGGACTCATGTTATGTACCTGTGGAGCATGGCCTCGTTTTGGCTTTGCTGCTTTCAATTAACAAAGCTGCTTTCATTTTCAATGAAGGACTTGGCTACGACAAAACCCCTATTTTCTTTTCCTTTCTTTTCTCTCATTTTCTCCCCCCCTGTAGTTTCCACTGAGCTTTGATCTCGGTGCATGTTTAATTAGTGGTTTCACTGCATTAACCAAAAATCCCAACCACAGAGGACTGAAAAACGCCCCTCAGCTTAAGGCCTCCCACCCCCCTTTCTCTTTTTGCTTCCCCATGTGCTTTGTGGGATCAGAGACTGTGTCCCCATATGGTCCTTCACCATATGCTGCTGGGTGATGCCCCATGCATCCCAAACAGCTGCCCTGTTAAGGACTCACTAAAGCTACCCTGGAACAAACCACCCATCCATGTAGTTTAATTTCCAGTTAAATCTGCAGCTGCTGTGGGTTTTAGGAGGACACCAATTTCTGCCTTCACAACATTTCATAGAGCGCTCCTTGGGGTTTCTGGCTGCTCTCCACGTTACAGTACAACTTACAGCAAGGTGCCTGCTTGAGAATTCCCAAACTTTCATCTTCTGCAGTCCTGCATGAGCTTCTGGAAGCCATGCCATGGTCATGTCCTTTGCTGGAGCTGCCCAGCTCCTCAGCACAGAAATAAGAAGGGATTTTGGAAGACATAACTGATCTGGGGTGACCCAAATCATTTCTCTGCTGTCCTCCATAGGGGTGCACAGGAAAATATCAAACAGTTGGCTGCACAGTTCATCTGGTTGGTCACAACAGAGAAGGAAGAGACCAAATGGCTTAAACTGGAAGGGGGGAAATATAGGTTAGACATTAGGAAGAACTTCTTGGCTGGGAGGGTGGTGAAACACTGGCCCAGGCTGCCCAGAGAAGCTGTGGCTGCCTCATCCCTGGAAGTGTTCAAGGGCAGGTTGGATGGGGCTTGGAGCAACCTGGTCTGGTGGGAGGTGTCCCTGCCCATGCAGGGGGAGGGAACTAGATAATCTTTGAGGTTCCTTCAAACCCAGACCATTCTGTGATATATTCTGAGAAATAGGTCGTTGAGCTGGTTAAGAAAGAGCAGTGCTGAGTATCAGGTCTCCTGTCAAAATATCTACCCAACCTTTGTTAGAGATCAGCATACCCCACACCAAGCCCCACCAGCCACTCGTGCTGGAAGAGGTCTCAGTTCCTCTGGTCAGCTCAAAAGCTTTATGAATATTTATGGAGACAACATTGGAAAATGCAATATTTCCAGATAGCTCACCTTGGTGCCCAAGAGTGGATATCTCAGATGGGTCCCAGTTCCTTGTGGACGCACCCAATCTCCTTGCAGTGCCAGCAGCCAAAAGATTCTCCTTGTCCCTTCCTCAGTTTTCCAGGATAAGTGGTTGAGGAAATTCAGATCTAAGCTTGACATCCCTGAGCATTTTAGAGAGGGGTTTGGCCAGTCTTTGTCATTGAATCACTGGCCTGTGGTGCTGAGATGTACAGGAACAGCAACACCCTGGTCCTGAAGCCTGAAAATGGTTCCTGGGTCACCAAGGAGGACCCATGCTCTGAATCCCATATTCCCCCAGGACTCAGATGTCTCAGGTTTGTAATTTTGGGGAGGGAAGCCTTCCCAAGGCCAGGAATTGCACTCTACTTGTTGAGCCATGACTATCCCCTCCAGGTATTTCTTCTTTGCCACAAAACCAGGATTCTTTGTGGGGCCTAATGTGTCCTCATCCATTTGGAGGTGGGGTCTTTATGCTATGTCCAGCTGATATATCTCTCCTGAAATCTAAAGGCTTAAAATTTCTTTTAATTCACTGGCAGTGAACGCAGATGGTAAATATATTCCCAGGATTATCACAGAATCATAGAATCATAGAGGTTGGAAGGGACCTCTGAAGATCATCGAGTCCAACCCCCTGCTGCAGCAGGAACACCCAGGGCAGATCACACAGGAACATGTTCAGATGGGTCTTGAAAGTCTCCATAATCTGTATGAGGGCTGTGCTGTGGCTAGTCTTCTGTCACCTGGGTCATTTTAGCCCTCTCCTCTCCTGCAGGGTCAATGCACCCAAAGGAGTTCAGTTAAATCAGTTGCTGGAAGGACTCTGGTTCTCCCATCTTTGGGCATCCAAAAAAAGAGTGGATTTGAATAGATTCAGATGTCCCTGGTTTGTGCAGGTCTGAAATAGTCCCTAGAACAGCACTTGGTGCTTTATCTGCCTCACTTGGAAAACTACCCCCAAAACATACAGTATTGTATTTGCTGTACAAAAGGTGCAGTCATAGAATCATAGAATGGTTTGGGTTGGAAGGGACCTTAAAGATCATGTGGTCCCAACCCCCCTGCATGGGCAGGGACACCTCCCACTAGACCAGGTTGCTCCAAGCCCCATCCAACCTGCCCTTCAACACTGCCAGGGATGGGGCAGCCACAGCTTCCCTGGGCAACCTGGGCCAGGCTCTCACCACCCTCACACTAAAGAATTTCCTCCTAATGTCTCACCTAAATCTCCCCTTTTCAAGTTTTAATCCATTCCCCCTTGTCTTCTCACTAAAAGCCCTAGTAAAAAGTCCCTGCTCAGCTTTCCTGGAGCCCCTTCAGGTACTGGAAGGCCACTATAAGGTCTCCCCAGAGCCTTCTCTTCTCCAGGCTGAACAACCCCAACTCTCTCAGCTTGTCTTCATAGGAGAGGTGCACCAGCTCTCTGATCATGTTTGTGACCTCCTCTGGACTCGCTCCAAAAGCAGTACAGAATGAAAGATCAGCAGCTCTTTACAGCACACGATCGTGTGGAAGAAAAGCAGCATCCAGCTCTGAAGGACGTCTTAGAATCACAGACTGGTTTGGGTTGGAAGGGACCTTAAAGATCATCTAGTGCCAACCCCCCTACATGGGCAGGGACACCTCCCACTAGACCAGGTTTCTCCAAGCCCCATCCAACCTGCCCTTCAACACTTCCAGGGATGGGAGAATTTGGGATTGTTTTTGCACAATGATGACACTTTAGCAAATACCACCTTCCTCTTCTCATGCTCTGCACAACAGGCCCTGATGTGACAAAGTAAATTAGGGGAAATGATCCAGCTTGGGGGAAGGGCTTGGGTTTGGGGTTTGCATCAGCTTTTTCTCCTTTTTGGCAGGATCAGCTCCCCAGCCTGGTTCACAGTGGGCCTTGCAAACAGCTGTGCTGGCACAACTGAAGGAGAGGGAACAAACAAGGAAATAAGCTGTGAGGCTCTGAAATGATAATGTTCCTGGAAGTGGAACTTTGTCTTAAATTAGGACAAGACATCAAGGGTGAAGAAGGAATTGCTCCAGGTAGTAGCAGAGGGGAGCCAGGAGAAGTGATCATGTCCTTATGCAGAAGTCACTACTCTTCCCTCACCACCTTCAGGCCATTTGGTCTCACTCCATCCTAAGGATGGACAACTTTTGTTCTCAGATTTGCTGAGTAGCAGATTTCTTAATCACCATGTGTGTCTGGGACATGCTTTGCCTGCTGTAGGAAAAAATTCAAAAATACCCTCATGGTGATAAACCAGATGTTCAGAAGCAAAGAGCCTGAGTCTTGGGGGATGACATTTCTTGTGTTCATCCTTGAGTAATTTTCACATAGTGAGAGCACTTGAGCACACGAAGGTGGAAAGAAAGTGGCTGAGCCACTGGGTAGTGACAGCACATCACTCCCTTTCCTTTGGTGACTGCACGGATCACAGGTTCCTCAAGGAGAGGACTTTGCTGGCTTTGTACTTAAAACACACACCAGGCATTTTGTGGACACATGGGCCATGTTAGCCCAAAGAACATACACTCAAGTCCAACCAAGTATCTCAGCCTGAGTTTAACTTTCAGACAGATGCATTGACCCGTTGAACCGATGAATCCTTGCTCTGTAACTAGAGGTCCACCACAGTCCCATCTCCATCAGAGCTGCTTGCCCTTGGTTCCCTTTACAGGAAGTAGCAAGAAGCAAGGAGTGAGCATGATTAGGGAGCCACTTTCTGAATTGGTTTAAATTTTCTTTGACATGAGATGAAGGGCTTCCTAGGAGTGCCTGTTGCTTTCTCACAAGGATCAGGGAGCAGAGGTGACCTGCTCAGGTGGAACGATCCACAGCAGACATCTATCACTAAGATGAGCCCCTCCTCAGCTGTCTAAGGTCAGGAGGTGACTTTGCAGGTGGGCAGATCAATCCCAAAGTGCCCTCAATGGGTTTTTCCAGCCAGTAGCAGCCCTGTATTGACTGGATTATGGAGCTGAATGAATCTGTGCCCCTAATTTCCAAAAAGGCTGCGATGTGTGAACTCTCCTCGTCGCCAGTATCGCTCCGCACGGCGCAGGAAGGGTTGTAAAATATCAGTTGGTTCTGGGAGGCACTGGTCCCATCCAGGCCTTCCATTATTGACTCACCAGTTTTATTTTGATCAGCCATTTCAGTTTTTCCTGGAGGCGCTTTTAATCTTCGCACTGTAACCTTTAGAGGTAGAGGTTTTAGCGGCCTCTGTAATGATTTTCATTGCCTGAATGTGGATGTCTGAGTTGCTCTGAGTAAAGAGATTAATTCAATTTTCCTAAACTGGAAATGGACTGAAAAACTGAGAGGCTTCATTGACTTTCTTTGCTTGGTTCTCCGTGTGTTTTAGTGAAACAATCAATGCAGGTGAACTTCTCAGCCAGCAGAAGCTGACATTCACATTTCCAGGGACACAAGCTCAGGAAGATGGGAATAAACACTTTTAAGAGGGTTTTTTGGCTGTTAGACTTGGCCACAGCACATTCCTGCTCTGCGTTAACACCATCAGGATATATTCTCCTGGAAATGAATTACAAACACATTCCCCATTTATCCCTGAGGTGACAGTCCTTTGCTGATATGTGCTTTCTGGAGACTAATAAGTTTTGAATGTCGGTGGGGGGGGGAAAAAATAATCAAAGTAATTACTTTGTGTTCCCAAGCTCCTTATTTGTAGGTGCATGTGTGTTTATCTCCCTCTGTCATGCTGCATTGCTAATGGTAATTAAAGGGAAGGGATTTTTCTCGTTAGATGTTTTTCTTCTTAATTTCTGCCTTTGGTGATTTTGGCCTCTGTGACGATACGTGGCACTGACCGTTACTTGTAGAGCTGCAGTTGCTTTAATATAAGGTCTAAGTTTTGGAAACTCTGGCTTTCCAGTTGGATCCATTTGTTTCTCCAGGTCTGCAGGATGTTGGGTGGGTGTTGGTTTGCGTTGCAGACCAGGTTTTGAAAGCCTGTCCTGTGGGTGTGAGTCCTGGTATTCACAATGACCTCGATGGTGGGTTTTCCAAATCCCAGGGTGCTCGTCAACATTTGCTGTGTTTGGTTGCACAGAATTTGGTACGTGGGTGCTCAGAGCAAAAACGAGGAGCAAAACCAAGTTGTACATTGCCAGCAACAATGTGGTGTGGGCTTGATGGGTGGGCCGAGGAGTTCTGCCATGTTTCCAGCCCTATAAATCATAGAATGGTTTGGGTTGGATGGGACCTTAAAGATAATCCAATTCCAATGCCCCTGCATGGGCAAGGATACCTCCCACTAGACCAGGTTGCTCCAAGCCCCATCCAACCTGGTCTTGGACACTTCCAGGAAGAGGGCATCCCTTGGGTGTCAATCCCACCCACTGGGGCTTCAGTCACTCCTTGCACTTTTATTTTTTGTGAAACATGATATAACTCTGTACTGAGAAGAGGCCACAGGGCTTTCCCACCAACTCCCAAAGTAACAAGTGATAGGACAAGAGGAAATGGCAGGGGAGTTGTGGCTTGGGAGGTTTAGATTTAGGAAAAAAATTCTCCATCAAAAGGGTTGTCAGGCCCTGGCCCAGACTGCCCAGGGCAGTGGTGGAATCCCCGTCCCTGAAGGTGTTTCCAAGCTGTGTAGATGTGATGCTGAGGGACATGGTTTAGTGGTGGCCTTGGCAGTGCTGGGCTAATGGTTGGACTTGATGATCTTGATAGAATCATAGAATCATAGAATGGTTTGGGTTGGGAGGGACCTCAAAGATCATCTTGTTCCAACCCCCCTGCATGGGCAGGGACACCTCCCTCTAGACTAGTTAAGGGTTGGACTTAATGATCTTAAAGGTCTTTTCCAACCAAAACAATTGTGTGATTCTATGAATCTATCTGAGCAGAGCTATTAAAAGTGGAGTGAAAATACACCTTTTCCAGCATCCCTCCTAGAACAGGCTTTGTGTTTATGGTGTTGGGTGGTGCTGGTCACAGTTTAGCAGGTTGGGATATGAAAGATCTTTATTGCACTGGTTGGAGACACAATGGCTTGGGTGTGGAGGCAGGCAGGCTGTGCAAGCAGGGGACATGAAGAGTTGGTGGCAACAACTTTATTACAAGGTTACAACCTTAAAATGGATCCTAAATATCATGACAGACCTTGGATCTCCTAAGAGACCTGAAAGAGACCCAGAAATGGGCAGATCATTCTGTGCTTAATGATTCCAAGGGGCAAAAATTAATTGTGCGTGGGCAGAGTGGTGTTGAAATGGAAAGCAATGTCTTCATCCATCCCCTGTTGAGGGACACAGCCTTCTCTGTCCCTGCAGTGCTGTGGGACATCTCACTGGTGTCTCCTGGTGACACTGGCTCACACACTGGTGGTGAACGTCAGTCGTTCAGTCACTGTCAGCTCTGTGCATGGTGCCAGTGGAGCAGCTCAGCTCTCCTGCAGAGCAAACATGGGCTGGGCTCTAATTTGAAAAACAAGCAGAATGGCCAAAAAAAAAATTAGTGTGGGGCATTTGTATCTCTGCCTGTAACTCTTCCTCCAGGAGTACAGGGGGCCAGCAAAGATCTAGAGAGCTGGTGGCAGCAATATCTGTGTTAGAAGGAGCCCAGAGGAGGAATGGAGAGAGACCTTTCACCCCAGAAGCTGTGTGTACCTTGCAGAGCTTGAGGAGAGGAGTACTCAAGGTACTCTCAATCCTCATGGGAGTCCACAAGCATGTTTTTGAACCCCATGGATGTGCAGTAACATCCCTATCTGGGTGTCTTTATGTATTTAAATTGCAATTCAGTCACAGAATCGTAGAATCACTTAGGTTGGAAAAGACCTTCAAGATCAAGTCCAACCATTAACCCTACTCTACCAAGTCCAGCACTAAGCCATGTCCCCGAGCGCCACATCTAGATGACTTTTAAACACATCCAGGGATGGTGACTCAACCACCTCCCTGGGCAGCCTGTTCCACTGTCTGAGAACCCTTTCAGTGAAAAAGTTCTTCCTAATGTCTAATCTAAACCTCCCCTGGCTCAGCTTGAGGCCACTCCCTCTTGTTCTATCAGCAGTTACTGGTGAGAAGAGACCAGCACCTCCCTCTTTACAACCTCCGTTCAGGTAGTTGTAGAGGGCAATGAGGTCTCCCCTCAGCCTCCTTTTCTACAGGCTAAACAGCCCCAGTTCCCTCAGCACCTCCTCATAAGACTTGTTCTCAAGGCCCTTCACCAGTTTGGTCACCCTTCTCTGGACACACTCCAGCACCTCAATGGCACAGGAGCCACTCCCAGCATCTACCAGCACAAGGAATGGGCTTTGGTGGATCATCTGCTCTCTTTGGAAGCAAGATCCTCCATGCTCACCTGTGAGCCCTAAGAGCTGCCTGATGTTTCAGGGAAGCTTTGCCAAGGGGAGGTGGCAGGGATGGGAGGAAGGAGGCCATTTGAACACTGTTTAATTTGCCAACGAGATGGGGTTGTATGAAGCAAACCTACAGTTAAGTCTTATAGTAGTATAAGGGGCCAGATAACATCATGGAGATATTTCAGGTTTGAGGTGTTCCTGTCATCTAGCCTTGGACTTCCTTGATTGACACTGTTCAAACAAGGTCAGAATTTAGCCCCACACTCCAGATCAATCCTGAACAAACATCCAAAGTCATCCCATGGGAGTAGATACCCCCCTAAGTATACATGAATGTGAACTCCACAACTGAGCTCTCACATAACCTGCTTGGAGCTCTTATTTGATCTAGAAATTGCTTTCTGCTCCCATGTTTAAAGGTGGGCTCTGCCTGCATTGAGTTTGTGTGCTGAAAGTGCTCACTGCTGGGAGCTTCAGCTTAAATTCCCAGCAAACAGAGCTGTTGGAGGAAGGACAGGGATTATTTTTAAGGAAGGAAGTTGGCACGACACCCGAAAAAAAAAATGGCAAAGAAAGGGGGGAACCGTCACTGTGTGAAGAACAACCCTCCCAGGCATTTGTCTGCAGCTGAAATAAAGGTAAATATTGGATTGTCAGCTTGACATGCATCTCTATTGCCTTGCTCCAGCCTGCAAATGGAAGCAATTAGAAAAATGTCCTGCCTTTTTCACAGCAGGCTGCATCTTTCTAGCACAAGCCCCACAGAGAGAAAGACACATGCAAGTCCTGAAGAAGCAGATTGGTTTACCCTGTCAGTCAGATCTCATTAGAAACTGCAGTGCCTCATACCCAGTGATCTCCTAGGAAATAACAGATATTGGTGCAGTATGATACGTGTTTAAGAGTCACTGCTCATCACTTTTCTATGCACTGAAGTAATATCTTGTGCAGAGGTCTCAGTCTTAATTAGTTTGAGCCAGGGAGTGAAGAATTTCAATGCACCGATGCGATGGGATCCGGGAATCAGAAACGTTTCACTTGGAAGGGGTAGGAGCAGGCAGGGCTTGGCTGGTGGGGTGTAAAATATCAGTGCTAGAGCACAAAAAGAACCATGGCCAGCAAATCGAGGGAGGGGATTGTCCTCCTCTGCTCTGGTGAGACCTCTCTGCAGGGCTTGGTCCAGTTCTGGGGTCCCCAACACAAGAAGGACATGGAGCTGTTGGAGCCAGTCCAGAGGAGGCCACGGAGATGATGGGAGGGCTGGAGCAGCTCTGCTCTGGAGACAGGCTGGGAGAGTTGGGGGTGTTGAGCCTGGAGAAGAGAAGGCTCCAGGGAGACCTTGGAGCACCTTCCAGTGCCTGAAGGGGCTCCAGGAAAGCTGGGCAGGGACTTTCGACAAGGACAGGGAGGGATGGGATGAGGGCGAATGGCTTTAAACCAGAAGAGGGGAGATTTAGTTTAGACATTAGGAGGAAATTATTTCCTCTGAGGGTCTGGATGGGGCTTGGAGCAACCTGATCTAGTGGGAGGTGTCCCTGCCCATGGCAGGGGGCTTGGAACTAGATGATCTTGAAGGTCGCTTCCAACCCAAACCATTCTGTGATTCTATGATTCTATGGTGAGACAGTGGCACAAGTTTGCTCAGGAAGGTTGTGAATGTCCCATCTCTAGAAGTGCTCAAGGCCAGGTTGGCTTTAGCAGTTTCTCACCCATGGAAGAATAGCTCCACATCCTCTTCTTTCCCACCTGCTCCCCCTTCTTCCCTCTTCAAGCTCATGCAGTAACATCCCATTTTGGGTATTCAGCCACCCTGTGTTTTTCACCACGAGCTTTCCCAGGAAAGAGGTGGTCCATCTGAGCTGGATTTTGGATACTAAGGTGTGAATGTCATAATTCCCCTCTGACTTCCATCCTTGAATGAGATGAAAACGCTGCCCCAAAAGGGACACAGTGATTTTTTTGCAGCTAAATCAGTAAAAAACTGAGTAAACTGAGAGATTCCTCTTCAGCTGCAGAAGGCGACTGGCTCCAGGCCACGGTCTGAATGGGGAATGCAGATCAGGCAATTCCTGCCTTTCCAAGGTAGATCCTCTGATGAGGCTGACATGAAAACTTCTGACTCAAAGGCAGGAAACATAGAGTTAAGGAGGTGAATTATTGATGGAACGCAAGTATTACCATATCTGACAGATGGAGAATGTCTGAGAACATTTTGCAGCGTGGCATCTGCACCGTGCCTGATTGGCGCCCCTGAACTTTCGCACATCAGATGTGGAATATCAACACACAAACTCTGATGTAGCAATTAAATCTGTCCCACAATGAACCTGGGCTTCGTAGCCAAGAGAAATCCATATGCTCAGGTAAAGACTAAAAACCTCGATTCCTGTATTTTAAGATGATATTAAAATAATTACATCCAGACCACTGTGTTTGAGCATACACAGATGATGTCAACATATACAGATATGTATCATTGTCAGGAATTGTGTTGTGTCCAGCTCTGGAGCCCTCAACACAGGAGGGACATGGACCTGTTGGAACGAGTCCAGACAAGGGCCAGAAAGATGATCAAAGGGCTGGAGCAGCTCTGCTAGGAAGACAAGCTGAAAGAGTTGGGGGTGTTCAGCCTGGAGAGGAGAAGGCTCTGGGGGGACTTTATAGCACCTTCCAGTGCCTGAAGGGGCTCCAGGAAAGCTGGGCAGGGACTTTGGACAAGGGCAGGGAGGGATGGGATGAGGCCTTAAAATAGAGCAGGATAGATTTCGTTTTGACATTAGAAAGAAGTTCTTTATAACGAGGGTGGTGAAGCACTGGCACAGGTTGCCCAGAGAGGTGGTGGAGGCCCCATCCCTGGAGACATTCAAGGTCAGGCTTGACAAGGCTCTAAGCAACCTGATCTAGTCAAAAAGGTCCTTGCTCACTGCAGGGGGGGCTGGACTAGATGACCTTTAAAGGTCCCTTCCAACCCCCCATATTCTATGATCCTATGATGAAATGGTCTGCAGCAGGTAATCCCTTACTTAGATTTTATTGAAGGCTGTAAAGCCTGCCTTGTGTTTCACAATCTGTATTCCAGCTTTGAGATCAAATAAGATAGAAAAGACAGACAATTCAGATGACCTCTCCCATCACCTAGGTGCATTAACATCTAAAGCTGAGGCCAGCCTCTCAAGTGCACACTGAAGTCATGCATCAGATATGGATTCCACGTTGTCATGTGTGCAAAAACAAAGGGAAGAGGAGGTGCAAATAATACAAGTTTTATGCTTTCAAGAAGAACAGCTTGTATTATGAAGAAGCAATATGTAAAATATGTCTTTCTTTTTTTTTTAATAAGATGCAGTGCCTTCCTATTCCAGGTTGTTTTCTTACGCTCAACGCAACTTGGTAAATGATTGTAATTTTTTGCCATCTGTTAACTGGGTGCTGCACTGGGTGAAATTCCTTCTTCCTTCTCTTGTGGCATGCAAATGTGCAGATTCTAAAAATCACCAGGAAGATGGGCTTTTTGTCCCCAGAGGGGGTTCAGGTGGAGACCAGGAGGGAAGGTGGCCCTAGGAGTTTTACTCAGTGAGCACCAGCGTGGGGATGGCTGGTCCTGGATTGTAGCCATCCCAGTGCACACACAGAGGACTTCACTCAGACCCTTTAATCATAGAATCACAGAAGGGTTTGGGTTCGAAGGGACCTTCCAGATCATTTAGTCCAACCCCCCTGCATGGGCAGGGACACCTACCACTAGACCAGGCTGCTCCAAGCCCCATCCAACCTGTCCTTCAACACTGCCAGGGATGGGGCAGCCACAGCTTCTCTGGCCAACCTGGGCCAGGCTCTCACCACCCTCACACTAAAGAATTTCCTCCTCATGTCTAACCTAAATCTCCCCTCTTCCAGTTTAAAGCCATCCCCCCTTGTCCTATCCCTCCCTGCCCTTGTAAAAAGTCCCTCACCAGCTTTCTTGTAGGTTCTCAACAGACCTTCACTTTCTCAGCTGCAAAGCAGCCTTTTGAGAAAACTGAGAAGTTCTTCACATGGTGTCTCTGAAGTGCTTTGAGATGTACAAATGGGAACTGAAAGAGGGGGTTAATAAATTAATACAAAAAACCCTACAGGTTCAGTTCTCACAGCAGAGTCTGGAGGTTTTGTACAGCCAGAGGATGCGTTTCTGGAGTGAGATAAAAGTGGCACTTCAGAGCAATTGCTCTGCTACCAGGAACTACTCCATCAGCTTAGACACAGGGGTGGGATTTTCTTCTCACCCTAGGGACCAACCTTGTTTCTGAGGAGCTGCTGTCACCCTGCATTGGAGTGTGTCTGGTGTCTGCAGCCTGGAGCAAGGCATGGTGAGCAAAAGGATGCATCTCAGAGATGCTCCATGAGTAAGACAAGCAGACCTGGTTTTTGCATGCAGTGGAGAATGGAGGTAGAAACTACATCTATGGCTGTGGGTCTCATCTTGCACTGATGTTGCCTTGAGAATGTTTTCATTGTAAATGCAAAGACTTTGTGGTGTCTGGCAAAAAAAATCTTCTCATGGAGATCTGTCGGCTCAAGAAGTTGAGATCATTTCAGCTAAAATTTCACCAAGAATGGCCAGAAGAGGCCACAGTTGTACCACACACAGCAGTGTCAATACTTGCTCTGGCTCAGGTGACTGTTCTTTCAGGAGCCATATTTTCCAAAAGAAGCAATTAAAAGTGGCCTTCTTGCTTTGACTACTACAACAATACCCTAGAGAGGCAATGGCTTCTCTCTTGTAAATACATCTTTTGCCTCAAGTACGACAGAGAAGGAAAAGCAATTTCAACCAAAAATATTGCCACAAGAGCAAACGAGTAGCAGCTGGCCATAAATACCTCTGGTCTGCAGACCTGAAGGTTTCTGAGGATCAGAAGTCTTGAGAACTGGTGTATTAGGTGTGAGGAAATGTTCATCTGGCCAGTGTCCAACACAGAATGCATGGAGAAGAGTGCTGAAGCTCTTAAGCATTAACTCCCTCATCCAGGAGACCCAGAGTTCTATGCTGATGTCCTCTGCTTTTGGCCATCTAAAAAAATTGGCCTTGAATCCATCCTGGCTGCCTCGTTTCTTTCCAGTAAAAAAAACCCCAAAGGGAACTTCAACCTAACGTAATGATCTGTTTTAGCGTAGGATGGATAGGACTTCAGCCCATTTCTTCTCCAATCATTCATAGGAGATCCTGGCACTCAGTCCTCTTGAGATCTTGGTGGTGGTGGTAACATGATGATGAGCCAGTGGGTAGGGTTTGAGGCTGCTGCACCACTTTGTTTTCCTCCTGGTTTTGATAGGTCTGTGCACAGTGCTGAGCAAGTGAGGGTCTGTTGGTCACTTCCCAGTCTCAAAGGTTTCTAGGCTGGAGCAAGATGATGCTGGATGGTGCTACCAGGAGAAGGAACAAAAGTGCCACGAGGCACGTGCATCCAGGAAAGGGCTCATCCATGAGAAACAGCCACATGTTCAAGAGTAAATGGATGACAAACCAAATTTGGTGTCAGCATGTCCACAGAAAATCTCAGTTCCCTAATTTCTGAAGCCACTGCAGCTTTCAAACCAAATGAACAAAGGCAGCCCAGAATCACAGAATGGTCTGGGTTGGAAGGGACCTTCAAGATCACCTAGTTCCAGCCCCCCCCTGCCATGGGCAGGGACACCTCCCACCAGATCAGGTTGCTCCAAGCCCCATCCAACCTGCCCTTCAACACTTCCAGGGATGGGGCAGCCACACCTTCTCAGGGCAACCATTTCCATTGTCTCAGCTCCCTCACAGCCAAGAATTTCCCCCTAATGTCTAACCTAAATCTCCCCTCTTCCAGTTTAAGGCCATTCCCTCCTTGTCCTCTCACTCCATGAGTTTGCAAGAATTTTTTGCCTGACTCCAGCCAGTGGGTCAAACCACCTCTGAAGCACCACAGCCTGGCCACAACCTACTACAGGCAGACCTTGACTTGCTGGACCTGTAATTTCCTCCCATAATTCCCATGGTGCAGCCTGCTCTGCCCCTTAGCAAGCAGAACCCATCAGATGTGTCCTTCACCCATGGGTGGCTACCAAACATTCCCAATGTTATTAAAAAATCAGCACATTTGCACCCCTGAGCACCTCCCCGATCACAGGCTTCCCGTTCCAAGCCACTTGATCCTAAATAAGTCTGAGGGGTTTTTGCCACAGTAATTGTTGTTCCCAAAGGGGAGCTAAAATTATATTCTTTTTTGCTGACTGCAGCAATCTTTGCAGTATTTTCCATCGAAGTGCTGACTCTTTCTTCTTTCAGGCTACGTTCATTGCCACATTTCCTCTCCTTTATGCATCAGGCAAGGGGAAAAAATTGCTTAATATTCGTTATAAACTGGCATATGGTATAGATAATTTTATATATTTTTTTTTTCTTTTGACTATATGCAGTAAAAATGCAAATGTGTGTGGCTTATTTGCAAATGCTGGCATTAATAACTGATATTTAAACAGGCTGGATTAGGACTTTTACTGATCTATTAAAAAAGGTGGGGTTTTTTTTTTCCAGTCATTTGCACACTCGGAATCAATTTTAATACAACATGTAAATGGAATTTAATTTTTTATATATATAAAATTGCATTTATCTGCTTGAACCATTAAATTTACTATTTCATATGTACTTTCCAGCTCACTTGGTTAGAATTTCATTGCTCTTTATCTGTATAAATTTAATTAGCCTTGATATCATCAGTATATTATAGAACTAATTAAAGATTTAGATAAGTGCTGAGGGTGCTTATTTAACACCCTATAAAGTTCCAGTTGGAGAGTGAGAAATTCCAGCCTTTGTTATCTCAGCCAGGATGGAGCTACAAGGAGTGTCTCAGACATTGTTTTTGAAAAATGATTTAATGGGGTTTAATGGATTTATTCCTCCTTTGAAAAGCTGTTGTAATGACTGTGTATCACTGCACGGGGCGAGGGTGGTTGGAGTTGTTTGGGGATGGTTTTGAAATGCCACGTGCAGGGGTTCCCCTCTGTGATGGAAAACTCCTTCTGCAAGAGTGTGTAGTGAAGAGGACCAGGGGGGGAATGGTTTCAAGCTGGAAGAGGGAAGATTTAGGTGAGACAGTAGGAAAAACTCTTTGTTGTGAGGGTGGTGAGAGCCTGGCCCAGGTTGCCCAGAGAAGCTGTGGCTGCCCCATCCCTGGCAGTGTTGAAGGGCAGGTTGGATGGGGCTTGGAGCAACCTGGTCTGGTGGGAGGTGTCCCTGCCCATACAGGGGGGTGGAACTAGATGATCTTGAAGGTCCCTTCCAACCCAAACCATTCCATGATTCTGTAATTCTGTGGTGCCACCTGATGCACAGGGATTGAGTGTTTCCAACATCGTCACAAGTGGCAAAGCACAAGGGGAAGGGAATAGGAAAAATGAAGGAAATATTAATAAAAAAGCAGTAGAGAAGGTAGAGCTTAGCAGGTATCAGGATGAAAAAGGAGAGATCTTTTGGGAGAGCATTCATTTACCTTCTGCACATCCCTTACCTTTTCCTGAGCTCCACGTTTCACAGGTATTTTCTCACCTGTGTTTTACAAACCAAGAGCTGCAGTGACACAGAGCTGCCCCGAGCACCCCAAGGTGCTGGCTGGAGTTTGCTTTTTGTTTCCCAGAACTAACCATGAAACCAAAGCTCTTTAATCTCTAGAGAAGGCAACACCAGGTGAGCTGATTTTATTTACTGCTTCACACGCCGTGTGGTTTAAGTTCTAAAAGGGAAAGTAATTGGATTTTATAATTTGGTTGTCTTTAATTAGAAGGCTGTACTTAAACCCTTTTGAATAAATGCACCTATTTTTTTTTTTTTTTTGCCTGGCTCTGTGCCCAGTCCCAAAAGCAGCTATGATAGCCAGGAAGGTGTGAGGGCCTCTCATCTCTGATACTGTTTTCTACCTTGGACAGATGACTTAATTTTTATCTCAGTTCTTCCAGCTGTCAAAAAAAAAAATCCTTACATCACAACCCTGATTATTGTCTAAGGGCTGTGATTGGTACCACAGGAGTGTGAAGCACCGTTCTATTATAAAGTCATTTTCTTTCTCCCTCTCATGGTTTGTTTTCTTTCAGAAATGATTTCCCACCTTAGTTTTTTCCACATTTGAGCTTTTTAAGTGGTTTTTATGTTCTTGACACTCTCCACCTGTTGTAACACAGATCAGAGGCTTCTGTGCCTCCTGCCCCAACTTGTGCCCATGTTGCAGCGTGTGGTGATGGGGCATCTGCCTTTGGGCTGCTGAGAGGCTATGAGTGAGGTGGGCTCAGGTCCACTCAGAGAAGATGCAGCTCATAGCAGCATGCAGACATTTTTGACCTAATTTTAGGCTTCCTCTATAGTCCATGGAGACAAATAGGTGTTTATAGAATCATCGAATGGTTGGAAGGGACCTTAAGGATCACCAGTTTCCAACCTCCCTGCTATGAGCAGGGACACCTCCCACCAGACCAGGCTGCACAAGCCTCATCCAACCTGGCCTTGAACACCTCCAGGGAGGGGGCAGCCACAGCCTCCCTGGGCAACCTGTTCCAGTGCCTTCCTACCCTCATGAGGAAGAATTTCTTCCTGATGTCCGACCTAAATCTCCCCTCTTTCCATTTAAAACCATGACCCCTTGTCCTGTCACTGCCCTCTCTGGTAAAAAGTCCCTCCCCAGCTTTCCTGGAGCCCCTTCAGGCACTGGAAGGTGCTCCAAGGTCTCCCTGGAGCCTTCTCTTCTCCAGGCTGAACACCCCCAACTCTCTCAACCTTTTTTCATAGCAGAGCTGCTCCAGCCCTTTGAATATCTTCGTGGCTCTTCTCTGGACCCTTGGAGAAGTTCATCTTCTTGGAGACAGTTCATCAACATTAGAGGTCTCCATTTCTTGTCATGGTTTGTAAGAGGAGCTGAGGTTGACTAGCACAGTAAAAACATCTTGATGTGGACATTTAAAAAGCTGTGTGAATTCCCCTAAAGCACTTTGGGTTCTTCTGAAGGCAGAACATGGGCATTACTATTGCTCTCCCCAGACCTGCTCCAGGTTAATTAAAAATCAAGAAAGAAACCTTAGGAAGAAATTCTTTCCTGTGAGGGTGGTGAGACCCTGGCCCAGGTTGGCCAGAGAAGCTGTGGAAGCCCCATCCCTGGAAGTGTTCAAGATCAGGTTGGATGGGGCTTGGAGCAACCTGGTCTGGTGGGAGATGTCCCTGCCCATGGCAGGGGGTTTGAAACTGGATGATCTTTAAGGTCCCTTCCAATCCAAACCATTCCATGATTTTATGATTCCATGATTCTATGACCAGGATATTCCCTGTGGAATAGTGTCCTGAAGGTAATGATATTCTCTGGTACATTTTAGGGCTGTAACTGGAAGGGTGCAGTTTAAGGTTAGCAGCAGTAGGAGTGGAAATGGGATGTAGCAGACACCTTCCATCACCAGTTTCTATTTGTTAGCACAAGCTCCCAAGATGGCCTCAGGACCAGCATCCGTGCTGGCAGACTCTTGCTTTAAAATGCTGATCCCTGAGGCCTGTGTGCCAACATCATCACAGCCTTCACGAGCTGGAGAAATGACAGTAATTGCTGGTTTATGTGGATTTTTCTTTGCTTGCCATTTCAAATTTTCAGAACTTGCTGTGCAACACCCTGGCTGCTGGAGCTCATCTCTCCTGCCCCATCTCCAGTGCCCTGTAACCACCAACTCCATCCTCATCTCTTGCCCTTTCCCACCTCAAATGTCTCGTGCTCCATAGACAGAAAAGCCACACAGACTTTTCTTCTCCCTCAAGCTAGTCCTGAAAAACCCACTTCTTCTGCATTACATGAAGTTCCTTCATTTCTTGCTGTAATTTCTTCCTTTTTTGCAGTCACTCACTCACCTCCTCCAGGTATCTAAATGTAATGGCTGCCCAAGATCAAAATTGTGTATCAAAATTGAGTGACTTTATACCTGCAGCTTTGGTCTTTTCTTCTCTTCACTTACATGCTCATTGTTCTGTCTTGTGGGCTTTGTCTAGATTTAGCCTGTAAGTGCTTCATACTTAACCTTTTTTACTTTCTGTGAGAGTACCTGAAAGATTTTTTGGGTGCTATACAAGTGACTCCCTACTCCCCCAAAAGGGAGGGAGATAAAATACAGGGGTTTTTTGTCCCCTTTGGGTAAGTCAGTGCCCAGATCTGAGTTCTGGCCTTGTGAATCTGTTTCTGTCTGTGTTGCTATGGACTAGACACCCAGGTCTATAATGAAGGACTAATTAAAGTAAGATCCATCGTTCTGAGACATCACACTTTTCCTCTGAAGGTCCTTCTCTTAAGAAAAGATCAAGTTATTCTCAGGGAAATCAGAATTTAATTTTGAATTCACCTGGCCATCTTTTGAAAAACTTTTGTGTGTGCAGGCCTTGGGTTATAGGTTAACATTAGCATTTAAATGGAGAATGGTATTAATAGTCCTCAGAGGAGCTTGTCTCATCTTGATTGTCTTTCCAGACATTTTTTTTCTGAAGAAGAAAAACCTCTTTATTTTTTTACTCTTTCTCCAAGAATAGAGCTCAAGAGAGCATCTTTTTTAATGCCTGTGTCCTCAAAATGCATCTGTGGAAAATGGATTCATTGCTGGCAACTCGATGTTTTGTTTTAAAACTGCTACTTAAGAAACAAAACAAACTGGTTTGGGTGTTAATTGGCTTCTTCAACTTTGGTTTGTCCATGGGATGTTTTTTTCTTTCACCTGGGAATCACTTCCACCACTGATATTTATGTTTCCCTATCTGCTCTGAGTACAAAGATGTTCTTTCAAGGATGGGAGATCTTCCTGGGTCAATTCCAGGTTGCTCAAGTCTGCAGAAAGAGTACAGTTACATTTGTGCTTTGGATTAGGCATTATTTTCTCTGAGTTATGTCTTTGTCCTAAAAACACACCCAAAGAATTAGAGGATCAGTTCAGAAACTCTGAACCCAACCCCACTGCTGGTAGTCAGAGCAACAGGGCACGGGCATCTGGGTGGGTTGACTTGCTGGGACATGAGATGAGGACTAATCACATGCAGGTGCACTGTAAGGATGGATCTTATTTTTTTAAAAGAAGAACAAATCTTTGTCATACAAGCCATCAAAACGAGTTCATCCTCCTGCATGAGCAGGATAGTAAGGACTTTGACCACCTCAGACAGTCCTTTGCTTCCTCACCTCCCCCCAGAAAATACAGCCATCAACACTGAAGCCGAACATAAATGGAGGGTTTGTCCAGGTATTTACCATCCCAAAGGCTTGAAGCCAAATTGATGTTTCCTTTCCCTTGTAAGAAAAAAAAAAAATTAATTGTTGGGACTTCCATAGCAAAGCAGGAGAGATCATAGAATCACAGAATCAAAGAAGAGTTGGGTTGGAAGGGACCTTTCAAGATGACCTAGTCCAACGCCTCTGCAGGGACATCTTCAACTAGATCAGGTTGCTCAGAGCCTCATCCAACCTGACAGGCTCTGTAAGAACCTGCACCACGTTTATGTGTATAAAATCCATCATCAGATGAACTCAACAAGCCCCATCTATGCTTTTCAGCATAGTACAAACAAATAACAACCACCCAAGGAAGCGTACAAAAAAGATTTCCCTCATGTCACCCAGGTCACTTTGTTCCCATCAGTCTCATTCTTGACTTCATACTCAGGTGAGTAAAGATTTGTGAGCTCAGTTTTGATCTGTTCTCACCTCAGTTTTCTCACTGCTGAGCTCTGGGAGGATCCTGGGAGGATCTTGGTGCCCAGGCTGATGATCTGTGTGGGGTAAATCAGCTTACGTGTGCTTAGCCCTGCTCCCTGAAGGCTTGGGAAGCCAAGTTTGTTTTTTGGTTAGGTATGCTAATCCACTATTATTATTTATTAACCTATTTTTCAGATGATAGAATCAGATTTGATAAATACTAATTCTTCTCCCTGGTCTTAAATCTCAACTTTAAAGAGACAAAGCAGTTTGCCAGCATCTCAGTGAATAGAGATTTCCCTCACCTGTCGTCCATTTATTTCCCCCATCCCTTAGTAACTTGCTTTTCTCAACCTCCTCTTGATAATCAAACGAGCATTTATAATGGCAGGGACAAATGCACTTCTGAAAGGAAAATGAAGAGCCTAAATAAAAAATCACTGAACAAGAGGCTCATCCCACTCACTCTTTCATATTTCATTATTTGATAACATCAGAAGACGAGTCCATCAGAGCTGCTTGGGCAAAGGCAAACAGGAGTGTGTCTGATCAATATTTATTCCTACTTTCAAAGACAGGGGAGGCAAAGTTGAGCAGACTCCATAATGGAGTGAATAATTACTCATGCAAATAGGGTTTGGCCAAAGGCAATGCCATGCCAAAGAGGCAGGTTTTTAATTGCACCCAATTAAAAATGCATACCTTGCGCTCACTCGTACTGCCTCGCTCGCTCTCTTTTTTTTATTTTGTAGGAAATTTTTAATTAAAAAATAATCTGATCCTGAACAGGGTGACAGATGAGTCCTGCGTTTCTTAGGTGCAGAAATCTTCAGGAATCCAAGATTTGGGGCAGGCTAAAAAGGAAGGTGACTGTAAGGACATGGGGTAAAGATGGGCTGAACTCGCCCCGGGGATCAGTCTGGGCTGCAGATGGAGCAGCTTCAGTTCTTGCTCCTTCTTTTAAGGTGTTTTGTCACCTTGGGAAGGCCCCAAGTCCTACACTTTGGAGCAAAGATTTGCCACCTCTCAGAGAGATCACCCCACCCAAGTTATCCTCTCTCTTACTTTGTTGAAAACCCAGCCAGAGCTGGGAAAGGTAAAAATCTAATTTCACATCTGCTCAGCATAAATTCCCTGAAGATGATGAATGTTTCCTAAATCTTAGTGTTTACCTTGGCAACCTTATTATTTTCTTTCTACACACTGTGTTTATAACTGTATTTGAGATATTGCCAATACTCCCAAAGTTAACTTTATATTAGACTTCTGTGTTTTGAAGCATCTGGAGAAATACCCAAATCTTCTAAAACATAAAAGCAAACAGGAGCTTCTGGGCACGCAGTGAATCACACATCGAGGTGCTGGAAAGATGCTACAGAGCCCACTGGGCAGCAGCTGCCATTCAAATTTGGGATCTTAGTTTCTGCAAAGTCTCAGATACATGGGAAGTTCCACCTCAACATGAGGAGAAACGTCTTTACTGTGAGGGTTATGGAGCCCTGGGACAGGCTGCCCAGAGAGGTTGTAGAGTCTCCTTCTCTGGAGACTTTCAAGACCCACCTGGATGTGTTCCTGTGTGACCTGCCCTAGCTGGTCCTGCTTTGGCAGGGGGGGGTGGACTTGATGATCTCCAGAGGTCCCTTCCAACCCCGACCATTCTATGATTCTATGATTCTAGGAACTATTTAATTGTGCCAAGTTCAAGCATAAAAGTTACAGGACTAATTACAGCTAAAGAAAGGAGCTAAAATTCAAAGTCAGGAAACCCATCCTTAAATTTGTCAGTCCCTGCCAGTAACTAGATGTCCCCTTAACTGCTGTAGCTGAAGAATGAGCCATCTTTTTCTGGCTGGGAGAGAGTTTGCAGTAGTGCCAGTGTTGTCAGGGAGGATGAGTCTGAGCCTCTGCTGTGCCTTTATCACCTGCCACTGTGTTGCCTCTTGTGGAACTGCATGAGAACTGCTCTTTTTGTTTGCTACGTGTCTATCTGCAAGAGGAGCCAAGATTTACAGAATACCAGTCAGGGTGGCAGGAGGTGGATTGGACACACGGGACTTACCAGGATGTGCTCCTGAGCCAAGTCTTGCTTTTCCCTACTGAGAGGTTCTCAGGGAGTTTTCTGTGTCTCAGGAGGCTGCTGGGGCTTTGTCACTGCACAGTGTGGGAGTCGTTAGCAGTTAAGCTGCTAAATCTGCTCCTGTGATGGGAGATGAGGTTTGGTTTAGTCTCCCCCTCCCTGAATCCAGTATCAGTTACGTTGGTGCAGAATTTTAACCCCAGGAGGGAGCAAATTCTCAGGTCACGGGAGCAGGTGATGTCTTGAAGGAGACAGAGGAGATCAAATTGCAGAGCCCTGAATCCCAGCAGCAGAGGGGAGAGTGGAGACACTCCACAACGTGTGGTTTTGCTGCAGCTGGTTACAGTCATTGCTGCAGTGATTTGCAGTCTGGTGACATGCTGGGTGCTCTGCAGAGGCACAGCTGAGCCAGACCTGAGAGAGCCTGCAAAGAAAAGAACAAGAGAAATTGAATATGCAGCTTTGCCATGTTTGCCCTGATTGCTATTTTAATGCATTCAAAGAGAGAAAGGGAGGGAGGTGATAACTTTTCTTGAGTTCTAAATAATTTATTCCACCAGGATTTAAGGATGAGACTGCAGCCTGCCCTTGTCCTCCTGCAGAAGCATGGGGGAGTCATGCAGGGACCTCCTTTTCAGCTGCTCTGGCCCATTTCTGCCTCTCTTTGCTCTTCAGCCAAAGAAGTGCTGGGCATTTGGCTGAACCAAGTCCTTGCTGCCATGGGATGCAGGCAGACAGACAGGGATCTTTTCACTTTTCCTTCCCTGAGCTTTTCAGATCCTTGTTTCTTTACAAGAGTACACAACAAACTATATAGTTAACCAGTTCCTCTAGAAAAAGGGGTACTTTCCATCCGTGCACCTTTTTTTTTTTTGTTTGGATTCCCCAAACAGACCTAAACCCATAGCCAAGGTTCATCACTTGATGGAGCATGGGAGAACCTTTCCTTATCCCTGGCCTGGAAGAGTTTGCCCAGGATTGGGAACCCCTCTGCCTAAAGAAGCTTTGTAAAGCTTTACATTTTTACAGCTCCCTCTCAACAGGATGCTTTGCCTTGGTGATGTCTAGAGCACAGACCCCTGACAGCTGATCTTACCCCTTGGTACAGGCAGGGAAACTGAGGCACAGTGAGCTGGAAAGGCCAGACCAGAAATTCACACAAGTCCTATATGAAGGGCACAATAGTCCTGATTCCCCTCCTGCTGCATGACCTGTAGGCAGTGCTCTCCAGGAGTCACACACTCTTCTCCAGGTTTCAAACCTGCATCAGTTTGTGCTATAAAGGACAGGAGGGGAAAAAAAATCCTCCAAGGACCCCAACAGCTCTCACTAGTTTTACCTCTTCCCCCTGGGCTGTGGAGTCAGGGCAAATAATCCAGTCCCACATCCATTTCCAGCTCCTTTTTTCTGCAGTGGTTGGATTGGCAGCTGTCAGAATTGCCCCACTGCTTCCCTGGCCTGTGACACATTTTCCATTCCAGTAAGTACTTGCTTAAATTCCTTTCCTTGGAAATCCAGTCTTTCTCTAATGCCACTTTACATTATCATAAACCAGCCTTCACTGCAGCCTCTATATTATGCCTTCTCTTCAGATGATCTTTTACTTATTAAAAGAGGCACCTCAGCTCCTGGCTCAAATTTTATTTCCCATCATTTAATATTTTCTCTCTCAAAACCTGTGTGTCTTGGTAGCATCAGAGGTCTCTGGAGTTTTGAGCTTGAAGCTTTTGCCATGCTCCATATTAACATCTCTCTGCGAGAGGGCTTCATTAGGGATAAAAAAAACTCTACTTCCCCTACCCCTGTGATTCCTTTCCTTTCCAGGAGTCTCAAATCCTTGCAGGCTGAGTGACTAAGATACACACCAAACAGTGACATCTCAGCTGCCTGTAACTACTAGGAAACTGGAGCCCACAGTTTGTGTTTTGGCCTGAGTGTGGGGAGCAGATTGGTGAGATTTCCTCCCCTGTATATGTATGTGCCCACTTGGCATCTCCTGGTGCTCTACAGGAGACTGGTTGTGCTCTCTCTCCTTGTACAAAACCTGCTCTGCCCACAGCACTGCTGGATAAAACTGGTGGTTGAGGCTCAAGAGGTTCAACAAGGCCAAGTACAAGGTCCTGAAGAGTAATCCTTGTTATCAATACAAGCTAGGGGATGATGTGACAGAGCAGCCCTGAAGAAAGGGACAAAAAGTTGGACATTAGCAAACAATGTGCACTTGCAGCCTAGAGGCCAATCACATCCTGAACTGCATCAAAAGAAGCGTGGCCAGCAGGTCAAGGGAGGTGATTCTGCCCCTCTACTCTGCTCTGGTGAGACCCCACCTGAAGTACTGTGTCCAGTTCTGGAGCCCTCAACACAAGAGGGACATGGACCTGTTAGAACTAGTCCAGAGAAGGGCCACAAAAATGATCAGAGGGCTGGGGCAGCTCTGCTATGAAGACAGGCTGGGAGAGTTGGGGTCGTTCAGCCTGGAGAGGAGAAGGCTCTGGGGGGACCTTATAGCAGCCTAGGAAAATACAGGGGCTACAGGAAAGCTGGGAGGGACTGTTTACAAGGGCTTGTAATGATAGGATGAGGGGCAATGGCCTTAAACTGGAGCAGGGCAGATTTAGATTAGACATTAGGAAGAAGTTCTTTACAATGAGGGTGGTGAAGCACTGGAACAGGTTGCCCAGAGAGGTGGTGGAGGCCCCATCTCTGGAGACATTCAAGGTCAGGTTTGACAAGGCTCTAAGCAACCTGATCTAGTCAAAAAGGTCACTGTGCACTGCAGGGGGGGCTGGACTAGATGACCTTTAATGGTCCCTTCCAACCCTACACATTCTACAATTCTATGACTCCAATTTGATGGTATTCTACAGAAATAAAGGTCTGGAGCACCAAGTATCACTATTCACCAGAGTGGGTTTGTTTTTTTTTTGTTTGCTTGCTTTTCAGGCAGTATTACGAGATGCTCTACAACACAGCAGATGAGCTCTTAAACCTCGTGGTGGATCAAGGGGTGAAGTACACAGAGCTGGAATACATCTACGCCCTGAACTTACTGCACCGGAGCCAGACGGGTGTGGGAGACCAAACCACCCAGAACATGAGGTTGCAGCGGTTGAAGGAGATCATTTGTGAGCAGGCTGCTATCAAACAGGCCACCAAGGACAAGAAAATCACCACCGTGTAACCTGCTCAGTCTCTCACATTAAGTGAGCAGCAGGGGCTGTCAGGCTGCAGGTCCAAGCCGCTGCGTTTCTGTTGTAATCAAAGGCAAAAGCACGTATCTTCTGGGTGGCATGGAGAAGGGAAATGGCATTTGAGATTTGGGTTTGGGGTTGTTTTTTTTTTTGGGGGGGGGTTGATGTGTCATCACCTGATGCTTCCTTAACGTGTTCTCCCAAGTGATTGCACTGCAGGAGCAGGCATCTTGGTGGGATTTGGGTGGGATATTTGGCTTTGCTCTGTTGCTGCTGCTTTGCCTTGAGATGGAAGGCGAGCTGCTGTCTCTGGTGGGGTGGGAGAAGATTTAGCACTAGGGTAGGTCAGAGTCTTCAGGGGAAGTTCAGACCATGCAAAAGTAAACAGCACCATGACAGTCAAGCTCAGACCTGTTGGTCTCATGTGGGATCTTGATGGTTTTGAAGCCTTTCCAAGAGCGTTGCTGCATGGAGCCTGTTTCAGCTCTGCCAGTACTATTCCCCGGGACAGTTGTAGATGCAATAAGTTTTCTGCTGTTTCCACTGCAAAGAGATCAAGTTGTTTATTCCTTTGGATAGTGATAAGCCAGTTCTCATAGTGGGAGGTAACTTGGGACCATTTGTTGCTTCCACTTGTACTTTTTCATTATCAGAGCCATATGGCGTCGCTTCCCACAGCACATACTGCACTGGGTGATGGTGGAGGTAGGAGAAAATTGCAAATATGAGGTAGTAGCAAAACCTAATTCTCTTTTTTGCTGAAGAGTCTCCCCAGCTCAAAAAGATGTTTTGTAATGGTCATTTGATGTACTGGAAGGACACACAGTAGCTCAGCACTAATGATCAGCAAGGGCAGGAGAAGGGGAGGGTGGATCCCAGCTTCACAGTCTGAGGAGCACCCAGGTCACCATTCCTGACCTGCCTTGACCATATAAAGCCACCTGGTAAAAGGGTCCTTACTCACTGAGGCTGAGGAGCTTCATACCATCCCTCCAAGCTGAGAATACACTGCACTTCCTTGTATTTGCCAAGTAGATTGTCAACCCAGCTGGGTTCCACATGCTGAACTAGGTTCTCTCTGAGCTGCGTAACTGCTTCTGTGTCAGTCTTGAAACTGCAAAATTAAAGGGTGTTTAAAGACTCTTCAAAGGCTCTGGTGATTGCTCTGTTGTTTGGTTGTTGGGTTTTTTTTTTAAGGACTTATTTTTGTGGTATGTAAAAGATTCCTGTCCAGGTCTGAATTCATATAATTGTCCTCCAAGGTTACACCAGTGTGGAAGTGGTCTTCAGAATTACTCAGTATAGTCTCCAGACAGGCCAACTGGACAAGAAGCTTCTCAGCATCCATGTTAAAAGCAAAACCCAATAGTTCTAGTTGTTAGGAATCTTCTTCTGGTTTCTATTCTCATTTTATTCATTAACCCAGTTTATCTTATGCCAATATTGGCCATTAACTACAAGGGTTCCCTCCTTTCCTTGGTGAATTTGCATGAGGGAGGGTAGAGAACACCATCATGGTAACACGTATGATGATGTGAGGGTGTTTCTGGGGTACCACATGAGATTCACCTGCTCAGACATTGAGATGTGCTGCAGTTAAGGCACAGGAAAGTAGGGTATTCCATATCCAGACTTTGGAGGAAAGTAAAGAAGCTGCTTGGTACATGTAAAATGAATTTCAGACCTTTTGAGGTAGACAAGTGCTGTGTGAGGAGCTCTGAATTCAGACTGAGCTGGTGTGGCCTAATGTCAGATTATTTTTGATTCCTTTCATCTTTAATTGCTTAATAATCTGAGGTTTTCCCCTCACCTTCACATGGCTGATCTTGAGCTTTGCATTTTCCACCCCTCCAGCAGCTGTGCTGGCAGGTGCCATGACAGATTGCATGAAATCAAGAAAATTTCATACTTGGAAGTATGTTTGCTGCTAAAGCAAATTTTTTTAAAAGACCTTTCACTGAACTGCACCTCACATTGTCCATCACACCACCACAAGGCAGAAAGACAAAGCCCTAGCTCAAGTCTCTGCAGTGGCCTGAGATATGAGAAGGCATTTGCTGGATTGCACAACACGAGAACGTCGTGGCATGACCATGGAGAGAAGACAGACTGGACATACAGGGACTTACCTTGAGCTTGGTGTAGAGGGAAGAAAAAGGTTTGCAACTGAGGTAATGATAGTATATAATCAGCTTGCATCTCTCTCCTCAAGTGTTCAGATTCTCAGTTCTCTCCAAACCCTCACAAGGGAAGTTAATATTATCTTTTGAGTATCAGAGTGGTCACATCAAGGGCACAAAGGCAGTGGGGGTTGCCAGAGGACATAGAGAAAGGCACAAGCAGCATCTGGCACGTAGGAATCCAGACCCTGAGCACTGTTTCAGCCACCTGTTGACAGGTGCTGCACAAGCTTTCTTGCTACATCTCAAGAAGATGCTGCCAGAAAGAATCTTCATCAGCCTTAACATACTGAATATTTCTTCCCAGAAAGGAAAAATCATAGAATTGTTTTGATTGGAGAAGGCCTTTATGATCATCGAGTCCAACTATAAACACAGCCCTGCCAAGGCCACCACTAAACCACGTCCCTCAGCACCACATCTACAAGGCTTTTAAATCCCTCCAGGGACAGTGGCTCAAGCTTTTGACTGCACTGTGTTTTCTTGCCAACAGGTGCTTCAGAAGTAGAACACACACCATGAAGATCAGGATTTTGAAGCACAGACGACTGCAGATAACTCATGTTTAGGCAATGCACCCGGTTTTGTGTGCTCATGCGTCGGTTTTAGCTCACCCACTCCCCCTTGCTGCTTCCCAAGAGAGAGCACAAAGTCATCAGCAGGTCCATCCCCTGCACAATGCAGCTCTGCTTTGCTGGACCAGCTCCCAGGAAGTTTCCTGCTGCACGTGTGTCTCCAGACAGAGCTGGTGGCACGGCAGCATGCCACCTGCTACAAAGCACCCAGACAACATGAGCAGTGTGGGGTTAGTTTGGCACCAAGCCTGCCTGGAAAAAGAGAGTCCCCCTGCAAGGGCTCTGGCTTGTGTGGTGGGGTTAGTTGCAAATGCTCTCTCACTCATATAGGGGATTGAGTGGGTGGGGAGAGATCTTTTGGGAATGTCTTTTGTGCTTTAAGCTGTTGCTGCAGGTCACACAGAATCACAGAATCACAGAATCACCAAGGCTGGAAAAGACCTTTAAGATCATCAAGTCCAGCCTATGACCAACACCACCACACCATCTAGACCATGGCACTAAGTGCCACATCCAGCCTTGCCTGGTCAAGTCAAGCTGTTGTGTTTCATAGCAAAGAACTATCCAGACAACGTGTTGGCTTATCCACTCATGGCATGTCCACACACAGACTCACAGACACCCATCTGGAGCCACAGTTGGGAAGGCAACCCTGAAGGTGGTTGGAAGAAGAGGGTGGTACTGACACACCAGTGGCTTCTAAGTAGGTGTTTGCAAAGTCCCCTCAAGAGCACATTGTCTCACCAGGTGTCTGTGTCATCCTCTACTCTTCATCTCCATATAGCAGCCACCACCCTCTTGGGTATGGTCCAGGTCACGCAGCCCCTCGTTGACACTCGTGTGTGCTCTTGGTCTTGTGCAGATTTGGCAGACTCTGGGTGCCCTGCATGGATCACTTCTCACAGATCCAACAGTTGCACAGGTCTCCTGAGAGTACCAGCCCTTGGGAAACGTTCTGACACCACCTTGCCAGCATTTCTTCTTCCTTTCTTCAGTGTGTTGTTCTCTGGTAACAAGTTCTCTATCCCAACCTGTGGAACCTGGTCACACAGGTGGGGCATTTATAACACATTCACAGTGGAAGATGGTTTCCCAAAAAGAACAAACCACATGAGGGTGTTGCAAAATGTGCAGAGACCCAGGAGCCCCCTTCATCTTAGATCTGAGCTATGCACAGCGTGACTTACCCCATGACCCAATCCTCAGTCTGATACCTTCTTACAAGAGCACAAATAACTTCTCCAGTTCTGTTCTCTGCACCAGTTCTTTCCTACAAGTGATTTTGGAGTCCTGGCATGACTCTGCAGGACACAAGGATTTACAGACAAGGCCTAGAGATCCTGTTTTGTAATGCTACATGAAACGTTCCTTCAGCTCCTCCAGCGTTTAGAGAGTAATTGTTATATAGATGTGGCCCTTTGGTGCTTAAAGAGACAAGGAACTACTCCTTGAGACCACAAAATGAAATATTTTCATGGGGGCTGTAAAAGTTCATGAGAGTTTCACAATTTCCTCTTTACAGCCTCGTAATCTTTACTGGGTTTTAATTATCACACTATTTTGAAGCCTGTGCCAGACACAATCGCAGAAGTGGAAGGTAAAGCAAATGGCTCTGGTTCTTTTCAGAGTTGAGTATCAGTCACCAACTCATCCTCTCTGAAGTACCTCCTCCTTGACATCCTCTTGTTTAAGAGTGATATAAACCTGCCTGACAGCTTTACCTACAAATACACACATGTGCATAGATAGATAGATAGATAGATAGATAGATAGATAGATAGATAGATAGATAGATAGATGGAGCCCCCCAGGGGTATCATGGTGTGGAGGTACACAGAATCACACAATCACAGAATGGTTTGGGTTGGAAGGGACCTCTGGAGATCATCTAGTCCAACCCCCCCTGCCAGAGCAGGATCCCCTGGAGCAGATCCCAGAGGAACATGTCCAGGCAGGTTTTGAATGTCTCTGGGGATGGAGACTCCACCACCTCCCTGGGCAGCCTGTCCCAGTCCCCAGCCTCATAATCTGCCATCCATTCAGAGACAGCGCCAGCTGGAAAGGGTTGGTGAGGAGTTGGTCAACTGAGACTCTCTTTTTGCCTTTTATTGGCTGTGTTTGTGTTTTATTAGGGTGAGTCATAATTGCAAATTTCTTTCTGAACGTGGTAGATAGCAGTGAAGGGGAGGGCGCCCAGACAGGGAGCAGGGGAGAGCTGCCAAGAGGAAATTAGCATTGCAGTTAGTGTTGATTCTGTGATTGCTCATAGGCAAGTGGGGAGCTTCTTTGAGGGAGAAAGAAAGTCATTTTACTGATCTGAGAGCTGGAGAAGTCACTCAACTGGGCACTTGCCACACTGATCCTTGCTCCTGGGGATTAATTCCCATAGTGGAAACATACTACAGGACACAAGCCCTGTCCATCACTGCAGGCCTCTGCCACAAATCTGACTGTGCTCTAATTTCAGGAATTTATTACCCAAGGATCCATCCCACCACACTTTTAAGTACCCAGTGATCCTCAGCGATTTGATCACAGTAGCAACTTGAGCCTCGGGCAAGGCTGGCTATCCAGCCCTGTGGATGTGCAGAGCAAGGAATGTTCTGCCCTGGAGAGTCTGCACTTCAAACAGGCATGATGGATGATAAACTCAAAAAGGAAGCTGTGATGCAGGGAAGTCAAATGTTGCTCTCCAGGCCATGGTCCCTGGTGTACTAGCCCTGCTCTCTCATTACCAGCCCAAGCTGAGCTGGAGCTGCTTGTGCCCTGGCAGTTCATGTTTTAGCTGTTTGCAGCAAATAGGGAGCGTGCTCAGAAATGAGGCATTTTATTTTATTTTCTGTTCCTTCCTTTGCTGATTAGATCTAACAATTGAGCCAGGAAAAGTAAAAAAAAAAAAAAAAAAAAAAAAAAAAAAGATTAGGTAGCTGCAGCCAGCATATAATCATTAAATTTGCTTTTGGATGACCTGTATGAAATTCATCAGGAGGGATTTATTGGGAAGTTCATTGCATCGGTGTTCATTATTTACTCTGTTAGGCTTAGGCAGAGTGGCAATCAGTTGAGAAAATTGGACTGTTAGGGCCTTGGATTTCAGTGTTTGTAATTTCCTCTACTGAGTTGCAGCATGAAATACATTTGGCACAGAGAGATCACTCCCTCTGCTTCTGCAGCTCAGTGTGCTCATCCCGTGGTGCTCAGCCATCATCGTGGCTCTGACAGCTGGAGAGGGGGAAGCAGGGCTGGGGAAAAGAGAAACAGAGAGGAGCCTGAATCCCAACTCTGCTGCTGAGCATTTCCAAAGACCTGCAGTGACTTTAATGAACAATGTCCTGCACAACATCTTGGTGTTGAAACTGGAACGATCTACAAGTGCCTCTCCAGCGGGATTGGCTGTCAAGAGTTTTTGTCCTAAGACAAAGGAACAGGCTTCGAGGCGTTTCTGTTCCCCCAGGGTGCCTTGTTTGTCCCCTTGCTGGTGGCACATCTCACCAGCACAGGACCAGGGGAGAGCAGGTTTTGGGATATGAGGGGTTGGGTGCAGACAGGGTGCTGGACTGAAGTATGGGGGAATGTCATCTGGCTGGGACAGATCACAGAATCACAGAATCACCAAGGCTGGAAAAGACCTTTAAGATCATCAAGTCCAGCCTATGACCAACACCACCACACCATCTAGACCAGGGCACTCAGTGCCACATCCAGCCAGATGTTAGAAGGAGGGTCAGGAGGGTCCACTGCCACCTTGACCCCATGGGCAAAGTCCCCAGGAGGCTCAGACTGACTGTCAGCAAAGCAGGGAGCTGATGAGAGACAGATCCTCTGATCCCCAAGCCCCTCCTGACCACTCATCCAAGATTTTTAAGACTATTGCTTTGCTCAAGGAGGGTGCTGGCAGCTGTCCCCAGGTGGGGACTTCTCCACATGCAAGGCAGCCAGCTCTGATGTGATGCAGCTCCCCAGTGGAAAAGCTCAGGGAGGTGCAGCAAGAAACACCAGAGGATCAAGGAGAAATGAGTAAAACCCAGGCCACTGGCTGCAGGGATTCATTGAAGGAGTTTGGCTGTGCTCCCTGCAGGCTGAATACCCATAATGCAGCCATATGGATAAGCTGAAGAGAAGGTGTCAAATAGACTCTCACCTCTGCCCCATCATCATGAAAACTAGGACCTGCAAAGCTGGGTTAAGCATGATTTGAGCAGCATGCAAGACACCTAGTTTACACCTTGCTCCTCTTCCTACTCAGGAGCACCGAGGCAGCAGTGCAGGTTTCCCCTGCCTCCCTACATCCAGCTGGGCCCTTTTATTATTCATCGAGTAAATTTGCATGGGGCTTTTGCAAGTGCAAAGAGCTACCAGAGTGCTGGGGCTGCCTGTAATCTGTTCTGTGGCATGTGTGGCATGTATCTGGGAGCTGATTGTTCTTACAATTGAATAGTAAATCAATGTATTTAAGGCAAATGTTTGCCATTAACACTTCTGAGTATGAAAGGCTCCCTCTGTCAATAGTGGGAAGGTTTTATTAGGATAACAACTGCTGATTTAGAGCTTCAGTTCAGGTTTTGTGGGGTTTTTTGTTGTTGGTTTGCTGGGGTTTTTTTCCATTCAGTTCAGTGTTTGCTGTGCTAGAGCCGAGAGAATTTGGGGAACCTTTCACACCACAGCCAAGAACCATTCAAAATGCAACCAGAGCTTGAATGTCTGGGGGAGCATCTCTCATCCTCAGTGCCACATCAGCCTCTTTGGCAAGGAGGGAACAGCAGATTGAGGAGTTTTCCTTCGTTAGCACAGCTGGAGTCACTTCTCACCTGCCTGAACTGCTCCAGCCCCTCCTCTGAGCTTTCAGGTTGAGAAGCTGAGTGCAGTGAGGGCTCTTTGAGAGACATTTTAGGGACTGGATCTATTTCAAGCCACTGAGCTGCCCTGGGCCAGGCTGGCCATGATGTGGGTTGCAGTTTCTCCTACCCTCCTGGCGCCCAGACAGCTATTCTCCTTCCCCTGGTCAAATGTTGGCCTAGAAGATGGATCTCTCCTTGGTGCATCCAGAAATCCCCCTTCACAATATGAAGAGCAGGAATGTGTCAGATGAGGCTGTGAATAACGGAGCCCACATACTGAGCTGTTGCTCATTAATCACTCAGAAGAGAAGCCCAGGCATTCAGGGGAACTGTAGAAGTCCCTCATCTACATGATTAGCTCTTGCCCAGCTGATTAGAGAAGGACACACTCTTCAAACAGCTCCTGTGTTTTAAATGATTCCATAAATGTGAGTAATTAGCCCTAAAGTTTTGGACAACCAGAGACAACCCCGTGTCATCCTTGGCCTTCCTTTTAGTGGATCAAGAGAGTCCACGTTACCAAATGCAGAGAGGTTGGATGGGAGGACACCAAGACATCTGTGGCCACAGAGCCACCAGCTCCCACAGAGGGGTCACCCCTGCCATGTGGAGGAGATGGAGGAGACAAAGGTTGAGTAAGAGTTGTCTGGGCACAGAGGTGACAACATGGGACTGGAGGGGAGCCCTTACAGATGGTTGGTCAAATATGGAGATGGTGACATGGGACCTGACAGATCTTCTGCAGCAGCAGAGGCAGATGCTCCCTTCCCTTCATAGATCTGGAGGCCACAATGAGCCAGTTGGTCCAACATCCCATTGTGGCCAGAGTGGCTACTCAGGTGATAAGGGTTCCTGCTGCTAGGACAGAAGTTGCCATGTTATGATGCCCCCCACCCTGCAGACTTGCATGTTCAGAGATGACCATTGGAAGTCCATGAAATTACAGTGCTCTGAATTTTCTGTCACCTTCCTCTCCCAGGCTATCTATGCCTGCTCATCCCAAAAAGGCTCCAGGTTCTGCAGCTGTGCTGTAAATTTGCCACACCTGATTTTGACCAAGTGATGCAGTGAGCCAGGAGGGCTGGTTGCAAACAAGGCAGGCTGGTACAAAGATCTCCAAACAGGACAGGCACCAAAGGAATCAGCTTGTACATGAGCTGCATGAAGATGCAAGCACAACCCTTTCCCTGGAGGCCAGGAAATGGTATCCACCCAGGACTGTGAAGAAGCTGGAGCTAAAATCATAGAATCACAGGTTGGTTTGGGTTGGAAGGGACCTTCAAGATCATCTAGTTCCACCCACCCTGCATGGGCAGGGACACCTCCCACTAGCCCAGGTTGCTCCAAGCCCCATCCAACCTGGCCTTGAACACTTCCAGGGATGGGGCAGCCACAACTTTCCTAGGCAACCTGTTCCAAAATGTGACAGCAGCAGCTCAGGGAACAGAGGGATGAAGAGGAGGCAGAGGGAAGTGCACAAATCCTTGGCAAGTCATAAGAATGGATGTGGTTCCTGGAGGAAGATGGGCAGTGGTCAACCCTTTGGGATAGCTGTGCTTGGCTTTCAGTGTCCAATTTGCACTATGTGACTTATGGAGTAAAAAAGCTCAATTTTTCATCCTTTCTGCTAAAGAAGGAGAACACATCCAGGGTAATCCCCTGGCTGGATGTGCTGTGCTGGACCAGGAATGTGGCACTGGAAGGAGAAGGTCTGGTGTGACATTTCCCACCACCCCAACTATTTCCTGTGTCCACCAAAATTACCACCTAAGCATTTTGTTTCCCCAAGTCTGCTGCTTCTTTTAATGGCCCCATTCAGGAGCAATCTGTCCCCAGCCCCAAACACACAAGGCTCATTTCCCTCTGGGTGCCATCCCCCCATGGAGAGGGGCCATTTCATCTTGGAGTGCATGAGCAGGCAGCCAGTCCCTGCACTGCCAAGCCACACAGATGGAGTGGGAGGAGACAGGGAGGGAGGACAAGTGTGTTTCTGAGGTTTTAATAATCCTTTCTCCTGTCGGAGTCATCACAAATCCCAGTGGAAGGGCAGGCATTTTCCAGATGGTAGGAAATAAACTCTGGGACACTTGACGCTGAGAACTCATTAGCCCTGCTGGCTCCTCTCCAAGCTCCATGGCAATCCCTGGAAACTCTATTTGGACCTGCTCCTTTTCTCTCATCTGCTCCCCTGAAATCTCCAGCCCCATCTTAGATGGACAGGCTGCCCAGCTAGCTCTTAATTTGATTACGTGTGGCCTTTGCCTCTTGGAGAGCTTAGAGCTCGGGCAAGTGTCTTCCCTTCAACCTACTGCAAGGTAATTGGAGCATCTCAGCTGCCTTCATGCTTCAGGTTGCAAAAGCAGAGCACTGGACACCAAAAAAAAAATGTATATTTATGCAACGGATTTAAGTCCAGCCACAGCCAAGTGTTACTGCACCAGCTGCTGAGGTGTTCTCTGTCCTACCACACCCCCAGTGCAGCCCACAAACCAGAGAGGGGGAGTCCTGCCAGGCAGTGTCTGCACTTGGTGGCTGTCACTGCCACCCACTGCAGATGACAGAGCCTCCAGAGCAACCGTGAGGCTCCAAGTCATCCCCTTCATCCCTGAGTCTCCAACAGCCATCAGCTGAGTGACAGGAAAGCCACATGAGCAGTACCAGGTCCTGGTTGGGCTCTGCTGCTGTAGGTGGGTCTGGCTGTAGTAGCAACCTGGCTCAGCAGGTTGCTCCTCCTTGTGAGGATGGAGGATTTCAGATTCGGCCAAAATTGGGATCTGAAAGGTTCTCTGCCATTTATTTTCTCTCTACGACCTCACAGCTTTTCCATAGCACAAAGCTTGCCCATCTTGCAGACTGGGAGCCCTTTAGCAGTCTTTTGAACGAGCCCCAGCTAAAGATAAAACTTTTCCACACCTCAGCTGGTGCAAAGTGTCCCACTTCCTTTGGGAGTGACCCAATTGCCTTGTTTTAAAAGGTGGGAGGCACAATAAGGAAAAAAAAAACAATGTACCAGTTGAAAGAGGCATCAGGACTGTCCTGTCTGATTGTAGCAGTGTTTTATGCACAGGAAAGCTTGGAACAGTTACAGCAGCCCCATAGGGAGCAAGTAGCTGCTGGTCCTCAAGCAGCTCCTGCATGGCTCTGGTGATGCAGAAATTTGCTCTCCTCGGTCACAACAAATCCAAAAAGCCTCCCAAGACATCCTCCCAGCTAGGATCCTTCCCTCTCAGGATTTCCCATCCTTTCCCCAGCTCTCCAGTCCTTGCCTTTGCTGCCCATCCCTGAACACGGTCCTAGACATGCAACATCTGGAGAAGAGCCTTGGCAGGGCAGCCTCGGGGTGCCCAGAGGGCTGTGGGGGAAGGCACAGGATGCCTAGTGGAAAAGAAGTTAATTTCATTAAGGGTTTTAACATTTATGGCCAGCAAGATAATGAAGGAATGTAATTTGGGGTAGCTTTCTTGCCGTTATCATAATGTTTCCCTGCAGCCCAAAGATAAATGTCAGTGGATAATGTCCATAAGGAGTTTTTATAGCTTCCTTCTTTTATTTTTTGAAGAACTAGCCATTGCAGTTGAAGATGGGTGGGATTTTACAAAGAAACAGAAGGCAATTCTGTGGCATTGAAACCTCTCAAGGCTCACCTGCCTGTCATCACCCATGTTGGAGGCCCACTGCACTTGACAGGAATCCTTTGTCCCCAGCATTAAATTGTTTCCCACGAGGAGCAGTGGGAACATTCTCCCCATGTTTATCTCACAGGAATCTGTATTTGGAGACATCTGTAGCAGGATGCTCCATCTCAGTGTGCCTGCCTCAGTTTCCCCTTTTGATCCAATTACGTCTCTGCCTTTCAATTTTACAGGCCCGGGCCTGGAGTGGAAGGATTCCCATGGGAAAGGAAAGGGCCTGGCAAGCTCTGAGCTGGTAACAACCTTGAAAGTACAGAGGCCAAGCTGATGTTTGTAACCCCAGCTGCTCTCTGGTGTTGAACACAGAGCCCAGCTCAGCCACAACTAGGCCCAAGATGGAGACAAAATAAGAACGAACAGATAAACGAGAGAGTTTGCTTGGTGAGAACAGGGCCTTCTTGGCTTTTCCCACTGGTCTCCTTTTATTCTCCAATGAGAGATTTTGGAGGTACAGCTACATGGTTAAATGACAGCAGCCAATCCACTGTATTCCATAAAATCCTGGTCCCATCTTTGATTGGAGAGACTCTCATACACTTTTCCAGCTTGCTGGACCTTCTCTCCAGCAGGGATGAATCCTGCTCAAGGGATAATTTCTCTGGAGTTGAGAACCAGGACAGAGGGACACCCGGCTGTGGCCATAAGAGGGTGAGAGATATTAACTCCCTTATTATCTTTCCTTAGTTAACTTGACATGAAGCAATCTTCCACTGTTAAGTTCTAAACTTTTAGATAAGTGCACTTACTGTGTTATCACCTGGCTAGGTATTATTTTAATCATTGTTTTAGTTAATATTAATATTAATAAGTAAGTTGCTAGCATTTAAATGGATAACCCTTATCAACTGACTATTAGTTGTGCATTTTATTGTTAAGATACCTTTTTTGCATTATTACTTTTACTGTTCTGTTCTGCTACCCTAATATCCCAACTCCCACATGATCCAGTTGTGCTTGTGCCTTTTTAGTCAATAATTAAGATCCTGGATCTGTTTGCAGTAAATGTTGTTTTATGCATAAACATCTCGTCTGCTACCTCGCCCCATTCAGGGCAACATCCTGGTAAATCTTTTCCTCCCCTCCTTTATTTTCTAGTTTTACTTTCTCATTTTACCTTGTGAGAAGAAGCGTAGGTGATGAACTGGGAATGGGAGCTGCCTAAAATGAGAGAAAATGAGTAACATTCTCTTTTTTTTCTACTCTGCACTAATGAACTTGTGGGACTCGCTGCCACAGGGCGTGACTGGAGCCAAGAGGTTGCTGTGCACAACTCAACTTACTACAAAACATGCTCACACAAAACTCAAATTTCCTTAGCATCTTTACTTAAGCTTTCTGCTGAGTGGATTGGTATCTGTAAGACATTTCTGTGTGTGTGTGTGTGGCCCCAAGCTTGTTGTTGGCTACAATTGGGGATTTTTATTTCTTCCCCTGAAACGTGGTGTGATGAGCTTTCTCTTTCCTCAAGGAGGGATGTTAAACAAGCAGTAATTTTATACAAACTGCAGCAGTGATTTGCAAAGCTAAACAAAACCGTGACCCCCCAAAGAGTTTTTGGCCCCGGTGCCCACTCCAGCAACCATCACCCATGGGTGAAATGGGTCCATTCTCCCCACGAGCCCAACTGTGGAAGCAGCCAGGCTTTTGTGGTGAAAAAAACCAACAAACAAACCAGGACAACAAGCAAAGATATTTCAAAAGCTGTCATTTCCCCCCACTGTGACAACCTGATCTCATTTCCAAATGTTTCCAGCAAAATTATATAGATTTTTTCCACCAGTTCTGAAATTGTACCTTAAGGAAACACATTACTTCACTATTTCAAACAACCCCAGACCCTCACCCCAGCAGACAGTGTCATTCCCAGTATAAATGATCAATGTCACCATTTCCCTAGACAAAAACTAGGATAAAACCAGCCTGGCCTCTGACTAAAAGAGCAGATTGGAAGACAGGACTGCAGACTCTCTGCACAGCTTTGCTTCTTCTCCTGGTGCCCCTGAGCAAAGCTGCCATCCTGCACAAAGCCCATTTTGGCCTGGGGCTTTGTGGCTGGATAACGGTGCCTTGAAGATTCTTTGACAGTATTGACTTTGCATCCTGGTCTGCAGGACACAAACGGAGGCAAACACGCTCTTCCCCCTGCTGTGGGAGAGTGGAGAAAGAATAATAGAATCATAGAATGGTTTGGGTTGGAAGGGACCTTAAAGATCATCCAGTTCCAAGCCCCCTGCATAGGCAGGGACACCTCCCACCAGACCAGGTTGCTCCAAGCCCCATCCAACCTGCTCTTCAACACTCCCAGGGATGGGGCAGCCACAGCTTCTCTGGGCAACCTGGGCCAGGGTCTCACACTAAAGAATTTCTTCCTAATGTCCAATCTAAATCTCTCCTCTTTCAGTTTGAAACAGTCCCCCTCTCGTCCTCTCACTCCATGCCCTTGTAAAAAGTCGCTCTCCCTCACGCAGAGGGGCTGTGTGAGGGAGGGGGCCGCGGTGCCTTCAGCCACACAGGAATCTGCGAGCATGGCGGCACCGCCTGAGGAGAGCACCTGTGAGGCGGACTACAACTCCCAAGATGCTCTGCGGCCCGGCTGCTACTGCGAGGGCGAAGAGCTCGGAGAACTACATCTCCCATCCTGCACCGCTCCGGGAGCCGCTTTTCTATTGGCTGGCGGGAGGGCTGGCGCGAATCCACTTCCCCTCAGGGGGGCGGCGCCTGTCCCGTCTCCACGACAACGGGAGACCAAACAAGATGGCGGTGGCCGGTTCTGAGAGGTGAAGGGTTGGTGCTCGAGTGCGAAGCATTCGTAGCGCAGCTCCTTCCGCGTCCTCGCCGCTTATCACAGCTCATGGCGGGGGGCAAGGAGAAGGGGGGAGAGGGCAGCCTCGGGAAGCTGCTTCCCCCTTCTCACGGGCCACCGCAGAACCTCTCGCAGGGGTTCCCCGGGGAGCTGCCTCCTGACAGACCCAGTCCGTCGCAGTCACAGCTCAGCCTTCCTCACCAAGAGGACGAGCAGGAGGAAGAAGAGGAAGAGGAAGAAGAGGAAAAGGAGTCACAGGAGATAGAGGTTCAGCTCAGTGCCCTAAAGCTGCTTGGGGAGGGGAGTGCTTGTGAGGGAACAGGATTTCCCCCTCATCACTCAGTGTAGTTGTGGGGGAAAAAAAAGGGGGAGTCGATGGGGGCACGAAGTAGTGATTTCTCATTTCCCCAAAAAGAGGAAAGGCTGGTTTAGTTTGTTTCCCCTCACCTCTCATTTCTACCTTTTCCTGGGGCAATCCCTTTCAACCCCGTGGTGTCTGGGATAGTTCTGAATTGCCCCTCTCTCTCCTTGCTTTATAAAGACTAGGGATAAGCTGGCACATAGATGGCCAGGTTAAATCCCTTTCCTGTTTATATGGGATTCAATATGACCCTGGGCCCAAGTGGCCAAGTTTTTAGCCTGGAGAGGAGGAGACTCAGGGGGGACCTTATCACTCTCTTCAACTCCCTGAAGGGAGGTTGTAGGCAGGTGGGGGCTGGGCTCTTTTTCCAGGCACCCAGTGACAGGACAAGAGGGCCCAGCCTGAAGCTGCTCCAGGGGAGGTTTAGGTTGGATATTAGGAAGCACTTCCTCATGGAGAGAGTGATTAGACATTGGAATGGACTGCCCAGGGAAGTGGTGGAGGCACCATCCCTGGATGTGTTCAAGGCAAGGCTGGATGTGGCACTTAGTGCCATGGTCTAGATGGTGTGGTGGTGTTGGTCATAGGCTGGACTTGATCTTAAAGGTCTTTTCCAACCTTGGTAGTTCCGTGTAATTCTGTGAATTTTTAATCCCTGCTCTCCTGGGCTCTAAAGTGTTCACTGCCACAGCATTATCACCTGGTATTTTTACCTAGTGGAAACACATCTGTAGTCTCCATTGCTGTAATCTGTAGGTGCTGTCATTTAGATGATTACCATTTGAAACATTCTTTATCTTGGTCCCTCGATTAGCAGTTGTTGTGTGACTTCTCCAAGCTTATAGGAATTTCACAAACCATTGGCTTATTTTCTCATTAAACCTACACAGTGGTTCATTAGTGCCATCTGTCAAGGACCCTCTTTGGCAAAGATTGTTCTCAGAAGAGCAGCGTGAGCTTCTCATGCTGAACAGATTTAAAGGGCCTGCAATAATGTGCATATTGGGGTACAACACTGGGCTCATGTTAGTGCTGATGGGTTATTGATGTTAACATCTCTGCAAATGTGAGTTTTATGACTCAACATCTCTGGGAACAGGTCCTGTTTAGAGCTGTGCATTTAACCCAGAAGGTAAAAAAAATAAATATATAAATCCCAACAAATACTGGTTGAACATTTTGAGTGTGTAGAGATAGTACATTCGAGGTGTATATTTGACTGTTTTGAGGGCTGTATTTTCATAATGTGTGGTGGTTAGTAGACACTGAAACCAGTATTTGATTGAGGACTTTTATTAAACTGTTCCCAGTTGCATCCCAAGCATTCCCCAGGTTCTACCGAGTGTGGAATTTCACTTCATAAATCTCCCCTTAATCCATTCCTCTCCGTGACCCCCCCCCTTTCTGGTATTTTTTAGGGTCAGTTTGGTGGAGTTTTGGATGAAGACACTGTGGCTGAGGGACTCCACCAGCTGGGGCGCTCAGCCTCTGGTATCGGATACGTTTATCTTAATCTGTCTCTTTCTGTAAGTCTAAGCAAAGAACATCAATGTAAAGTGCTTCTCTGCTCAGAGGTTTCCTCTTTTAAACAGCAAACAGTTGGTCTAGTAAAAAAAAAAAATAATAACTCAAGAGGCAGCTTTTTGTTTCTACCTGTCAGTGTCATTTCATGTACGTGGGACTTTTGACAAGACACAGCATGGGTCCTGCTGACAAATGCCATATTGGTGGTTTTTTTCACTTAGTAGCAACAGCAGGAAGATTTCTCCTCACCCACTCTTTGCTTGTGAAAACGTATTTTCCTGCTTCAGTCTGGAGAAAAAAAAAAAAATAGAGGAACTTGCTAAATACCTGAGAATGGGGCTTTCACTGTCCTTTCAGGAAGCTGAAATGGTTGTCTTTTTAAATACTACTTGCTGTTGCTCCCTTTTCTATGCAGCCTGGTTTTCCTGGTGTTTTTCCTAACTCCAGCTATCTCTCCTGGTTGTGTTTTAATGTCTGCTTTGGACATTTTCTCCATTCGTGGCTACTCTGCAGGTCTAACCTTCACTTCCTGTGTATGTCATCCCGCTCTGACACATCCAACTGGAGGGAAGTTGGGGCAGCTCTTCAATGTCTCCTGCTGCTGTGTATCTCCTGGGAGAGCTGCTCAGGTTGTACAGCTTGTTATTAAAGTCTTTATGTTTCCAGGGTCGTGAGTTAAGTGACATTAACATTCTCTCCAGATACATTCACCTACAGAAGCTGGAACTTTCACGTAATAAAATTAATGGTACGTAGGAAATACACTAGTAAATTCTTGGGTTGTGAAATCATTTAAGATGAGAAATGCACTGGACCATGGAGCTTTAATATCACAAAGCCTGGGCTACATTTTAATGGTGGAACTGCTCCAGCTCTACAGGCTGAGTTCTTCTTGAGAAAGATGTAGGAACCATTCAGACAGCTGCACCAGCATGTGCTTATCAGTGGGAGCATGCAGATTGTTGTCCAGTTTATTATCCAAAGATAAAATTTAAGCAAGCATGTCAACACAAGAGATTTTACATGTGCAGCTGTCCTATTTCAAATTGTGCCTGGTCCAGTTTTCCCAGCCTTGGGCTTTAGTGACGTTTCCCATTGGTGACAAAATGTAAAAAAATTATACCCTGGTTTTAGAAGGTGAGGGCTTGTAGTGAGAGAAGAAGGGGTAATGGCATAAGACTGGAAGAGGGGAGATTTAGGTTAGACATTAGGAAGAAATTCTTGGCTGTGAAGGTGGTGAGACACTGGAACAGGTTGCTCAGAGAAGCTGTGGCTGCCCCATCCCTGGAAGTGTTGAAGGGCAGGTTGGATGGGGCTTGGAGCAACCTGGTCTGGTGGGAGGTGTCCCTGCCCCTGCAGGGGGGTTGGAACTAGATGATGTTTCAGGTCCCTTCCAACCCAAACCATTCCATGGTTCTATGACTGGGGAATCATCTCCTACTCCTTCCCTCTCCCTCGTACTCCCCAACTCATTTTTTTGATTTAACAGCAAAAGGAATAGGCTGTCCTGGCAGTCTGTTGTATTTCCTTCAAGTTCATTTCACTTGAGGTGCTGGAGTCCAATAATAGCAGCACTTTTGTAAGGCAGCACTTCTCTGTGCTCATTTTACTAACATTTTGTCTGTGAAGGTGAGGTCTGAACAGAGCAGGGACTTTTCCACAGCAATGAGGCATTTAGTCTTCAGTAGTGGCCTAAATACTTTTTTCCCCTAATTGATAACGTAGGACAGAGGTGGTTTCTCTGTTATTCTAAAGGTAGCTAGAGTATAAAACTGTATTCTGGCTTTTAGGCAAAGTAGTTGACATAATGGTAATTTAATGTAGAACTTGATTATTTATTCATTGTGGTTTAGAAACCATCTTCTTTTTTTTTTTTCTTCTAGTAGAAGAGTGTATCTAATTTCTGCATTTGCAACGTGGCTTTCTGAATGTGTAACTGCAAATTGATCCTTGATTGCTGTTGGACATAATTATCACATTTTTGACATGCTGATCTCTGCATTTACCTGGGCATTCACGTGCAGGGTTTGACATTTTGTTTTGTTACCAGATCTTTCTTGTGTCAGTCACATGCCTCACTTACTGGAACTGAATGCTTCCAACAATCAGTTAACTACATATTTTGCTTTTAAGCCACCTAAAAATCTCAAGGTATGTTGCAAAAAAATAAGTAAAAAATTCCATTTTATAAGTTTAATTTCAAAATGCTTTTCTAAATCTAATTTAGACATTGTATTTGAACACATGCAAAGGTGAGTTTTTATGCTTTCCTTATTATTCTTTCTTATCTCACTTGACATTTTAATAGCTTTTCCAAATGTTTGGGTGTTTTACCCTGGACGTTTCAGTCTTTTATTTTCTTCCCCACTCTGAACCCTGGCATGCCATGGGAAGGGGTATTGCACAGCTAACCCTTCTAGCTAGAGGGAAATATAGCCAGAATTTTTTTTCCCTGCTTGTCAAATTCCTCAGCCCCTCAGTGGGAACAATTCCAGCCTTACAAATTCACTGGTTCTTGTAAAACATGTACTTGGGGTGTAGCTGTGTGCAAGTCTGCCCTTTGCTGTTGTTTTCTTCTTGCCCACTTTGGTTTATAAAAAGCAGGAGGTTGTTTTGCAATGCAGCATGTATTTCTCTGTTCGATTTTTTTGGATATGTATATATAATTACAGGACTATTAATGATAATCTTGTTGGAAGAAAGCATAGTTTTGGAAGTTCCCAAAATGTGAATTCTGTGTGTGTGTCCTAAAATAGAGCTTTCCTGTTTATGTCTCAATATTAATATTGAAGATCTTCTTATTTCTTCCACACCCTTGATCATAAGTTTAATGTAACAGCCATTTGGTTTCACAAGACAGCTGCACGTGTTGGAAAAAAAAAATTATTTAACTTTCTGTCTCTTTTTGTCCTTTAGGAAGTAGATTTTTCACACAATCAAATACCTAAAATGCAAGATTTGTCAGCATACCAGTCCCTGACTAAACTCCTGCTGGATTGTATCCTTTATGGAAACTTGAATGGGAGAAAAGTGGCTGGTTTGCTTTCTGAACAGCTGTTGGCTTGAGATAGATACCTGTTGTCTTTGTATTTTCCTTTCATGTCACTTTTGTCTTTAAAAGCAGGATTAAACACTAACTCTGGTGGTGAAGCTGATCTTAGTTTACTTAAGCATGCCTGGGGGTAAAGGTGTTTGTGTGTGCACCTCAGGTGTTAGCTTGCTAGAGGAACACAAAAAACCCTCCACTTTGCAGCATGTAGGAGTGAAAAAGTGACATGTCCCACTGTCTTTGCATGGCAGAGGTAATAACTAATCCCAGTGGTTTTATATAAGCAAGGTTAATAGCAATCAGCTTGGAATACTAAGCTCCCTTAAATGGAAAAAGGTGCATGTTGCTTAATCTTAGACATAATTATGCAGGGGCTGGAGAGGCTTTGTGGAGGACGAGGCCATTCAATGACAATGAAGGGGATTTAAGTGAGAGAAAACTTCCTGGAGGATGCAGAGGGAAGCACAGAGTTCTGCTACCCACCTTCCATGCTCTCACTGGGGAATTAGAAATACTGTTCTGGCAGCAATCAGATCGATAGGAACCTGCAGAATAAGTCTCTTCATTGCTTCCTTCTCCAAGGCTGTCCATAGCACTTCTAGTCTCCCTCAAGATTCTCCTCTGCTTCTCTGAAAGGTCTTCTGCAGTTTCATGCTGCCTTACAATTGCTTCCTGAGGGCTCGTCAACCTTTCCTCTTTGCCTCATAAATTGCATCTGGATTTTCTGCTCTCTGAAAAGGAAAAGACAAGCAGGCAGTTGCAGTTTTCTTTTTTTTTTCCACTGTCTCTTGTCCTCTAAGTAGCCCATTACCAAACTGCAGTAATACAATGCTGCCTTTTTTATGTAGGAGCAGATAAAGCGTTTGCAGGGCGTCCAGGTTGCCTCATTCACACATTTCACAAGGTGTGCAGGTGACAAGATTCTTGTCAGAAAACGGCATTGAGACACTATCCCTTTTGCAAGTCTAATTTTCCCTCGCAGAGCAAAAAAAAACCTACAGCAAAATGAAAAAGGAAAAAAAAGATCAGAGACTTGTCTTGTCAATCTGAATCATTATTTTTTTTCCCATCTGGTTTCAACTCAGCAGTGTGCTGTCCTCCATTTCTCCATTTGTCAATGAAGGCACCACTGAAATGGGGAGAAAAACTGTTTCATGCTTAAAGCTGCAACTGAACCCTCTGAAATAGAGGAAAATGAGTGTAGAAGTCAGAAGTGCAGGATTTAGGATAACACTGTTCCTAACTCCTTGCACTCCCAGCTCCCAAGGACTATTTGCTGAAGAAATGGCAGACAAAACAAGCTGCTCTTTATAATCATAAATGAAGCTACTATATTAAATCTCATGCAGTAGCAGAAATGTTTGGCATGCATTTCTTGTTGACAGTAGCTAAGCATTTCTTACTGTATTTAAGTGAATTATCATGCAGATGATAAGGTCTCTGTAACTTTTTTTTCTGACAGGGACACACACAAGCACACCTGACAGGTTTACAAATGAGTTCTCCAGGAGTAAACTGCCCAAACCAGAAAGGGAAACAACTTAGGCAATAATATCTGACACAGCATTATAATGAATCTCTAAAGGACTAAACCATTGCATTAGTTGTTAGTCCTGACCAATTTGTTGCCTCATACTGATGCTTTATGGCTTAAACAGTATTTTTTCCACTCCAAAACTCTTCCTCCTCAATTGAAAGGGAAGCAGTCTCTGCATTTTTTTATGCAAATCAATTAATACCTGTAAAATATCAGTGCCTGGGGATGGGTTTGGTGTCTTTTCTGAAATGACAGACAGCCTAGTGTGAGGTCCTAGGAAAAGATGACTCTGTGCTTACTAGCTCATTTCACCTCTGCCCCTTCCCCATCTAGGCCTGAGAACATAGAACTGAGGTACAGTTAAGTCCCTGTGCAGGAATGCAGTTTGGAAAAACCAGAGATAGGTCACAGTTAATGAAGATTATTCTGTTATCCCTGGCTAAGCTTACATTTTGGTTTGGTACAATATCATTCAGGCTGAGAGAAAAACCTGACCATTTGTCCACTGCCTGCTAAGACTAGAAATGTGAATGGAAACTCTCTTGCCCCTGTTTGCAGGCAGAATTCATTCTCTTCATCAATTAAAAATGTTTTCTTCTGTGATAACCTAAAGGCATTTCTCTGTGTCCTGCATGTTCTGGCTGGTTTTTTCAGTTATATTTCTTGGGTTTTTATAAAACTAGTTCCAGCTGAGACACTTAACAATATGAACACAATTTTTCTTGCCTAACTTGAGTCACCAAACAGTGAGGTGCCTGGGTCAGAGTTATCTGGTTTTGGTACAGTGGGGAGATGGAGAGTCAGGTGCCTCTGCAGTTCATCCCATTGGAAGAGAGCAAGCTGAGAGAACTTGTTGTCAATAGATATATGCTTTGTTTAAGGAATAGGGGTAGTTATATTAATGCTGAAGTTTGCTGAGAGGAATCCTGACTCCTTTTACTGCTGCTTTTGAGATTAATGTTAATTAAACATGCACTTTCCCCTTTCAGTACAGGTGGCCAGTATAGAGCAGGTATAATTTGGAGTGAAATAGCTCCATACAGCACTAGCATGGGTATTACTTGGATAATCTGTGCATGATGCTTGAAGGTCAAGGTCAGTTTGGAGCCATTTTAAGTACTTTGGAAACATCCAAACCTTCCTCTGATGACTCAGCCACGGGCCTGCATTCCACAGGTGACCTAACAGTGAAAGTCAGAGACATGGAGACCCCTGTGTTTTAGCCTGCACGTTTGCATCTGATGGGGAAGACCAGAGATTTCCAGTATAGTTTTGCAAGATGCTGGCAGAAGTAGTTTCTTCCCCACCCTCCTGTTCCCTCATTTCCACTACTTCCCTGATTTCCTATCAGCCCAGTTATGCCAGCTTGAAGAGCTTCCCCTGTAAACCAGGTCACAGAAGCAATCTGAGTGAAAAGAGCCTCCAAAAATGAGGGGAGGACATTTCTAGCTGGGTCAGGGCAGCTTGTCCTGCAGCCCCACAAAAAGCTTGGTCAGTCAAATGAGGAGGCAGTAAATTCCAGAGCAGGGCTCTGGAGCAGCTGGGATTTCAAACCTCTTAGCATGAAGTATTTGATGTCCAGCTCCCCATGGCATAAAACTCAGCTCTGTTGGCTTATTTAGCTACTAATTATTGCTAAGGTTTTGTGTTCAAGTTATTTTCCTTAAATGCAAAACCCTCTGTATAGTTAATAACATAGAGGAGATAAGAGGACTGGAAAAGTGTCACAGTCTGACTCATCTGAGTTTGTCACACAACAGACTCATTGCAATCAGTGGCCTGGAGAATTTACCTATCAGAATACTCAACCTGGTAAGAAGAAAATGATTCTAGTCATTTTCCTGTCTGTCTTTTATCAATAAATTAATGCCTTAATAAAAGTAAAGGTAGTGACAGAAATTTTCAGAGATACATGTAATACTTTTACAAGGGCTCGTAGCAGTAGTGCATGGGGGAATGGTTGTACACTGGAAGAGGGGAGATTTGGGTTAGATATTAGGAAGAAATTCTTCCCTGTGAGGGTGGTGAGAGCCTGGCCCAGGTTGGCCAGAGAAGCTGTGGCTGCCCCATCCCTGGCAGTGTTGAAGGGCAGGTTGGATGGGGCTTGGAGCAGCCTGGGCTGGTGGGAGGTGTCCCTGCCCATGGCAGGGGGGTTGGAACTGGATGATCTTTAAGGTGCCTTCCAACCCAAACCAGTCTATAATACTGGACCATTTATTTTTCTTTAATGACTGCAGGATCATAGAATGATCTAGGCTAGAAGTGAGCTGTGAGGATCATCTGATCCAGCTTCCTGCTCAAAGCAGAGCCATCTGCAGTGGAGGTTGCTCAGCACTGTGTCCAGCTGGGTTTCGAATTTCTCCAAAGACATTTTGCATTTGCTCTGGGTGGGTTTTGTTGTTGCTTAGGTGGTGCCTAAGAAGTCACATCCTGTGGGAGCAAGGGCTGAGAGGCTTGCTTTCATATGAGAAAACAAGTCAACTTTAGTGTGCCAATCTGATCTGTTAATAAAGGATCTTAGATTAATTTTTAAGGGTTTTCTAATAAGCTTGCAAGCCTTCCATTGCCAGCTTTGCATCAAGATATCTGGGGTGTATTTGTTTAAATACATTTCTAGGTTGTATTTCTAGATGGTGTAGTGGGATTTGTTTTATCTGGCTTCAGATTTCTGCAGTGTAGACAACATTACCTACATTAACACAAGGTGCATCAGGCCTTGGAAGTCCCTTTTTCTCTCTGTTGGTTATGAAGATGGCCAAGGACAACTAGGCCAGATACAGACCTCTTTCTATCAATGCCTACACTTTTTTTGCATGCATCTTTCTCTTTTCCAGGTCTTGGGAAGGCATTTATCTCTGTGTTCCTCAGTTCCATGTTTATAAAATATCCTTAATCATACCAGCAATTTCTTCTAAATAATTTCAAGGTCTTAGAATCATGGAATGGTTTGAGTTGGAAGGGACCTTAAAGATCATCTAGTTCCAGCCCCCCTGCATGGGCAGGGACACCTCCCACTAGATCATACTTAATAGATAAGATACTTAATAGGAAGAGCCATCAATGTAGAGGTTGCACAGGAACAAAAGCAGAAGCTGTTTTTAATACAACAGGCTACTTCTTCCTAGCTTTTACTTGGTAATAATAATTTTAAAAGTATTTAATGGGATTTTAAAAACGAGTACCAGAAAACTGTAGATAGAAATATGCTCATATTGGCCACGTTAGTTTTGAGCACCTACATAAATATTTTAGTTGAAGCGAATGAATTCCTCCTCAAAAATAGAAATATTCTTTTCCAATCTTTTTAAAATTTTAAAGATTTTTCTGCTGTTCTATAGTAATTGATATAGAGAAGAGTAACTAAGCTCTGTACCCATCAAGGCCTGATTGGCCCTTGCACTTATTACTGCTTTGATATTCAGGAGAGATATTCATGTTTCAATGTGGACAGAAGCATGTTTTGAATAATGTATTCCAGTCGTGTTCTGCAACCTATTTTTTAATATATTTCATGCATATAATGCCTCCAGTAGCTTCCAGTTATGCCCTTGGTGGCAGTAAATCTGAATTTTGTCTCATTTTTAGTGGATAAGATTAACCCAGACTGGCAAACTCATGTCTGAAAGTTCTGAAATGAGCTCTTGGAGTGTGACAATCTAAGCTGACAGGGAGATCTTTTCTCCAAGTGCTTTCTCCAGGGAGAACTGCAGTGAGTCCCTCCATCATTGTGTGCACTGATCTCCTCATCTGTTAAAAGGCCTAATAATAATGCTGTTAATAATGGTTATCTGCTCTGTACAATGTTTTGGAGGTTATGTTAACAGCTAAGCCTTATTAGTGTGAACATGTTCATCAGCTTTGGTTCTTACATGCTGATATGATTATTTATACAACTGCTTGTCTTTTTTAATTAGCAAAAGAGATAGTCATGTGGAAATTATGTAAATAGACAGATTTTAGCATGGCTTTTTTTTTTTTTTTTTACTAATTAGTATAAAATGCAGTTCTTTTTTTCATGGGAGCAGTCATCCCCTCTCTTCCCATGGAATCAGCTCTCTTTTCCATTTTTCCTTGAGCTTTTTAGGTTGAAAGAGTAGTAAGGTCTGAAGTTGGGAAGAAAGGCTTCAAAACCTGGAAATAATGCCTAGCTACACCCAAAAGCCTTTATTCTGCTAATGTTTGCAAAAAAATAAATAAGAAGTGCAGCTCTAATGAACTGGACTGTGAGGGATTTTATGCTTTGCAAAAAAAAAAAGAAAGGATCTCTACACAAATCCCTTTTGTTCACAGAATTTTATGTGCATCTCCTGTCTAACATTTTGCAACTAGAGCTGTGTGTTGTATCCTATTAAACAGAGGTCTAACGAAGAACAGGAAGAGAGGAGAGAGCCTCAGTGCTATTAATAACCTAATTAAACATTTAAAAGTCAGGAAAAATGTCAAGGACAGACAACTGGATTAACATTAAAGTCAGCTGGCTTATTTATCTCAATAGTTCCTAAATATTTATTAATAGAATATGAGGCTTCTAAGCTTTCAGCACAAGGTGATGCTGATGGAAAAATAGAACTTGCAAGGTTATACAGCAAGAATCATGTTGAGAGGCCATCTGGGTGCATGTGGCCAGTGGGACAAAGATGAGTGCAGAACCTTGCATGTTACACCTTTTTTGGAGTTGACAGCAGCAAACGAGGGTTTGATTTGTGAGGAGCTGAGAAATGAAGCCATCTGGTGTCCAGTGAGAAATGTAGGTCTTCTATCTTGTACCTTCCTTGGAAAGAATGTAAAAGAATAGTTGGCTATGATTACTCAAAAGCTTGGGTCATTTCTTGTCACAGAATCCTAGAATCCTAGAATGCCAGGTTGGAAGGGACCTCAAGGATCATCTGGTCCAAGCTCTCTAGGTACTACTCTAGTTGATAGGAGGTGGCTCAGCACCCTGTCAAGCTGAGACTTCAAACTGTCCCATGTGGGGGAATCCACCACTTCCCTTGGGAGACTATTCCAATGTTGGACTGTCCTCATGGGGAACAATGGACCTCTGGTGTCCAATGGGAATCTCCCCAGGAGCAACTTGTGCCCATCACCCCTTGTCTTTTCCATCTGACTCCTTGTCAACAGGGAGTCTCCACAAGTCTGTGAGTCTAAGGTGGGTTTAGTTTTGGGATTGGTTTCTTTTTTAACATTTCTGTGTATGCTTCCCCTGACATTAAATAAAGTCTGCCCTCACTTGGTATGCATCAAGAGGAACTTGTGTATCCTAGGGATCTTTTTGTAGGCTGCCTGTAGCCCAGAGACAACACTGTGTTGTTCTACCTCAATGTTTTCATTATTTATTCCATAATCATAAGTGTAAATATACCCCTGATTATACAGGGAAATTCCATGCATTTATGTATAGATATTCTAACATTTTCTGTGCATACCCATTTTCTAAATGTTGAGTTGGATAGTGACAAGAGTGTCCTTTAGCCAGCATCAGCTTGTGAAGAATGCTGGAGATCTTTTTATTGCTGTTGTTTCTTGCTGCTGTTCCAGGTGAGTTGAAGAGAAGTCCATCAGAAGACAGCTGATTTTATTTTTTTCCCTTGAGCAGTGGGGAAAGCTGTAATATGTTACCTCAAGATGAAGATGCAGGAAAAGTCCCATTTGTAATAGGATTCTCAGTCATCAAGTGAACTCAGTTCTTCCTCAGAAATGTTGTTTTCCATCAGTAGAACTTTACCAATAGTTTCTATGCTTTCATTTCTTCTTAGAGCTCTAACCAGATTGAGAAGATAACTGGCTTGGACAGCTTGAAAACTCTACAGAAGCTGGACCTATCTAAAAATAAAATAACTACTCTAGAAGGCTTGGAGGAACATGGTCTCCTAGAGGTGATCAACCTAGAGAATAACCAGGTAGCATACCTAATGTTGATCTTGGCTTTTTCTAAGAATGCATAATTATTATTGGTTTTTTTATTAAATTTGATCCCATTAAGGTTTAATCCAAAAATCTTACAACCCTGCAAGAAATTCATACTAGAAAAGATGACATTTTCTGCTCTGGTGTTTCTCTCCAGTACACATTGATAGTGTACTCCTCAGGCCTTATTTACTATCTCTGGCTGGGTTTATCTTAGTGCAGTTCTCACTTGTGTGGTGTTTAGTGCTCATGTACATAAAGAACTAACAGTGCTCCCTTGAGTGGATAAGACAGGGATGAGGATGCAGCTTTTTCAGCTTGATTGTTCTTGAGGATCTTTACTTACATCCCAGCTTTTCATCTGCCAGGCCTCAGGAGGCCTCACTAATATCTCTCAGCCCAGTTTTATGACCACAGATTGTTCTGAGCCCTCAGCTGGAAACTTCCTGGAAGGCAGAACTGCATGTGCTCTCTTCTAAAGTGCCTTTTATCCAGCAGAAAATCTACTGGAAGCAGCAAGATACAATCCAGTTCATTTGTATTTGAATTTTGAAACTCAAGCCATATCACAGAATCACAGAATCACCAAGGCTGGAAAAGACCTTTAAGATCATCAAGTCCAGCCTATGACCAACACCCCCACACCATCTAGACCATGGCACTAAGTGCCACATCCAGCCTTGCCTTGAACACATCCAGGGATGGTGCCTCCACCACTTCCCTGGGAAGTCTATTCCAATGTCTAATCACCTCTCCATGAGGAAGTGCTTCCTAATATCCAACCTAAACCTCCTTTGGAGCAACTTCAGGCTGTGCCCTCTTGTCCTGTCACTGGTTGCCTGGGAGAAGAGCCCAGCCCCCACCTGCCTACAACCTCCCTTCAGGTAGTTGAAGAGAGTGATGAGGTCCCCCCTGAGTCTCCTCTTCTCCAGGCTAAACAACCCCAACATCCTCAGCCTCTCCCTATAAGACTTTCCCTCCAGTCCCTTCACCACCTCGTTGCTCTCCTCTGGACCTGCTCCAGCACCTCAATGTCCTTCTTGAAGTGAGGGGCCCAGAGCTGCACACAGGACTCGAGGTGAGGCCTCACCAGTGCTGAGCACAGGGGGAGAATCACATCCCTGCTCCTGCTGGCCACACTATTCCTGATCCAAGCCAGGATGCCATTGGCCTTCCGGGCCACCTGGGCACACTGCTGGCTCATGTTCAACCAGCTGTCCACCAGCACTCCCAGGTCCCTCTCTGCTGGGCTGCTCTCCAGCCACTCTTCCCCCAGCCTGTGGTGCTACAGGGGGTTATTGTGGCCAAAGTGCAGGACCTGGTACTTGTTCTTGTTGAATTTCATGCTGATACATAATACTTTTGGTACTAAACTTTCAGGGTCCTTCACCAAAAAGACCATCAATTCATGAATCATTTTGACATCAAAGACAGATCTGGATGTGAACAAAAATAATCTAAAAAATAAGAAATGGAAATATAAACCAGGAATTGAACATTTTCTGTCATTTTTCTCCACTGGCAAGATACATTTACAGGATTTAATTCAAGACACTATGAATTCTTTTTCTCTGGCTGTGTTCAGGTTGACATTTAAAGGTACATCAACTGCACAAGACAGGAAACTAATTAATAGTATCGTTGCTATTAGCATTAATAACACCACTTCCATTGCCTCATCATAGTATCCACTGTTCTTTATGGCACCCAAAGCTATTAATTTTACCTCATCAAAATTTGCCTCTTTTAATGATGTTATTGAAACGGTTTAATAAGTCACCACTTCTTGAACATTTCCTTCTGATTAATTAACTTGGAAAGATCTGATTCATCCCTCTGCCATCTAGAATGATCTTAAATGCTTGATTTTTCAAAAATGAGCACGATAGGTGGATCTGCAAACCATGTCTCTCATCTACATGTTCAGTGAATTTCAGATGTTGATGCTTGGCATTCTATGATTTATTTAGGACATCCACCCAAATGTTAGTTAACTTAGTCAAAACTGGTCTGCAGTGGGCTCCTTGTTATCTTAAAATGAATATTGGATAGGCTATGGTTGAGGCTCATGTTTTCAGACACTTTACATAAGCTGAGTAGAAGTTAGGGGTAGAATCTGAAGGCTTCTAGGTTCAGTCTTTCAGCAGTGGAGAAAAACCAGGTATCCTTACAGAGCAATTCATCCCAGCTTCCCATGAATCAGATGACCTCTGGAACTGCCTCTCTCCACTGATAGAATCAATCATAGAATCACCAAATGGTTTGGGTTGGAAGGGACCTTCAAGATCATCTAGTTCCAACCCCCCTGCCATGGGCAGGGACACCTCCCACCAGACCAGGTTGCTCCAAGCCCCATCCAACCTGCCCTTCAACACTGCCAGGGATGGGGCAGCCACAGCTTCTCTGGGCAACCTCGGCCAGGGTCTCACCAACCTCACAGGGAAGAATTTCTTCCTAATGTCTAACCCAAATCTCCCCTTTTCCAGTTAAAAGCCATTCCCCCTTATCCTATTAATATAAAGTGAAGTTAAGCACCTGACTTGGGCCAGATGGCCAAAATGAGGCAACGTGACTTCCATTTGACCCATTTTATTTGAACTGAGAGCCCTACTGAGAGGGTCAGTCAGGATCCAGCAGAAGTGTCTCTTGTGTGACTTTGCTTTGGGCACACAAGCTTTGATTACTCCAACGTAACTTAACCTGATGTGCCTGAGTGCAGCCAACCTCTGGGGACAGATAACACCCTGAGGGGAATGCATCACCCTCCAGCCAAGGACAATTATGCTGCTGCTTTTTAGTCAAGTGCTGCAAATTCGGCAGGATGCACGTGAGCTCCAGTGAAAAGAAACTCTTCTCAGAAGGAATTTTTTGTGCTAGTCAACTGAAGCACAAATACAACTGCAGAATTGCCTCACTCGAGCACATCAGCCCCATAAAAGCTAAATGCTTCAGGGCCTGACATTTGAAAGAACTGCAAAAAGGCAGGTGGTTTGAAATTGCTGTCTGCACTACCCTGCTTCTCCAGCTGACATCCAAGTTGGCTGCCTTTTGTGACTACAAGTGCCTTATTGAGTGCAGTTAACATGTAAACCCATTTTCTGAGTATAATGATTATTTTTTTTTTTATGTCCAGATTTCAAGAGCAGGGATTAAAGTCCTTTTTTTTCCCCCCTCCCCCCATAATTCTCATGGATTCTCTTGCTGCTGATTGATGCTCTGTTTCTGTCACTAACGAGATTGCTGAGCTGCGTGAACTTGAACGTATTGAAGATCTGCCCCTCCTCAGAGTTTTAAATCTTTTAAAAAATCCTGTACAGGTAAGAAAGAGCTAAACAGGAAGCCAAAAATAAGAATCTGGACCTGCTGGTTTGAATCCCACCACAATCCATTTTGCCACTGTTCCTGTCTTGGGGGTTGACCATGTCATTTCAGGGAATTGGGTACAAAAAATGATGGTTTTCCTGGCATTGTTACCCACCTTTGCCCAGGAACTTTGTCTCAACTAAAGCTACATATGACTCATGATTTTTAATATCCACGTGGTAAATCCATGAGTTTTCTTCATTTGATTTGTGAATCCATTTATATGTTTGTAATCACAGTGTGCCACGGATTTTTTTTGGGGGGGAAAAAAATCCACTTTTTGTTTGCTTTGAAGGTCTGTGCTCAATGGTTCCTGGAACAATTCATAAAAACGTAATAGTAACTCTTTTAAAATCTTTTAAAAATCTTTTTTAAAATCTGGAACCTTCTTTTCTTCTTTAGGATTTATTTGATTCTCATGTTTGGCTCTCATAATATACCTCAATTAATGAATTAAAGATCCATTTTATCAACAACAGTGACATCTGCAAAATGCCAGAAATTCTGACTTGGACTCTGCATTTGTAATTTGTCCCGAGTGATCAAAGATTATTCTCTCCTGACTTTTGTGATTTCTAAATGATGTTTGAATTTTACAGTCATTTCCAATGTCAGAGAGAAGAAAATTGTTCAGGCTTTCACATCTCCTTTCTGTAATTGCCAGCTTTGTGGTGGCTTTCATGAGAATGCTCTGTCGTGGCACACCATAAAATTAGCATGAAAAAATACCCAGAATAGGCTGTCCCTGGTCCTCCACACTCTGAAAGCCTCTTTCTGTTCAGATGTCCTTCCCCTAAGCAATGTCTGATCCTCTTCCTTTCAGTTGCTGTTTTAATAACTTATACATGCACCAATCATCTGAAGTCTGAATTTCAGTTGTTTGAACCAAACTTAACTGGGTTTAGAACGAAGCAGCTTCATGAACTTGTCAGTGTCAGCTTTTTAATTGGATTTGTAATAATTCTTGTTTATTGTCTCAGACTTAAAAGCATATATGATGACAAATTTATAATGCAAATTCTGTTTTAAAGTTCCTACAGTGCTGCTAAGGTTAGAAGCATTAACCATAGTTTATTGCATAATCCCAGTCTAGGTAATTCTTGTAGTTCCCTGGCGTTCTAGTGGGTCTGGTGGTGATTTTTAAATTCCCATCTTGACCTTTTGAAACTGTCAAACAGACTTTGAAACAACCATTAGCTTTTGTTGCAGAAGCTGAGCTTGTGGTGGGAGGTCAGTTGGTGCAGTCTGTTAACAACCTTAAGGGTAAAAAGCTTTTTCTGTTGCAATGTATTAAGGCCAATTTGATTTCAACCAATTGAAATTCAATATTAGATTGGTGAAGTGAGGTACTTTATGTCAAAGTGGAAACTTTGTCCTGCAGAAGCAAACGGATTATTGGCTCCTGGTGATTTTCATGTTGCTTCAACTAACAGAGCTGGATCTCCAGAAGATTTCAGTGGAAGAAAAGGTATGTAAACATCAAGTCATTCTGGAATTTTTCTAAATAAGGAATATAGAAAACTGTGCATGCAAATGTGGCTTTGTAGTCATTTGGGTGTGACAAATCTCCCATGTTTCAGCCCCCAAGATAGGCTACAAATTCAGACTTTTGCTTTTAAATCCAGATACGTATCTGGAGAATTTCTGGAGCAGTTGTGGTATGTAAAAAGGCAAAGCTTCCCTAAAAGCTTTGTTGGGGAAGAAATTTACTTAGCAAGTGACTCTAAACAGGCAGCTACATTCATGAAATACTCTGAAATGGCAACCACTTAAATACCATGATTGGGGGGTTTTTAGTGTCATTACAGCAAAGTGAACTCTGAAAGTTGTAACGACGCTTGTTTCCCATTCTGCTCCTTACAACTTTTGCTGTAAAATCTTCTCCCCCTCAAAAAACCTGGTCAGACTGCTTGCAGTCACTGTCTATTGTGACAGAAACCTTTCTGGAACAGGTTGGCCAGAGAAGCTGTGGCTGCCCCATCCCTGGCAGTGTTGAAGGGCAGGTTGGATGGGGCTTGGAGCAGCCTGGTCTGGTGGGAGGTGTCCCTGCCCATGCAGGGGGGTTGGAGCTAGATGATCTTTAAGGTCTCTTCCAACCCAAACCAGTCTGTGGTTCTATGTAGTATTTGGGCCCAAGCCATGCTAAAACTGTTAGGATTATCAGCTGCAAACTGGGGTTGAATTTCAGAGAATTATTCTTTAAACACAGGAAATTCATCACTCCTAACATTAGCCACATAACTATTAGGGCTCTTGTTGAATGCCAGGCTCTCTCTGTCATGAGCACAGGGAAGGGATGATACCAGAGTGTAATTTACTCCACCTACCTGGGATGTAGATCTTGCTCTTTGTCTTACATGGCATCCTGTTTTCCTTCTAATAAAATATTGAATATATTAAAGAAATGTTTCCTTCTCTATGAAGTGTACAAGTAAGCATGAGTGACTGGTTTAGTCCAGCAATTAACTTTTGGAGCACTGAAGTTATTTCAGAAAATCTTCTCCTCAGGTTATTTTTGGACATCTCTTCTAGCCTCATAAACCCTCTTGTCAAACAGAATTTGGAGGCAGCAGCTTTTTTGTCTCCCTAACACACAAAATGGATGTAGAAAAAATGGAGTTGAGAGCCAAAGTGTCGTTTTGAAGTGAAAATCCCAGTTGCCCAACTCACCATGCTTGATTCTCAGTGCAGAACTGTCATGCAACATAGGAACTAGGTTTCTTTTGGACTAACCTCAACTAGAGGATGTGCACCAGGATGCACCTAATGTGCTCCCAGCCACTAATTCACACCAAAGGACCAAGCTAGAGCAGGAATGAAATGAGCTCCTTTCCCCCACCCCCCCAAACTGGTGTGGATGTTGGGTCACCAGTACGACATGTTTGGTTTTAAATATTCATTCCAGCTGCACCATGCTACTTGCTAACCTAGAAAGGTTGGACCAGAGGATCCTTGAGGTCCTTCCCAACCTGGCATCCCATGATTCCAGTGAATCATGGGTGTCATTGGAGCTTCCAGCAGTATTTTGCAGCAGTCAGCTAGTTGATATTTGCTGGTTTACATTAAATGCCTCAATAGTTCTTAACCCGTTTCTGAGTGAGTAGCATTAATAATCTCAAAAAAATATACAACTCATTAGCAGTCAGGACCCTCAATAGAGCTTTCAACAGAATGGATGGAGGGAATCCTGGGGGTTTGAGTGCTTCTTTTCCCAGGAAAGACAGAAATGCATTGTCAAGAGAAAATTGCAGTTTGCTGACTTGGTTAATGCCCATTTTGTTCCTCTTCTGATGAATTAATGAATGGCTTCAGTCCCCAAAGATTTTAGTTTGGCATTTTCCACCAGCACTGAGAGGATGCAAATTAATGGATAATTAAAACCTAAGCAAAATTACTTTGCACCTTGTATGGCATCCTGTTTTCTTTCCAGTAAAAGGTTGAATATATTAAAAATAGTGAGCTACATCTGGCTGCCTTCCATCCATCTATCAAATCCTGCTTAAATCCCCTGAAAAAGGTTCCTGTAGTGGAGTGCTCACAGACAACCCAAATACAAAGACTGACCCTCATAAATATGAAGCCATCATTGTTCATAGTGATCTGTGATGCTTATTATAGCTGGAAATGATTGTGACATCACTGCTCTGCTTTCTTTTGCCCCTAACCTGTGGAAAAAAACAAGGTTGCTGCTGTGAATAAATATGATCCTCCTCCAGAAGTTGTTGCTGCTGAAGATCATATGACTCACGTTATGTACAGCATGCTGCAGCCCCTGAGAGTCTTGGACAGGTAAGCTCACCTCCACTTCACATCTGCTCCTGAGGGTGGCACTCAAGTAAAGCAGAATATGTTGTCATAGTTGGAGGGACATTTTTCTGTCCCTCTCCCACCTCTAAATTAATCGAGCGAAGAGGAGAAGTTCTACAGCGTTCTGGTAACGGTCTGGAAATGAGGCAAATCTGATTTGGTTGAAATTGATTATGAAATGAAGTTAGTCATTCACCTCTAAAGTCTGAGACAGATTGTCCACAGCTCCATTTCTTTTAAACAGTCTGTTGAAACAGATGGCCAGTTGCACCATCAATGAGAGATGCAAAATTTCTATCAATACCCAAAGGCAATTCCAAAATCTCTGGAGGCAGAAGAAAACATGCCTTCCCCCCATTCTGCTTCCTCCTTCTCTTCACACTGTTGGCATCCCATTGTGAACAAAATGGCTTTATTTTGTGGCTTGGGGGCACGTTTTTTATATTCATAAGGTGAAATGTTTGAGTTTGTGCTTAGGGAAGTCCAGCTGCTTCTGCCTGTGGGAGGAGATGGTGCTCACTGCCACTGAAAGCACAGAAGGGAGAGGCAAATCAGTGTTCTTTTTCCAACACTACTATTGTTGTGCCAGGTGACTTCTCTCAGTCTCATTTCTCATCTAGACACTGGCCATACTTTGCTGCTTTGCAGATGTGTTCTGATATTTGCTTGATGATTGCATGGAAAATGCTTTGACAAACTGGGAAGGAAGATCCTATGAAATAGACACGATTTATTATTATATTGGCTGCAGTGGGCACTGAGATCACAGAAGGGTTTGGGTTGGAAGGGACCTTAAAGATCATCTAGTTCCAACCCCCCTGCATGGGCAGGGACACCTCCCACCAGACCAGGTTGCTCCAAGCCCCATCCAACCTGCCCTTCAACACTGCCAGGGATGGGGCAGCCACAGCTTCTCTGGCCAACCTGGGCCAGGCCCTCACCACCCTCACACAGGGAAGAATTTCCTCCTAATGTCCAACCTAAATCTCCCCTCTTCCAGTTTTAAACAGTTACCCCTTGTCCTCTTATTACAAGCCCTTGTCCAAAGTTCCTCCCCAGCTTTCCTGGAGACTGGAAGGTGCTCCAAGGTCTCCCTGGAGCCTTTTCCTCTCCAGGCTGAACACCCCCAACTCTCAGCCTGTCTCCAGAGCAGAGCTGCTCCAGCCCTCTGATCATCTTCATGACCTCCTCTGAACTCTCTCCAGGAGCTCCATGTCCTTGTTATGTTGAGGGCTCCAGAACTGGACACAGTTCTCCAGGTGGGGTCTCACGAGAGCCAAGTAAAGATGCTGTTTACAAATTGTAGGAAACGCAGAATTTTTAGTTTATTTTCTGAGAACTAGTAAGTGGTGACGTAATGAAAGACAAGATTATGGCAATGTTCTCCATGTGCATCTGATGAAAAAATAAGTCAAAGGAATTTGAGGATGTGAGGAATTTGAGCAATGAACATTTTTTCAAGAGCATTTTAATGCCAGTTCTAACCATGTGGAGTAATGATCTGTTGTGTCATTGCTGGATACAACACTCCCTTGTAGAAGAAAAGATAGCAGAGGAATTCTGCACTTTGCAAGTAACAGGTTCCATGCATGGAGAAGGAATACATTAAAACTGTGTTGAAGATGAAGGTTCTGTCTTCACAGACCTGCCTTGGCATCATCATTCATGAAGGCCATGGCCCTGAGCAAGAGTTTGAACCTTTCTGCTATGTCTTGATAAATTTGGAATCTCTGGTCACTAAGTGTGTTTCGTGGAATTCCCATCTTTGAAATGGGTCATTTATAATCATGCTCTTGTATCCCCAACTGTCACTAATACCTCCTGGGATCATAGATCTTAAATGGGTCTTTTCCTTACCACAAACATCAGAAAAGGGAAAGGACACTCTGAGCAGGTCACATAATCAAGAGAGGAGGAAGATATTCCTGGAAGTGGACAGAATGTCACAACCTAACAGGTTCAGACAAGGATTTTTAAAATGTATTTTTACCTTTTCCAGCACTTTTAATGTATTGTGCTAATAAGCTTATTGTACTAATGTTTTCTAACATTTTGTAAATGTCACCAGTGAGTAAAAAACCCTTCAATCTCCCAAGGGTTCTGCTACTTTAAAATAGTCTTGTGGATGGAACTCCAAACCAGGATCTGGATTCATTTCAGTTTAGTAACAGCACATTTGTACAGACTTGGGCCAGTATCCTAATTTATGAGGTGTAGCTGTTGTTTCTTCTGTGAGGACAGAATTGCAATATTATCTTAGTGCTTCTAAAGCATCAAGTCCCATTATATATATATATAATATACATACAATCTGGTAGAAAATAGAGCTCATTTGCTGAACCTAGAAGAGGAGTAAAGCTATTACTTTGAAATCTTTTTCCTCCGTGCTTGTGTGGGATGATTATCACTACTCTTACAGAGTTAGCTGCTTGTAAGAGAAAAGGTAAAAGAAATATACTCTGTTCTCAGGAATTTCTGTTCACCTGTTTCAAATCACATTAAATCAAAGCTTAACACACGTTGGTGCTTTCCCTCCACTTTAAATTTAGTTAAAGCTATTTATTAGTTTGAAATGAGTGGGTTTGAAATTATTTCAGCTGTTTCTGGCATATTATCAAGTGGCATAATCATAAGATGTAGCTGAGATTTAAAAATGAGGGTCCAAAGTTGCAGTCCATTTTTAGCTGTCTAAATAAATTGCTGGACACTGGGAAGTGCAGAAATGCTTTCATTCTGGTATTTCCAGCTGGGAGTGGAAATATCAGGATCTAACCATCTGCTCAGCATGGAGAAAATGGAGAGCTTTGTGTTTTTGCAGCACTTTGGGTTCTTTTATTGGAGTGTTATTTGTGTTCAGTGCAGTTTGAGGATCTTAGTGTTTTTCTTTGTATTCAATGGAAGAATTCTTTACAAATTTCCACCTTCGTCTGGGAAAGCCATGGAACTCAGCAAAAGTAAATGAAGAAGAGCATAAAGGTTTGTGGAGTCCAATTTTGTGCTAGGCTTATTATCCTGATCATTAAAATATTACCATGGAATCACAGAAGGGTTTGGGTTGGAAGGGAACTTAAAGATCACCTAGTTCCAACCCCCCTGCATGGGCAGGGACACCTCCCACCAGACCAGGTTGCTCCAAGCCCCATCCAACCTGCCCTTCAACACTGCCAGGGATGGGGCAGCCACAGCTTCTCTGGCCAACCTGGGCCAGGCTCTCACCACCCTCACAGCCAAGAATTTCTTCTTAGTGTCTAACCTAAATCTCCCCTCCTCCATTTTAAAACCATTACCCCTTGTCCTATCACCACACACTCTGGTAAAACATCCCTGCCCAGCTTTCCTGGAGCCCCTTCAGGCACTGGAAGGTGCTCCAAGGTCTCCCTGGAGCCTTCTCTTCTCCAGGCTCAACACCCCCAACTCTCCCAGCCTGTCTCCAGAGCAGGGCTGCTCCAGCCCTCCCATCATCTCCGTGGCCTCCTCTGAACTCACTCCAGGAGCTCCATGTCCTTCTTCTGTTGGGGGAATCACCATCTCTGTGACAGACTTTGAAAACGCTAAAACAAATCCCAACAACACCTTAACTGCAGAGGGAGCTTTAGAAAAGGCCATAAATCAGAAAAGACTGCAGTAGACATCACATTATTCCTTTTGCAAAAGAGACCCAGGAGTCTTTAATGCAGTATTTTGTGCTGGTTTTATGTTTAGAGCAGATCAATCTGAGCACAAGCTTCTCCTGCTTTTTGTCTCCACTGTGAACAGTGTGAATAGTGTGGCAGACAGATGAGATTAGTTAAAGTGATGATAAAGTCTCTGCAGATGCAAAGTGTCCAAAGACTTCATTTCTAGGTAATGTAATGGCTCTTCTTTTTCCTTTCTTGTAGCACTTTACCTAGTCTTGATGCTCCCTACCCCATGCTGGTGTTAGTTGGTCCTCTAGCCTGTGGTAAGAGAGAGCTTACTCTGAAGATCTGCAGACAGTTCAACAATTTCTTCAGACACGGGTAAGTTTGCTCCAGAAGTTTAAAAGAACACCAAGTGACCAAGGCTGGAATTGCTGCTGGTTTCTTTTTCTTTGTTGTTGCACTTTTAAAGAGGTTAAAAGTTAAAGACAGCCAATAAATGTTCATTGCTGTGCATCTTATCTCTTCCCAGGGCTTGATTGCCTGAAGCCATCCAATACTTCCTTAAAAGAGAAACTATTGAAATTAGCATGTTCTTTTCAAAGTGAACAGCAAACAAACAAACAAAACTGTGTCATTTAGTGCTCCTTTTATTGATCTCTTCTCTCTGTGCTTGCTAATGCCCCTCAACCTAAGCATCTGTTTAGATATGTGTGCATTTCTCTTAATTTTTGTGATGTACCTGCATATAAACACATTAGCATGCATGTGCAGACTGCATCCAGAAGCTGGGAAAGGCAGCAACTGCAATTGCTGGACCAATTTATTATCCTGTGAGTAGTGTTATCAGAGCAAATGGCACCTTTCAGACTTCACCACCTGCTGGGAGGACTCATTCTCCCTCTCTGAATGGCCTGAATTATAATCCTCACAGCCTTGGGCTCCCTGTGTATTCAGTGGAGCCAAACTCTCTCTTTCCAAGGGAGATCCAGCCTTTGTGAATCACTTCCCTGAGGGATCCACCTATTTTCAATGCACAGTACATAGGAGGGCTGGCTAAGTTAGATCACCCCTACCTCTTGCCTAAAATTGGGTGGTACAAGCTGTTCCTCTTGTCCACCCATTCCATTCTTCACAGTACCAAATTTCCACGGGTCCCATGGCACACACTACTGGGCACTGGTTTGTATTCCTCTTCTATTAGCTCTCCTTTATTTTCTCCTGTATTTATTTTTTTGTTACACAAATATACCCATTCATTTTGAACCTGACTTTGGCCACAGTTTGACACGTCTAGTGTTTGCCACAATAGGACCTGGGCCTATACTTGTGCACCCTTAGGTGCTGCAGTGGTGAGTTGTAAGAAAGGGACTATGGGCACGTGCAAATGTGAGAGTGATTCCTCAGACTCCTCAGCATCACAGGACCATGCTCTGCATGTCATCATAGAATCACAGAAATGTTTGGGTTGGAAAGGACCTTAAAGATCATCTAGTTCCAACCCCCCTGCATGGGCAGGGACACCTCCCACTAGACCAGGGTGCTCCAAGCCCCATCCAACCTAGCCTTGAACCCCAGGGATGGGGTTTCCACTAACTCTCTGGGGCAACCTGGGCCAGTGTCTCAACACCCTCACAGGAAATAATTTCTTCCTGATGTCTAACCCAAATCTACCCTTTTCCAGTTGAAAACCATTGTCCCTTGTCCTATCACTACATGCCCTTGGCAAAATGTCAATGTGATGCCTTCTCCTCTAATGTGATACACCACAGTGAAGGAGCTTGTATATATTTCTGTCAGCTCTGTTCTCAGATTATAGCTGTTTACTGGCTTAGGTCATTAAACTTGCAAGTCTAAAGGACATTTTAAAAGATCTGTGAAGGTTATGTGACAGGAAAACTGACTTTTTGCCTTTCTTTGCCCAGAGAGGTGCTAGATGCCTCATCCTTGGCAACATTCAAGGCCAGGTTGGACTGGGCTCTGAGCAACCTGATCTAGTTGGAGATGTCCCTGGCCATGCAGGGGGGTTGGACTAGATGGCCTTTAAAGGCCCTTTCCCACCCAAACCATTCTATGATTCCATGATATTGTGTTTTGAAAGGCTGGATAGGAAATTACAAACAAATTGAATGCCAACTGAAATATTCCAAGCACTATGTTTTTTTAAGAGCGTTGTTTTTAAGCTGTGTGTTTTATTTCCTAAAATGTTTATGCATACAGAGGGGGGAAAAAAAGGGAGAGAGACAGAATCTTAACAGAGCAGAAAATTGCAACCATAAAGCAAAGTTGTATTTTAATTATTCAGTGGAGATTCAAGCAATTTTATGGCATACACTTTTAAATTTCAAACATTCCACTCATTAAAAATGTATTTCACACAAGATACCCTGGCAGTTTGAATGTAAACATGGCCTTGCAATTAAAAAGGGCTGTAATTTTTAAAAGTGTTTCAAAAAAATAAAGTGAAGTTGGACCCTCAAACCATCTGGCTGGTGCTCAGGAATGACCTTTAGAGCTGGATGCGTTCATAATATCTTAAAGAAAATCAGGCCTTTGAAGGGAAATCTTACAGAGTCCATGTGTAGCACACTGGTCTCATTCACCACAGCTTGCTGATAAGAAGTGGCACCCTCTAATGCTGTGATAGTTCAGATTTCTCAAGCTCTGCATTGTGAACTAAACTTCTTAATGGTTTATAACTCAACTACCTTGCAGAAATGAACACAACTGTGAGCAGCTCTGGGCCCCTCACTTCAAGAAGGAGGTTGAGGTGCTGGAGCAGGTCCAGAGGAGAGCAACAAGGCTGGTGAAGGGACTAGAGGGAAAGTCTTACAGGGAGAGGCTGAGGGAGCTGGGGTTGTTTAGCCTGGAGAAGAGGAGACTCAGGGGGGACCTCATCACTCTCTACAACTCCCTGAAGGGAGGTTGTAGGCAGGTGGGGTCGGGCTCTTCTCCCAGGCAACCAGTGACAGGATGAGAGGGCCTGGCCTGAAGCTGCTCCAGGGGAGGATTAGGTTGGAGATCAGGAAGCACTTCCTCATGGAAAGGTGATCAGACATGGGAATGGGCTGCCCAGGGAAGTGGTGGAGTCACCACCCCTGGAGGTGTTCAAGGAAAGGCTGGATGTGGCACTTAGTGCCCTGGTCTAGCTGATGTGGTGGTGTTGGTCATAGGCTGGACTTGATGATCTCAGAGGTCTGTTCCAGCCTCAATCACTCTGTGATGCTGTGAAAGGGCCTGGTAGGTGTTTTTGGTTTTTTTTTTGCCCTATTTTCCAGGGCAATGCAGCAGAATTCAAAGAGTTAAAATGTTGTCAGTGTGAATCAATGCCAAAGCTCCACATTAGGCTTTTGTTTCTGTTATTATAACCAAAATGAAAGCAGAAACAAGTAGCTAAATATATTTTCCTAAGCTAAAACCTGAGCCACTGCATACTGAATCTAAAATTACTACATTGATTGACTTAGCTGGAGTTTTGGGGCATTCTTTGGGGGTGTTTTTTTGGTGTTTCATCCTGGCAATAAGCTCACATACCCAAGGTTTATCCTGTTGTCCTTATGTGGTGGCAGGCAGTTACTTTTCCTGCCTTGAATCCCACTTATCTCCCTAGTTTCAGGATTGTTTCTCCCCTTACTATTAGGGGTCTATTTAAAGATTGGTCTTGATATCTCTTTCTTAACCTCACAGTTCAGCCTAACTCCTAGTCTCCTTTTCCATGTTTAGGATTCTACTTTATATCATCCACCAGCTGACATAACTGGGAAAGAAAATGGGTTCATCATTTCTTTATCACAGGGTGCTGTGACAGCCTCAGTGCAGGCTATCCTGGGTTGGGAGAAATTTATAACCACAATGTAATGTTACATTTAAACTCTTTTTTTTTTTTCCTTGTATTTATGGGTTAATCTTTCAAATATGCAGCATTAGTGGGATGATTTGCACCTCTTTATGTTTCTCGTATTTCCTCTCTTCTTAAAAATAAAATTATTGGTAGTATTCTCCACCCCCCCACCCCCACCCCCCCTGTTCCATGGCTGCTTCTATGATTGAAAACAGGTTATTTCTTTATTACACCATATATCTTCCAGGCCCTGTCACACCACCAGGACAGCTTACTTTGGTGAAGAAAACAGACTTGATTACCATTTCGTTTCTCGAGAAGCATTTGACAAAATGGTGACCACAGTAAGTACCTGACTAGGTTCCTAGTAAGCCCTTTTTCCACACCAGAAGTCAACTCAACTGCAATCCGGTCTGATTTAGTTTCTTTTATTTTAATATTAAGTTTGTGTCTGCCTGTGCATGCTTATTCACTCACAGTTATGTGTCTTAAGCTCAAACAAACCACAACTTGATGGTACCTTTATGCTGTCTCTTGTGTGAATGCATAGAAGGCATTGAATGGGCATCATGGTCAGTAGGAGTCTTTAAACAATAGTGTAATGTAGAAATAAACTTATTTCCATATGCAAATATTGTGTGTGTGCAGGGAGCTGACATCTTTTTATCATTCCCCCCTCCCCTTTTTCATTTCTTCTAGCAACCCTGCAGGGAATGCAATCTTTTAAAGTTTAGCAAATTCCCCCTCAAGGCATTGTGTTTCTCTCTGAAGGCAGAGTGCCTCCAACTACTGTTTCTGATGCCTTTTGCTGCCTGCAATAAAACTTTGGCTTGAAAAGCCCCAACAGAGCTCAATATTTGTACATACACGAATAGGGGAGCCAACACAGTCTGAAGCAACTGATCTGGTCCTTGATGAGACCTCTCAGTAATCAAGTAGTTTAATTTAATAAGAATAAAATCCGCTCACATCTCTCTAGATGTGCTACTGGGAACCAAAGTCTCAGTTGTCAGGTTTTAACTTTGAGCTTTCTTGGTGAATTATGCATTCCCCTTGCAGACTTGTTTCTGTCCCTTCTTTTCTTTGGCATCTTCTCTCCTGTATGGCATGGCCATATGGTTTGATGGCATGTCCAAAGAAGGATGCCCCTGGCTGTAGATCTTGCTTTCTTCTTTCCAAAGAAAGCTGAAACCTGCCAGCAGCTTGTTTGCAAGACACTGATGTTTGATTATCCATGAACAAATCACAGACCTCTGCCCTGCAGGACTGACTGTGTGCTCTGCTCTGCACATTTTGTGCTCTCGTTGGCCTCATCATCATCGACGATTTGGGCAGGGAGAAGCTTTGCAAGGAGAGAAAGCAAGGAAGTCCAGAGTGATTCTGCTCCTTTAAGGAAGTTGTTTCCCTTAAAATACTTCCTTTGTCATGACACTTGGTTTGAATTTCAGGGGAAGTTCATAGTAACATATAAACACAGTGACTATTACTACGGCCTTGGAAGAGACACTGTAGAATCAATTGCCAGAGAGGGTCTTGCGACCTGTGTTCACTTAGAAATAGAGGTAAGGCTTGTTTATTGCTACATTTTTTTAACATTGAGAACTGTCTTGGGGAGGAATTCATGCAATCTGACTAAGGTTTGTTTCAGCTGCCTAGACATTGTGACACAAGAGCCATGACTTCTGCCCAGCCTACAGCTGCTGCTGACATGGTTGAACCAGTTGTGTGGGCTGCTTTACAGATGAAGCTGTTTGCTCAGATGAACTGCTTGTTTCACTCCACTGCCTCTGTCAAGTAGCTCTCCACTGTCTGGGTGTAAACCACACCTCTCTCTTTATAGGACAAGGGGTTTAAGCTGGAAGAGGGGAGATTTAGGGTAGACATTAGGGAGAAATTCTTCACTATGAGGGTGGTGAGACCCTGGCCCAGGTTGCCCAGGGAAGCTGTGGCTGCCCCATCCCTGGCAGTGTTGAAGGGCAGGTTGGATGGGGCTTGGAGCAACCTGGTCTGGTGGGAGGTGTCCCTGCCCATGGCAGGGGGGTTGGAACTGGATGATCTTGAAGGTCCCTTCCAACCCAAACCATTCTATGATTCAGTGATTCTATAATTGAATCAATGGATTCTTCTCCTGGCTTATTAAAATTTCCTGGTGTCACAGTTTGACTCAGGATTGGCAATTAAACCAGAGACAGTGATGCTCTCCATCCCCTCCCCCTCCCACCTTGGTAGGGAAGGAGAGAGAGAATTAGGAGAGAGACTTGGCTGAATTGAAAACTAAACTAGACAGCTTTAATTATATGTACAATTATATACAATATGTTCAGGAATGTGCAAAAGCCTCTTGCCTCCCCCACCCCCAGCAACTCCCCGGCACTCTCCTGAGCTGTGAGCAGTCCCAAAATGTCTCAGCCCACAGGCAGGAGATAAGGCAGAGCAGACAGGGCTGTGGGGAGAGTTATGAGGGTCAGGGCTGAGCCTGGGGTCGATGGTGATGGATGGATGGATGGATGGAGTCCTCCCCAGACACCGGCCATGGACGGAAGAGAAGGGAAGAAGAAGCAGGAAGGAAGTTGTCTTCTGTGATCTCTGACCTTCCTCTGAGCTTACGTAGATCTATGGAATGGAATCCCTTTGGTCAGTTCTGCTGTCTGTCTAGTCCAGCTCCCCATGGGGGGGTCACAGATACAATTCTCCTGCCCCAGTAGCCTCTGTAGCAGCAGAGCTAAGAAGTGACCTTGGAGTCTCAGCAGAAACATAAACATTCCAGTGTTATCAGCCCACCAGCTGGAACACTTGCTGCTAGTTAAAAGAGAGCTTACTGAAGGAAAAAAAATCAGTAAAAGGAAAATTAGCTTAAACCTGGCTCAACCCAGGACACCTGGCCTGTTTTTTCAGTCTCCAGCAGCCTCTTCTCACCACATCACCAGTACTTTCTGCTACGGTGTCCTCAGCTTTTCAACCATGTGCTTTCCACCCATCTGCAGTTCATGGTGGGACCAGCTGCAGGCCTGCTGATCATCCCTAAAAGACTGCCATGCTTCTCCTTTGCTGATGAAGCAATGGAGGATGCATACAGGCCTGAGGCAAGATTTTGGTCAGAACTATTAAAAGATGCAATTTCTTTGAGGGATTACTTCACCCTCTCTGAGATTTGTCAGGTGAACCTGCACAGATGGCAGACTCTCAGAAGTCTTGGTGCATGAAGAAACTGGGTCACAAAGTGTCAAAATCTATCTATTGGAATCCCAAAAGAAGAACTTTTTAGCTAATTTTCTAATTATGGACTTCTCATCATCTTAGATGGAGACTTACTAGCTAGGGATTGAGGTGGCAAAAAGGAAAAGCAAGCAACATTCCCTTCCAAATTCTTGCTACAAGATAAGCTCCATCTAGATGAGCTTCCAAAAGGAAAGTCTCTACAGAGTGTTCAGAATATGATAGTGTTGCTGCTTTTCACCTCTTTGTAGCCTTCAGCTCTGTCTCTGGGGGATTACAAGTTAACAGATACTGCTATACTTCATGATAGATGGGAAAAAATAATGGAGATTCTAAAAAGTAATGTAGGAGACTGCAGTGCTAAGGCAGGATCATAAGTTGTGCATCCAGAGTTAGGGGAGTGACTAGGGAGACCTGAGCAAAATTTGATCCTAAATGTAATTAATTTTTGGATGATTACTTTCTTGGTGAAACTGATGGTCAAAAAGCTAGTTTTCAGTAAAGAACCTGAATTTATAAGGAGTTTTAGTCCCCTTTGGCCCAAATAAATCTGTACACATTTACTGGCTTGTATCTAAACATACAAATAACAGAAAAGCAGCATGTCAAGTGCTAAAAATTTAGTAGCTCCATGCTCAAATGGTCCACAATTTAATGCTGCAATCCTGCTCTGAAGTGCCTGCTACTTGGCTGATATTAAGCAGCAAATTAATAACTTAATTTCTGTGTAGTTCCCTTTCCTCTGTTTCCTCAGTCTTGTGAGAACTGTGAATCACCCTCAGACTCTCCTGATTGCAATAGGCAGTGAGTGTGTTTGTTGTCTTGCCAGACAGGACCTGAATCTATAAAGGAAGAAAAATAGGAGAAGATAAAATATAATGGAATGGGGTGCCTTTTCAAGCTGTCAATTCTTCACAAAGTAGATGTGCTCTCAAATAATTTAGGAGAAAGAACTTAATGGAATGTCATGTTTATTCATGAGGAGGTTAACCCAGCCACACGGGCAGTGACCATAACTTTTTCTGGGTATTACCAGAGCTACTGTCATGGACAGGCAGCTAAGAAACTCCTTTGTCACTGAGGTTTCAAATTCACATAGTAATTATGCATAGTCTTGTATCACTGTGGACTCTGCTAGCAGAAGAGAAGCAATAATGGTGAGTTATGGATCTAAAGAGAAGTTATCCAAGTCCATTATCTTCTGTGAGGCTCATAACAAAAGTGATTTAGCACTATTAAAAGAAATTTTAATTATGGTCTGTGGGCTGGGACTAAAAATTTAGAGCTGTTCATTCCCTTTAATCTAGAGTGTATCTTTCACTGATAAAAGAGGCTGGCACAAATTTTAAAAGTTAAATGTTGCTGAGTCCACACTTGCAGATAGTGAAGCTGCTGCTATCCTGACACACAGTTACATGCTGGAGTTAGGACATCTGCTGTGCCTTCCCTCTGCTTGTGGAGCCAAGTACCTGCAGAGCAATTGAGGGAGCTCCACATTCCACCCAGGGGTGTAGGGGCAGAGTGGCTCATGTGTCTCATTGTCATAGAATCATAGAATCATAGAATGGTTTGGGTTGGAAAGGACCTTAAAGATCACCTAGTTCCAACCCCCCTGCATGGGCAGGGACACCTCCCACCAGACCAGGCTGCTCCAAGCCCCATCCAACCTGCCCTTCAACACTGCCAGGGATGGGGCAGCCACAGCTTCTCTGGGCAACCTGGGCCAGTGTCTCACCACCCTCACACTAAAGAATTTCCTCCTAATGTCCAACCTAAATGTCCCCTCTTGAAGTCTAAAGCCATTCCTGCTCATCCCATCCCTCCCTGCCCTTGTCCAAAGTCCCTCCCCAGCTTTCCTGGAGCCCCTTCAGGCACTGAAAGGTGCTCCAAGGTCTCCCTGGAGCCTTCTCTTCTCCAGGCTCAACACCCCCAACTCTCCCAGCCTGTCTCCAGAGCAGAGCTGCTCCAGCCCTCCCATCATCTCCGTGGCCTCCTCTGGGCCTACTCCAACAGCTCCGTGTCCTTTGGGTGGATACAGGGGTATCTGCTGATCTATAAACTTACATAGACACATGGTACACATGCAAAAACTTTACTTCTAATAATAATTTCTTCCTAATATCTAATGCAAGGCACATGTAAATATTTCCTAGACTGCTGTCCAAAAAGCCCTATTCAAGATAGCTTCTTGCTGATAAAAATGGTTCAAGTTAAGACATCTGACCACAGTGTAACAGATGCAATGAGCACATTATACTTCTGCTAGGGAGTTGTGGTTATACCCAGTTTTGGGAGGGGGTGACACTGCAAGCTGCTCCAGCAAAATAGACATGACTGTATCTCAATGAAGTTGCACATTTTCACTTAGAAAAATGTACCAGCTGAGGAGAAAATGGACAGTTTGTTCATAGTGGAAAGCCAGGGGCCAAGGTGGTGCTGCAGGTAAATTGTTGTGTGTGTCAGTACCATAGTGTGAGTCAGGGATGTGCACATTCAAAATAACTAGGTCCTGATGTCATAGAAAGGATGGAAAAGAGGGAAAAGCCATTTACTGGTGGGTGAGAAGTATGATGCTTTAAATCACTATGGAATCTGACTAAAAGGATTATTTCAGATGTGTGTTTAGAATCACATTTTACCACTCTGAAACATTTTCCACATGTAGCTTTAGGGCCCTTCACCTTGAACTTGCCTATTTTGTAAAGTTGGATTGCTAGATCATAGAATCATAGAACGTATTGGGTTGGAAGGGACTTACAAAGGACCTCCAAAGGTCATCTAATCCAACCCCCCTACAATAAGCAGAGACATCTCCAACTAGATCAGGTTTCTCAGAACCCCATCAAGCCTGACCTTGAATGTCTCCACGGATGGGGCCCCCACCACCTCTCTAGGCAACCTGTTCCAGTGATCCACCACCCTCATATTACAGAACTTTTTCCTAATATCCAACCTAAATCTGCCCTTCTCTAGCTTGAAACCCTCACCCCTTGTCCTATTGTTACATGCCCTCCTGAACAGCTCCTCCCCAGCCTTCTCAGAGGCCCCTTTCAGGTATTGGAAGGTTGCTATAAGGTCCCCTCTGGAGTCTTCTCTTCTTCAGGCTGAAGATCTTGAGACCCGTAGATCGAATCCAGGTTTCCAGTACTTCCTTCACAGTAATTTGTGAATTCATCTCCTGTCCTAAACTCAGCTACAAGTTCAATAGGCAGTTTCAGGAACAAAACATTGCATTTCTCTGCTTCATTTTAAAGGGTGTGCGTAGCTTGAGAAAGACCTACTTTAAACCCAGATATATCCTGGTAATTCCAATAGACAAAGAAAAATATGAGGGACACCTGCGGAGGAAAGGAATATTCAGCAGGCCAGAGATTGAAGAGGCAGTCTCCAGAGTGGACATGTACATCAGGATAAGTGAGGATTTTCCAGGATACTTTGATGCAGTAGTCAGTGCAGGTAGGTTAATCTCTTCCATGCTATAAATCTGACTTCTAATGTCACACAAATAGATGGACTGAAACTGCTGTGCAAACAAAGCCCCTGGCAAATATTAAACTAAGGATGACAAATGGTTTGATGTTCAGCACAACAGTTTAAGCTAGCCCTTAATTGTTGTTTCCCAGTTAATTCTTGTCCCAGGAATCCAAAAGCTCTGGAGATCTGTCAGGACTGAATGACTCTGCTACGTCCACATTGTGCTTTAAGCCCACCTAGAAAGCAAACCAACTCTTGAACTCAGCAGCACACTTGTCAAGTATTGTCTCCTGTGAGGATATTAAACTGATCTGTGCTAATTGTTGGTTTCCATGCAGAGCTTAGAGGTGCTTTTGATCTAACAGCCCTAATTATCTCTGGGCAGGATAGGTGGTTTTTTTTCAGGTGTTGAAATGACAGCTGATGTGCAGTCTGGCAACATCTCACTGTAAAGAAGAGGCTGCTGCAAAGCTTTTCCTTTGTGTAGGATTCTTCTGCTTAGTAACTTGCTCAGGTTCCCCAGCCTGAAACAAGGAATGGGAGGGTGGTAGATAATTCATTCAAACAAATGTTTGCTTCTTGGTCTGTAGGAGCTGAGAACAGCAGGTGGTAGGGAAGAATCCTTTTCTAGTTCAGTCTCTGTCTGCCCTTTTCTGGAGGTGGTTTTTGTGGTTCACCATAGCGATGGGGAAATACATCATTGTGGTATGAAATACTGTATTTGTGGCTACTTTCAAGGACATATGGAGCTTACAATTTAAATAAATCAATTAAAGAAATTAAATGCACTAAACCAAACTGCAGAAGGAGAATATTTAGCTGAGTAGAGAAACTGAGATGAATTTGTGATTATTTTCTTGAATGTGCTGTTGACAAAAATGAAGATTTTTTTCTCCCAAAGAGGGGAGCTGGATGAGTTAAGAATGCATTTCTGTGCCAAATTTCTGTGATTTGTAACTTTGCACTAATGGAAGTTTGGGGTTTTTTTCCTTATGTGTCCTTTCTCACCCCCCCCCATGAAATGCACATCCCTTTCTGCAGATGACCTGGATGAGGCTTTCACAGAGCTGAGTTTCCTCGTAAAGGCATACCTGGGTTTGGAGCCACCTGTGAGTTCTGGTAGCACTCAGGACTTGGATAGCAGAGAAGGAGCAGGTACTGTGTCTGGGCACATGCTACTACTGGTTTTATCAGCAGACTATTCCTACTTATTTGTTAAAAGAATTAAAATGGGAATGATGCAACCTGTCAGACTGCTTGTCTCTGAAAACCCTATGTGCTTCTCTGTAATGGGTCTCCTGGGCCAATTCCTCCCTGGAATCTGAATCTGTGTGACCTGAGGCAGTAATATCTCTTCTGAGGATGCTTTTGGGCTGATCTCCTATTCATTCCAGATGAATCACAAGAGAGATGTATGGCCATGGATGAGAACTTTGTGCCTATCAAACTGTCATGCAGCCAGAAGGCAGCCTGGCCCTGAGGTGTTACTTTACTCTCTTCCCCAGGATAGCCAGGAGCATAGAATTGTAGAACCACAGAATGGTTGGGATTGGAAGGGACCTTAAAGATCATCTATTTCCAACCCCCCTGCATAGGCAGGGACACCTCTCACCAGACCAGGGTGCTCCAAGCCCCATCCAACCTGCCCTTGAACACTTCCAGGGATGGGGCAGCCACAGCCTCCCTGGGCAACCTGGGCCAGGGTCTCACCACCCTCACACCCAATAATTGCTTCCTAATGTCTAACCTAAATCTCCTCTCTTCCAGTTTAAAACCATTCCTTCTTGTCACATCCCTCCCTGCCCTTGCCCAAAGTCCCTGCCCAGCTTTCCTGGAGCCCCTCCAGGCACTGGAAGGTGCTCCAAGGTCTCCCTGGAGCCTTCTCTTCTCCAGGCTGAACACCTTCAACACTCTCAGCCTGTCTCCAGAGTGGAGCTGGTCCAGCCCTCTGATCATCTTCGTGGCCTCCTCTGAACTCTCTTGAGGAGCTCCATGTCCTTCATGTGCTCGGGGCTCCAGAATTGGACACAGCATCATGAAGAGGTTTATGGAAACCAGGACAATAAGATTAGTGAAGGCACTTTATAAATGCACTCTGAGTACTTTTGGGGCTACCCATTGTGGGGTAAACCCAGCTGGTCACTAGTGTGTTTAACAGAAGCCTTTTAGCCCTTGAATGACTAAGGCTGGAGACTCTTGGATCACTTCCAGCTAATCCATGTGCATGCTACTGCAAAAAGTGGTCATCCCCAACTCAACCTCTCTTGCCAGTGCCTCCAGACCTTCAAGTCTGCTCCTTGCTCCTCTCATTCATCTGATTGTGCAGCCATTTGTAAGCTGGATCAGGGAATGGTTCCATCTAAAAACTAATCTAGGAAAAAAAAACCCACCAGCTTCCATACAGTTCAGTTCCTTGATCAAACTCATGATGCAGCTGCAGAACTGGCTCGAGGAGGGAAGTTTAAGGGAAGAAGAGCTTCATGGCTGCTTGTGGGCAAAGAAGGAGGACTACTCTTGTCAGAGACAGTATAACCAAGATTAGCCTAATTTATTGTGAGAATTCAGCTGGAACCCTTGAATTTATCCCAGACAGGACAGGTCACCAGCAGGGATGAAAGCAGAATATGATCTCTAAAATACTGCAGAAAAATAAGATGTTGCACAATGTGGACTAACAAGGAACTCATTTATGTGAACTCTTTCCTCTAACTCCAAGAGCCTCCATGGTTTATGGCTGACTCGGTTAGACCTGTTGCAACTGGAGGGTTAATTAGTTTCCTAAGTAACACAGAGCCAATATTCATGACCTTCTGTGTGGCTCAGAAGGCTGCAAAAAAAAAAAAGTAGCTGAAGGGAGGGTAATAATATCTGAAAATGTTAATGAAGGATAGTGTAAAATTCATCAGTTCATCATTTCAAGTAATTTTGTATCCTGAAAGAATTAAATACTGATTTCCCAGTGGACATGCCAAAAGCTTCTACACACATTGTGGCATCTCAGTGCTACAGCAGTGGGCACCTTTCTGAAGAGTCTTATTTAATTTTAAACTATGTAGATTTTATTTTCATTTCCAGAGCTTCCCTCTTTCTTTGAAGTGAAAAAGAAGACTTTCTTGCCTTATTTACTATGGTATTGTTACTTCTGTGTCTTAAAAACACTGGAGGCATTTTGTCCTGAGAGGCAACAGTACCCACTAAACCCAGAGAGGGCAGTGACAGGACAAGGGGGACTGGTTTTAAATTGAAAGAGGGGAGATTTAGGTTGGACATCAGGAAGAAATTCTTCACTATAGGGGTGGTGAGGAACTGGAATGGGTTGCCCAGGAAGGTTGTGGAAGCCCCATCCCTGGAGGTGTTCAAGGCCAGGTTGGATGAGGCTTGTGCAGCCTGGTCTGGTGGGAGGTGTCCCTGCTCATAGCAGGGAGGTTGGAACCTGGTGATCTTTAAGGTCCCTTCCAACCTTCACCATCCTATGATTCTATGATCAGGAAAGAAGAAAAAGGGGAAGGATTAAATATAAAAAGACTCATATATAATCATGGTACTTTTGAAGATATATACATCTGTATCCAAAGTTCCTTTGAAAGACTTTGTATTCCTCAGCAGCTCTGAGTTCTTTCAGTGAGTGACTTGTCACTAGTTACAGAAACTTCATTTATAGAATTAGATTTTGGTAACTCTGCTGTCCATAAAGTAACTTTTAAATTTAATATGCGCCATTAAATTCATTTAGAGCTTCGTTTATAGGTGTTTAAATAAATTTAACTATCCTATTTCTAGAGATCAGCTCTTCTGGTGGACTGTGTGAAATTATTTAGTTTAAAAAACTTGCCCCAAGGTTGTCTTTAATATGGACATTTTTAGTAAGATAGTAGCAGGGGGAAGATTGGTTGTGTGAGATTATGATAGGTTGTTAATTCTTTTTTTAATGAACTGCTGTGCAAGATCTTTTGCTCATGTATAGAGTAAAAATACTGGGAGGAAATAGATAAGTTCTTCTTTTTAAAAACTTCTAAAAGCAGAAGTATAATGCATTTCAGAGCTGATAACACTTTGTACTTGCATTAGCAGCTTTCATCCCTGGAACTCAGTACTTTACAACTGTTAATTGCATCTCACAGCAGTCCTGGGGAGTAGGAGTTAGTGTTTGTATTTTACAAATGAGGAAGGGGACATTTATGCCAAAGACTGGTTAATTCTGATGGTGGGCACCAGAAATCCCACTGCACTTTAGGCAGCCTGCACCTCTGGAGGTTGGGCTCCACTCCTTGCTCAGTGTCCAAGTGAGTAGTTTACTGACCCTGCAACACAACCCACCAGTCTCAAGTCTCATCTCCTCTGTTCTTCACACCAGATCTTCTGGCAGCTACAAACCAGTATATAATGGCTATGCTGAGGGTCATCTGATGACTGCTGAAACTTTTTTATAAAGGCTTATGCTAAGAAAAATAACCACATTTACTCTATGAATATGCACATGGGTGAGAGACACTCTTGGGGCAGTGTCTTCTCAGCAAGTTTGCTGATGACACGAAGCTGGGAGGACTGGTTAATTCACCTGAAGGCTGTGCAGCCATCCAGCAAGATTTGGACAGGCTTGGAAAGCTGGGCAAAGAGGAATTTAATGAGGTTCAATAAAACCAAATGCAGAGTCCTGCCCCTGGGAAGAAACAACAAAATGCACCAGTACAGGCTAGGAGGTGATCTGCTAGAGAGCAGGCCCATGGAGAAGAACCTTGGAGTCCTGGTAGACAACAAGTGCTCCACGGGACAACAATGTGCCCTTGTGGCCAGGAAGGCCAATGGTATCTTGGGGTGCATTAAGAGGAGGGTCTTCAGCAGATCGAGGGAGGTTCTCCTCCCCCTCTACTCGACACTGGTGAGACCCCACTTGGAGTGTTGTGTCCAGTTCTGGGCTCTCCAGTTCAAGAGGGACAGGGATTTACTTGAGAGAGTCCAACGAAGGGCTACGAGGATGATAAAGGGACTGGAAGACCTGCCTTATGAGGAAAGGCTGAGAGACCTGGGGCTGTTTAGTCTAGAGAAGACTGAGAGGGGGGTCTAAATACATGAGGGCTGGGCATCAAGAAGGCAGAGATGACCTCTTTTCACTTGTGCCCAGTGACAGGACGAGGGGCAATGGATTCAAACTCAAACACAGGAAGTTTCATCTCAACATGAGGAAGAACTTCTTTGCTGTGAGGGTTACAGAGCACTGGAACAGGCTCCCTAGAGAGGTTGTGGAGTGTCCTTCTTTGGAGACTTTCAAGACCCAGCTGGATGCCTTTCTGAGTGATCTGCCCTAGTTTGTGATCTGCCCTTGTTTCTGTGCTGTGTGTGGTGGTGTTTTGGTTTGGTTTTATGTTTTTGCTCTGGCAGGGGGGTTGGACTCGATGATCTTTAGAGGTCCCTTCCAGCCCTAACATTCTGTGATTCTGAGATGTCTCTTTGCCTTTCATCTACCACCTTTGTATGTGACTTGTTAGGTTGTGAGCTCTCCTGCTTGGATAAGACACACACTGCAATTAAAACTTTCTTAAGATTGGATTTCTGCAAAGACTGACACGTACCAACATTTATAAGAATATTTATGTGACTTAACTGCCTATTTAGGTACCGTTTTATAGACAGGTGAAATCCCACTGGACAGAGTTTTTCACACTTGGAAAAAGAAAATGTGTTTTTTTAAAAAGTGAGTTAGTTGTGTCTTCAGCTTGCTGGCTCACGTTCATGTTGGATTCCAGCAGTGGAGCAAGTCTTTGCATTTTTGTTCACAGAAATTCAGCTAAATAAGGGAAGAAAAGGTGCCCCACCATTCCAAGAACTCTGAGAAGGTTAAATCTTTTAAGTAGGTAGGCTGTGATTAGCTTGGAGGTCATAACAGTGCATATCAGAGCATCCATAACAAAATGAGCTCATTTACATATGGTTAAGCACCTCTTCCAGGTCCATTCAATTTTTCCTAACTTCCGCTTGCTTAACTACTTAGGGAGGGTTAATTTGTTCTATCTGTGAACTTCTTGGAAGGTTTCAAAGCTTTTTGGGAACTGTGCAGTTGTTACCCTTTATAACTGTCACAGTTATCTTTTGCAAAGCCAGAACTGTGCCAAAAAGCAGCTGAGGATGGTTGCAAATGAGCAGTTTCTTTCTGCTTGCTGCAAGCAAAGTGGGGTTCAGAATATCCTAATTGTTTTTTTAAGAGTGTCTTTTCCACCCTAGGTTCAAGAATATGGCTCTTACGAGAGCAAAGATTGTCACCTGGTGGAGTTATTACTGGAACTCCTTGGTCTTCATCTGTCAATGAGTTCTTGGACTCTTCTGCCAAAAACTGTCCTGGAGGCACCTCAGATAATCTTGCTGCACAACTGAACGCTGTGGTAAGGAGCAGAAATGATAAGTTGTACTCAGAAAAATACGTGTTGGTCAGACCTTTCTCTCTCCAGAGAAAAATGGACTCTTGTTCTCTGGCTGTCTTTCATTTCATTGCTCTCTACAACTCCCCGAGAGGAGGTTGTAGTGAGGCGTGTGTTGGCCTCTTCTCCCCAGTGACCAGAGATGGGACAAGAAGAAATGGGACCAAGTTGTGCCAGGGGAGGTTCACATTGGATATTAGGAACAATTTATTCACTGAGAGAGTGGTGAGGCCTTGGAACAGGCTGCCCAGGGAGATGGTGGAGGCACTGTACCTGAAGGTGTTCAAAAAACGAGTGGACGAGGTGCTTCAGGAGATGGTTTAGTGGTCACAGGGGTGTAGGCCAGAAGGTTGGACTTGACGATCTTGAAGGTCTTTTCCAACCTTAATGATTGTATGTTTCTATGATTCTGTTATTTACTCATTGGGTAAGGAGCTGGCTGGATGGTTGCACTCCAAGAGTGGTGATCAACAGCTCGATGTCCAGATGAAGACCTGTGATGAGCGGTGGTCCTCAAGGGTCGGTACTTGGACCACTGCTGTTTGTGTGTGAGGTCAACACACTGGAGGGAAGGGATGCCATGCAGAGGGACTTTGACAGGCTTGAGAAGTGGGCTTGTGAAAACTGCATGAAGTTCAGCAAGGCCAAGTGCAAGGTCCTGCACCTGGACTGGGGCAATCCCAAACACAAATACAGGTTCAGTGAAGAATGGATTGAGAACAGTCTTGAGGAGGACTTGGGCGTGATGGTGGATGAGAAGCTCAACATGAGATGGCACCGTGTGCTGGAGCCCAGAAACCAACCGTGTCCTGGGCTGCATCAAAAGAAGGGAGGGGATTGTCTCCCTCTGCTCTGGTGAGACCCCACCTGGAGTATTGTGTCTGGTTCTGGAGCCCCCAACATAAGAGGGACATGAAGTGAGTCCAGAGAAGACCACGGAGATGATGGGAGGGCTGGAGCAGCTCTGCTCTGGAGACAGGCTGGGAGAGTTGGGGCTGTTCAGCCTGGAGAAGAGAAGGCTCCAGGGAGACCTTGGAGCACCTTCCAGTGCCTGAAGGGGCTCCAGGAAAGCTGGGGAGGAACTTTGGACAAGGGCAGGGATGGGATGAGGGGGAAGGGTTTTAAGCTGAAAGAGGGGAGATGGAGATGAGATATTAGGAAGAAATTCTTCCCTATGAGGGTGTTGAGACCCTGGCCCAGGTTGCCCAGAGAAGCTGTGGCTGCCCCATCCCTGGCAGTGTTGAAGGCCAGGTTGGATGGGGCTTGGAGCAACCTGGTCTGGTGGGAGGTGTCCCTGCCCATGCAGGGGGGGTTGGAACTGGATGATCTTTCAGGTCCCTTCCAACCCAAACCAGCCTGTGATTCTATGATACAACATTATTTACCCGTTCCCCAGAGTTCAAGGCAGATTGATGAGAATGAGGGAGGTGAACCCAGCTGAGAACACAGGTTGTCGTTTCTGCTCAATTACACACCAGAATAAATCTGTTCTGTAGTTGATTTCATCCAGTCGGTACTGGTGTAAGGCAGCTGAGTATTAGTTCTCAGTTCTCCAACAAGATATGAAAGGATCCCATTCAGAGGGAAGAGTCAGATGCAGTTAATAGGATGATGAGGATTACTTAGGAACGCCATCCTGTGGCAGTGGAAAAATGTCCTCAGCTGAGCCTTTCCGAGTGTCTGCCAGAGAGAACTGCCAGAGAGCAAATTTAAGCACATTTGTCACCTGCCTTTACTTTTTTCAATCAACAGATTCTACAATGTGCTTGGATTTCAAAGAACCTTTTGCAACTTCAGCTTCATCCCTCTTCTCTTTTTTCACTCCTTTATAGTCCTTTCCCTGAAGGCATTCCTGCTCCTTGCAGGCAGTGGGGGAGCTGGGGCTGTGGAGCAGATGTTTCTAGTGCTGTTTTTATACAACAACGACAGGAGAAAGAGAAAAAGAAAAATGAAAGCTCTAAACTTTGTTCCACTCCAGGGTGATGATGTCCCGATGATGAATGATGGCTTGGCAGGCATGACTGGCTGTACAATTTTGTCACCAGCTCTGTGCTTATAACCACCTCTGATGTTTAGGATTAGTGCTGTAGATGGCACAAAGGAACAGACACCCCCCTGCCCACCTCCATTGCCCAGGCTTTAAAAATGGTTCTCATGTTGAGGTGGAACTTCCTGTGTTCTAGTTTGCATCCATTGCCCCTTGTCCTGTCACAGGGCACGACTGAAAAGAGGTTGGTCCCTCCTTCCTGACACCCACCCTGCAGATATTTATGGACATTAATAAGATCCCCTCTCAGTCTTCTCTTCTCCAGACTAAACAGCCCCGGGTCTCTCAGCCTTTCCTCATCAGCCTTCATCATCCTCATAGCTTTAGTTGGACTCTCTCAAAATAAATCCCTTTCCTTCTTGAACTGGGGAGCCCAGAACTGGGTGCAATACTCCAGGTGAGGTCTCACCAGGGCAAAGTAGAGGGAGAGGAGAACCTCCCTTGATCTGTTGGCCACACTCTTCTTAATGCACCCCAGGATGGCATTGGCCCTCTTGGCCACATTGCTGTCCCACAGATAACTTGTTGTCCACCAGGACTCCAAGGTCCTTCTCCATGGAGCTGCCTTCTAGCAGGTCAGCTCCTGACCTGAACTGCTACATGTTGTTCCTTCCCAGGTGCAGGACCCTACACTTTCTCTTGTTGAACCTCATTAGGTTCCTCTTTGCCCAGCTCTCCAGTCTATCCAAATCTCTCTTAGGTGGAGAGAAAGGTATGAGTGTAAAATGGCTGACATAAAGAGGAAGCCTCCCACCTTTCAGGCTTCTGAAACAAAATACCTCTTTTCAAGCCATGCAGAATTAAAAAAAAACATGTCACGTGTTGCTTATTTTCATGTTCCTTCCACCCCAAGGTTTTGTTTGTTTAACGTGAGAGAGAAGCCAGAATGTTTCTTACCTTGGTGGCACTCTGCCCAGCAATTTATTTTTCTCACTTTTTATTTCATCTTCTTGGTTTTTTATTTTGAAAGTTCCCATTTTGTCAAGTCAGGGGGAAGTGGTTTTTGATGAAGGAGGCAATCATTTACCTTGGGTTTAACTTACTTAGTGGCCACAAGGCTCTTTCTTATTAGTCTCCTTGTTCAGTGCTGGTAATACCTTTTTGTAATTCACTACTCTAAATTTCCAATATATTTTTACATGCAGAGGAAGCTTTACAGCATCAGCTGAAGTGTCAACATAGTGAAATGCTCAAGGTGAAACACAGGTGCCTCTTAGACTGTATTTAATGAGAAGAATATAAATATGTCTGTGGCCTTGAAGGAAAATTTTGTCTAAACTGTTACGTTTGGGACTGCAAAAGATTTTTGTGCTTTTGGCACCCAAATAACCTGCTGTCGCTGCAGGAACCACATTCCACTGCCATCGTGTAGCCTGGAAAATGAAAAATATGAAGAAATTAATGTGAATTATCCTCAAGCAAAACAAGAAGCAGGAGCTGCTGCTCAGGGAAAGACAGGAGATCTGATTCCTTGCAGCCTGATGCTTTGTGAGGTGAAAGAGACCTGGGGGTCCTGGTAGACAGGAGGATGACCATGAGCCAGCAATGTGCCCTTGTGGCCAAGAAGGCCAATGGTATCCTGGGGTGCATTAGAAAGGGTGTGGTTAGTAGGTCAAGAGAGGTTCTCCTCCCCCTCTATTCTGCATTGGTGAGGCCACGTCTGGAGTATTGTGTCCAGTTCTGGGCCCCTCAGTTCAAGAAGGACAGGGAACTGCTTGAAAGAGTCCAGCACAGAGCCACAAAGATGATGAAGGGAGTGGAACATCTCCCTTATGAGGAAAGGCTGAGGGAGCTGGGTCTCTTTAGCTTGGAAAAAAGGAGGCTGAGGGGTGACCTCATCAATGTTTACAAATATGTAAGGGGTGAGTGTCAGGGAGATGGAGTTAGGCTCTTCTCAGTGATGACCAGTGATAGGACAAGGGGTAATGGGTGTAAATTGGAGCATAGGAGGTTCAAGGTGAATATCAGAAAAAACTTTTTTACTGTGAGAGTGACAGAGCACTGGAACAGGCTGCCCAGGGAGGTTGTGGAGTCTCCTTCGCTGGAGACATTCAAAACCCACCTGGACAAGTTCCTATGTGATGTGCTCTAGGTGACCCTGCTCTGGCAGGGGGGTTGGACTAGATGATCTTTCGAGGTCCCTTCCAACCCCTAGGATTCTATGATTGTATGATTCTATGCCAACCCGGCACTGATTTTGTGTGGCTGTAATTAACTCTATGAGGGATGAACAGAATGGATCTGCACCTGTAGTCTACACAGAAAAAAGGATCAGAATTATATATTCACAGCATCACAGAGTGATTGAGGCTGGAACAGACCTCTGAGATCATCAAGTCCAGCCTATGACCAACACCACCACATCAGCTATACCAGGGCACTCAGTGCCACATCCAGCCTTGCCTTGAACACCTCCAGGGATGGTGACTCCACCACTTCCCTGGGCAGCCCATTCCCATGTCTGATCACCTTTCCATGAGCAAGTGCTTCCTGATATCCAACCTAAACCTCCCCTGGTGCAGCTTCAGGCCAGGCCCTCTCATCCTGTCACTGGTTGCCTGGGAGAAGAGCCCGACCCCACCTGCCTACAACCTCCCTTCAGGGAGTTGTAGAGAGTGATGAGGTCCCCCCTGAGTCTCCTCTTCTCCAGGATAAACAACCCCTGGCTCATGGTCAACCAGTTGTCAACCAGCACCCCCAGGTCCCTCTCTGCTGGGCTGCTCTCCAGCCACTCTTCCCCCACCTGTGGTGCTACAGGGGGTTATTGTGGCCAAAGTGCAGGACCCTGCACTTGGTCTTGTTGAACCTCAACAAATTAACAATTTACCAAAAGAAAGCAAAAAAACCCCCATAACCTCAGTGAGCATCTAAGCAGAACCTTCCTTAGCATGAACAGTGAAGGAAAGTGGAGGAATTCCCAGTAGTTATAACGTGGGTGTTCAGCAGATTAACTCTACCCCCTTTCATTGCTCATACTGTGACAAAACATCTCTGTTACCCACATGTGTTTTAGCTATGAAATTCATAACTATTAATGGCTGTCATCTGATAACAAAGCAGGATTTAATGACTTTGCTCTGTGATTTACATTGTATTTTTTTAAGCACACTGGAGTGCTGGATTTGTCTGACCTGAGAAATTACATTGTCCTACAGCACATGTTAATTAACACGCCCTTAAAACTCAGGGCCACATTTTCCAGTCTGCTGAGATCCTAATGTGTTCATTGAACAAAGTCATTTGCACCTACTTCAATTCACAAAAGGTAATTCCTACTCTGAGGGTGGGAATATTGGTTGACATAGTGTTGATAAGGCAGGTTTACTGCATTGCTGGGGCAAGGAGACAAGGACAGTGTGTTTTGATGTAGCAGAGGCAACTTCTTCTGTATTCAGCCCCTTGGTGGTGAAAAGAAGCCTAAGATGACAAGCTTGGCTGGAATTATTCCTTCTCTGACATATTAAGAGGTTGGGAGAGGTGGGCTCATGAAAACTGCATGAAGTTCAACAAGGCCAAGTGCAAGGTCCTGCAGCTGGGCCGGGGCAATGTGAAGCACAAATCCAGGCTGGGTGAAGAATGGATTGAGAACAGCCTGGAGGAGAAGGACTTGGGGGTGATGGTGGATGAGAAGCTCAACATGAGCTGGCACCTTGTGCTGGAGCCCAGAAACCAACTGTGTCCTGGGCTGCAGGAAAAGAAGCGTGGCCAGTTGGCCAGGGAGGGGATTGTCCCCGTTTACTTGGCTCTGGTGAGACCCCACCTGGAGAACTGTGTTTGGTTCTGGAGCCCCCAACATAAGAAGGACATGGAGCTCCTGGAGCAAGTCCAGAGGAGGCCACAGAGATGATGGGAGGGCTGGAGCAGCCCTGCTCTGGAGATAGACTGGGAGAGTTGGGGGTGTTCAGCCTGGAGAAGAGAAGGCTCCAGGGAGACCTTGGAGCACCTTCCAGTCTCCAGAAAAGCTGGGGAGGGACTTTGGAGAAGGGCTTGTAATGACAAGACAAGGGGTAATTGTTTAAAACTGGAAGAGGGGAGATTTAGGTTGGACATTAGGAGGAAATTCTTCCTTGTCTGAGGGTGGTGAGAGCCTGGCCCAGGCTGCCCAGAGAAGCTGTGGCTGCCCCATCCCTGGCAGTGTTGAAGGGCAGGTTGGATGGGGCTTGGAGCAACCTGGTCTGGTGGGAGGTGTCCCTGCCCATGGCAGGGGGGTTGGAACTCAATGATCTTTAAGGTCCCTTCCAACCCAAACCATTCTGTGATACGATTCTAGGAGAAGTGGTTCTCTGCAGATACTCTTTCCTGGCTACATCCTGGCACATTTTAACTACTATGAAGAAATGGAGCTTCACTGGAGATAATCATCTTCATTTTTCAAAGTCAGCAAGACTTCAGACCACAGTTTAGTTTGTGTCGATTGGTGAACCATATTTAGCCCTGTTTCAGCTATAATATAGCTCTGCTCTTTTCCCAGAAGATATAAATCTTAGCAAAAGAGAGGAATGTCATGGCCAGTGAAGTTACCATCCATACTCTTAGGTTGCTGTCTACAAAAGTTGGTTCTATTTCTTTCTCAGGAAGAAGCTTCTCTCCAGAGGCGTCACTCTGCAGCACGTCAGGCTCTGTCAGAGAAGACCCCTAGTGCTTATGTCCAGCTGTTTCAAAGGTAACGTAGAGTGACTCCAGCCAAGCCCTTTGCAATAAAGTGAAAAATGCCTGTTTAAGTTTTCTTCTCCACTGCTCTTCAGGATGAATGATTAGAAACCGTCAGGGATTGCAGATCTCCCAGACAACTCTCCTTTCTATCACTCTGAAATCTAGCCCTAGATTGAGGCCTAGATCTTCCCTTCAGGGAAGTGGTGGAGGCACCATCCCTGGATGTGTTCAAGGCAAGGCTGGATGTGGCACTTAGTGCCATGGTCTAGATGGTGTGGTGGTGTTGGTCATAGGCTGGACTTGATGATCTCAAAGGTCTTTTCCAGCCTTGGTGATTCTGTGTGTGATTCTGTGTGTGTGATCTCACACACCACCTGCCTTTTGACTTGGGAGTGCAGCAGGCCCAAAACATGTAGGAAACATGTATGAGGCAGAGCCATCCGCAGGGAACTTTCTCTAAAACAAGGAAATTATTATATGCTTCTTCTCTGAGAGGGCAGAAATAGGCCCAGTCCTGTTCAACATCTTTATTGATGACCTGGATGTGGGGATTGAGTCCACCCTCAGTAAATTCACAGATGACACCAAGCTGGGGGGGAGTGTTGATCTGCCAGAGGGTAGGAAGAGGCTGCAGGAGGACCTGGACAGGCTGGATCGATGGGCCGAGGCCAACGGCATGAAATTCAACAAGACCAAGTGCAGGGTCCTGCACTTTGGCCACAATAACCCCCTGTAGCACCACAGGCTGGGGGAAGAGTGGCTGGAGAGCAGCCCAGCAGAGAGGGACCTGGGAGTGCTGGTGGACAGCTGGTTGAACATGAGCCAGCAGTGTGCCCAGGTGGCCCGGAAGGCCAATGGCATCCTGGCTTGGATCAGGAATAGTGTGGCCAGCAGGAGCAGGGATGTGATTCTCCCCCTGTGCTCAGCACTGGTGAGGCCTCACCTCGAGTCCTGTGTGCAGCTCTGGGCCCCTCACTTCAAGAAGGACATTGAGGTGCTGGAGCAGGTCCAGAGGAGAGCAACGAGGTGGTGAAAGGACTGGAGGGAAAGTCTTATAGGGAGAGGCTGAGGGAGCTGGGGTTGTTTAGTCTGGAGAAGAGGAGACTCAGGGGGGACCTCATCACTCTCTTCAGCTACCTGAAGGGAGGTTGTAGTCAGGTGGGGGCTGGGCTCTTTTTCTAGGCAACCAGTGACAGGACAAGAGGGCACAGCCTGAAGCTGCTCCAGGGGAGGTTTAGGTTGGATATTAGGAAGCACTTCCTCATGGAGAGGGTGATTAGACATTGGAATGGACTGTCCAGGGAAGTGGTGGAGGCACCATCCCTGGAGGTGTTCAAGGCAAGGCTGGATGTGGCACTTAGTGCCATGGTCTAGATGGTGTGGTGGTGTTGGTCATAGGCTGGACTTGATGATCTTAAAGGTCTTTTCCAGCCTTGGTGATTCTGTGATTCTGTGTAAAAGGATCACTTTTCAAGTCCCTGGCATGTTTTTGAGCACTGCTAGTTATTAGTGATTGGGAAGTCACCCCCTGTTTGTGGCAGTCCATCTTCTGTGGATATCTCTATTTAAAGTACCATTTCTGCAAGCTGATTCCACTTCCTAATCTTTCTGGTTTTGTTTAATTATGATGGTTTTATTTTTCTTTAATCTTCCTTCTACTTGCTCATAGTCGCAGCCCTGCCAAAAGAAAAAAAAAATGGTGTTAAAAGTCTATAAATCTCAATGTACCTTCTTAGATTGATCTTTTGTGGCACTGCTGCCTTCCTCTGGTGTAAATCTTCCTAATCTAAATTCCTCTCTGCTTGCTTTTCCTACCTGCCATGAAAAGGCTCACAGTGTTGACATTTAAAGTAGCACATGGGTCTGTAAATCAGCAGTCATCAGAAGGAACAGAAAAGTTCACACCTTTCAGTTCATTTCAGGCCTGTACAAATGGCACACACCAGAGGTGTTGATGAAAATCAGTCCAATGACAAAGTCTGGAACTGACTATTAAAAAAAAGAAAAAGAAGGAAAAAAAACCCTGACTGAATTAAACTGTCCCTAGAAAACCAAGGACAGGAGGTTACAGGCAGAGGTGAGTTTCCAAATCTTTACTTAAAGAGAAGGTTTCTTTCAAGTAGCTGATTCATTCATTTTGAATTATTTTGAAACGAGAAGAAAAATGGAAAGGAGTGTTTTCATTTGCTAGATGTTTCAGGTTTGATTTAGTGTTGCAGTGTGAACTGTTCATCTGAGCCTACCTTAGTCTGTAGCTCTTTGCTCCCTCCATTCCTCAACACTCCTTTGCTGGGAGCTGATTTTGGGCTTAAGGATCAAGCTGCTTTGGCTGAGCTGTCAGGCAGGTGAGAGAAAATCCTGTCAGCCCCAATCAGCATTTGCAATTACCAGGCCCCAAGGGCTGGATGCACTCAGCAAGAGGAGACAACGCCCCATTCCATCCAGGAGGTGAAGTCAAGAGGTGCCATAAATCACTAAAAATGGTGAAATTCTGAGAGAAAACTTGAATCCTGAAATGTAGGCCTTAGAAAGGGGAGAACCTTGTAGGTCATGTAGCCCAGTCTGGCAGCCAGTGTGTGTTTTTTCTGTTGTTTAAACAGAATCAAGTTTTAAATAGCCATAAGAAAGAGGCTTTCACCTTGGAAAAGCTCACCTAGGGTTTGATGGGTCTTGCTTTCAATATAGAACTATCGACCTGGGTCATGAGTAGCTTAAAAGGTTATTGCAGGTCATCTTAGCTGTGGTAACCTTCTTTGTGGACACTCTTAGGAAATGTAAGGTGATGTGGCTTTCTTTAGCTTTTGTCAGGGGCTAAGCAAGGAATTTATCCAGAGATTGTGCAACTGAGACAACACAAAGGAATTAATTGTGTTGTTATTCATAGTAATATCAGCAGCAGCATCCATAGGTTTTTCGGGTAGTTTGACATCTTCTTTTGTACTTTTCCCTGGTTCTTATTCAAACTATATATATTGTAATTTCTTTTTATCTTTCTCTGTAAGTCTATGCTTAGTAAATTCAGTAGGGTTACTATAAAGTCTCTCTAATTTGTTAATTAACTCTCAAAATGGATCAGCCCACAGTATTTCAAGTGTCCCTGTAAGTGCTGGCAAAGAAGACACTGTGGCCTTCATCTGAGGCACCACAATTCATTGTCTCTGCATATGTTGCTCCAAAATTGCACCCATCTTTTCATGCAGCCATTATTGCATTAGATACCCAGATCCAACATCTCATCTCAGTGTTCTGTGTAGATCTGTCTCAGCTTTGTTGCTTCCCTGATTTCTCTCTTCTATGGCATATCCATGTTTTAAGTGATTGTCTTTCAAGCTGTGTTTTATAGGGATGGTTTTATTCTCTTCTTGTTTGACAACATAAATAGGACAAGTCAAGGGTGGTGAGATGCTGGAACAGGTTGCCCAGAGAAGATGTGGAAGCTCCATCCCTGGAAGTGACAAGGGCAGGTTGGATGGGGCTTGGAGCAACCTGGTCTAGTGGGAGGTGTCCCTGCCCATGCAGGGGGGTTGGAACTCAATGATCTTTAAGGTCCCTTCACCATTCTGTGATTCTATACTTGTTTAAAATGCTTTTTAAAAACTCTTCCTGTCTGTTCTTGCTTTGATCTTATCAGCTTTGTTCTGATGAATTTTTATTTGGAACATGATGAACCTTTCTTTTATTTTCATTGTCAGCAGCAGTGCATAAATGTACTTTGTCCACTTTATCAGTCTGCTCTTCATGCAAAAATCTTGTTTCTTTCACTGGCAACATATCCAGCCTCACACAGGCTTTTAGCTGATGAATCTTGAGATAGTAACTGGGGAAAATTGCTACTCTAGAAGAGCTGAGAGAAAAGAATATGCATCCCTGCTTCAGTTATTCCAAAGAAGAGCCTCATTTTTGTCCTAACAGTGGAGCTGGAATTGACCGAAGGTGTGTGCACCCGTGTCTGTGAGAAGTACGGGGTCTGGTCTTATTCAACATCTTCATCAGAGACCTGGATGAGGGGACAGGGTGTATCCTCAGCAGGTTCCCTGATGATACCAAACTGGGAGGGGTGGTGACACTCCAGAGGGCTGTGCTGCTATCCAGTGTGACTTGGACAGGCTGGAGAGCTGGGCAGAGAGGAACCTCATGAGGTTCTACAAGGACACGTGTAGGGTCCTGCATCTGGGGAAGAACAACCCCAGGCACCAGTATAGGTTAGGGGTGGAGCTGCTGGAAAGCAGCTCTGAGGAGAAGGATCTGGGAGTCCTGGGAGACAGTAAATGATCCAGGAGCCAGGAATGTGCCCTTGTGGCCAAGGAGGCCAATGGAATCCTGGGGTGCGTGAGGAAGAGTGTGGCCAGGAGGTGGAGAGAGGTCATTCTCCCCCTCTACTCTGCCCTGCTGAGGCCCCATCTGGAGAAGTGGGACCAGTTCTGGGCTCCCCAGTTCAAGAGAGACAGGGAACTGCTGGAGAGAGTCCAGGGAGGGCAACAAAGGTGACTGGGGGGTTGGAGCATCTCCCTGATGAGGAAAGGCTGAGAGAGCTGGGGCTGATCAGCCTGGAGAGGAGAAGGCTGAGGAGAGACCTTCTGAATGCCTCCAAGTATCTCAGGGTGGGTGCAGGGAGGATGGAGCCAGACTCTGCTCAGTAGTGCCCAGGGACAGGACCAGGGGCAACGGGCACAAGCTGGAACATGGGAAGTGCCACTGAAAGATGAGGAGAAACTTCTTTGCTGTGAGGGTGACAGAGCCCTGGGACAGGCTGCCCAGGAGGGGTGTGCAGTCCCCTTCTCTGGAGATACTAAAATCCCACCTGGATGCAGTTCTGTGGAATGTGCTCCAGGGGATCCTGCTCTAGCAGGGAGGTTGGACTGGATGATCTCTAGAGGTCCCTTCCAACTCCCATGATTCTGTGATTCTGTGAAGCCAGCACCCATTTTGTTCTGTCTGTTCTCCCCCTGGGGAGATGACATCTTGGAGCACAGTTGGTTACACAGAGAGAGGGAGGTTCATAAAAGCAGATTAATTTCAAATTCCTTTGGGATAGACATGAAGAAGGTCCACGTTTGGCACTTTGGATGGAACTGGTATGGAATGAAACTGTTCCACTGCTGGCACTGCAAGTAACATAAGCACTTTAAAAAGTAATTGATTATAACTTTAAAAGAAGACAGTTGTGTAATATACAGGTAATTAACTATGTATATTCTTAGCACATAGAAATATCACTAAGATTAGCTGGAAGTTTCTACAATTAGCTGGAAGTTTCCTTTGCTTGAAAGGAAGATTTATTTTGTAGTTGTTGGAGTAAATTTTAATTGTGTAAACGACACAAGTAGCTCCAGTAAAGCCCTCTTTTATTTGAGGATTTGTATCCTCATTTCTGTAATTGAAAAGACTCTTTTCTGTGTCCAGACACTTTTTGTCACACAATGAAGAAGAATTCAGTCACTTTAGTCTGTTTTTCACTGGCAGGGCTGGCTCCTACACACCTGCCCCTTCCTTTTCTTCCATGGCCCCTTCTGTGCTGCCACTGGCTCCAATGTCTTACAGCTCTGTGAAGGATTGAAGAAAAGGTACAGATCAGGTTTTGCCAAACAAAAAGGTTGCTTTTTTTGTCAGCCAGACCAATTTCTCTCAGCCTTTGGAGAATCACTTGTGCTGGCATCGAGCTGGGAGAGGACTGGGAGTGGAAAAAGGTGTCTGGGGACCAGAAAGGGCAGAGGACAGAGACAGCTCTGCTGGCTTTTAGGCTGCTCTGCTAACTCTACTTCAGTTAAGAGTGAACCTCAATTCTATTAAAAACATGATGCCAGAAATTATATTTATGCCAAAAAGTTCCTAAGGCACTAGAGGTTTTGAATTTCTTGTGTACCTGTAAATATTAAAAGATTCTTCAGTGCTTCATCTCATCGTTGCACGTTTTAATCCAAACTGAAAGCTATCCCTCAGTTTTCCTGAGTATGTGTTAGAAAATTTTGAAAGTGGTGTCACACAAGAATCTAACCTATTTTATTTATTGCAACCCCCCCCAGGGTTATCTTCATAAATTTAGATTCTTAAATCCAAATTGCTGGAAAGCTGGCCTCTTTGGTTTTTTGCCTGTGGCTGTGTGCAGGTGTAATTAAAGTCATTTTGATGTCTCATTGCTGAATGTTATGTATGGGCAACGTTCAGTGGTTTGTTCTGAATAATTTCACCAGTTGTCTGAGTGTCTGAGGGTAACAGATAAGGGGCTGGGTTGAAGGCTCATTCAGATCAGGCCTTTAGCTAATGTTTGCCTTCTTGATTTTTGTCTTAAATGTTGCTGAAAGAACTGGAGTAAGCAAGAGCAGACATCACTGAGAGGAGAATTTATAACCTGCAGTCTTGCTTTTCTGAGTTGGAAGAAATCCAAACACTTTAGGGTTTCACTGGACCCCTTTGCCAGAACTGGGAAGAGAGAAGGTCCATGGTCTACCTGTGGTGGAGACACTCTCTTCAGGATGGATTTTCTTGCTGTGAGCATAAAATTTGCATGCGTGTGGTTACATGCATGTCTTGCAGACCCTCCTGTCTAGTCAACCTCTGACTTCAATGTCATTTTGCTTTTCAGTTCTACTTCTATGCCCCTCTTCATGACCAAACTAGGACATTGTTCTGAACTACGTGGGTTTGCCTTTTCACAGGTGCTGTTCAACTTCTCCAGGCTGTTTTCCTTTTTTTTTTTTTTTTTAAATTCCTGAGCTGAAGCATCCTGGTGCAATTTGAACTACACTCTGAGCCTAAACACCTATAATGACAGCACCAGACTTGAGAGGCAATGTGAAAATGACATTTAGTGCAGAGATAGAAGGTGAAAAAACATCCCTCTAACACCTTGCAATATGCATATTTTTCTTAGATGTCGGGCATGGTGTTTTAATTTTATTTATCAACTGAGATGTAGCTTCTGAGAGGGGATTCCAGGTTCCAAATCCAAACCTTTCCTCTGGGAAGTAGAGTTGATTTCCCTGTGGTGCCCCAGTCCTTGGAGGGGTGGCCTTGAATCCTGTCTTCAGATTTCTGCTTTGTCTCCTTAAAGCCTCTCTTGTCAGACTGTGTATTTCTGTGCTACATATTGAACTGAATTCTTAACTCAGGGGTTTTTTTTGTATTTTTCTTTTTATTTTTCATGTTTTTTAAATCCATGATGTGGATTTACAAGAAGTGGCTTCTGAGCACACTGAGCTCTGGGAGCCATTAATGGAATTGGATCCTTTCTCCTATGTAATTGGTTCAGATTTTGATCTGAGCTGATAAGGAACAAACACTGTTACCAGCTGGTGGTTGCTTGACAGTGAAACAATAACAGCTTGAGGCCTTTCCACGAGGGAAGCTTTATTTATAGGTATTAATAAGAAGAAACTAAAGAAAGGGAGAATTAAAGATGAAGGGTAGTAAAACCTTGCTTGCAATGCACAGTGTCTTGGGCTAGGGACTGCTTTCTGAGGAGGAGTGGGGAAAGCCTCATCCCTCAAGCACCAGAAGACCCACAGGAGGGAACAGTCCTGCTGTGGCAAGATGAGGAGGCACAAAAAGTCAGTTTGAGATTCCAGCCTCTCTGTTCCCTCTGGGAAAGCAGCAGCAGTGTACTTGTTGCCTTACTGTCCTATGGGTATGAGTGAGGGCTTGATGAAGAACTAAACAGTTTGGGGTTGTTTTTTTCCCCCCCAACTGTAGCAATGACTCTTCAGAAAAGTTATTAACCCTCCTTAAAGTCATAGCTTCTCCCTGCAGCAAGAATCCAGCAGTTGCCACTGCAGTTAAAAATGTTTTGGACAAGCCTCCTAAAGAAACTAGAAAATGGCACACACACAGGCCCTTAAAAATAATCATAGAATGGTTTGGGTTGGAAGGGGCCTTAAAGATCATCTAGATCAAATTCCTTGAGAGTTCAGTTGAGGTTTGCCAGTGGGATGGCTTTGGTACAGGGGGTAGATGTGTGGAATCTTCCAAGAGTTACAATTTTCAGTTCAGCATTTCATGAATCATAGAATCATAGAATGGTTGGGTTAAAAATCATCCAGTCCCAACCCCCCTGCATGGGCAGGGACACCTCCCACCAGACCAGGTTGCTCCAAGCCCCATCCAACCTGCCCTTCAACACTGCCAGGGATGGGGCAGCCACAGCTTCTCTGGCCAACCTGGGCCAGGCTCTCACCACCCTCACAGCCAAGAATTTCTTTCTAATGTCTGACCTAAATCTCCCCTCTTCCAGATTAAAGCCATTCCCCCTTGTCTTGTCACTACATGTCCTTGTAAAAAGTCCCTCCCCAGTTTTCTTGTAGGCCACCCTTGAAGGGCCCCTTGTGTTTGGCAGTCTCCAGTGCTGCAGCTCTGTGGTTTTAGCTCTGAGTTTTGAGTCTATAAATAAAGTGGTGTCAATACTGCCTTTTTTTAGGTGCTCTGCATGGCAGTGAAGATGAAACTTCTCATCTTGTGAGTTAGTCACAAGGGTTGGGATTAACCTCACCCAATTTTGGGTGTCTTTCAGAAAAAATTCTATCTGAACAAGTTGCCCCAACTGCTTATTGCTGCTTCTTTCCCACTGGAGATAACACTCCCCTTCATCTAAACAGGTCCTGTGAACTGCCAAAGCACTGCTTGTGCTATCACAGGATATAAATGCATGTAACCAGCAGCTTATTTTCTTTTTTTGTACCATTTTAGGAACCTGGCAGTCACTCCTGCACCGAGCAGCTCCCGTCAGCCATTACTGGAACCAACACTACCTGCTTCTCTGCTCTCAGATGGAAGGAACATCACCCAAGACCAGAGCTTCCCCCTGACCAGCCCACAGAGCCGGTGAGTTCAGCTTCTGAGACAGCAGATGGGGTGGAATGAAGGTGAATGCTGCAACGTGCAAGATCTAAAACCATTTCCCAAACGACTGCAGTTGTCTCCTCTGTTACACCAACAGCCTGATTAAACACGTGTCGCTGCAGCATAAACTGTTGTCATTCATGGCAATGGTCTCATTTAGACACCATAACTCACCCACACAGAAAGGGAACTTTTAGAGCTTTGCTTCAAGAGGACGTTTGAAGGGAAAAAGTTGCTGAAAGAAACTTGGTCCAGGTACAGGAAAAGAGAACTTGAGTGCTAAATATGGTTTTTAAACAAATTTGCCGGATATTGCTATCAGAATTATTTCTCATTCTCTCTTTAGAGGGTTGCTATAGTTACTGTTGGATACCATTTGGGAGGCTCTGGGTGATATCAAGATCTTTAAATTCATATCTTACCCCTGACAACAGCAGACCCCATCAGGATACTGATCTCTGCAGTACCTTTGCATCCTCTTACTAATTCAGCCATTGCTGCCATGCTCCGTATCTTCTCCAGCATCTCTGCTCCTGAGTGATGAACTTCCCCATTTATTTGTACCACAGCTAAACAGGTTCTGAGGTATGGGAAGGAGACAACTCCTGTCTCACCTGAAGCTTCTAGAGAGGTGAGGATAGAAGAAGATTTGAAGAGGCTACATTTTCAGTGTCTTTTAGGACTTCAGCTATGAAATGAGCTGCTGGAAAGCAGCCCTGAGGAGAAGGATCTGGGAGTCCTGGGAGACAGTAAATGATCCATGACCCAGGAATGTGCCCTTGTGGCCAAGGAGGCCAATGGAATCCTGGGGTGCTTGAGGAAGAGTGTGGCCAGGAGGTGGAGAGAGGTCATTCTCCCCCTCTACTCTGCCCTGCTGAGGCCACAGCTGGAGAAGTTGAACCAGTTCTGGGCTCCCCAGTTCAAGAGAGACAGGGAACTGCTGGAGAGAGTCCAGGGAGGGCAACAAAGATGGTTGGGGGGTTGGAGCATCTCCCTGATGAGGAAAGGCTGAGAGAGCTGGGGCTGATCAGCCTGGAGAGGAGAAGGCTGAGGGGAGACCTTCTGAATGCCTCCAAGTATCTCGGGTGGGTGCAGGGAGGATGGAGCCAGACTCTGCTCAGTAGTGCCCAGGGACAGGACCAGGGGCAACGGGCACAAGCTGGAACATGGGAAGTGCCACTGAAATCTGAGGAGAAACTTCTTTGCTGTGAGGGTGACAGAGCCCTGGGACAGGCTGCCCAGGGAGGTGGTGGAGTCCCCTTCTCTGGAGATACTAAAATCCCACCTGGATGCAGTTCTGTGGAATGTGCTCCAGGGGATCCTGCTCTAGCAGGGGGGTTGGACTGGATGATCTCTAGAGGTTCCTTCCAACTCCCATGATTCTGTGATTGTGTATTTTCCTGACTTGCTCTTGCAGGTCCACACTGCCCCTCACAAGAAGGCTGTGACTTACTCTCATGATCCTGTTTCATAAGCACACCTGAGTTCTGGCTGCCAACAACCCTGCCTGCTGTTGTGGCAAGTGACATTGTGGCCTTTCTATGCAGTATCCTGGATAACTTTTATCTTCCTCTCTTCTGGCCATCTGCTGTGATCTCCTGCCCAGATGGGATACACAGAAGCAGCCAGATGCCACCCAGCACCACCTAGTGAAGCAGAACACCACAGATTCCCCATCCACCTAGGGAATAGGTGTGTGCTTGTAGCCATGTTCTGCTCACTCTTTGGAACCTCCCACAAAGCTCATCTGAAAGCTGCACCTCAAACTGAGCTGATGTTTGTGCCATATGGCTCTTGGTGAACTTGAGTTTGATCATAGGTTCAAACCCTTATCTGGTACCTTGTCCTCAATCCATACAAACTGAGGTACCCTTCCTGCTATATTGAAACATACCATACCATGGATTTTTCACATCTTTTAAATATCACTGAGAAATAGAGCATAGAATCAATCACAGAATCCTAGAATCACAGAATGGTGAAGGTTGGAAGGGACCTTAAAGATCATCAGGTTCCAACCCCCCTGCTATGAGCAGGGACACCTCCCACCAGACCAGGCTGCACAAGCCTCATCCAACCTGGCCTTGAACACCTCCAGGGAGGGGGCAGCCACAGCCTCCCTGGGCAACCTGTTCCAGTGCCTCACTGCCCTCATGGGGAAGGATTTCTCCCCGATGTCCAACCTCAATCTCCCCTCTTCCAGTTTAAAACCCTTCCCCCTTGTCTTTATTAAGCTTTTAACCCATTCTCTATATTCCCCATCCGGTGAGCAGAATTCTTCCCTAAACTTGCCACCAAAAAAAAAAAAATCTCAGTGTTCCTTTTATATCCTAGACAAACTGCCAGTTCCTTCTCCGTGATGTACTACCTGCCACTGTAATTACCAGTAGTTAATTAGCATGCTATAAAAAGGTTGAAGCCCTGGGCCTCTGCAGATTCATTTGTCCTGAGTGTTTGTGGCACCGCGGAGCGCGCTGAAGGGGAACGGAGCGAGGGCAGGAAAGGAACCAAGTGTGTAATAGGTTGCAGAGGGATTATGCATCATCTGTCCTTACCAGCAAGAGGCAGGACCTATAACTCAAAGGAGTGTGAAGATATGATGAGTTGGAAAGGTCTTACCCTTCACATATGGGAAGGAACACGTCTTTCCACTCCACCACGCTTGGGTGTTTCGACTTTCGCAGTGTTTTCATTTAGCACTTGTAATAACACGGTGGAAAAACAACTGTGAGGAGAGAGAAAAGGCAAACTGCTCATCTGATTCATTTCCTGGGCATGCAGCACAGCCTGCAGCAAAATTGGGTAGAGTCATGTTGTCACATCCTTTTGCAAGGGGACCAGGGAGAGGTTGGAAGAAACTTGCTTATAGGCGTGATGGATGGAAATGTTTTTGTGTAGATGCATTTGAAATATTGGTGAGACAAAGCCCACATTTCTGGAGTATTGTAGTACAGCCTGTAGTGATTTTTTTTTTTTACTGTTGAAGTGGTTTCATATTTTCTTTTCCTTTCTCTCCAATTTTATGCTTGCAACATTTGGAATGGAAGAAAGAGTCAACTAAAACAAACCAACAAGGGGTAAGAACATGAATGTGTTCCTCTCCAGGCACAGCCAATGAAGGACATATTGTTTCCCAAAATCAGGGACTGCAGATTAGTCTGATATCTCCCTGGTCAACACTGTGTCAAGGTCCAAGGTTTTTTGCATTGTTTCTTAAATCTGGCAGATGTTATTTGAGCTTGAGCTGTGGTGGAAACAACATCATGATTCTTCAGGTCACTAACATTTGTTGGATTCAAGTCCTTGCAGTTGTCCTGCTCTCAAGTAAAACAGATGATCTTGACTGCATTTACTCCAGGCTGAAAATTAAAAGTTTCATTTGGACATCTGCCCACTGACCTGCAGTTTTCAGCAGGACAGTTTCTAATGACATCCATGGCTTCTTTTCATTGCAAAGACCATAACAATGGTCTTCTCCTTAGAAGTCACCTATGATGATGATCTAGTCTTTCCTAATTTCATAGAATCATAGAGTCATGGAATGGTTTGCTTTGGAAGAGACCTTAAAGATCATTGAGTTCCAACCCCCTGCATAGGCAGGGACACCTCCCACCAGACCAGGTTGCTCCAAGCTCCATCCAACCTGCCCTTCAACACTGCCAGGGATGGGGCAGCCACAGCTTCTCTGGCCAACCTGGGCCAGGCTCTCCCCACCCTCACACTAATAATCTAAACAGGATCTGGATCAGTCCAGTGCTTCACTCCTCAGCTCATTACTAACATTGTTTGTATTTAGCTGAATCCACACAGAATCCATCCATCTCATTACTCCATGGGGTAACACTGGGGGTTTTTTTTAAGCTTCCTATTTTTCATTTCTTTTCCATTTAGCTGACTGGGAAATGTGACTAGAGGGAACACATGCCTGCTTCACCTCTAATAGTTCTCTTTCCTGTGCTGAAGCTGTCAGGGAAGGACCACAGAGAGATTATTCAACTCCTTTACAGGTCATCTGGCAAAAGCACAAAGGAGAAGTAGGTTCTCAGCTCCTCTACCCCAACCCTCCCAAATACCCTGGACATCCAGATGGCAGAGGCTTCATCAACTCTAGTTTTCCCACTTATTTTTGATGTTATTCTCACTTAATCAAGTGAGATTGAAAGAAAACCTTGAGATTAAGAAACCTTAATCAAATTAAGCATTTCCTATGCCACTTGAACTGGGAAAACCTGGGTACCTGCCTTCCCTTTCCACCCTGCCAAGTGGGATGGAAATTATCTCCCACAGTTTACCTTGTCTTCTGCCCTGTAGGAAAGGGACAGCTGGGGAGAAAGGCAATGGAGATGAGCACCTCAGGATGCTGGATTTGAACAGATGATCTACAGGGGGTTAATTCTAACTATATCATATCTATCCTTAGCCTTTATCTGTAGGCAAATGTGGGACTATGAAGCACAAGCAGCCTTTTAGAAATGGGAGTGGATGGTGGTGGTGAGTCCAAGCTGCTGTTTGTGCTGAGCCTGGATTTATTTATACTGCTTCCTCACTAGGGAAGGAGGAGGAGCAGGCACTGACCTCTTCTCTCTGGTGACCAAAGATAGGACCTGAGGAAATGGTAGGAAGATGTGCAGGGTGAGGTTTGGGTTGGACATTAGGAAGGGATTCTTCACCCAGAGGGTGGTGGGGCACTGGAATAGGCTCCCCAGGGAAGCAGTGATGGCACCAAGCCTGACACTGTTCAAGAAGCATTTGGACAATGCCCTCAGGGACATGGTGTGAACCTTGGGGTTGTCTTGTTCTGGGGTGGGAGTTGGACTTGGGGATCCAGGCTGTCTGAGGAGGTGTTTGAGCCACCATCCCTGGAGACATCTAAAAAGACAGATGTGGGGACAGGAGACAGGGTTTGGTGGTGGACGTGGCAGAGCTGGGGTAGTGGTTGGACTTGATGATCTTGAAGGTCTTTTCCAACCAGAATGATGATACTATGATACAACTTACTACTCCTAGGAATCTCTTAGCACAGTTATGTCTGATGGCAGCTAAAATGGGATTAGGGCTGGAGTTAAGCACTTGGCTAAAGCATTCCAGGTTTGATGAGCACCCTTGGATTCAGTGAACCTCAGAGGAAGACACAAGCACTCAGTGCATGCAGGATAGAATATTCTTTTACCTTGAAGGCAATGGCAAAATTCTCAGAGGCTTCCCCTGTACATCTAGTGAGAAGACAATCACCTGTTTCTTACAGGAGCACCACTCTGGTTTATCTCATTATTCATCATCCCTTCTTCTGATTGTAAGGATTTCTTAAAACACCATGGAAATACTTACTTTCTGTTCCCCAGAACACTGTAATCACAGTATTCTCACAAGCTAAAATGCTCCTCTGAAGAACTACAGGATGAAATTCTTTTGGCCTGCACCATGGATAAGGTCAGGGTGGATAATCTCTGAACTCCCTCCCAGATTGATAAATCTATGGATTGTTTTCTTTCACCTAGACCAGAACAGGCCTTTCTGCAGGAAGAGAGACATTATAAAATATCTTAAGCAGTGCTCCAGATATGGTTTTGCATTAAATAGGTCGTTATTGTGCTCTTCATATCAATCAAGGCCTTTCTCTCACTTTTCTTGAAGTGAATTGATAGTATATGGATGGAAATGGGTGTAAATTGGAGCATAGGAGGTTCAAGGTGAATATCCAAAAAAATTTTTTTACTGTAAGAGTGACAGAGCACTGGAACAGGCTGCCCAGGGAGGTTGTGGAGTCTCCTTCACTGGAGACATTCAAGACCCGTCTGGACAAGTTCCTGTGTGATGTGCTCTAGGTGACCCTGCTCTGGCAGGGGGGGTTGGACTAAGATGATCTTTCGAGGTCCCTTCCAACCCCTAGGATTCTATGATTCTATGATTCTATGAAATGGAAAGGCTTTATCAGAAGAAGCCCCAACAAGGTCTTTATCACAAGCAGGGTCTCAGACCATTGAGGTTTTGGCTTTGATTAGATTTTCTGCAACAAGTCAGAGGTGCCTTGGGTACTACTCACTGGTAAATCACAGAATCCCAGAATCACAGAATCACCAAGGCTGGAAAAGACCTTTAAGATCATCAAGTCCAGCCTATGACCAACACCACCACACCATCTAGACCAGGGCACTAAGTGCCACATCCAGCCTTGCCTTGAACACATCCAGGGATGATGCCTCCACCACTTCCCTGGGAAGTCTATTCCAATGTCTAATCTCCCTCTCCATGAGGAAGTGCTTCCTGATATCCAACCTAAACCTCCCCTGGAGCAGCTTCAGGCTGTGCCCTCTTGTCCTGTCACTGGTTGCCTGGGAGAAGAGCCCAGCCCCCACCTGCCTACAACCTCCCTTCAGGGAGTTGAAGAGAGTGATGAGGTCCCCCTGAGTCTCCTCATCTCCAGGCTAAACAACCCCAACATCCTCAACCTCTCCCTGTGTCTACTCATGGTTCATGTTGTCACCTGGGGACTACAGAAACACTTCTTCTCAAGGCAATTCCTTTTTTTCTTTCACTCACCAAGAGAGAACACTGCAGTGCTGATCCACAGGTTTGGAAACAAGGAGCTCAGAGTTCTGATCCCAGCTCTGAAGCTGATACACTGTCTGGCAGGAACCTCTTTATTGTACCTGTCTGTGCAATTAATTAAACCAATAAATGAAAATGGAGAGAGGCAGGAGCTGTGTTTGTGAGCACTGGAAGTTTTGAGAGAATGGTGATGTGTGAAAAAGCTTGGAGTAACTGAGCAGTGCTGGGATTTATTTCTGGTTTGGGATTGAGTTGTGTGACTGCAACAGCAGCACCACTGTCAGACTTGCTGCATCTGATTTTTCTTATTGCAAGTTTAAAGCAGGAATCATTTCCCCTCTCAGCTACAGAGAGTCTGGTCCTGCTGGTGGACTATTTCTGACCTCGGCTGGTGCACCTGCTGCTGAAGGTCTGATGGTTCAGAGACCAGTTTCCCGTGCTCATCTCCCTGGAGAAGCCAAATCTGAGCATCAAGATCCAAGAGGAGCTGAAAATGGGGTGGACACATTGAAAGGTTTGAACCATAATCAGTCACAGTTTTGCTCAGGGTGTGCATCTGACTTACCATAATGATGGAAGCTTTATTTGGGTGGCAGGGCAGCTTCTTTATACTTCTGGTGAGGACACAATGGGGCAGAATCATCACAGTGTGAATGCAACATAGTCACAGAATCATGGAATGGTTTGGGTTGGAAGGCACCTGAAAGATCATCCAGTTCCAACCCCCCTGCCATGGACAGGGACACCTCCCACCAGACCAGGCTGCTCCAAGCCCCATCCAACCTGCCCTTCAACACTGCCAGGGATGGGGCAGCCACAGCTTCTCTGGCCAACCTGGGCCAGGCTCTCACCACCCTCACAGCCAAGAATTTCTTCCTAATGTCTAACCTGAATCTCCCCTCTCCAAGTTTGAAGCCATTCCCCCTCATCCCATCCCTCATCTTGTCCAAAGTCCCTGCCCAGCTTTCCTGGAGCCCCTTCAGGCACTGGAAGGTGCTCCAAGGTCTCCCTGGAGCTTTCTCTTCTCCAGGCTCAACACCCCCAACTCTCCCAGCCTGTCTCCAGAGCAGAGCTGCTCCAGCCCTCCCATCATCTCCGTGGCCTCCTCTGGACTTGCTTTCTCTCAGTGCACTTTTGGAGAAATTAAAACCAGTGACTGCTTAGGAATAAAGCTAGTCCTCCCTGTGTATGAGCTAGAGCAGTCACTTGGTGTCCTGAAGGTATTACCTTTCCCCACCCCCCAAAACTCTGGGTTTTTAGCTGGAGATCTGTTTTGTGGTAATTTTTGACTTTTCATTGCCATAAAAACCTACTTTGTGCTTCTTCACTTCTAATTTCTGCAGAGCCTGAGCTCCCTAGTGACAACCTTCAGAGAAAACACAGCAAGTCCAAGACTGGTTCTCCTCATGTGCCTCAGCTCCTCAACTGGCCAGGCTCCCACTCCAAACCTGTCCTACCTCCAATCCCATCTGGGAGGAAGAGGACCAACCTTTGATAGTTGAGTCTTTGTCTTGAGTCTTGATTCTACACCAAATCTCTCTCTTTAACAGGAATATATTTCTCTTCACCAAAGAAAAGTCTGTCAAATATTATTTCTAAATCCATTTCTGATGAACTCTTCCCCAAAAAAAAACCCTTATTTTATTTATAACTTTATTAAAAAGGAATTTCTCTATTTCCCAAAGCTAGAAATGATTTCCCCAGGCACTCTCAGGAAAAAATCTACACCATTTCCCATCTACCAGCCACATAACTGTATCTTCCATTAATTTCTCTTTCCTCCCCTTCCTGTTTTGTAGATTTAATTGAGGTGTGGAAGCATCAGGGCCTCTGCCAATATTGTCTAGTGAATTATTTTCAAGAAGGATTTTGTGGAATGTTCAGAGTTAAGTTAGGAGCAACAATCAGTTCCAATTGTTTGGGTTTTTTTTCAATGAAATGTGGGGGTTTTTGAAGGAATGAGACCTATTTCTTTGATTGGCAAGTGTATTTAAACAACCTACCAAGGAGTCATCAGAAAAACAAGATATTAGGGTTATTGAGAAGTAGCTGAAGCTGGAAGGAGTATGTGAAGGTTTGTTTGTCTGGAGGTGGAGCAGAGCTCTGACAAGGAAATAAAACTCCTGAGTTAATGTTTGTCCTGATTCATTGTCCTTACCATCTATTACAGAGCAGATAGTGGGGCCCCTTCCCCCCAGGAGGGATGTTTGCCACTCATTTTGTGGGTCTTCAGAGGTCTTTGTGTGCACAGGAGGTATCACTCGTTGCCACAGCCTGGGGTCATGTCCATGGAGGAGCTCTGGTTCACCTCACCCTGCACCTCCACCACGTGGCCAAGGGTTCTCCTTGTTTAACTAGGATGAACTAATGAAGCAGCACAGCTCGTGGGAAGCAGTGGAGAGATTCAGATAGCCTGACCTTAAATTCCAGGGAAGGCTGTAAAACAGCTCAGCCTTTTATGAAGCAGCTTCCTTTCCACAGAGCAGCTGGCCATGTCCTCGAGCTGCAGAACAACAGCTCTTCTGAGGCACCAGGTTTTTATCATTGATTTTGGCACAACAAAAGACAAGGCTGCTCTGTGGCCTGGGTTCAGGAAGAGTTCATAGAAGCACAGTTCATAGAAGCACAGAATCATTTTGGTTGGAAAAGACCTTGAAGATCATCCAGTCCAACCGTTCCCCCAGCCCTGCCAAGGCCACCACTGCCCCATGTCCCTCAGCACCACATCTCCAGGGCTTGGAAACCCCTCCAGGAATGGGGACTCCAGCCCTGCCCTGGGCAGCCTGGGCCAGGGCCTGACAACCCTTGCCAGCAAGAAATTGTTCCCCAGATCCAATCTCAACCTCCCCTGGCACAACTTGAGGCCATTTCCTTTTGTTCTATTGCTTGTCCAGGCAGCCAAAACTGCAGTTTCAACCTTAGTGGGTTATTTTTTGCTACAGGAGCTCAGTGGTTGGGTACCTGAGAGCTGCTGAAGATCCACCTGACCTCCACAGTTTCTTCAGCACATCCCACAGGGCTCTTAACAGCTGCTTTGCCTCTATAAATACCTTTGCAGAAGCTGGCCTGGGTGTTACAGCTGGCTACCCAGGTGATTGACATGGGTGCTGATGAGTGTATCAGTTGTTGTTGTTTCACAGGTGATGGTAGTTCCTCCAGTGTTGTGGTTAATGAATAGGTACAAGGTAACTGGTGGTTCATACACTGCAGGCCCAGGGGTGATCACACCTCCTTGCTTCAGTTGGGAAGGTGGAACAGGCAGGGGAGATAAGTCAGTTTTCCCCAAGAACTCATGTACTGCTCTGCCCTGCAGGCTGGATACATCTGTCTGGAGAATAAGGGCAGTTGGGTGATACCCCAGGCATCATAGAACCTTAGAATCAAGTAGTGGTTTGGGTTGGAAGGGACCTTCAAGATCACCTAGTCCAACCCCCCTGCATGGGCAGGGACACCTCCCACTAGACCAGGTTCCTCAGAGCCCCATCCAACCTGCCCTTCAACACTGCCAGGGTTGAGGCTTCCTTGCTTCCAGTCCTGCTCAGTTCTCCAAGCCAAGACCACATCCAGCCCCAGCCCTCCCCTCCTCCCTTGCAGCAGTTCTGCCCTCCTGTGTAAAACAGAACAAAACATGACAAATTATTCCTGAATTCAGCTGCATTTCCTCCACCTGGAGTCTGCCATCCTGCAGGAGCCTCGTTCCTCTTGAATGAGGCAGCAGAGAATTCACACTACTCATATTTACAGGAACACTCTTGACTGTTAAACTCTCCAGTGCAGGAATTATAGCTCTGTTGTGATGATCTGGAGGTGAAATATGTTACTCTTATTTCCCAGTTGTAAAAAGAAGTTAATTTGCTCTTCTGTGCTCAGGGTATTAGTGGGCTTGTTTGCATTTGTGTCCCACAACCATGTTTGAAGAGAATCCCCTGCTTTGCAGGCAGTTCTTGGGCCCTGAGCTTCCAAACACTTCCAAAGGTGGCACGTTCAGTGGGGTTACAAAGGTGGTCCAGGGGACAAGGACCTGGCGTGCAAGTAGAATATGGGATTTTTGGGGCCTACAGGAAAGCTGGGAGGGACTGTTTACAAGGGCTTGTAGTGACAGGATGGGGGGCAATGGCCTTAAACTGGAGCAGGGCAGATTTAGATTAGACATTAGGAAGAAGTTCTTTACAATGAGGGTGGTGAAGCACTGGAACAGGTTGCCCAGAGAGGTGGTGGAGGCCTCATCCCTGGAGACATTCCAGGTCAGGCTTGATGAGTTTCTGAGCAACCTGATCTAGTTTAAAAGGTCCTTGCTCACTGCAGGGGGGTTGTACTAGGTGACCTTGAAAGGTCCCTTCCAACCCAACACATTCTATGTTTCTGGGATTTTAAAAATACCAGGGAGAAGCTGAATCTGCTGAAGTCAATTCAGCAAAATATTCAGTTTCTTGCCTTCCCTCCCTAAGCCTTTACTCCCACACACTCTCCTTTGCTCTCTTCCCATTCCCCAGCAGACCACAGCTCGAATTCCCAACCCAATTTATGAGATTCCCAAAACCAACTGCATTATACCAACCTGCCCTTTGTCCACTGCCCCCTGAAGGGTGGAACATCTGAGGGCAGGAGTGTCGTTGCATTGCTGATAGATAATATTTTGGACACAAGAGGTACATTTTTGGACACAAGAGGTAATTTTTTCCCCATGAGGACAGTCCAACATTGGAATAGTCTCCCAAGGGAAGTGGTGGATTCCCCCACATGGGACAGTTTGAAGTCTCAGCTTGACAGGGTGCTGAGCCACCTCCTATCAACTAGAGTAGTACCTAGAGAGCTTGGACCAGATGATCCTTGAGGTCCCTTCCAACCTGGCATTCCAGGATTCTATGAATATTTAAATCTCATTCAGCAGATTGGGAAGCTTTGCAGTTTGTCAGGTTTAGTTGAGAGTGTTTATTTTTGGCTGAAAGTACAGAACTTGTAACTTGGTGCCTGTGTATTTATAGACTGGCAGATAAAAGCAGGGCTGTTCCAGGGAACTCTGTTGTTATTGGCAGGAAGAGTGTTTGGATCACAGCAGAGTAACACCTTAAGTTAGTCATCATCAAACAAGTCTCTGAGTCTTGAATTTTACAGAGGGGAGGATAACAAGCTGTTTTATTTCCTTTTTTTTTTTTTTTATTATGAAGTTAAACATTCAACAGTCAATAAAAGCAGTAACTGTGGTTGCTGCCTTGTGAATGCAAAGGGCTTCACCAGGGGGAGGGTGCAGCAGTGGCCTTGTCACCCGGGCTGTGTCATAGCCCTGAGCTGCACATCAGTAAATCAAGGCAGAGAGACATTCCACTGGTTTGTGTTGTCATCTCCTCAGGGCTTTTTACAGGAATTGAGTCAGAGGCCAAAAGTCCTGCATCTCTACTCCAGTGCTGGGGCTTTCAGCTGAAGGAGAGGAGACTGTGCAAGTGCAAAAGTGGTCTGGGGAGTCAAGGGCAGCTGTTCTATCCTGAATCCTCGCTCAGGGCAAGAGCAGGGTGGCAGTGGTTAGGACACAGATGTTGTAGAACAAGGAGCTGCTGCCTGTGTCCTGGGCTGCTTCAGTAGCAGCATGGCCAGCAGGGCCAGGGAGGGGATTGTCCCCCTCTGCTCTGCTCTGCTGAGACCCCCCTGCAGGGCTGGGGCCACCTCTGGGGTCCCCAACACCAGAAGGACATGGAGCTGTTGGAGAGAGTCCAGAGGAGGCCACGGAGATGATGGGAGGGCTGGAGCAGCTCTGCTCTGGAGACAGGCTGGGAGAGTTGGGGGTGTTGAGCCTGGAGAAGAGAAGGCTCCAGGGAGACCTTGGAGCACCTTCCAGTGCCTGAAGGGGCTCCAGGAAAGCTGGGCAGGGACTTTGGACAAGGGCAGGGAGGGATGGGACAAGGGACAAAAGTTTTAAGCTGGAAGAGGGGAGATGTAGGTGAGACATTAGGAGGAAATTCTGTGCTGTGAGGGTGGTGAGAGCCTGGCCCAGGTTGCCCACGGAGGCTGTGGCTGCCCCATCCCTGGCAGTGTTGCAGGTTGGATGGGGCTTGGAGCAACCTGGTCTGGTGGGAGGTGCCCCTGCCCATGGCAGGGGGAGGGAACTAGATGATTTTTAGTGTCTCTTCCAACCTAAACCAGTCTGTGATTCTGTACATTAAGGAAGAACAGTTTGTTAGACATAAGTGGATGGTGTTTTAGTACAGACCTGTGCCTGAAGGAGAGGATATGAAGTTTTGTAGCTATAAGTTTGGTGCACAGCTCAGTGAAAACTTCCAGGGGCTACAGAATAGGTCCATAAATAGCTACTCCTGGAAATCTGCTGAGCATGTTGAGAGCTGAAGGCCAAGAGGCTCCATGGACAATCACAGAGTTCATGGGCAGCCACAGCTAGGATTCTCCAGCACCCACTCCCAGATTAGTAGCTGTATTTTTAAAAAATTGGTGCAAAATGGTTTGGTTTGGTAGTCTGACCTTTATCTCCCTGCCCCCCTCCTCTACTAGACCCACAGACATGTCCCCAGAAACCCTAGAGGATGGAATCCACTGGCAGAGGCTCAACTTGCTGGTGAGGCCCCCTGCGATTTCAACCACGACACATTTTTATTTTCTATTTTTTAAGCATGTTCTGGAAACAGATGGGGAATAGTTGCCAGCATTGACCACAGGGCTGTGTCTTTCTCTGCAGAGCCCACACATCCATTCCTAAAACCCCTTCCTGAAGCATCCTGGCTTGGATCAGGAATAGTGTGGCCAGCAGGAGCAGGGATGTGATTCTCCCCCTGTGCTCAGCACTGGTGAGGCCTCACCTCGAGTCCTGTGTGCAGCTCTGGGCCCCTCACTGCAAGAAGGACATTGAGGTGCTGGAGCAGGTCCAGAGGAGAGCAACGAGGTGGTGAAGGGACTGGAGGGAAAGTCTTATAGGGAGAGGCTGAGGGAGCTGGGGTTGTTTAGCCTGGAGAAGAGGAGACTCAGGGGGGACCTCATCACTCTCTTCAGCTACCTGAAGGGAGGTTGTAGTCAGGTGGGGGCTGGGCTCTTCTCCCAGGCAACCAGTGACAGGACAAGAGGGCACAGCCTGAAGCTGCTCCAGGGGAGGTTTAGGTTGGATATCAGGAAGCACTTCCTCATGGAGAGGGTGATTAGACATTGGAATAGACTTCCCAGGGAAGTGGTGGAGGCACCATCCCTGGATGTGTTCAAGGCAAGGCTGGATGTGGCACTTAGTGCCATGGTCTAGATGGTGTGGTGGTGTTGGTCATAGGCTGGACTTGATGATCTTAAAGGTCTTTTCCAGCCTTGGTGATTCTGTGATTCTGTGATTCTGTGCAATTCTATGTCCCAGCAGTGCCTGACTGCCCCACTGCCCCTGCCTGCTCCCTCGGGAGCTTGTCCAGTTGCTCCTGCTGCACAATAAGCTGCTCATTTGGCACCTTTCAAAACCAATTACAACTTTTCTTTAACACCACCACGGTGGGGACGAGGGGAGTTGCTGCTCGGTGTGACTGCACCAGCTGCCCATGGTCCTGAAGGGCTTGAAGGAGACCTGCTGGGTCTGTGTGCCACCTCACCCCGCACTTCAGTGGGGTCACTCCAACAACTCCAGCCCTGGAAAGCACTTTGGGTCCCCTGTCTGTTTTCACAGAATCACAGAATTGTTCTGGTTGGAAAAGACTTTTTAAGAACATCGCGTCCAGCCGTTAGCCCAGCTCTCCCAAATCCAGTGCTGGACCATGTCCCTCAGCACCTCATCTCCAGGGCTTTTAAACACCTTTTGGGATGGTGATTCCACCACCTCCCTGGGCAGCCTGACAACCCTTGCAATGAAGAAGTTTCTTCTAATATCCAACCTCAACCTCCCCTGGCACAACTTGAGGCCGTTCCCTCTTGTCCTGTCGCTTGTTCCTGGGGAGCAGAGACCGACCCCCCCTGGCTCCAACCTCCTCTCAGGCACTTGCAGAGCCAGAAGGTCTCCCCTCAGCCTCCTTTGCTCCAGCCTCAACACCCCCAGCTCCCTCAGCTGCTCCTCACAAGTTCTCCAGACCCTTCTCCTTCTGCTCCAGCCCCTTCCCCAGCTCCGTGGCCCTTCTCTGGACACGCTCCAGCCCCTCCATGTCCTTCTTGTCCTGAGGGGCCCAGACCTGACCCCAGGATTCGAGGTGTCCCCTCCCCAGTGCCCAGCACAGGGGGATGATCCCTGCCCTGCTCCTGCTGGCAGGACTGGGTTTTCCAGTTGTTACTTCCATCACCAGCTGCATTTGCAGTCACCAACCTTCTTCCCATGGTCTACAGGGTTGGAGCTCAAGCCAGTGCCTCTTGGTACTGATTCAGCCCTGCAGTCCTGGTGCTCAGCCCCTTGGGGTGCTCAGCACTGCAGTCCCTGCATAGGCTCTGCACTAAATCTTGCTTCTTGGACATACCCTTTCAATAACCCTCACCAAATATTTTAAGCTTCTAAGACATTTTTTCTGCCTCCTGTGAGGTGAAGGGAGAGGAACCCTTGGAGCTGAGGCTGAATTGCATTTTCCTGCAGGGAGGAGGAGGAGGAGGCAGCTCCTACATTTTTATCATTCGTGCTCTTCCCTGCTTATACCTCAGAGCAAGTAGAAGCATGAAGGTGTAAATCAGTCTCCATCACGGAGGCATGAAGGCTCCACAGTGGAAAATCCCCCATACTGAGGGTCCTTCCAGAGAAGAGATCTTCTCTGGGCACCCACATCTCCATTCCCCAGTGCCAAGGACAGGGGGACACCCACTTCCTTAGTCCAGGGTCTTTCTGGTGGCCCAAAGCAGGGTTAACACCTTGTCAGGACCACAAACATCTTCCCAGCCTCTTCCCTGGTGGGTGCCCAGCACCTCCAACATGGGAAGTGGGGCTGTGTGGCTCTAACAGATGCTCCTGCTTTGTGTCCTCCCCCTCAGGCTGGAAAGGGTTAACTGAACTGTCCCCTTGCCCCGTGCTGAGGTCCTTTGGTCAATGGAGGATCAGAGCATCCATCTTCCAGCTGCTCTGGGACAGAGGGAGGAGCAAAGGGTAAAAAAAACCAGCTGGTTAGAACTGTATGGAAGTGGAAAAATAATAATAAATACAACAAATTCCCAGCAAACTTTGGAGAGCTTTGGAAGAAGGAAAAGTGCCAGCAGAGGCCTGGGAGCCTGGCTCATGCTGGAGGCAAAAATAAAGGTTCTGTATCCTCCGAGCTCTTCCCAAATTTCCCCCATCAATAAATTCCACCTTCTTGCCCTCTTGGGCTCCAACTGCTGATTTATCATCTCTCTAATGAAAGATGCTGAAGAGAAATGAACTGTGGGGCTCCGGGTGATGTACAGAGCCATCCTGATCCCTCTCCTGCCCCTCTCATTTCATTTAGTGTCAGGAGCAAGTTTTTTTACACCTTGGAAGTGACTGGGATTTCACGGTGTTTCCCAAAGGACTCCAAGGTTTTCCCTCTTGCTGCAATAAAAAAAAAACAACAAAACAAACCCTTTGTTTCTCTCCAAGCCACCCCTGGTGAGCCAGGCTGCCGTGTGCTGAGGGAAGATTGAGAACATTTTGAACAGGAAAACAAATCAGAGCCCGACTGAGGAGGATTTATGGACCCAAGGGCTGCAGGGCCTGGGGGAAGATGAGTTGTTACCAGAGAAATACACGTGACTGCTGGAGAACTCAGCCCATGAAGGCTCTGAGATGGGGAAGGATTCAACGTGTGTTAAACATGAAGTGGTGGCCAAGACTTTAATGGCACGTGACTGGTTTGGCACAGATGGAGACGTCGCCAGGGTCTGGACCCCAGAGATCATTTCTTCATAGAATCATTGAATCACAGAAGGGTTTGGGTTGGAAGGGACCTGAAAGATCATCTAGTTCCAACCCCCCTGCATGGGCAGGGACACCTCCCACCAGCCCAGGTTGCTCCAAGCCCCATCCAACCTGCCCTTCAACACTGCCAGGGATGGGGCAGCCACAGCTTCTCTGGCCAACCTGGGCCAGGCTCTCACCACCCTCACACTAAAGAATTTATTCCTAATGTCTAATGTACATCTCCCCTCCTTCAGCTTAAAACTATTGTCCCTTGTCCCACCCCTCCCTGCCCTTGGCCAAAGTCCCTCCCCAGCTTTCCTGGAGCCCCTTCAGGCACTGGAAGGTGCTCCAAGGTCTCCCTGAAGCCTTCTCTTCTCCAGGCTCAACACCCCCAACTCTCCCAGCCTGTCTCCAGAGCAGAGCTGCTCCAGCCCTCCCATCATCTCCGTGGCCTCCTCTGGACTCTCTCCAACAGCTCCATGTCCTTCTGGTGTTGGGGACCCCAGAGGTGGCCCCAGCCCTGCAGGGGGGTCTCAGCAGAGCAGAGCAGAGGGGGACAATCCCCTCCCAGGCCCTGCTGGTCACACTGCTGGTGACAGCCCAGGACACGGGTGGTTTCTGGGCTCCAGCACATGGTGCTGGCTCCTGTTGAGCTTCTCCTCACCCAACACCCCCATTCATATTATAAAATATGGATGGTGTCATAGAATCATGGAATGGTTTGGGTTGGAAGGCACCTTAAAGATCACCTAGTTCCAACCTCCCTGCCATAGGCAGGGACAACAGTGGGTTGGAGCACATCAGATGGGCAGGTGCTTTCCAGGATGGATCCTGGCTTTGCTCAACAGCATCACCAAGCCCCAGAGGACACATCTGGGGAGCTATGGCACCATCCCTCTGGCCAGGGTGGTGGGTGAGGACTGGGGGTGCTGGCCTTCAAGGACATTTGGGTGCAGGACACTGCAGTGCTGCGAGGTGCTTCAGTGGAGGCAGCAGAGGGAGATGGTTGGGTCTTTCCCTCAAAGCCCAGCTGAGTCTTTCCCACCTTCTCTCCTATTAAAGGCAGGAACAGTTGGGTGATTCCAGAGCCCCACTCATCTTCCAGTCACCAGCAGCAAAGCGTGAAAGGAGAAACAAGAAGACCAACATACTTGGAAGAGGACACATATTTATTTTGTTTTAAAAAAAAAAAAACACAACAAAAATGCCACCCTCAACCCACCCAGCCAGCCCCAAAACTCTGCACATCCAGAACGTTTGTCTTTTGGCTCACACACTTCTCCAGCCTCTGCTAAAAAACTCTATTATTTCTACAGCAAAGATGAAAACAAATCAGGGGCCCCATTTTGGGGCAGGGGGGAGGCCGTGGATGCAAATACTAGTTTTGGCTACTGGGGTCCTTCTGCATGGACCTTTCCTTCATCTCCCAACAGGAGAAGCTCCCCTGGTCTGCTACAGCAGGAAGGGAATCGCTGCCACCTCTGTTGACACCGTAACAGTTATCAACACTCAGAAAGACTGTGAAGTTAAAAAAAAATAAATCCCCCCCCCCAACAACAAGAAATAAAAACCCAGCGTTGACACCTGGTTTGAATGAAGCCCAAGTACAGCACAGGGTTAAAAAAAAAAGAGAAACCCCCAAGGTCCCCAAACCTACCAGCACCTCATGGGAACTGGGAGACAATGTGCAAGTTCCTCGATCCAAAGAGCGAGGGGGTCTATGTCCAGGATGTTTCACTCCTCAGGCACCTGCTCAGCTGTTGCTTTGCTCAATCCCCACCCAAGGTGACAGCAGCCACCCCCACGGCCACCTCACAGGACCTGCAGCTCCTCCTGCCCAACCCTGACTGCAGCTTCTGCCCCCAGCCTGGTGTCACACCCGTGTTCCAAGCTCTGATGAAGCCCACCAGTGTCCCCGATGCTCCTGCACTGGATTTGTGTTGTCTTCCCCTACCTCCCTGTAGCTGAAGCTCTGTGTAAAAATCTTTGAAGATCAAGATGAGGGATGAAGGTTTTGCATCTCCCTGGGTCCTTCCTAGAGCCTGCACAAACAGCTGGAAGCCAGAGCTGACCTGCAGTAGGTGCTGGGGCAGTGCTTGGGAAATAATCACCACATCTACACAACCCTAGCAAACATCTCATGACTGCCACTCGAAACACCAGAGGAGTTTCAGGCTCAGGAAAAACCAAAACCAGAAGAGAAAACCCTCAGGATGGAGGGAGCTGCAGGTCCTGTCAGGATGGTTCTAGCTCTGGCTGGGATGGAGATGACATTTTCCATCGTGAAGGGAATGGTGCTGGGCTTTGGATTTGTGGCTTTGTTGACAACACGCTGGTGCTTCAGTGCTTGGACATGTCCCTTTGGTCCCCCTCTGCCCCCCACCAGTGATTAAGCCATGGGTGGGCAAGAAGCTGGGAAAGGGCATCTCCAAGACAGCTGATCCAGGTAAAAATCAGCATAAAAACAGAGAGGAGGAGGTTGTGGGAAGGTGGCCATTGCTTGGGGACTGGCTGGACATAGGTCTGGTGGGGGGTGGTGGGGGGGTGGTTGCCTTGGCATCACTTGTGGGGTTTTCTCCCCCTCTTCCTCTTTCTTTTGCTTATGAGACCATCTTCACTCCCAAGTTTTCTTGGTTTTGCTCTTCCCATCTGCCCACCCAGTCCCACCATGGGGGGCAGTGGCTGAGCAGCCACGTGGTGCTTTGCTGCTGTCAGGGGTAACCCCCCCCAGCACAGGTTTAAGGTTGGAGGGGCTGTGAACACCGAGGCTGGAAGCCACTGGGACGTTGGGTTGGAGGAATGATGGAACATAGTCCATACTTGGCCAAGCTTGATGTGACCCAGGTTGACACTGCTGGATGCTCCAGTTCCCAGGGCTGAGCAGGGATAGTGTCACGATGAGGAGAACAAGGTGCTCCAGGAAAACTGAGGCAGAACAAGGCAAGGTCCAAGCACTTGGTCCTGCTGCTCCAAGACCAAGATGAGGCTCTGCATGCTGACCCTTGCTCTGCCCAACGCTAAGCAGCTCCTAGAAGACCTGTGGCTGCTGCTCCTCTCCTTGCTGGGAGACATGTTGCCTGTGTGCATGAGGACACACCCTCCAAGCTCCTGCTGCCCACCCCTGCCCCAGCTGAGAGGTGACACCAAGGGACACCACTCCTGTGCCAGCTGGATGCTGCCATGGTGCACAGAAATGCCATGATTGAAGCTGATGCCCAAGAGGGGGGGAGAAGAAAAGAGGAGAACTGGGTGAAGAGACAGTAAAACCAACTCCACCCCAGCAGGACAAGCTCAGCTGTACTGGCCCTTAAGCTTCTTGGCACCATTTGGACCCTGAGGTTGGGGTGGATCCAGGGGTCCACAGGCATGCTGGGGGCTCTGCAGAGTTTGTTGCAAGCCCACTGAACACCCCTGGGACAAGGGAGAAAGTAGGAAGCGACTGAGAAGTGAGGACCCAACAGGAGCAGGAGGAACCCATGAGACCCTCCAGCTTGGTGAAGTCTCAGGGCAACATCTGAGTACGCAGTGAAGCCTCAACAGCACTTCACCATCTCCCTGAGAAGGCTGCTAAGGTGACATGGTGGCACTTTCTGTCCCCTTAACATCACCCCTTTTTGGTTTCCTCAAGCTCCCAACGGGGCCCTGCTACTCTTGATGGGGGCTCAGTGGCTTGGGAATCAGCTCCCTGAGCCATTCCCCAGTGGAGGATCTACTGGGCAGACTGGAAGGCTCTAGCTCCAGGTGTATCCAACACCCTCCCAGCACAGCTGGTAGGATCAGGCAACAAGGACCCACGTTCACAGCCAGACCTGGCATTTCCAGTGCAACCAACAACCTGCTGCACAAACTGCAGCTCCTCAGGGATCAGACATCTGCTATGGCCAGCTGGACATTAAAGGATGGCACCAAACAGGCTCAGGGTCCAGCTCATCAAAGCCAGGAGGAGTGGACAACAGCACCACAACAAAGTTGGGCTCCTAACAGAACTGGGGCAGCTTTTATGTTACTTAAAAAGGGTTATTCAAATGAAAAATAAAAAGGGAGGAGGGGCTGGAAGCAAAAGGGGCTGCATAAAACCAACGCAATCTTGCAAAAAGAACCACAGGGTCTCTCCATGATCCATTTCAAGTAGGTTCCCAGCAGAGGCTCCACGTTTCCCAGGAGCTTGGCACAGCCAACACCTCCCCCATGTTATAAAAACAACCCCCCCCCGGGGGGATTCCCTGCTGCTCTGCTCTACAAAACAATAAAAAGGTCCCTGCAGAGTCCCCAGCTGTTACTCCTCCTTGGGCCTCTTCCTCCAGCGGGCCAGGAAGGGCCCGAGGCTGTTCCACACCTCGGTGTACATGAGAGTCCCCACGAAGACAAAGGTGGTGCCCAACCAGTGCCAGGCTGTGAAGGGGTTGTGGAAGTAGAGGATGGAGAAGATGAGGCTGACGAACTTGCGCAGGGTCACCACCAGCGTGACGGTGAGGGAGGTGCACTCCGTGGTGAGGATGAAGACGCCGCGGATGCAGACGTACCTGGGATGGGGAGGTAAGGGGACATGGGGCTGAAGAGAGAGGAGCACCTGGGCAGGGAATGGAAAGGACTGGGCCATGGAGAGCCCCTGCTTGGTTATAGAGGGAATAGAATCATAGGATCGTGGAATGGTTTGGGTTGGAAGGGACCTCAAAGATCATCTACTTCCAACCCCCCTGCATGGGCAGGGACACCTCCCACCAGACCAGGTTGCTCCAAGCCCCATCCAACCTGCCCTTCAACACTGCCAGGGATGGGGCAGCCACAGCTTCTCTGGGCAACCTGGGCCAGGGTCTCACCACCCTCACAGGAAATAATTCCCTCCTAATGTCCAACCTAAAGCTCCCCTCTTCCAGTTTTAATCCATTCCATCCCTCCCTGCCCTTGGCCAAAATCCCTGCCCAGCTTTCCTGGAGCCCCTTCAGGCACTGGAAGGTGCTCCAAGATCTCCCTGGAGCCTTCTCTTCTCCAGGCTCAACACCCCCAACTCTCCCAGCCTGTCTCCAGAGCAGAGCTGCTCCAGCCCTCCCATCATCTCTGTGGCCTCCTCTGGACCCTCTCCAAGAGCTCCATGTCCTTACGTTGGAGGCCCCAGAACTGGACACAGCACCCCTTCTCCTCTCTCTACATGCCCTAGTAAAAAGTCCCTTCTCCTCATCTCATTTATTAACAGCTTCACTACAAACCCCAGGGACACCCCAAATCTCCCAGACTCCCCCTGAACCTGCTCTGGGACAGCAAAACTGCCCCAACTGGAGCAGCTGGGGCTGATCTACTGTCCAAAGGACAAGCTGATGCATTGTCAAAATGGTGCACAGCATTTGCTGGCCCTGCCACGGAGCCATGGAAGCTAAAATCAGGATTCTCCATTTACACCCAGCAGAAGTTCCCTTTTCTCCTGGAGGGGCCATGGGAAAGGCAGATGAAAGAAGGGGGTTTCATGGAGGAGCATGAGCAGCAACAGGGCACAGTGCCCACTCCAGTGAAAGGAAAATGGTAAGAGGGCCTTGAACTGAAGGGTCTGTTTTTTGAGGGCATCTCAGCTTGTTCAGACTTTCAGAGCTGTCCTCACTGCCTGGAGGAATCCACACACTGGTACAGCACACAAATGGCTCCTGAGCTGTCCCCTCTAGCTAGAGCTGGCTAACAGAACCACCAGGAGCCAGCCTGTCCCTGGGGAGGTGGTGGCAGATTTCATGGCAATAACACGAACCCCAGGTGAAACTCCACTCTGTATTTTTCCAAGAGGTTGTGGCCAGGTGGCTCAGCCACCCTGGAAAAAATTGTAAGCCCCAGGTTAAATTCTGCTCTATATTTTCATAGAATCACAGAATGGTGAAGGTTGGAAGGGACCTTAAAGATCACCAGGTTCCAACCTCCCTGCTATGAGCAGGGACACCTCCCACCAGCCCAGGCTGCACAAGCCTCATCCAACCTGGCCTTGAACACCTCCAGGGATGGGGCAGCCACAGCCTCCCTGAGCAACCTGTTCCAGTGCCTCACTGCCCTCATGGGGAAGAATTTCTTCCTGATGTCTGACCTAAATCTCCCCCTCTTTCAGTTTAAAACCATTACCCCTTGTCCTGTCACTACACTCTCTGGTGAAAAGTCCACAAACATTGTTTTCCACAACCATCAGCTCCCAAATGCAGGGAAGACTCCAAGACTCAGCCACCCCACCCCATTCCTCCTGTCCCACCCCACTGCCACCTTCAGGGTGTGTCTCAAGCTGAGCTTTGAAAGGATACTGAGTGATGACATTCATGAGGAGGTAGAACCACATGATTGGCAGGGTCAGCCCAATCACTGGGACCTGGAAGGGCTCTGTGGGGAGAAAGGACAGAGCAAGATCACTGCCCTGCTGCTGCTTAAAGAAGATGCAAGGAGAAGTCTCTCTCCTGTCCAGGATTGACCATGATCTGGGACACATGATCTATGCATGTAAATACCCCTGGAGCAAGAGGGAATTAAAGAACCAGCAAACCTACTCAGCAAAGATGCTTCCAGTTTGACAAAGTTGGGATCAGAATATCCAAGCTTGCTGGCACTGAGAAGCCTGGTGGATTTTCCTGTTGAACTTCAGCAGCTGCAGAGCTCAGGGTGGATGGATGAGCCATCTGGCTGGGCCCAACAGGTCGAGTGTGCATTAGTGCAAAGCTTGGGCTTTAATCACAGGGATCTAAGCAAGAACTCATGGCTCAGCTTTGCAAGCTGCTGTGGCACCAGTGGAGCCATCAGCTGCCCACGGCCAGGCTCTCCAGAGTCAGCAGTCACCACTTCTCCAAGCATGCTGGCATCTGGCCCTCCATGAGGAAGGGGCTGGACAATGTCCCCAAGCCACTGTGGGGTTTTTTTCTTGGCTTTTGGCTTTCTATCAAAGCTGAAAATTCAAAGGGCTTGAATATCCAGAGAAAACAGCCTGATGTGCACAACTGCTGGGCTGAAAACCTCCTACAGCATTTTCCAGAGGACAGAAAGGTGTGAAAGTGGTTCATGTGGGACAAGCTCTAAGACTGTTGTCTGGTTTTCCTTCTTTTTAACCTCTCCTGACTTCAGGTAGCTCAACTCCTTGATGTGTTGTGGGAGAACAACCCCTGCCCAGCAGATGTTGTCATTCCCAACAGTTGGGGCTCCATTTTCTTTGGTTTTAACAGATGCTTTAGCCTGACACTCCTCTACGCTGAAGAGAAGATGCACTTTAATAGCACCTTCCAAAGCAGAGGCCCATGCAGGAGAAGTCCAGGTGGGACTAGGCCAAATCCATCCTCTTGGACTGGGGCATTTAACCTACAGTAGGACATGAGCCACTTGGTTTAACTGTGCAGTGGAAGGGAAAGCTGGGTCCCTTTGGCCAGCAATTCAGCCCGTCCAGAGTCTGGGCTTGGTTTTATTATTGTTAATTCCTCGTCACCTTTGGAAATACAGAGCCTGTTTGAGCCTCAGTTTCCTCATCTCTCATTAAGTTGGAAGTCAATGATTAACCCTGAAAGGAAAGATTCCTCTGTGCAACACTCACCTGACTGGCTGAAGAGGACTGCATGGTGGTAGATGTTTGGGGCAAGGAGCAGAAAGCCAGGGAGTGGTAACGCGTGCTGGAGAGAAAAGGAAAGGAGAGATGTGCACAGATGATGTGAACCCACCCCACTTCTCATCCTGGGAAACCAGCCTCCCACATCTTTTCCCTGGCAGTGTTGAAGGGCAGGTTGGATGGGGCTGGAGCAACCTGGTCTGGTGGGAGGTGTCCCTGCCTATGGCAGGAGGGTGGGACTGGATGAGCTTTAAGGTCCCTTCCAACCCAAAGCAGTCTGTGTTTCTGGGATCTGGAGGAGCACACTCAGCACTGCTCCAGCCTTGGATCCTTTGGATTTGTGCTGAGCAGAGGGTGGGAGGGGAAGGGACTCTCCCTCCCTCAGCAGCTCTATCTGCCCAGTAAAAGCAACAGAAAAGACAGGGTGACCTACATTGTAAAAAAGGGCCTCTTTGGAGTGCTTCCCAAACTGCTTGTACAGAGTCTCCTGGAAAATCCCCATCCTGGCAGACATGAGGAGGGCGAAGGTGAGTGCAGCAATACCTGGAACAGAAGCACAGCCTTGCAGCACTGCCCAGGGATGGCACAGATCAAGTCAAACAGCTCCACAACCCCCTTGGTTTGGCTTTCAGTGAAAAAAGACAAAGCATCCAGACTTGATAGGATGGGCAGAAAATTGATTATGGTCTTGAGGACAGGAGTATCTTATTAAAAAGGCTGAGATGCCAAGAGGCTTCTGAAAAGATCATCCCTTCAAAAAGAGAGTCAGCCCTGGCAAGCAGGGTTGGTGGGATACCAGGGGTGTGGTTGGTTGCCACTGCTGACAATGCATCAATCCCATTTTCCTTGAAAAGCCACCCATAAATCTAGGTTGGAGGTATAAAAATAGACTCAAGTGCCAGACTGTAGAGACTCCTCCATGAAATACTGGGCTGAATGAACACTTGAACCAGCTGCAGCCTCTCTCCCCCTCTGCCAGGTAGCTCACAGCATCAGATCCATCAGGTAGGGCTGCTTTTGCAGGGAGAAATTAAAGATGTCTGCAACCATGCAGGACTGGAGTCTCATTCTGTCACTAAGCCACTGCCCTGCAGAAACCCCTCCAGTGCTGTATTCAACTTGTTGGCCAAATGAAGAGCATCTCCTTGCACAAGGGTGCTACTGAGTGCCACAAAACCCTCTTCTTTGCAAATCAACATCAGATGCTCAGCACAACCTCAGCACAGGGACTCCCACCCCACAGTCTGCTTTGCACAACCCACAGGGCCAAGGACATCAGAGAGCCCAGTCTGGCCAGGATCCCAGCAAGGCTGGCTAGAGATGTGGCACTCACATACCTATCAGCCACCACAAGAAAACTTGGAGTCCATCCTCTTCATTTAAGCTGGAGTCAGATGCCTGGTGGAGAGAGACACAACACAGTCATCATGAGCTACCATGTCCCTGCAGCTCCTTTGGATCTGCCTCTACCTCCCTCTTGGTTTGTGTGTTGTGTTCCAAGCAAGCCCATAAAGCAAAGACCATCCAAGGTCTCATGTTCTCCAGAGTTGCTTCCCTGGCTGAATAGAGGTGGTGGCAACTACAGCACATTTTGCTTTCCACTCTGCCTCAGGCAATGCACCAGATTCCAGCCCAAGTGTAAATGCCTGATCAAGGAAGCAGCTTTTCTGAAAGAAAAGCCCTGGCTTGGCCAGACTGAACTCTTCAACCACAAAAACAATAAAGCTGGGGAGGGACTTTTTACTAGAGCTTGTAGTGAGAGAACAAGAAGGGGTAATGGGTTAAAACTGGAAGAAGGAAGATTTAGATTAGACATAAAAAAGAAATTCTTGGCTGTGAGGGTGGTGAGACACTGGCCCAGGTTGCCCAGGGAAGCTGTGGCTGCCCCATCCCTGGCAGTGTTGAAGGACAGGTTGGATGGGGCTTGGAGAAACCTGGTCTAGTGGGAGGTGTCCCTGCCCATGCAGGGGGGTTGGAACTAGATGATCTTTAAGGTCCCTTCCAATCTAAACCATTCTGGGATTCTATGATTCTAAGAAAAATAATCAGTCCCACTTGGAAAGCCCTCACAGACACCCCACTGGCAGGCTCCTCTGTCCCCATCTCAGAGGTGGGTGTGGAGGAAAGAACAAGGGCTCTGGCCAAGCCCCATTCATGTACTAAAACCTGGGCTCTGGCTTGTGGTCCAGACACTGAGGAAAGCAGGACTGCAGATCACAGAACCATAGGAAAAGCCCAAAGTGATGTTACACGTGGATTTTCCTCACTCCCTCCTGTTCTCCAAACACATGGACTTTATTTCAAGGGCCACAGAAAGTCACGCTGGATGACAACAGGTCTGGAAGAACCTAGCCTGAAAGCTGACAATCTCCCCTGGGATAAAAAGAGTGAAGATTTAAGATGGTTGAGTTTTGTTTAAGGTTCACCTGCTCCTAACTGCAACACATTGCAGCAAGGGCAAGAGAAAACAGCTTCTAGGTGTGGCAAACAGCAACCTGAACACCACGGGATAAAAGGCATCTGTAATTAAGTTAAATCACATCCACGTGTTTGCTTTTGCCCAGGGAAGTTGTGGCTGCCCCATCCCTGGAAGTGTTCAAGGGCAGGTTGGATGGGGCTTGGAGCAACCTAGTCTGGTGGGAGGTGTCCCTGCCCATGCAGGCAGTTGGATCTAGATCACAGAATCACAGAATCACAGAATCACCAAGGCTGGAAAAGACCTTTAAGATCATCAAGTCCAGCCTATGACCAACACCACCACACCATCTAGACCATGGCACTAAGTGCCACATCCAGCCTTGCCTTGAACACCTCCAGGGATGGTGCCTCCACCACTTCCCTGGGAAGTCTATTCCAATGTCTAATCACCTCTCCATGAGGAAGTGCTTCCTGATATCCAACCTAATCCTCCCCTGGAGCAGCTTCAGGCTGTGCCCTCTTGTCCTGTCACTGGTTGCCTGGGAGAAGAGCCCAGCCCCACCTGACTACAACCTCCCTTCAGGCAGTTGAAGAGAGTGATGAGGTCCCCCCTGAGTCTCCTCTTCTCAAGGCTCAACAACCCCAGCTCCCTCAGCCTCTCCCTATAAGACTTTCCCTCCAGTCCCTTCACCACCTCGTTGCTCTCCTCTGGACCTGCTCCAGCACCTCAATGTCCTTCTTGCAGTGAGGGGCCCAGAGCTGCACACAGGACTCAAGGTGAGGCCTCACCAGTGCTGAGCACAGGGGGAGAATCACATCCCTGCTCCTGCTGGCCACACTATTCCTGATCCAAGCCAGGATGCCATTGGCCTTCCGGGCCACCTGGGCACACTGCTGGCTCATGTTCAACCAGCTGTCCACCAGCACTCCCAGGTCCCTCTCTGCTGGGCTGCTCTCCAGCCACTCTTCCCCCAGCCTGTGGTGCTACAGGGGGTTATTGTGGCCAAAGTGCAGGACCCTGCACTTGGTCTTGTTGAATTTCATGCCAGTGATGTTTAAGGTCCCTCCCAACCCAAACCATTCAGTGACTCCATGATTCTATGTGTCCCCTCCCTCCAAACCACAGGAAAATGAGACCAGGAACAAGAGCCTTCAGGGAGCAGATCTAGAGCTGGGAGATACCTTGATTCTCCATTAATAGTCAGGCAAAGGGAATTGCTGACAAAGGTGCTGACAGCAGCTCCTCCTGTCAATAAGGTTCACAGCCAGGACCCCAGACCCTTTCTAATCCTTACCACTTGCTTTGCAGACATGAAAGTGCAGGTGAAGATCCCCAGGGACACCAGGGCTATGGAGGTGTACTTAGATATGCTGTATCTGCAGAGGGGAGAAGACAGATGGTCAGAGATCCAGCCCAGCCTCATGTTGGTTCACCTACTGCTCCCTTGCACTGCATTGTGCTCTGTTACACTGGTGTGAACTTGGGGTGATGGGCACCACCTAACGTTGGACACTGCTGGGAGGGAAGGCAAACTTACTCCAACTGCAACCAAAAATAAGCATTTGGACCAAGATCTCCTTGCCCACAGCAAAGGATCCCTCACAGATCAAAGCCAGCATGGATCTTTGCATAGTGATGGAGTGGAAGGGGACGTGCCCACCCTGGTCCAACACCAGACCCCAAGCAGCTCAGAGGACCTTCCTGACCTGAGGTCTTTGCCCACCGTGGTGGGTTGACCCAAGCCAGCAGCCAAGCACCCACACAGCCCCTCACTCACTCCCCCAGCCACGTGGGATGGGAGAGAGAGCTGGAGGAGCAAGAGTGAGAAAACTCATGGCTTGAGCTAAAGAGTTTAATAAGTGTGTGTGTGAAAAACAACAACAAAACCAACCCCTCACCACCTGCCAGAAGCATGGTCATCTTGGAAGCCAACTCCCCCCAGCTCCCTCCTTCCTCTACCCTGGTTTCTATTGCAGTGCACAACACACAACACCCCTTTGGCCATTCTGGGTGGGTTGTCCTGGTTCTCCCAGCTTCTGCCTCACCCTCAGCCTATTCACTGGTGGGCAGAGTGGGAAAAAGAGAAAGCCTTGACCCTGTGTGAGCTTTGTTCAGCAAGAGCCAGAACATCAGGGTGCTATCAATGCTGTTTCAGCCACAAACCCCAAACACAAATCTCTCTTCAGTCCATGCTTGCTTAAATGAAAGAGTGAAGGGTGGTCAAAATGCAGAAGAGGGAACTATTCCAGCCTCTAGGCCAGGCACACCTCTGTGTCCCAGTTTCTCCACCAGTAAAACAAGAATATTTAACAGAAAAGGGGGGGGTGGAACTAAACAACCAGTCAGGATTAATTCAAGAGGCTTGTGATTTACCTTTTCTTCAGAATGATGATGCCTAGAGCCATGCTTGCAATGAGAGAGCCCTGGGAAAGAACAGAGAGGAGGGAAAAAACCCAAAAGAGAAGGTCAGCACGACAAAATTCCCCAGACTGGGATACCCACCCCAGAGAAACACCACAAACTCAACAGAACCAACACCAAAACACCAGCAGAACAGGGTCAGGGAGACTGATGGGATGGGGAGAGTCTCCCTTCAGGCTAGGAGGTCAGAAGTTGAGCTGAGTGGCTTGGGAACAAGGATGCTGTGGCAAACAGGCTACAAGGGTCTTCTGGCCAGTGGGCCTCCCCTTTTGGTCCACTTGTGAGACTCAGTGTGTGCTACAGACAAAAATGTGGGCAGATCCCTGTGTTTTTAATTGGGAACAGGAGTATGGCTCCATAGACAGCAGGGCTGCAATACAAGAACCAGCCCTCCTGGTTCAGGTGGGACAGGCTCTAAGACTGTTGTCTGGTTTTTCTTCTTTTTAACCTCTCCTGACTTCAGGTAGCTCAACTCCTTGATGTGTTGTGGGAGAACAACCCCTGCCCAGCAGATGTTGTCATTCCCAACAGTTGGGGCTCCATTTTCTTTGGTTTTAACAGATGCTTTAGCCTGACACTCCTCTACGCTGAAGAGAAGATGCACTTTAATAGCACCTTCCAAAGCAGAGGCCCATGCAGGAGAAGTCCAGGTCAAATCCATCCTCTTGGACTGGGGCATTTAACCTACAGCAGGACATGAGCCACTTGGTTTAAGTGTGCAGTGGAAGGGAAAGCTGGGTCCCTTTGGCCAGCAATTCAGACCATAGATTCATGGAATCACAGACTGGTTTGGGTTGGAAGGGACCTTAAAGATCATCTAGTTCCAACCCCCTGCCATGGGCAGGGACACCTCCCACTAGACCAGGTTGCTCCAAGCCCCATCCAACCTGCCCTTCAACACTTCCAGGAATGGGGCTTGCACAACTTCTCTGGGCAACCTGGGCCAAGGTCTCACCACCCTCATAGTGAAGAATTTCTTCCTAATGTCTAACCTACATCTCCCCTCTTTCAACTTAAGGCCATTCCCCCTCATCCCATCCCTCCCTGCCCTTGTCCAAAGTCCCTCCCCAGCTTTCCTGGAGCCCCTTCAGGCACTAGAAGGTGCTCTAAGGTCTTCCCAGAGCCTTCTCTTCTCCAGGTTGAACAAACCCAACTCTCTCAGCCCATCCAGAGTCTGGGCTTGGTTTTTTCATTGTTACTTCCCCACCACCTTTGGAAATATGAAGCCTGTTTGAGCCTCAGTTTCCTCATTTGTTCCTTAAGTTGAAAATTAATGATTAACACTGTGAAAGTCAGAACTGGAACTGAGCCTTCAGAGCAAGGTTGCTCTTCCCACAGGTTAGTTGGAGTTTAGTATTTGCACGAGGTCTTGGTGCCCTCAGGGAAGAGAAGGTGGCAGAACTCGTGCACCAGGGACAGTGCTGGCAGAGATGGTGGGAAGAGATGTCACACGAAGAGGGAAAGGATGGTGGGACAGTACTCACTGATCTGAAGATCATGTGCAGTGGCATGGCAATGTTTAAGTTCAGGGCATAGTTATTCACCACACTGACAGTGAAGAACATGGCTACCATGATGAAGTAGTATCTGAAACACAAACACACACAAAAATCATAGTATCATAGTATCATTCTGGTTGGAGAAGACCTTCAAGATCATCAAGTCCAACCACTACCCTAGCTCTGCCGTGTCCACCACCAAACCCTGTCCCCACATCTGTCTTTTTAGATGTCTCCAGGGATGGTGGCTCCAACACCTCCTCAGACAGCCTGGATCCCCAAGTCCAACTCCCACCCCAGAACAAGACAACCCCAAGGTTCACACCATGTCCCTGAGGGCATTGTCCAAATGTTTCTTGAACAGTGTCAGGGTTGGTGCCATCACTGCTTCTCTGGGGAGCCTATTCCAGTGCTCCACCACCCTCTGGGTGAAGAATCCCTTCCTAATGTCCAACCTAAACCTCACCCTGCACATCTTCCTACCATTCCCTTGGGTCCTATCATTGGTCACCAGAGAGAAGAGGTCAGTGCCTGCTCCTCCTCCTTCCCTAGTGAGGAAGCAGTAACTGCAATGAGGTCTCCCCTCAGTCTCCTCTTCTCCAGGCTGAACAGACCAGGTGCCTTCAGCCACTCCTCATATGGCATCCCCTCCAAACCCTTCACCAACCTTGTGTCCTCCTCTGGACACTCTCCAGCAGCTTCATATCCTGTTTGTGCTGTGGTGCCCAGAACTGCACACAGGACTCAAGATGGGGCCTCACCAGTGCAGAGTCAAGTGGGACAATCACCTCCCTCGACCAGGTGGCTGTGCCTGCTTGATGCCCCCCAGGACTCGGGTGGCCCTCCTGGCTGCCAGGACACACTGCTGGCTCATGTTCAACTTGCCCTCAACCAGAACCCCCAGGTCCCTCTCTGCAGGGCTGCTCTCCAGCCTCTCACCCCCCAGACTGTCTGTGTATCCAGGGTCACCGTGTCCCAGCTGCAAAATCCAGCACTTCTCCTTGTTAAACTTCATGCCATTGGCCAGTGCCCAGCTCTCTAATTTGTCCAGATCCCTCTGCAGGGCCTCTCTGCCCTCGAGAGTGTCAACTGCTCCTCCCAATTTAGTGTCATCCATGAACTTCATAAGTAGGCCTTCAAGTCCTGCCTCTAAGTCATTGATGAATATATTAAAGAGTACTGGCCCTAAGATGGATCCCTGTGGAACCCCCTAGTGACCTGTCACCAGCCTGATGTGGCCCCATTTACTGTGACTCTTTGAGCTCCACCCATCAGCCAATTTCTCACCCAATGTATTATGTGCTTGTCCAGCTGGATGGTGGACCTTTTCTTTAGAAGGATACTGTGAGAGACAGTATCCAAGGCTTCTCTGAAATCCAGGAATATTACATAAACTGGCTTCCCTGCTGATAGCTGTGCATGTACCTCCCTGGGAACCTGGGAGACACCTGAGGAACAGATTACAGGTTGCAAGGAAAGGTCTGGAGCTGAGCAGGAGCCCACCTATGCTCTTGGGTCTGTGACAAGAACTAACCAGGAGATCAATCCAGTTTGGATGTAACAAGGAAGTCCTTAGAACAGGAAGCAGGATGACCTGCACTGGCTCAGCTTGTGTTAATCCCAGAAGCAAAAGGGAACTGAAGATAGCCCAGCATGGATCTTTTAGCATGGACTTTGTCCAGATCTGTCCTTCCTAAGGATAGTGGCATAATAGAAGGCTTGATTTGAGGAGATTCAGTTCCTGCCAGCAGTCATTGTGGGCCTGAGTGGAAGGAGAAATTATTCTAATCCAGGCTGAACACCTCCATGGTTCTACATGTCAACTTGAGAGCCTCCCCAATACACCACACAATGGTCTGGGTTGGAAGAGACCTTAAAGATTATCTAGATCCAACCCCCTGCATGAGCAGGGACACCTCCCACTAGACCAGGTTGCTCAAAGTCCCATCCAGTCTCCCCTTGAACACTTCCAGGGATGGGGCAGCCACAGCTTCCCTGGGCAACCTGGGCCAGGGTCTCCCCACCCTCACACTAAAGAATTTCTCCCTAAAATCTAACTTAAATCTCCCCTCTTCCATTTTGAACCCATTCCCCCTCATCCTATCACTCCATGTTCCTGTCCAAAGTCCCTCCCCAGCTTCCTGGAGCCCCTTCAGGCACTGGAAGGTGCTCCAAGGTCTCCCTGGAGCCTTCTCTTCTCCAGGCTCAACACCCCCAACTCTCCCAGCCTGTCTCCAGAGCAGAGCTGCTCCAGCCCTCCCATCATCTCCAGGGCCTCCTCTGGACTTGCTCCAACAGCTCCATGTCCTTCTTGTGTTGGGGACCCCAGAACTGGACCCAGCCCTGCAGGGGGGTCTCACTAGTTTGGAGAAGAGGGGAAGAATCCCCTCCCTGTCCCTGCTGGTCATGCTGCTGAGGATGCAGCCCAGGACACAGCTGATTTCTGAGCTGCCAGCACACACTGCTGGCTCGTGCCACAAAATGAAGTTCCTTGCTGTGACACAGCCATGAATGGCACTAAACCTGCCCTCAACTTCCTGTCATGAGGATCTCTGTCCTGAGCACCCAGCACAGCACTCTGTTCTGCCAAGGGCTGAGCAGTCTGCTGAGGAGCCCCACAAAAACCTCCTCACTTCATTTCAGCCACTGAATGAGTGCCAGGGAAGAGAGCATGAACACGCCGGGCAATTGCCAGGACAAGACCAGTCCTGATGGAGAAATTCAAGAGGAACCTGACTGGCTTTCCAGTAAATCTCTCCCTCCCATTCCCTTTCACCAAGCCCCAGAGAGACCCTAAGCTCTTCAAACACATCAGACTCTGAACTGCACAAAATACTGCCCTGTTTCGTGGGCAGGAAGGTATCTGATGGCAACTTCCTATTAAGAATTCCCAATAAACAAGTTGGTATTTTATCAGGCATGACAGGTTCTCAATGAGGCTCTACAAATGCTGCAGAATGGATGGGATTTAGATGGGATCAAGGGATAAGCCATTTTATTAAACACTTCTTGAGATAACAGCCAATTTCTGCCTTAGCAAAAGTGTGCAGATCAACTGTACCTCATGGGTATGGCCGGCCTCTTCCTCCCAAAGTTGGCTTCGAAGATAAAGCCTTCCATGGCAATAAACAGGAACTGGGAGAATGTCACTATGTTCCCACATCCTGGAAACTGCCTGCAGGCATGGAAAAGAAAGAAAAGCCTAAGAGCAACGCCACGGAGAACAAACACTGCCATGAAAAGAGGCTAACAGCTCAAATACCTAGAGCGAGCATCAACCCCCAGGGGCTTCACTGCTTTATCTGTCCAGGTTCTCACCCTGCCTTTGTTAAACACTTCCCTGCAGGTATTTATTCAGCTCTACTTGTAGATCTATGTGCAGCCATCCCTTCCTCAAACAAATCCAAAGAGGAAGGCAGCAGCCACCCCCATCATGGGGCACATGGTGGACTGGGTCAGGAAGTGAAAGAGGAAATTGGTTGCATCTCCCAGGTCTGTAAAACCTGGGTCTCCTTCTTTCTCATGGGGAAGTAGTTTTGACAGGGCTCTCTCCACACCTACAAGCTGCTGTGGTTGTTAGAGGTCAGGTGGAATGATGAGCCCACTCAGGAAGAAGGCAGCAGGGTTTCCAGGAGCCCTTATTCCCACTGCATGAGGAAAGGGCTGAGGTCAGGTCCATGTCTGCAGAGCAAGGTGTAGTGTCCGTGGTTCTGCTTGTACCTCATCCCTAGGTCATGTGGACACGAGCTCGGACCTGCTTTCAATTCACCCAGCAAGCTGTAGCTGTCTGCTCTGCTCCCTTTGCTGGATGCCAACAGGTTGGGTGTAGGTTCAAAAAGGAACCTACAACAGCTCACAGAATCACAGAACGGTTTGGGTTGGAAGGGACATTAAAGATCATCTAGATCCAACCCCCGTGCCATGGGCAGGGACACCTCCCACCAGACCAGGCTGCTCCAAGCCCCATCCAACCTGCCCTTCAACACTGCCAGGGATGGGGCAGCCACAGCTTCTCTGGGCAACCTGGGCCAGGCCCTCACCACCCTCATAGGGAAGAATTTCTTCCTAAAGTCTAATCTAACTCTCTCCTCTTAAGTTTTAATCCATTCCCCCTTGTCCTCTCACTACAAACCCTTGTCCAAAGTCCCTCCCCAGATTTCCTGAAGCCCCTTCAGATACTGGAAGGCTGCTCTCCTCAGAGCCTTCTCTTCTCCAGGCTGAACACCCCCAACTCTCTCAGCCTGTCTTCACAGGGGAGGTGCTCCAGCCCTCGGATCATCTCCGTGTCCCAAAGCTGTGTCTCATCATGGGACCCCAAAAGGGTCGTGGCTCTATGACAGTCAGGCAAGCCAGGGAGCTTGCTAATGTGACACATGCTTTGCACTGATGCCTTCCAACTCCTCAAGGTATTGAAAACCACAAAACAGTGTCTGACCTCGAGCAAGACCCTCTCAGCTGAGCACCTTTGTCCTCCCAGAGAAACCCAGGCACTGCAGTTTTCACTGCCTTGGCAGCAGAAATGACACCACCTTTGAGCCAATCCACCTGGTGTGTTTATTCTCAGGGAAGAGGAATTACAGACAAGGGCAAGAAAGCCCGTAACAGCCTGACATTGAACAAACACTCCCTGCATGTTGCTCACCCATTCCTAGCAGACACGCCTGCTGCAGACTCTGCCTCCTTCCTAAGAAGCTTACAGGGAGCAAGAGAGGATTTCCTGGGAGCACAGAGTCAGCTGTGGGCTCAGGGGAGGCTGTGACACACCAGATAATCAGAAAGCTCGCTGGTGTTTGCAGCGGGAGATGGAGCAATATAGGCAAGAACTTCCCCCTTCTCTGCTGCAAGACAGAAACCAAAGCCAAGGACTTGATGGAGAAGCTGCAGGCCACGAGTCCTGATCCCCACCCTGCTGCACAGTCACCCAGCTTGCTCACACAACACGCTGTCACGAGTAGCTAGAGGTTGGGTCACAGAATCATAGAATTGTTTTGCTTGGAAAAGACCTTTAAGATCATCAAGTCCAACCATTAACCCAGCCCTGCCAAGGCCACCACTGCCCCATGTCCCTCAGCACCACATCTACACGGCTTGGAAACCCCTCCAGGGATGGGGACTCCACCATTGCCCTGAGCAGCCTGTGAGAAGCCTGACAAACCTTTCAGGGAATAAATTTTTCCTAATATCCACTCTAAATAAATCAAATCTCCTCTGTCACCCTGTAATCAACTCAGAAGAAGCAGCAGTGCTCTGGTTAATGCCACCAAACAGCACCTGGAAAGGTCAACTTCTCACCATTTTCACATTTTTCAGAGCTCAGTTGTCCATGAGACTTCAATCCTTGCTGTGGGAACCTTACTGGGGTTAAGAGGTTCAAAAATTATTTGGGGGAAGAGAACAGATACTGAACCAGAGACAGAGGCCAGGGTCCAGGATTATAAACCTTATCTCTGCAGGAGAATACAAAGCGAGTGTAGACTTGGAATAAACCAAGGCTGTTTCCATGCACTAGACTTTGTTTCCTCCCAATTCGCAGATCCTTCCATTAGTCACTTGCTGCACATATGACCTCACACTACCTGTAGTGTTGACACAGGGTTATGTGTTGACTGACAATAAAAAGACAACCAAAAAAAAACCCCAAACAACCCAGGCTGCATCTGCCTGTGTCTTTGACTCACAATCCCAGCACACTGATAGAGCTAAAAGAAGTGACAAGAAATCGGGAGATACCAACCAAAGATCTGCTTTAGCTGTAGCCAACAGATAGAGAGGCCTCCAAAAGCCATGTAGAAACACTATGATGCAACTGTCCCCTTGCCTCCTCAGATGGAATTGCCCGGGCTGTTGGTGTCTGGTGGGATGAAACAGCCTAAGTGGGGCTCTTGGTCATGTTGGGGGAGCACAAACCCTACCCCAATATCTGCACATCAGCTCAGGGCAGAGTACACTCCTTCAGACATAGCTCAACACAACCAAATCACTGCTCCAAGGAAGATTTCACTTCATCACTAGAGTCCACATTTCACACAGGATTTCTTCAACAGTCCCTGTAGAAGAACAGCCCCCCCCGCCCCCATTTGCACCATAAAGGGAGGAAACCCTCTTGAGATCTACCAGGCAGAGCCATTTTTCCAGGGAAGGCACCTCACAAGGACACAGCTTCAGGAGGCCAAGAGCAGATCATGGGCTTTCAACCAGGCCTGTATGTACATGCCACACAGAACTTTGGCATCGTGGCTCAAAGACAGACTTCCCCAAGACAACTACTAAACTACACCAGCAGAACAGGTTGGGTTGCTCCAAACAGGGAAAATGGGATGAACTGGATGGCACTTCTTGCCTTGTCCAGGCTTCCTTCTGTTAACTTGCTCTTGAAAACCTCCAAAGAGGAGTTCCTCTGCTCTCTCTCTTATAAACCCAATTCACTACACTGAGAGGGAGCAAACCTGGGGTCTTCACCTGCTTTACCTCCATTTCACAGCAATTTAAGCCCCTTATTTCTTGTTCTGCCTCCACAGCCCAGCAGAAAAATTTATCTCCCCTTCTCTGCAGCCATTCTCTACCCATTTGAAGTCTTTTGTCTGTCCTCAGGCATCTCTAGACTAAACAGTTCTCATTCCTTTACTCTTTCCTCATAAATCTGAGCAGATGTCTTCCAATCACCTTTGTTATTCCCCACTAGACTGTCAGTCTGGTCACTGTCTTTCCCTGCAACCTTGTTCCAGGACTTTGCTTTTTATGGAAAGATTCATCTTCAAGAGAGAATATTTTTTTTTTTCCCTCTAGATAACAAGAAGACCCAAATAAATAACCAGTGTTACCCCAATTTAGGGACCAAAGGTGAACAGGGCAAGGGAGGAGCACAGGAACAGAGCTGTCAGGAACAGAGGAATTTCTAAAGTGGATGAGAGGCAATGCTTAAGAGAAGCTTGTGTGTAAAAAGCAGCTTTTCTTAGGTATCTTCAATTGGACTTTTAGGATTTGCTGCTCAAAATCCCCTCTGGGGTTTAAACACCTAATGCAGCCTTTGAGTAGAGCCCAATAGCTCACTTTTGTTTTAAGGTCTGACTGGGGAACACACAAACCTAGTGTGTCCAGATCCAAAGCTTTCTTCACCTCAAAGGGGCCTATTCCTACTCCCTCACTGATGTTGCAGCACAAGCCAGGCAGGAAAGGCAGAGGTTAGAGCAATCCTGGAGAGGAAAGACAACTCATCATGCCATGTCTCTTCCTCCAGGAACTGCTTCTTGACTTATCCAGTGACTGCTCAGTGATTGTGCAACCTTGTGGTAAGGTACCTATGTCCTGGCCTCACTCTTCAAAGCAAATATCCTCACTGCTGGCTTACAGAGCCAGGCTCTCTTTTGCACTCCCTTTTTCTCTTAAAAATCTGGGATGATGATGGGCGGGGAGGAAGTGAGGGCAGGTTTCAATTATTAGTTTCAAAAGCCTGGGCATGACTGAAGTGAACATAGTACTTGAACATAGAACATCCCCTGAATGGTCAGGGGATGCAGCTCCACGCTGACTTGCTATGACTGTAGACACTGAGCCAGTTCAGTCATTACTTTTTTCCAGTCAAGTCCAGCACTTCTGCTTTCACAGCTCGCTGACCAGCCCTGAAAACAAATCCAACAGACCACCACCATTTCCAAGCCGTGCCAGCCTTCCTCCATCAGGCTGAGGAAGGTGACGCTGTCCTCAGACATACCCCAAACTTCAGCCCTCCTCTCCCTGCAACCTGGCAACTCGCCTTTGCTCCGAGTGCCACAAAGGGCTCCTCGTCCTCATCGCGTTGGCTCTCCAGCCACGTGATGCTGCCGAAGATCCCATTTCCAGATGGACAACGTTCCCTTGACCCTGCCTGCCATCCCAGGGGATCCCGAGCCAGCTCCTGCACGTCTTCTCCTTGGGATTTCAGCTATTACTTGTACGAGGCACTAGGATCAGAGAGCAGGGGTGGTGGGAATGCTTTAGGATCAGATTGATGCACTGGTCCCCGTCTCAGCAGAGATGGAAGATCCCTGGTACCTGAGCGACCCATCATAGAACGTGACTGGGCCCAAGCCGAGGGGGACAGAGCCCAAACCCCCCCAAAAAACCCATCAGACGCTGACATAACAAGGCCAGGGCCCAGCGATCCGCACCGGGGCTCCTCTTGGCACCTTGATGAAGCATGCTGAGGCCTGGGGCTGCCCCCCAAGTTGCGAGGGGGGGCTGCCCAACCCGCCGGGGCCACAGACCCCCTCAGGCTGAGGGCCAGTCCCGGGTGCCCCCGGCAGCCTCCCCACCACCCCAAATCCTCTCTCACACACACACACAACTGTCCCCCCCGCCCCCGCCCAATCTCCTGGAGACTCCCCGGTCACCGCTGCATCTTCCTCTCCTCATAAATCCTGAAGCTGGCTGGGAACACCGATCCTGCGAGACCTTCAACCGACCCCCGATCCCTTTTCCTGCCCCTAACCCCTGTCCCTAAGCCCTCCTTCAGCCCCCAAAGCCTCTCCCCGGCCCCGCACCTGACCAGCAGCTCCAGGAACACCACGTTGCTGCAGCAGCCGCCGAACACCAGTCCCACCGCCACGGCCGGGTGCATGGTTTCGTCCCAGGCAGCGAGGCGGCCTCCCGGGCCGCCACCGCATCCCGCTCCCGGGCCGCGGCCCCTCTCCCAGCCCTGGCCCCGCCGCCTCCGTTTCCTCCCGGGCGTCGGTAGTTCATTCCTCGCCCGCCGCCCGTTCACCGATACTGTGGCGGCGCTGCCGCTAGGACTACAACTCCCGGCAGCCCCCGCGGCGCCTGCCCGCCTTCCCCCCACAGGTTGTGTCGCCCCGCGGGGTATGATGGGGGTTGTAGTTCCTGGCGCTGATGGCGGCGCCGGGCCCGGCTTTGAGGTGGTGTGAGGAGAAAGGGGTGGGGAGGGCAGCTTCCCTGCTGAAAAACAGGCGCTAATTGCCGTTTTGGGTTTAGTTCATGAAATTATCGCTTCGATGTGAAATCCAGCTCGGCTGAGGCCCGTGGTGGAGGCCCCTGGGAGGTCCTCCTGCGCTCTCAGGGCCACAGGCAAGCCCTGCTGGGCCCGCGTCAGTGGCACCACGGTGCTGTTAAAAACACTGGGTGCTGAGGCAGCAAAACTGGGTCTGAAAAGAAGTTGCGCCCTTGAGAGGAGATGGGGGTACAAGGAGGGTGTGGGACAGGGAGAAGGGAAGAAAACGTGCACAGACGGTGGTGGGGTGGCTTGGGGAGCGTGTGGGTCCAACGCAGCTTCACAGGGGGAGACAGAGGAAAAACAACCCATTCAGAGCGATAGATGGGAGAGCAGGGCACTGCAGTGCTGGAGACAGAGGGTTTGGTGAGAGGGTTATTGGTGTGGGGACAAACTGCAGCAAGGTGCTGCACCTGCAATGATATATTTATTAATTTGCATTCACGACTGGGTACTTTGGTTTCTCTTTTCAGGGTGAAGACAGTGTCATGTCAAATCACGGTAAAAACTTGAGTTAAAACAGCACGACCACTCCACAACCCAGCCCTGACATGTGGACTCCCCAGTCTGGTGTGGACCTTCTGTGGGGCTTCATACAGTGGCCATGGCACCTTCAGTTTTATTTTGTCCCTATTAGATTGTGGTGTTGCCCTGTTGCTCCTTATCCTTGTGTCCTGGAGTGCTTTTGCACTCTTGCAGTTGGAGCAATTAATGTTTTCTGCTGATGACAGAGCTGTGTATCAATGAGTAAGGGTTGAAGTGTCTTCTTTAATAAAATTGTGTGGATTCTATGATTCTATCATCTGTTAAAGCCCTCTGTGATCAACAGAAGCCATATTGAGCAAAAAGTGAGATATTCATGCTGTAGATATTTAATTTTGGTTTTAATAACATTTTAATCTGAATCAGACCCAAATGTTTTTTTGCTGGTGTTTTTTTTTTTTTAATATTTGGATACCACAAGTGTGAAATCCCGTTAATTCATTGCAAAGACCTATGGGCAGCCCAAAAATGAAGCACTTATTTTGAGGATTTCCAGCTCTTGAGGGACTGTGACAGCCTTGGCAGCTTCTCTGCTGCTAAAAGTGGCCAGTGACTGGCAAAACTGCCAGGATTGCCCATTTCTTTTGCTTACTGCAAGAGTTTTTAGGCTCTTTGATTCCAAGCTGGAGATCCAGGGCTTTCAGACTCTTTATCTGGGGGCTGGAAACCCAGGGTGTTTGGAACATGTGTCCTCAGGGCTTGCATGAGCTATGGCTGAAAACCTGGAAACTATAGCAATGATCCCCAGGAATCCTTGGGTACCTTGTGGGCTTTGCTTGCATTTAAAACCTCACGGTTTATTGGCAAAAGCATCACAGACCCAAGAGATCTGGGCCCCCCCTGGTGACTTTTCCAGGAATTTTGGCTTGGGATGTACCCTCTAGGAGGTTGGTCATCCAGACAATAACACTTTGGGTGTCCAAACATCTGGGAGACACACCCTGGAAACCCCAACAGCTTTGCTGAGCTCTTGCTCTGTATTTGGCAGAAGTTCATTGTTCCCCCATTTCAATAAACATTCCAGTGTTTTCTGACCTTGCTCTAGGTAGGAACGTTTCGACTGACTCCCTTGATCTTCCCATCAAGTCTTTTTAAGTGGTTTATATATTATTAAAAAGCACCATGGCTCGTTAGCAACAAACAGAGATGATTGCTCAGGCTCGCTGGCACTTTGCAACGTCTCCAGGGTTTCCTGCTTCCACCTCCTCAGCTGCTCCACAGGTCAGAATGATCGATTTCTTCTGTTCCCTTCACTAATAAGCTTTTGCTACGTTGGGTGCTCACTTCTCTGCTTTCCATTCCCTTTCTTTGTGCTCCAAAGGGGTGGGGAGGGGGGTGGGGGCTGGGGCTGTTTTCCTGCCACAATCAACGTGCCACACCTCGGTTCCTCAATGCATTAAAGCCACAGAACAAATTGCTTCTTTTGAACTGCTCCAGTGTCACAGTAAAACCACAATGTCAGCTCATCAAGCATTTGGAGCTGCTCTTTGTAGCCTGGCACCTCTGGGAGGGCAGCCTTGGCTGGGCTAGTCAGTATTTAACATCCTTTCTAATGGTGTAACTTCGAGGGAGGTGCTGGGATGAATTGGCTGAGTTCCTGGTTCTCAGGAGCAGTTGAGTTCTCAGTCTGTTGAATTCCTGGCCGAATTTTGAGGGGATGGGGACTCATGGCAGCAAAAACTTCCAGGTCACTTCAATGTGGGGCTAGAAATGTAGTTGCTGGCCTTGTCTTTTTTGCTTTGCATAGAGTGAGATTGGTATGATGCTGGACCAACATGCCAAGGTCCTTGTTTGGAGGTTGGTGTGTTCTTCACAAGTGATCCCAACCATGGATCTAAGATCTAATAGTATAATTCACTCCTGTTCAAATAAAACCTAAATCCACTCAAAATTCAGTTCACATCAGTTCTGTGATATCAAAACAAATGACAAAATAATGCCAGAGAATCATGGAATGGTTTGGGTTGGAAGGGACCTTCAAGATCATCTAGTTCAAACCCCCCTGCCTTGGGCAGGGACACCTCCCACCAGACCAGGTTGCTCCAAGCCCCATCCAACCTGCCCTTCAACACTGCCAGGGATGGGGCAGCCACAGCTTCTCTGGGCAACCTGGGCCAGGCTCTCACCACCCTCACAGCCAAGAATTGCTTCCTAATGTCCAACCTAAATCTCCCTCTTCCAGTTTTAATCCATTCCCCCTTGTCCTCTCACTCCCTGCCCTTGTCCAAAGTCCCTGCCCAGCTTTCCTGGAGCCCCTTCAGGCACTGGAAGGTGCTCCACGGTCTCCCTGGAGAAATCCCTGTAGGGATTTCAAAGCTGTGTAGAAGTGGTGCTGAGGGACATGGGTTAGTGGTGGCCTTGGCAGTGCTGGGTTAATGGTTGGAATTGATGTTCTTAAAGGTCTTTTCCAAACAAAAGAGTTCTATGATTCAGTCTGAGCTCCACCTTGGCCTTCCTTTGTTTACCAGCATCTTTGGTCTATCTATATCTTTCACTGTTCCTTCCAACCTTTCCTCTCCCAACCAGCAATGATGTTTCTGCTGAAATGGAGTGTGACGTGTCATCTCCAATAGCAATGTCATTGTGACAATGATAATTGGATTTTCCATGGTGGACATTGCACAGAAGGGATTCAGAACAGGCAAGCTGGACTCTCTCCAGCCCATGTGGTCTTGTGTTCAGGCTATTTCCAAAGACTGGGAAAACTGGAATAGTGACAGACGGTGGAGTGGTGGGTGGTGATGATGGACTTAGTTACTTCTAAGTGGCATCTGACATGACCTAGACTTTACTGTTTTCTCCCTCTGCAGTTTTCTTAAGAGACAAGCTAAGAGGACTCCTGCTGGTTTTTAGATTTTGAGCACATTGCAGATCTACAGTGTGGGAGGAAGGAGCCAAGTTTAGGGCTTTGATTGTAGTGAGGTTGAATAATTCAGTAAGCAGCATTTTAAAAAAGACACTGAGACACCTATAAATTATTTCCCTGAAGACCCAGCAAGGTTCCTCCTGAGGTGAGATACCTCATCTGGCTCCTCTCCTTCCCATTTATGACCCAGCTCGTGCCTGAGTCCAATCCTGCTACTTCTCCTACTCAAAGATTCAGAACTTCTGTGGTATTTGGCTCTGCAGGCACGACCAGACTCGTTTTCTTTTCCAGGCAGTTGTTCCCTGTAAGGGAATTGCCTGCAAGGTAAAGAAAAGATTTTGAACCCATGACAGTTCTGACAAGTTGTGAAGGGTTATGCAGAGGGTGAACTCTTGGGTTTATTTCCACTGCTTTTCATCACAAGGTTGTTCTGTGAGATAGCATGTGGGCAAAAGAGGAGAGGACACACTGGGTTTTAGTGGGAGAGCAACAAGCTGTGGGACTTGGAAGTGCTGAGATCTGGGCTTTTACTGTTAGGGGAATAATTGCCCTCACATCTTCAGCACCCATGAGCAAATGTTGTCACCCCATGGCCAAGACACCATCACTGTTCATCTGAGCACCTCCCAAACCCTTGTATCTTAACCTACTGTGGGCAAGGTTTAGCTGGGTTCCTGCTGAGAGGAACTAGGAGCATTCAGAGTGGAGAGGGACTTTTCACAAGGGCGTGGAGTGGTAGGATGAGGGGAAATGGTTTTAAGCTGCAAGAAGGGAGATGCAGATGAGATATTAGGAAGAAATCTTTCGTGTGAGGGTGGTGAGAGCCTGGCCCAGGTTGGCCAGAGAAGCTGTGGCTGCCCCATCCCTGGCAGTGTTGAAGGGCAGGTTGGATGGGGCTTGGAGCAGCCTGGGCTGGTGGGAGGTGTCCCTGCCCATGGCAGGGGGGTTGGAACTAGATGATCTCGAAGGTCCCTTCCAACCCAGACCATTCTGTTGATTCTATGATTCTATGACTGAAGTGGTGAAAACATGCAGCTGAAGATGGGGACTTCTCACCTGCCCTAGCTTTTCCAACATGAGCTTCTCATTCAGGGTCCTCAGACCTGGCAACACATTTCCTCAACAGATTATTTTTGTTGTTATTATATTTATATATATTAAATATTATATATATTATAATATATATTAAAATATTATATATTTGTTGTTATTATTATTATTTTATATATTGGTATATATTTGTATATATTATTATTTTATATTATGGGAACAGTTAAGCTGCAGACACAGGCAGAGCCCAGGTCACATGAGGGCAAAGGAAGAAAAGAGATCCTGGGATTTACAGAATCACATAATTGTCATGGTTGGAAAGGATCTCTGAGATCACCGAGTCCAACCATCAGCACAAAAAAACCCCAAAACAAACAAACACAACCAACCACACACACTCCACTAAAAAAACACCCCCAAAAAACCCCCCAGCCTAGGCCACTGGAGCATGCCCTGAAGTGCCACATCTACATGTTTCTTGAATACCTCCCTGGGCAGCCTGTTCCAGGCCTGACCACTCTTCCAGTCTAGAAATTCTTCCTACTATCCAATCTAAACCTCCCCTGCTGCAACTTCAGGCCATGTCCTCTGGTCCTGTTGTTAATTACTTGGGAGAAGAGGCCAACACCCACCTCCCTACAACCTCCTTTCAGGTAGCTGTAAGAGGGCAATGAGGTCACCCCTCAGCCTCCTCCTTTTCCAAACTAAACAACCCCAGTCCCCTCAGCCTCTCCTCGTAGGACTTGTTCTCTGAAGCCTTCACCAGCTTGGTGGAGTTTTTGCTCCTCCAATCACACAATCACAGAATCACCAAGGCTGGAAAAGACCTTTAAGATCATCAAGTCCAGCCTATGACCAACACCACCACACCATCTAGACCATGGCACTAAGTGCCACATCCAGCCTTGCCTTGAACACATCCAGGGATGGTGCCTCCACCACTTCCCTGGGAAGTCCATTCCAATGTCTAATCACCCTCTCCATGAGGAAGTGCTTCCTGATATCCAACCTAAACCTCCCTTGGAGCAGCTTTATTATGTATTTCCACAGTAGGTGTATATTTCTGGGAGAGCAATAGTAAGGAATAGGTTCTTCTGTATGCCTGACACCTAAACTCATCTAACCCACGTGTCAACAAGTACTACTGGGAGAGACATCTCATGTCCTAAAACAGTCTCCTCTGCCAGCAGCTGCCTTGTTGCTGAGCAGGTCTCCATAACTTTCCATCTCAACTCCCTCACCTTTGTTTTGGGAATGTGCAGCAATAGAAATTCCTGAAGTCCTACTCCACTTTTCACCAGCTTTGTTTGAAATGTTTCCAACCCCTGGACTTCTACAGCTTTGACCAGGGGAGGAGTTTTGTGCTTCTCTGTTGGGAAGTTTGCTGTAGTCAGCTTTAAATGTCCATCTCTTTTCTGATACCACTTTAAAAAACAACTAAAATAAATCACTAACGTATTTTTAGGTGTGTTAGAAGGGGTGAGTCTCTCTCCTCTCCTTAAATTTTTACATTCTTGGGATTATGTGTTCCATCAAAAACTTCCAGGTCCCCCAAATATTCCTCCCACTCCCTCTTTGGTAGGTATTTTCTCAGCAATTTCAGGGAGTTGCCTCATGTGTGGCATTTTAGCACCTTGCACATTCTCAGCTTAGCATTTCAGAAAGGATCACTGTTTCTCTGGATGGAGCCAGAGACATTCCTGCCTCCTCAAACATTCCATGAGCTGCTTTTCTCACCTACAAATGTTTCTCTGTCACGCTCAGAGCTTGTCCCTTCCTGCTCTAAAGCAGCAGAGTTCCCGTGACAAGGAGGAGAAGCAAGAAACTGCTCTGCTGAGGATCTGACCTTTTTGCTCCTCTTTGTCACTTTTTAAGCTCCCCCCGTTTCGGTTCCTTTTCTTTTTCTCTGCCAAATTTTATTTGGGTGATTTCCAAGGCAGAACTCCTTGATCAAGCAGCACTGGTGCTGGACCTGCCTCTGTGCGTTGCTGCTTGTCAAAAATGGTATTTTGGGGAAAATATTTTGGGGGAAAATTTGAAATAGCTTCTCTTTTCTTTTTTTTTTTTCCTAGCCCTCTCCCCCTTCCTCCTTCTCATTCCTCAAGATCGTTAAACTCAACATCTCTTGAAGTGAGCTGGAAGAACTTCAACCTGAAGTGCTTTTTGAGAGTCCCCCCTCATTTGAAATGTCTCTCTGTGCTTTAGGCAAGTGAGCATGACTTTCCAGAGGTGATTGATGGGTTCTCATAGAAATGTTCTTTCAATTAAAAGAACCTAAGCACACGCAAAGAGGAAGAAAAGAGATTTTTTTTTTTCTTACTGTTTTTACTCTTGTCCAGAAAGTGAAGCAGATTTAGCTGTCTCAAAAACGTGGGCATGTTTTCTTCTCCTTTGGAGCATAACATTTAACTGGCTTCCCTTCGTACACTCAGTCCTGATCCACCTTGCCCCTGGACAGCAACACTCTGAGGAGCTCAGCTTGTCCTCCCTGCTGAGCCATGCCAATGCCAACACTCCCTCCTTGCCAATTTTTTCATATTTTCATAGACTCACAGAATCACAGGGGCTGGAAGGGACCTCTGAAGATCATTGAGTCCAACCCCCCTGGCTGCAGCAGGAACACCCAGGGCAGATCATAGAATCATAGAATCATAGAATGGTTAGAGTTGGAAAGGACCTTCAAGATCATCTAGTTCCAACCCCCCTGCATGGGCAGGGACACCTCCCACCAGACCAGGTTGCTCCAAGCCCCATCCAACCTGCCCTTCAACACTGCCAGGGATGGGGCAGCCACAGCTTCTCTGGGCAACCTGTTCCAATGTCTCACCACTTTCACACTAAGAATTTCCTTCTGATCTCTTAACCTAAATCTCTCCTCCTTCAGTTTCAAACCATTACCTCTGGTCCTATCACTATGTGCTCTTGTGAAAAGCCCCTCCCCAGATTTTCTGTAGGCCCCCTTCAGGTACTGGAAGGCTGATCACACAGGAGCGTGTCCAGGCAGGTCTTGAATGTCTCCAGAGAAGGAGACTCCACAACCTCTCTGGGCAGCCTGTCCCAGGGCTCCATCATCCTCACAGTAAAGAAGTTTCTCCTCATGTTGAGGTGGAACTTCTTGTGTTGTAGATTAGTGCCATTTCCCCTTGTCCTATCACAGGGCACCACTGAAAAGAGACTGGCCCATATTTTTTGTTATTTAAGACTGGGTTTGGCCCCCCCTGGTGCCTTGGGATGAAGAATTAACACTCTAATTCTCTATACCCTTGAGGCACCAGGGAATCATTATCAATAAATATCTAAACTATGTGTTCACCCCAGGTAGAACTCATTCCTTTAAAAGCCTTTGGTGACAAGGAAATTGCAAGGGAATCTATCAGCAGGTATTAAAGAGTTTTGCAAGCTGCAGCATTACAGCCCACCCCCCAGACCTTCCTTTGTTCAGCACTGGGGTTTTGATTCAATGTGCTGTAAATTTTGGACCAAAATTCACTTTTTCTTCAGTAAAAGTGCTTCTCCAGAGGAGAAGAAGTTGGGGGTGATGGTGGACAAGAAGCTCAACATGAGCCAACACTGCGCGCTTGCAGCCCAGAAACGAACCGTGCCCTGGGATGCATCAAAAGAAGCGTGGCCAGCAGGGCCCATTTACTTGGATGTTGTGAGGCCCCACCTGAGAACTGTGTCCAGTTCTAGAGCCCCCAAAAGAAGAAGGACATGGATCTCCTGGAGAGAGTCCAGAGGAGGCCACAGAGATGATAGGAGGGCTGGAGCAGCTCTGCTCTGGAGACAGGCTGGGAGAGTTGGGGGTGTTGAGCCTGGAGAAGAGAAGGCTCCAGGGAGACCTTGGAGCACCTTCCAGTGCCTGAAGGGGCTCCAGGAAAGCTGGGGAGGGGCTTTGGATGATGGCCAGGAGTGAGAGGACAAGGGGGAATGGATTGAAACTGGAGGAGGGGTAATTTAGGTTAAGACATTAGGAGGATACTCTTTAGTATGAGGATGGGGAGACCTTGGCCCAGGTTGCCCAGAGAAGCTGTGGCTGCCCCATCCCTGGAAGTGTTGAAGGGCAGGTTGGATGGGGCTTGGAGCAACCTGGTCTGGTGGGAGGTGTCCCTGCCCATGCAGGGGGGGGTTGGAGCTGAATGATCTTGAAGGTCCCTTCCAACCCAAACCCTTCTGTGATTCTGTGTTTCTATGACTCCTTTTTGGTGATGGGGTTATAAAGTGATTTAACTGTTTGGATGGAAACTATATTGTATCTTTTGGCCTCAGGACTAGAAAATATTCCCTTGGTACATTTATTCAGTAGCATAGGCATGGCCTGATGTCTTTCTTTAGTTGACCTGGTCATTAATCTCATGTCCTCCTTGCCTCTGTTGGGCTGGAAAGCAGATGTCCTGCACTCCAGGGAGCTCTCTGCAGCAGACCCAGCACACGTTGAGCCTTTCTGCAAGCTGGTGCCCTCAGGCTGCAGGTCTGGGACTGTAATGAAGAGGCTGCTCCAGCAAGGACACAAGTTTCCTAGTGCTGTCATAACCTGAATCAGGAGGTCTTGGAGGCAGTAAATTACCACAAACCTCAGGAATATAAATCCGAGTAGAGAAATGAAATGGTTTGGGGGCCCCCACTGACAAAACAGAGTCAGTGTCTCAGCTGTTATTAGACCCAAGAGAATCTGTGCCCAAAAGAAAGGGCTGGGGAAGACCTGGCTCTGTTCACTCTGACAAAACTCAGTTTATTCTCTTGCTGAGCAGTGCCTGGAATGTTTCTGTGCCTGGGTCCTGAGTTCACTTGCGTGGGTGGGGGATAATAAAACGGGGCCAGTCTAGACAGAGGTGGCCTCCTGAAGGCAATCAATCTTCATTAAACAGGCCCAGAGCCCAGCAGCTGGAGATGAGCTAGGAAAGGAGCCATCTCTGGGTAGCACCACGTTTAACCCTTCAGCTGCAGGACAGCAGCTCCCACGTATCTTTATTTTAACTGAAATTAAAAATTTGGTATTTATTTCCTCTTTCTGTTAGGGCAGTTACCATAGAATCATAGAATCATAGAATGGTTTGGGTTGGAAGGGACCTTAAAGATCACTTAGTCCCAACCCCCCTGCATGGGCAGGGACACCTCCCACCAGACCAGGTTGCTCCAAGCCCCATCCAACCTGCCCTTCAACACTGCCAGGGATGGGGCAGCCACAGCTTCTCTGGGCAACCTGGGCCAGGCTCTCACCACCCTCACAGCACAGAACTTCTCCCTCACATCTCATCTCCAGCTCCCCTCTTCCAGCTGGAAACCCTTCCCCCTCAGCCCATCCCTCCCTGCCCTTGTCCAAAGTCCCTGCCCAGCTTTCCTGGAGCCCCTTCAGGCACTGGAAGGTGCTCTTAGGTCTCCTCCAAGCCTTCTCTTCTCCAGGCTGAACACCCCCAACTCAGCCTGTAAGAAGATGGTTAAAGAGAGGGTAAGAGTCTCCAAACACATGGAGACACCTCTCTTCCCAGCCTCCAGTGACCCATGGCTTAGGGGCTTCCTGAGGCACTGACTGCATCTTGGAACTCTCTGCATTCAGTACCCTGCACAAGCCTTTCTTTTAGGAATCTTCTTACTTTGGAAACCATTTGAATTTTTAGCATTCCCAGTGTCCTGTGGCAATGAGTTCCATGGGTTTACTACATGCTGCATGAAAATGTTCTGCCCATCCATTAGTTTTCAACCTCCATCCTGTTTGTTTCATTTGTGCACGAAGAAACACTAAAATTTAAAATCTGGGAGAAATGTTGCCTAGATCTTCCATATCACTGCTCTTATCTCTAAGGCTTGGGAACATTTGTCTTTACACCAATGGCAAGACCAGAAATAAAATTTAAGCACCAACAGTGTAACCTGGATGGTACTGAAGTACCTGTGCTCATGGACTGAAGGAACCTGGAAGTTCTACACGAGCATCTCTTAACACAGAGGGTAGCACAGTTCAACCAAGACTTTGTCTCAGGGATAAATGCAAATTAAACGTTGTCCCAGCACTAAATGCAAATACTTAGAGCCCTTGGAGATTCCCAGTGTCTGCTTTTTTTCTCAGAGATCTTGCAGCTAAGCAAAGTGCACAAGAGCAAGGTGTGGCTGGTGCCCCAAGAGAGCTGAGCTTAGCTCCCTCCCATATGGGTCAGATATGCTGGTTAGGGCTTGAGAGCTCAAGCCTTCAGATGGTCAGCAAATAGTTTCCCTCAGAGTTGAGCTGCAGGGAAGCTTTACCATGAGCCCAGGAGACAAGGGGCAAACTGTAATTCATGTACAGCTGGAGAGGAGACTAAGTGTCCTGTGCTAGGAACAAGCACAGCCCTGCAAAGAACTCCCCACCAGCTTTCCCATTGCCTTCAAACCATTCTCCCAATTCTCCACCCCTCATCTTGAGGCAAACAAGGATCATCTGTAATCCATCCATGGTCACCAGTACAAAAGCTCCATCACAACTTTTTACAAGAGCATGGAGTCAAAGGACAAGGGGGAATGGCTTTAAACTGGAAGAGGGAAGATTTAGGTTAGACATGAGGAAGAAATTATTGGGTGTGTGGGTGGTGAGAGCCTGGCCCAGGCTGCCCAGAGAAGTCATGGCTGCCCCATCCCTGGAAGTGTTGAAGGGCAGGTTGGATGGGGCTTGGAGCAACCTGGTCTGGTGGGAGGTGTCCCTGCCCATGGCAGGGGGGTTGGAACTGGATGATCTTGAAGGTCCTTTCCCACTCAAACCCTTTTGTGATTCTATGACTCTATGATCTGCTGTTGGTCACTGTAGGAAGCAAACCCTGCATGGGATGCCCCAACCTAATCCTGCAGCTCTCATGTCTGTCTTCATACTTTGCTCACAACATCTGCTGTCTTTGCATAAATATTTCACTGGCACCAGCTGCAGCTCTCTGGCAGAATGAGAGTCAGCAGGGTTGACTCTCAGCTATCTTAGTTTTCCCCGAGTCTGCAGGATTTTCTGTGTGTCCTCCAGAGAGGCTGGAGTTTTCATCTTCCTTTTTCAAGCTCCATCTCAGTCTTTGGTGAGGCTTCAGAGGAACAACCAGTCTGAAATGCCTCACAGGTGTGTGGCTTGGTGAATTTCAGATGCTCCCCTTTCCTTTTGTCTCTTATGGACAAGGTAAGTGAAAATGAAAGAGCTCTATTGTAGTCACTGTGGGTCACAGTCTAAAGTGAGGGGGTGAGGTAATGTGACCCTTGTTGCTGCAAAAAAAAAATATTGCTAAGGGGGAAAGAGAGGGGAATTCTGTGTCTTGTTCTTTTCTCTGTGCTGGGGTTTTATAATGTGACTTGCTAATGAATTTTCAGTTTGTTGAATCCTACTTCTAGCAAAACGTATTTGGAAAAGGGCAAAAAAAAGAGGAGATATGTCAGGTCTCCTAAATATTCGTTGGGAAGCTTGGGTTGGGGGGGGGGTGTATGATGCACATTTAGTGTTCATTTGCCCTCCTGTGTTAGATCTAATCCTGCACCCTAATATTTACTGGATGGATAAAATCTGAAGTGGAGGCTTAAAATCTCATGTTTAGAAGTGGCTTTAAGTACTTTTAATGATTGCTGGCTATGCTTTCCATTCCTGTAACTCTGAATTGCAATCCATGTACAGCTCTCAGCTGCTCCTGGCTTGCACTTGGGGTCCTGTACCAGTGTTGTGTTAGGTGACTGTCATCAGGGCTGTGATAGCACAGGGACAAGTAAGCATGGTCCCCACCCGTGGGCAGGAGCACACCAAACCCACCAGTCTGCCCTGGAGCTATTCAGCATGCCCAGTCTGCCTGTGCCCTACTGAGGAGTGGTGGGAGGCCAGGGAGAAGGTGCCCACCCCTCAGGCTTGCAAGTTATGTGGCCAAATGCCTGTTGACCTTGTGAATCACAGAATCATAGAATGGTTTGGGTTGGAAGGGACCTTAAAGATCATCTACTTCCAATCCCTTTGCATGGGCAGGGACACCTCCCACTAGACTAGGTTGCTCCAAGTCCCATCCAACCTGGCCTTCAACACTGCCAGGGATGGGGCAGCCACAGCTTCCCTGGGAAACCCAGACCAGTGTCTCACCAGCCTCACAGGAAAGAGTTTCTTCCTAATATCTCATCTCCATCTCCCCTCTTTCAGCTTGAAACCATTCCCCCTTGTCTTATAATTCCATGCCCTTTTAAAAAGTCCCTCTCCAGCTTTTTGTAGGCCCTCTTCAGGTAGTGGAAGGCTGCTGTGAGGTCTTCCCATATAAGTGGGGAAGAGTTTGATCTGTGGCACCCAGTTTTTTCCCGTCCCCATTTCTTTCTCTTCCAAAATAGCAGTCTCAGCCTGATGGTGTTTCATGACATAAATGGCTTTTATCCCTCTTTTCACCTCTACTGTCCATTTAATCCCCTGTAGTGCAGCCACAACCTCTTCTTCACGTAGCAGAGCAACACCAAGAGCTGTGCAGTGACCCCAGGAAGGGTTGACAACAGAGGACACCCTGTCTCTGTTCAAGAAACAGACAAGAAAGTGAGAAACCATTTAATTATTTTCCTTCTCAACTTCTTGTATTCACAACAATATTAAATAAAGTGGCATTTGACCATATGCAGGTTGGAGAGAAGATCAGTTTGGCTAAAGGGTTTTGTGGTCCTCTTAGAGCAGGTCCTCATCAGTCTCAGTGTTAAGGCACCACTACCTTTGCTGCTAATAATTGGGTTTCTCCATGCTGTAGTATCCTGGGAAGCTGTTCACTCCTGCCTGTGGGAGTGCAGCCTCTGTCAGTCCACTTGATGACTGACTTGTAGCCCTCCTTGCTGAGGTAAATTACCTGCAGATCGATCACTTTGAGTTTACTGTTACCTTTAAGTTCTTCCACGGGATCGTCGGGTTGCAGTTGTGTACGTGCAAGTGTGAAATAGAAATGCCAGCCCAGGGGAAAGCTGAGGATTTGCTCCTTCTGAGAGACATCTCAAGTGAATGCAGCTAGGAGAGGAATCTGCTGTGCTTTGGGGCTCCCTTTTGCTCCTGGAAAACATTACTAGTGCTGAGCAGAGCTACCCAACCTGGTTATCCAACCACTTGGGCGTCCTCTCACTAGTCAGGCTGAGCACTGAAGGCTCCTCTTTGCTCACTTTGCAGAGGTGTGAGTATTGGAGTTGCTCTTGGGGTGCACTAAGAGCTTCTTTCTTTTCTCTTCTTGTAAATTGTAGGTACTCTCATCTGAGAAAAGGATGATTATGATGATTTTTAAATAGGTCTTTGCTTGCTTGCTAGAAATGGAGGGACTTCAAACGCACAGCACTGCCCTATACACTCCCTTAGGACCCTTTGAGGTCCTTTTCCACTCCTGCTGCCCACACTTTTCCCTCTGTGATCCACTTGTAGGTTTGTGATCCCACATCCATTTGTGTTTCCAGTCTCATGACTCCATTTGGTAACTGCTGTCCTGCAGACACAGCTCTGGAGCACTCCCACTGCAAGAGCAAGGAGCTTCCTGCTGAAGATGTGGAATCTGCCTTTACACTATGGAGAGTAGCACTTGGCCTGCAAAGGATGTTAGCACCAAAGTGCCTGATGGTCTGGGAGTAATGCTCCAAAGCCCCAAAATGTAGCTGCAAGGGGATGGAGTGGTAGGACAAGGGGGAATGGCTTTCAACTGGAAGAGGGGAGGTTTAGGTTTGACATTAGGAAGAAATTCTTTCCTGTGAGGATGGTGAGACACTGGAACAGGTTGCCCACAGAAGCTGTGGCTGCCCCATCCCTGGAAGTGTTCAAGAGCAGGTTGGATGGGGCTTGGAGCAACCTGGTCTAGTGGGAGGTGTCCCTGCCCATGCAAAGGGATTGGAAGTAGATGATCTTTAAGGTTCTTCCAACCCAAACCATTCTGTGATTCTATAACTCTGTGTTTTATCCTGCTTTCTTGTCATTGCCACCAGGTTGGACATCTCTAAGCAGGATGCCATACTGACCATTCTTGGGTGGTTTAGCCCAACCTAACCCACCCTAACCAGCTTTAGTGGAAGAGACTTGATGCTTCCTACTGCAACATAAGCCTGAGGTCAGTAAAAGCCCAGAGAGAGAAGGGAGAGGGCAGCTGGACTGTGGCGACACTGTTTCATGATGTGTTTGCAATGCTGGCCATCAGGAGTGGTTGGGGTAAAGCCCACTCCAGGGCTTTCCTGTAGTTGGGGTATTTGGGCTGAGACACAGAGTCTCCCTGGCTTTTGATGTCTGAGAGGTTTGGCTTGGAATTTTGTAGGGAAGATGGCAAAAGCTCAAGGATATAGATGTCCACATAGAGTGATCATATTTGCTCTGTTTCCACAGGCAAATCATGCTGAGCATGTTTTCAAAGATTGTGGTACTGAGGGAAGACTTGGAGCCCTTTAGCAACAGCAGAAAGGGATGGATGAGATGTGAAGATGTGTTCGTGGGTGTCTTTAAGCAAAGGGATGGTCCTTTCAGCTCCAGGTGTCACTGCAAGAGAAGGGCAGAGGTTGAGACAGCAAAGCTGGGATGGGGAGGGAAATGCAAGATTGCCTGTGGGAAGAGGGGGACCATGGGATAGGAGCTATAAAGCATCCTGATGGCTTCCAGGCAGCATTTGAGTACCTCCAGAGGGAGCCATGTGACAATCTGGAGGTCTGGCCTAGCATCAGAAGTGATAAATGTCCTCTTCCCCATAGTAAACTTAGCAGCACCAAGAGGTGCTCCACATTGTCACTGCAGGTAATTTGCTAGAGGCCCATTCAGGCCCTTCACACTTGTCATTTCTTACATTTCCAGTGAAAAAGAGTTGTTGGTGGTCTGACACTGAGAAGGAGGTATCTTTAGCTGGGCAACTGATGAACCTGCTATACTCTTGGGAGAGTTTGCATGTGAAGCCTACCCCCAAAACCCCAAAACTCTGTGTTTCAGACAAAAGAAACATGTTGGGTTTGGTGTTAGCCTGAATCCAGAGGTGACAACCAGAGTCACTGATGTTTCACAAGGGCCTGGTTTGACTCAGCATGGACTCTACTGATGGGAATAACACTTTTTGGCTCTTCACATGGTGCTGCACAGCCCACCTGGATCCACACAGCGTTTGGAGAGCATAGCAGGGTGAGCTCTCTTCCCCTGTGAGGGGCCCTCCTATAAGATTCTGGGGGACCATTCCTCGTTGGCCCATCACCTATGTGCAGGTTGTATCTTAGCCACTGGAGTCCCCTTGCATGGAGCATCAAATAGCTGATAGACCCTTGTGGATTTCAGTTTTGAGCAGTGATGAACTGCAAGTCCAGAGAGGAGCTACTTCATAACCCCTTGGCAGCCCCCAGAGCCACGCAACGGTTGCTTTCATACCCTGAGCACGAGCAGAAAGGGCATGAAAAGAAAGTGCAGACAAGCTGTGTTTTGATCACTGCCTGTTGAAAACATCTCAGCTAGACTGTGACCTGGCACAGGCTGGAAGTGGTTGATTTGGTTCATGTGCTCCAAACAATGCACAAAGAGGCGAGATAATTCAAATGCTGAACCTTACATTTTTGGTGGGTTTCGTCCTTCTGCTTTCAGCCATCATCTTGACTCACCTTCCTGGTGGTGGACTGGAGGATGTGGTGTGTTACCCTGAGGTGGGGCTGGCTGTGATTTCAAACAGCTGGTGGCTCCAGCCCTCTGTCCCTCAAAAGCATAGCTCTGGGCAGGGATTACCAGGAAACTTGGCAGAGGAACAGTAGACTTTTTGGTGTTGATAATGAGCAAAGTGGGACATGAGCAGTGGAACCTGGTGTAAGTTGCTGGTGGGAGGAGGGGGCTCAGATACTTCCAGCGGGGACCATACCCTCAGCTGGTGAAAATTTAACATATGTTGGCTGCCTAGGGGAAGAGGACCAGGAGCTATTTGTTGACAGCCAGCTAAAGATGAGCCAGTGTGTGCCCAGGTGGCCAAGGAAGCCAGCATCATCCTGGCTTGTGTCAGCACTAGTGTGGCCAGCAGGAGCAGGGCAGGGATCATCCCCCTGTGCTGGGCACTGGGGAGGGGACACCTTGAATCCTGGGGTCAGTTCTGGGCCCCTCAGGACAAGAAGGACATGGAGGGGCTGGAGCGTGTCCAGAGAAGGGCCACGGAGCTGGGGAAGGGGCTGGAGCAGAAGGAGAAGGGTCTGGAGAACTTGTGAGGAGCAGCTGAGGGAGCTGGGGGTGTTGAGGCTGGAGCAAAGGAGGCTGAGGGGAGACCTTCTGGCTCTGCAAGTGCCTGAGAGGAGGTTGGAGCCAGGGGGGGGTCGGTCTCTGCTCCCCAGGAACAAGCGACAGGACAAGAGGGAACGGCCTCAAGTTGTGCCAGGGGAGGTTGAGATTGGATCTGGGGAACAATTTCTTGCTGGCAAGGGTTGTCAGGCCCTGGCCCAGGCTGCCCAGGGCAGGGCTGGAGTCCCCATCCCTGGAGGGGTTTCAAAGCCATGTAGATGTGGTGCTGAGGGACATGGGGCAGTGGTGGCCTTGGCAGTGCTGGTGTAATAGTTGGACTTGATCTTAAAGGTCTTTTCCAACCAAAAGTTCCATGATTCTGGGATTCTAGGATGCAGCAGGCAGTGGGTGCTGGACTGGGGGTGCATTCATTGCACTAATTTGAGGGCAGATGCAGCTGCCCCCCCCATCCTGCAGGGACTGGATTTGTGGTGAGTCACTTCCCAGACCTTTTCCAAGGTACACATGAAGACAGTGAGATGTATGACCCTTCCAAACACTTCCAGCCACATGTCCAAGAACATGAGGAGGTCTAGGAGAGATCAGGTTTTTAATACTTTCCTTTTGGGCACAGAAATGGCAGGGACTGTGTGCTGCTGAAATGTGCACTTTGACAGGGAAGATAAATGAACTTGCTGAGCAACATTAGATTTCCAAACCTCTGTTTCTCCTCGCATCTCCAATTTGAGTTTCAAAGCTGTAATTTTAAGCTGGCGTGGGATGGGGATGGATGGAAAGGTTGTCGAGTACAGGCAGCATCTGCTGCTCGAGGGGGAAGGAGCTGGTGTAAAATGTGATCTCTGTGAACGGGGAGCCCTGGGCTGAGGTAGAACATGTCAGCACATGGCTCCTTTCCAAGAAATACATGTTAAAAGGTTAAAAAAACCCACCCTGCAGGACGAGCAAGGAGGGGTGGGCGCTGTGCTCAGCAGTGTGTCCGTGAAGCAACTGAGGCTGATTGCACCTTGGGCTGCATTAGTGAGGAGTGAAACCAGCAGGATCAGGGGGCTGATCCTTCCCTCCCCCTGGCATTTGTGAGGTGGCACCTGAAGTGTCATGTTTAATTTTGGGCTTCCCAATACAGGAAGGTTCTTGATATCATCGAGTCATAGAGTCACATACTGGTTTGGGTTTGAAGGACCTTAAAGATCATCTAGTTCCAACCTCCGTGTCATGGTCAGGGTCACCTCCCACTAGACCAGGTTGCTCCAAGCCCCATCCAACCTGCCCTTCAACACTGCCAGGGATGGGGCAGCCACAGCTTCCCTGGGCAACCTGTTCCAGTGTCTCACCACCCTCACACTAAAGAATTTCTTCCTAATGTTTAACCTAAATCTCCCTTCTTCTAGTTCAAAGCCATTGCCCCTCATCCCATCCCTCCCTGCCCTTGTCCAAAGTCCCTCCCCAGCTTTCCTGGAGCCCCTTCAGGCACTGGAAGGTGCTCCAAGGTCTCCCTGGAGCCTTCTCTTCCCCAGGCTGAACACCCCCAACTCTCCCAGCCTGTCTCCAGAGCAGAGCTGCTCCAGCCCTCCCATCATCTCCATGGCCTCCTCTGGACTTGCTCCAACAGCTCCATGTCCTTGTATTGGGGGCCCCAGAGCTGGACCCAGCCCTGCAGGGGGGTCTCACCAGAGTGGAGTAGAGGGCCATGTGGCTGCTGCTCCTCAATACTGAGCTTTTAACATCCAGTGGGAAGGATTTTTTGGAAACATGGGCTTCTCTGGTTTTGTTTTAATGATTGAAAAAGAACTAGTGCCCACAGCGACACAACAGAGACCTGTGGTCCACCCCGAGGTGGTGCCATTGGACATGCCAGACTGGGGGATTAGCTGTCAGTGATCCCAGGACCACAGGGGTCAGACGTGGGGAAGGATTCAGCAGCCTGAACATGTAAATATTTACTGTCTTTTCAGTTTCAGGATTATCTCTTCAGGCCTCCAAAATCTCTGCAGGAGGGTGGAAGTCTCCCCTGATTCCTGAGGCAAAACTGGAAGCTGAGTGTGTGTCTCAGCTGATGGTGGCACCTCTTATGGCACTAAATGCCTGTTTTTAGGCATAGGCACCAAACCCACTGTGTCTTAGCAAGTTGTTGGGCATCAGCTGAGCCTAAATACCTGTGTATTCCCATGTGTGTGATCCTGCACTGCCCATGGCAGTAGGATTTAAAGCACATGAGCTCATACCTCTTGGCCTGAAATATAACATTTTTCCCCTTGCGTACAGAACCATAGAATTGTTTTGGTTGGAAAAGACCTTTCAGATCATCAAGTCCAACCATTAACTCAGCCCTGCCAAGGCCACCACTGCCCCATGTCCCTCAGCACCACATCTCCAGGGCTTGGAAACCCCTCCAGGGATGGGGACTCCAGCCCTGCCCTGGGCAGCCTGGGCCAGGGCCTGACAACCCTTGCCAGCAAGAAATTGTTCCCCAGATCCAATCTCAACCTCCCCTGGCACAACTTGAGGCCGTTCCCTCTTGTCCTGTCGCTTGTTCCTGGGGAGCAGAGACCGACCCCCCCTGGCTCCAACCTCCTCTCAGGCACTTGCAGAGCCAGAAGGTCTCCCCTCAGCCTCCTTTGCTCCAGCCTCAACACCCCCAGCTCCCTCAGCTGCTCCTCAGCAGACTCGTGCTCTAAACATACACTGGCCCAAGAGCATTTTCTTGCTGAAAGGTTTCCTCTCTACTTGTGCATTGTATTTTGTTAAACCATGGTCATTTGCTCATGGATGTAATCCCTTAACCTCCCCATCTATGCAACGTACAGCTACTTAATGTTACTTTGCTTAAAATACATCCCATTTCTGCATATTTAAAGCAGACAGTATTGCAGTGGTTGCCTAGACATGGACAGAGTCAAGGGGAAGTTTTTGGCTGGGTCTCTGCACATCATTGTCTGGCTGGTACATTGAGGCTTAACTTACAGGTACTTAGAGGCTTAACCACAGTTGAGTTCTTTGAAGGCTTTTCTTTGGTTTATTTCCTCTTTTATTCAGTGAATGGTGAACAGGGAAGAGGCAAATTTTGAACACATTTTTGACTAACTGCAAATGGCTCGAAATAAGCTGCAACACATGATTGTATTCTATTCCAAAAAAAGCAGGACAGGCAAAATTGCTGCTGAATTGTAAGCAAAGGGTCACCCTGCTCTGCAATTACCGTGGTCCCTAATGCACTGAATTGCAAATCATATCCGTTCCTGGAGTGTAATACTATCTGGCTCTGTGTGCCAGACTAAAATGAGCTCATAGAGCAAAGGTGCCTGAGAAAACAGCTTTCAGAAGAGATGGGAAAATGGTCTTAATCTCCGAGCTGAGTGGGAAAGTAATCAGCCTCAGTTCCTTCACTCAGCAAGGAAGAACTTTGCACAACAGCAAGGGGCAAAGGTACCACTTGAAAATGGTGCTGCTTTAACAGCTTCACTGCTGGGTGGTTCAGGGACCAGCATCCTGTTGGTTTCAGGATGGAGCAGCTTGCTGGGAACTTCTACACAGGATGGATTTCCTTGTCCTGGAGTTAAAAATGTGCTTTGAAATGGCAAGTGGCAATGGATCAGATGGGTAACACTTTGAAAGCTGGAGAAGGGATTTTTGCAAGAACAGGGAGTGATAGGATGAGGGGCAATGGATTAAAACTGGAAGAGGGGAGATTTAGGCCAGATATTAGGAATAAATTCTTCCCTGTGAGGGTGGTGAGAGCCTGGCCCAGGTTGGCCAGAGAAGCTGTGGCTGCCCCATCACTGGCAGTGTTGAAGGGCAGGTTGGATGGGGCTTGGAGCAACCTGGTCTGGTGGGAGGTGTCCCTGCCCATGGCAGGGGAGTTGGAACTGGATGATCTTGAATCATAGAATGCCAGGTTGGAGTGGACCTCAAGGATCACCTGGTCCAATCTTTCTGGGTAGGAACACGTTTAGATGAGACAGTCCAGCACCTTGTCAAGCTGAGGCTTAAAAGTGTCCAGTGCTGGGGAATCCACCAATCCACTTCCCTCGAGGGATAATTCCTGTGTCCACCTTTTCTCATAGTGAAAAATTTTCTTTTGGTGTCCTATTGGGATCTTTCCAGGAGCAACTTGTACCCATCACCCCTTTTCTTTTCCATGTGACTCATTGTAGAGAGTGTCCATCTTCTTGGTAGCTATTTTAAGGTCCCTTCTATCCCAAACCATTCTGTTTCCATGATTTCAACTCTTCTGATTTTTTTCTCTGGCCAAAGTGAAGTGAAGTAGTTCTTCTTATCAGCAGAATTTTGCCCAGATTTGTCCTGCTCCCATGATGGAGTCACCCACAAGAGCACAAATTCTCTCAAACTTCTCTTTTTTGGGCATTTTACTTCCCATAGGGGCCATCTTTGCCAGGAGGACTCCACTGGGAGCATGCAACAGGATTGAGATCAGGACTTCTTGGTTTAGAAATCCTTGCATAGTTGGGAGAAGAGAGCCTGAGTGTTGGGTTGCAAATTTGGTGCTCATTCTGCTTCTGTGCTCTGTTACCAAAACGAGGTCACTTTTTCAACCCTGACAAGATTTTTGCCACCTGCCCACCTTGCCTACTTGGATCATATCTCTGAGCTGCAATGCAGCTCTGTACCAGTATCCCCAGTTAGCTCTGGGACTGGCAGCAACACATCCCAACCTGGCAATTAGTGATGCAGATGGGCTGCTCCTGTTGCTGGAGACAGTGTCTCTGGATGATACATGGTGATGCATCCACTGGGTCAGATCTACCAGGAGATTTGCCCTCCAGTTCTGCATGGTGTGATTGGACTGTTGGACTCAGTGATCATAGAATCATAGAGTGGCTTTGGTTGGAAGGGACCTTACAGGTCATCTGGTTCCAACCTCCTGCAGGGGGAGTCCTGCAGGGACACCTGCCACTAGATTAAGTTGCTCAGAGCTCCATCCAACCTCCCCTTGAACACTTCCAGGGATGGGGCAGCCACAGCTTCTCTGGCCAACCTGGGCCAGGCTCTCACCACCCTCACACTAAAGAATTTCTTCCTAATGTCTCACCTAAATTTCCCCTCTTCCAGTTTAAAGCCATTCCCCTCATCCCATCCCTCCCTGCCCTTGTCCAAAGTCCCTGCCCAGCTTTCCTGGAGCCCCTTCAGGCACTGGAAGGTGCTCCAAGGTCTCCCTGGAGCCTTCTCTTCTCCAGGCTCAACACCCCCAATTCTCCCAGCCTGTCTCCAGAGCAGAGCTGCTCCAGCCCTCCCATCACCTCTGTGGCCTCCTCTGGACTCTCTCCAGGAGATCCATGTCCTTCATATGTTGGGGACTCCAGAACTGACACAGGACTCCAGAACTGGACACAGGACTCCAAGTGGGGCCTCACAAGAGCCAAGTAAAGGGGGAGAATCCCCTCCCTTGAGCTGCTGGCCACGCTTCTTTTGATGCAGCCCAGGACAGGGTTGGTTTCTGGGCTGCAAGCACATGGTGCCAGCTCATGTTGAGCTTCTCATCCCTGTGAGATTTATGTCATCCTGAATTGAGAAAATCCAAAAGCTACTCATGCTCAAAAGGAGATTGTTCGCCTGAATTTTTTTTTTTTTTTTTATGTAGATGAATAGTGGGACCATTTAAAGCTGTTTACAATATATCCTGGGCAGGGCACAGGAGGAGGGTCAGGCTTTGATAAGGTGCAGGTTTGCCCTGGTGTCCCACGGGGAGCAGCTGTGCTTGGCTTCACACCAGAGATCAAATGCAGCTCATTGCTGCCGACGGTGCAGGGAAGCAGGTTTGCTCATATCTTCTCATTCTTTAATTACTTTTCCAAAGAATCAAAACAATCCCCTTCTCTGTCATCCACCAAAACCCCGTCGCTGCTTTAGGGGGCTTTGCTGTTGTCTCCTTGGTTCAATCTTTCTTGTTTCTACTGGTGTTTTTCTTTGCAGAGTGAGCAAATCTTGGCATGGTGGTAAAGAAATGAAAGGGTGAAATGTGTCTGCAGGGAGAACCAGATCCAAGTGCAGTGGTCAGGAGGAACCACTTCCTGTAATCCCACTCACACCTATAGGTGTATTTTCTTTTCATTTCACCTCCATGTTTTTCACTAAGGAACCTTGGTGTGCCTCCAAAGGAAGCTAAATCATCTCTGTTCCACACCTGGAGAAATCAAGGTGCAGCAAAGTGAGGTGGTTTGCCCATGCTGAGATGGAACAGGGAGGTAAAGGTGAGCTCTGCTCTTTCCCAGTGCTTTCTCCATCCCTGTGTGATGTTCCAGTGGAGAGGGCACCAAACTGGCTGCAAAACCCGTGGCTGTTGTGACCCAGCAGGAAGAGATGGGCACAGAGAGAAGCTAATGCTTTCCTTCCTCTCCACCCAGCAACCCCTTCACCCCAGACCAAAAGTCAGTCTAACTCTTACCCCACTTCCTGTAGCACCTCATGTTTTTGCCCTTGAGCCCCTGCCTGTGCCTCTCAGAATCTCCAAGAGGCTGTGGAACGAGGTATCTCCTGAGGTGTGTAGCAGTGGGGTCAGGCAGCTCCCCAGGATTTCCTTACACTTTTTTCAACCTTGGATAAAACTTCAGCATTCACATTTAGGTCATTTCCAAAAGTACATGGGCTTAGGAAAGCCATTACATTCATAATTTGTCAAAGATCTGCAGAGCTTCTCCATCTTCACCACTCACATCTGCTCAGCTGTGGACATCTGCCTCTGCTGGCTGTGTGATGCTGACCAGTGAGATCATCACTTCTAGCAAGCTTAAATAATGGGATTTTGCTGGTTTTGATTGCAAAGAGTTAACATTTACTCATATTGTAGCTCCTCTGAAAGTCTTGGGACAAAACCAGGATTGGTGAAAGCTGCTGGAGGTGGTTCAAGGTTACAGCTCTCCCAGGTGCTGGAGGAAGAGGATGGGAGCTGAGGTGCTGCCCTGGCCATGGTTACTATGAAAGGGCCATAACCCTCCTTCCAGCTTTGCTGGGGGTATTGAGTGTCTGCAGGATATTTAGGGCATCTCTTGCAGAAGTCCTGGATCACTTCATGTCTCAGTGCCACCTCATGCTTTGGAGGTGACCCCACAAGCCTTCATCCAGAAAGGAGAAGACTTGTTCTCTGCAACGTCAGATCTTTTCCATTTCTACGTCCCTCTCCTTTGTGTAGATTTTGTTGGCCATTCTGGAGAGAGGAATTGAGGGTGAAATAAGAAAAAGGTTTATTTCTGTCAAGGTGCTTCTTAGAAAGTCTGACTGGTACAAAGAACCATGAAAGAAGTAACCAAGTCAATGTCCCAGATAGCTGAAGGCATCTCAGGTGTCATTAGATGCTTTCATTTGAATCAAGCTCAGCACATGACTCTCAAACAGTTGAAGCCAGTGGAGATGAGTCCCAATGTTTGCAGATGTTTTTCTCCTCATGTGGAGCTATGACATGCCATTGGTGTCCTTGTCCTGGGGAACTATTTCTGCTGAGTTCAGTGGACACTGGGTCAGGTTAGACTATGGTGGGCCATTCTGGAAGACCATGAGGTTGGATGGAGAGGTTGAGGTGCCCTAGGAAGCTGGGGAAAGGCAGTTGGAGAAGAAAGAAAGAGCCAAAGAAATGAAGCTGTTAAGGACCTTCATGCAAGAAGTGGCAGATAAACAGGAATGGAGGGGAAAGATCTGCAAGGGGTGGGAAAGCTCAGTGAGGAAAACAGCTAGGAGACTAATTTGGGTCAAGAGGAAAAGCTACTCCAGAGATTTTGGAGCTGAATTTATCAAATGAGAGCATTTATCTTGAAGTGGGAGTGACAAGAACCATCCTGGGAACTGTAAATCAACACAACTGCTCTAAATGAGACCTCATGTAGCATATTTATTCAAGATCCTGTTTGCCTTCAGAGACCATGTCCAGGCTCTCAGCCCCAGGAAGGTCCTGCTATGTCTGCACTGGCCCCATCACTTCTTTGGAGGCCTTGGGCTAGTGATGGACAAGGGTCTGAGAAACAAGGGCTGGCTTCCTTGCTGTAGGTTTTTCAAGAGAAGTGGTCGGGGCTCAGAAAACACTGCTGAAGCTTTCCCAGCTTTTATCTGATTGATTATGTGTGGGTGCCGAGACATTTTGCTAAATATTGAGCCTGAACTTTAGAAAATGAAAAGTCTTTCCTCTCCAGAAATGGTTGGCACTGGGGCAAGTGACGACTGCACATGAATGATCCTCTTTGTTTGCCTTCTCTTACTCTTACTTGATCGCTTTAAAATGTTGCTGATTGCTTGAGTAGCTGAGAAGCCTCTCTTGGAAACCTACCAAATAAGCTCCAGCACAGTTTATTTTTATGATTTGCATCTGGCCTGGGTTTGGTATTTTTCCCTTTTTGACAATTAAAGAACTAATTTCATTCTCCACCCCTGCCCTGTCCTTTTGATGGAGGCTGTTTGGCTCTAGGGTTTGGTGGCAACATACGTTCAGCTCCAGGTGTTCACATCATACCCATCTACTGCTCAATGACCTAACATGAAACTACCAAGTGGCCTGAGACCAGTTCCCTGGGGAAAGGTGGCCCACCACACAAACAGGTTATGGGTTGAATGAGCCTCATCTCAGCAGCCCCAACACTGAGTGGGAGATGCTGGACACACTTGGTTATTTCTCATTGTTCCAGGTGGATCTCTTTGTGGATTAGGACATAGGACCTGAATGTGGACATGATGCAGAGATCCCTGAGCTAGTGCCAAGCAAATAAAACTTGAGAATAGGAAAACTTTGTTGCCCTGGTGTGGTGCTGTGCTGGGGTTGTTAGCCCAGCAGTGCTGCTCTGCCACCTCACCTACACGTACCACCTGGATCAATCAGGTCATGCAGGTTTAAAGTAGAATGGGTCGGGTTGGAAGGGACTTTTCAAGGTCCAACCCCCCTGCAGTGAGCAGGGACATCTTCAACTAGACCAGGTTGCTCAGAGCCCCATCCAACCTGGCCTTGAATACTTCCAGGGGCCTCTACCACCTCTCTGGGCAACCTGTGCCAATGTCTCATCACCCTTTGTGTAGGGCAGTGAGTCGCAGTTTCCCATCTCGGTTTGCGACATTAAATATTTCTTCCTTATATCTCATCTGAATCTCCTCTCTTCTAGTTCAAAACCATCACCCCTTGTCCTATTGCTACAGGCCTGGATAAAAAGTCTGTTCCCATCTTTCTTATGTCTCCTTTAAGTATTGAAATGCCTCAATAAGGTCTCCCTGGAGCCTTCTCTTCTCCAGGCTCAACACCCCCAACTCTCCCAGCCTGTCTCCAGAGCAGAGCTGCTCCAGCCCTCCCATCATCTCCATGGCCTCCTCTGGACTCTCCAACAGCTCCATGTCCTTCTTGTGTTGGAGATGCCAGAGCTGGACCCAGCCCCACGGGGGGGTCTCCCCAGAGCAATGTAAAGGGGGACAATCCCCTGCCTGGCCCTGCTGGTGATGCAGCCCAGGACACAGTTATTTAGGCTGGGAGACCTCTGGCTGCCTGAAGGAACAAGGTCTATCTGATCAAGTTGGTGTGGGGATATCTCGGTTTTATAAACTTCATATTTGCATGATTTCAGTAAAATTAATTGGTTGAGTTTGAGCATAAAAATCCTGCAACCAAATAAGAACTCAGTGCTTTGCATCTTGAGGAGGAATCTTCTGTGAATGGTTCAATACAACATTGCACTGTGTGCTCCCTCATTACTAGACCACTGAGAAGCCAACCATGAGATCTGGACATGTGGGACAACCTCATCAGCACCATCACTCTTGGTGCAGGTTGTAGATGAGACCCTGTCATGGTTTGGGCCAATAACCAGGTGACAGATGCTCTCAGCTAGCCCCCCACTGCCTTCCCAGGGGAAGATAAAGAGGGGAATAAGGGAGAGAGACTTTAAGATTGGGGGAAAAAAACCTTAGAAGAGGTTTAATGAAATAATAAATAATAATCTTGGTGATGGTGAATTACATACAAATATGGAAACAGGGAACTCACACTCCCCCATAATTACTTCCTGACCAGACAAGTCCCAAACTGGACTCAGCAGCAGATGGGGGTACCTGAGTCCAGGGTCCCAGTGACATTCCACCAAAAAAAAAGCCCTGCAGGAGCCAAGAAAGTCCTAGCTGGGGAGACAGGAGAAGGTGACCTGTCTTCATAGAATCATCTAGGTTGGAAAAGACCTTCAAGATCATTAAGTCAAACCATCCACCCCTAACCACTAAATCATCTTATAAAACACCATGTCTACCCCTTTTTTAAACATCTCCAGGGATGGTGCCTCCACCACCTCCCTGGGCAGCCTGTTCCAAGGCCTCACCACCCTTTCTGTGAAGAAATTTTTTCTAATATCCAATCTGAACCTCTCCTGGTGCAACTTGACCCCATTTCCTCTTGTCCTATCACTGGTCACTGGGGAGAAGAGACCAATATCCACCTCACTACAACCTCCTCTCAGGTAGTTGTTGAGGGTGATGAGGTGTCCCCTCATCCTTCTCTTCTCCAGGCTGAACAGCCCCAGCTCCCCCAGCCTCTCCTCATAAGGCTGATCTTGATGAACAACACTCTTCCCCAGTGAGAAAACAGCTTGCAGGAGCAGCAGCACAGGGAGAGATGACAGCCAACCAAACCCCAAGCCAACCAGAGGGCTCTCTGAGGAGCCATTTTCTACTGAGCACCATGGGCAGGAGCACCATGATTGGTCCATCAGGGTCACCTGACCTACCATCTCCTCCTTAAAAGGACAGCTGCTCACAACTGCAAGTGCCACATCCAGAGGTGGCTGGTAGGGTCCTGGCTGGCCTCAGGTAAGTATGGTTGCCTGGTCCTCCCAAACCAGGACAGCCAGATATCCATCATGTTGCTAACTGTCTTATTGTTGGTGGGTGTCTACAAAAAAGCTGAGGAGGGGCTTTTTATAAGGGCATGGGGTGATAGGACAAAAGGGAAAAGTGTTAAGCTGGAGGAGGGTAGGTTTAGATTTGATATTAGGAAGAAATTCTTCTCTGTGAGGGTGGTGAGACACTGGCCTGGGTTGCCTAGATGAAGTTGTGGCTGCTTCATCCCTGGAAGTGATGAAATGTTGGATGGGGCTTGGAGCAACCTGGTCTAGTGGGAGGTGTCCCTGCCCATGGAACTGGATGATCTTTAATGTCCTTTCCAACCCAAACCATTCTGTGATTCTGTCATCCTGGAGATAAGAGAACAGGAGAGCCTATGGGGTTACCCCTTATATTGCTACTGAACAGCAAGAAGCCAAATGGACCCAGGAGAAACCTCTGTGAACCTGGATTAAAACCACAACTTGGTGGCTTGACACCAATTCAGGCACTTCCAAATGACAACCAGAGCCCTGCTCATGCTGGAAATGCATTTGAGTTGCATGGCACAAACATCTCCTGATTGCCCCATGCCAGGGTTATGAATAGATTTAATTACTGAAAGCAGATACAATTGTAATTAAGCCTATTCAGGTAACGAGGCATTCAGGGATTTAGGAGTTTCAGATGTTGCCATTAAATTCAGTTGTAAAGCCTGAGCCTTATGGAGGGCTCCTCTGAAGTCTGTGATCTGCAGGAGTCCTACTGCTTGAAGCTGTGGTGTAACCCTGGAGAGCTTTGGCTGTTGCTTTCAGGCAGGAACCATCTGAGTAGGAGGGGAAAAAATGTGAGTATCTAGAGACATGAAGTGGTTAATTCCTGGGATGTTTTGCTGGAGTGAGGAAACATCAGCCTAAGTGTTTTCCCTGCAGGCTCAAGCTGGCGTGGAGCAGTGGGAAGAGCTGCCCTGCACCTCTCCTTACTTTTCAACCTGTGCCTAAGCACCTGGAAGCAGGACCTCATTATTAATTTGAACATCTTTTAGCAGCTGGTTGAGACCACTCTTCTTTAGTTGTGAGGCTGTGATCATCTCGTAAGCAGGAATAAAAAGTGGAGCCCTCAGGACATGTTGTTCACTCTCCCATTTCATCTGGACCTCTGGGGTCAGGATGGAGCTGGGATTCCCTTGCACTTTGCATCTCAAGTCCTTGTGCTCCTGTTCACCCAGGGGCCTCCTGCCTTTCATGCTTCCTTCCTGTCTTTGACCTTTTTGGCCTGTTTATCTCCTGACCAGAAGATCTCTAGCTGCAGGGCTGGATAGTACCTACCACAGTGAGACCTGTTCTTCATGGGGCACTGTGAAATAACCAGTGGTATGGGAAGGAGATCTGGGTGATCTCCTGCTTGGAGCAGCAAAACTGCTTGCAGTCTGGGATGTGAGGTCTCTGTCTCTTCCTCTGTGTGTCTTCTGAGCTGAAATCTCCTCTGTTTGTGTGGTGTAAGCTCTAGGGGTGGCTGGAGGGGATGGGGTACAGCTCCTCTGGCTTTGATGGGTGCAGGAGGTGGTGTGAGCTGGGTGTCCCTGTGCTCTTGTGAGGGTGGGATGTCCAATGAGCTCCTGAGAACCTATTTGGGGCTGATCTCTCTCCCAGTAGCCTGGAGCCTCATCTTCCAGTGTCACCCATTCCCAGCCCCATGAAGGGAGTCCACCTGTGTCACCCAGAGCTTTGTGACCATCTATCATCCCCACACCAAGGAGGCAAGTCTGTCACTTGTGTCCCTTTAGGGATCATTTCCCAGATGTTGGAACCCAGGGACTGGACAACAAAGACACCCATGTTCCCCTCAGCACCCTGTGCCTCAGTTTCTTGCTGCCTGACAATATCAATACTAACATTCTTCACCCAAGGGACCATTCTTAGAAAGCTCTCTGGCGTTGCAAGATGAGACAGATCAAGTTCAATCATTTTGCTTGAGGTGTTTTGACTCCTGTCCCTCCACACCCTCCCAGCACCCACAGACCCCTATATTTGAACCAGGAATTAGTTTTGCACCCCAATTCTGGCATCCCCCATCCTCCCCAGAGGCTGATAACCAACCCAGACCCTTTGGCTCCCTGGAAACAGAAACTTTCTCTCCCCCTCCCAACCCTTTCCCCAAGCTGGCCCCTTCCTTTGCAAACATCCCAATTATTTTATTACTATTTTGTGCCCACGAGGTAAAGATCTTTTCCCCCCCCTCCCCTTTCTCCCCTCCTCTTCTCTCCCACATTCCTGCCGAAAAACATGCAGGGTGGCATCCCCTGTCCCAGCCTCCCCTCCACCACCCCAGAGAGGGAGTTGGGGGTGGAGGTGGAAGGGGGGGATGCCCAGAGCAGCCCCTCCTCCTGCCTCATAACTTCTTCTCCCAACCATACAGGGAGTTTTGTTGCAGCCCGACCCACACGGGCGCCCGTTCCTGGGGCTGTCGGACCCTCTTGCCCACAGGGAGGAACCAACTCACAGCTGCCTTGCCCAGGTAAGCAGCACCAACCCCTTGTAGCTTGCTGTCCATCTGTCTGTCCAGGAATTGGGGTGTTTTTTTATGTTCCATTGTGGGTTTTTTCCCCTTCTTTCCTCATTCTCGGGTTGCAGTTCAATGAACCACGGTGGGGAAAGTGTGAGGACGGGCTGGGGGTGATGGGGAGGGCAAGGAAGTGGCAGCTCCTGGGGCTGCAAATTGCCCCCTGGTGCATTGCACAATCAGCCCCTATCTGCTGTCTCAGAAGTGGCTGAGATGCCCCAAACCTGTCTGAAATCGGAATTGAAGGGTGACTTTGCACTTCTCATGATGGGAGGTGGCTCAAGGGCATCAGCTGGTCTTGGAGACAGGGAAAGGTTGGGGAGAAGTGCTGTCGTTCTGCAGCACGTGGCTGTTTGGGAGCTTTCTGGGAGGAAGCCTGGGGTGGTGAGACACTGGCACAGGTTACCCAGAGAGGTTGTAGAAGGCCCATCCTTGGAAACATTCAAGGCCAGGTTGGATGGGGCTTGGAACCGCCTGGTCTAGTTGAAGATGTCCCTGCTCACTGCAGGAGGGCTGGGCTAGATGACCTTGAAAGGCTCCTTCCAACCCAAACCCTTCTGTGATGTTTTTTGAAGCAAGTTCTTTTTGCCTCCTTTGCACCCAGGAGGTCCAAGCATTGCAGTGGTCAGAATTTGGCCCCAGTAAACTTCCCACCAATGGAATAAGGAGCTGTATTTTTCGTCTAATCTTGTTTAGTTGGATTGTGCAAGGGGTGGATGCTGGTTAAATAACAAGTGCTGGAAATAAGTCCTAGATTAAAGCTGCAACAACAACAGAAGGGACCCCTCTGGGGCTAGTTATAACTCCAGACAAATTAATATTTCAGCAGGTTATGGGAGAAGCAACAGAAAGGGTTGGTCTGGGGCCATTCCTGGCTGGATGATTTCAGGGGGAGAAGTTACATACTTCAGGCTGGAATTCTGCTTTCCTGCAGCTGGGTCTGCAAAGGCTGTAGGATTGCAGTGAATTCAGTGACCACTCTGGGGGCAAACCCTGTGCCTGCAGCTCTGAGTAGTGGGTCTGCTCCTTTCCCCACCCAGCAACAAGTGGCACAATCCAGGTTGTCCTGCCTTGGGAGCACCAGCAGTTATGGTGACTGTGATCCTTCATCATCAGCCCACCCGTTCCCACCTGCCCCTGTAGATGTTGAAATGATGTCTCAGAGGGAACAGTGGTGATTAACAACTTCTGTTTGGCTGCTATCCATCGTAGGCCCAAAATCATGTAATTTCTGCTTGCAACCAAGAATTACAAGAAAATGCTTTTTTTTTTCTGGGGAGAGAAGAAAATGAGCCACCAGGCAGATGATTCATGGGGTGTCTGAAAAGCTTTTGTGGCTCTAACAAAGAGGTTGGTTTGTAGGATGGAGGCTGCAAAAATTACTCTGTTATTGCATGCATCAGGAGGAGCAGGGAGGGGATGGATGATGCTGTTGGGGGTCCTCAACACTTCTGCCATGTGGCCCCTTCTCCAGACATCCCCACTGTCCCAGGCAGAATCATATCAGGTTGTGCATGGGGAGCTGGGTCAGGAGATGCTTGGGGTTGTGTTTGAAGGGTTGGTGTGTGAATATAGGGACATGTCCTCACCTGCAGGTCCTGGCACTGTCCTCAGCCTGGCTGAGGGTGTGATTTTATATGGTGCAGTGGGAATGCTTGGGGTGATATTTCCTCCCCAGAGGCTGTTTGAACAGCAGCTGCTGAGGTTTTCTCACAGGAGCAGTTCTACCAGCTCTCCCTGGTCTTAAATATTGGTGCACTGGGGCTCGCAGCTGAAAGGGGGTTTACATGCATGAAAGCTTGTCTGCTTTTTCCACCTGGCTTTCCCAAAAGTGGCTTATTTCATGGTTCAGCTGTTCAGAGATCTTCCTGCCCAAATAGTGCCTCCCTGCTGGGTTCCTCTGACCTTGCTCCTTCATGAGAAATAGAAGAGGGACTTTTGACAAGGGCAGGGAGTGATAGGATGAGGTGGGTTGGCTTTAAACTGCAATAGGGGAGATTTAAGTTAGACATGAGGAAGAAATTCTATGACTGTGAGGGTGGTGAGAGCCTGGCCCAGGTTGCCCAGAAAAGCTGTGTCTGCCCCATCCCTGGAAGTGCTGAAGGGCAGGTTGGATGGGGCTTGGAGCAACCTGGTCTGGTGGGAGGTGTCCCTGCCCATGGCAGGGGGGTTGGAACTAGATGATCTTGAAGGTCCCTTCCAACCCAAACCATTCTATGATTTCAGATAGCAGACAAGGGAAAGAGGAGAAATACAGCAGGACATCTCCAACTCCCTTTTCTGGCCATGTGGACCCCTGCCCCAGGCATGGATGCAGGCATGATGTCCCCTTGCCTGTAGAAAGGTCACTCTGTCACCACCCAAGGCTTTGCCAAGGTGGGAAGCAGACCTGGACCCACTGCTGGAGGAAGCCAGAGCAAAGACAGAATTCAGGAACCTTTCAGATCTGTGCTTTGGAAAAGGATTTCCCCTGAGGAGACCATTTTGTAGCTGGCAGGGGCCAGGGCTGCTCAAACCCTCTGCATAAGTGGGACAACCTGTCAGGAGAGTGGGGGAAGGCTGGATGAGTGTAGCTCTGGAGTGTGACTGTTTGCTGCTGCTGGTAGATGGGGATGAGGGATGTTTGAGCTTGCTGCAGCACCTGGGAGGCAGTGGAGGTGGTGGTGAAAGGTGGGTGATTTGTTCATCACCATTGCATGGAAGGAAGGCAGTAAAGAAGTTGGTGTAAAAAGTGAGAGATTTGGGTTCAAATCCTCCAGCAGACCCACTGGTTGGCTACTGGGTGCTCTTGCCCTGCCTTGGAGAAGATGCTCTCACCCTGGCTGGGAAGTGGGTGCCTCTGGCTCAGCCTCTCCAATTCTGTCCTCTGTGTTTTAAGGGAGCCCAGACACAGCAGTGACTTCTGGGTGAGTGCAGGTAACAGAGAGAAACATCCAAAACTGATTTAGCTGCATCTGTGGGAGCTTTGGTGGGAGCATCCTGCAGGCTCCCAGAGGAGTGAGTGGTGGGCCAGAGCCACCAAGATATCCAGGGGCCAAGTTGTGACCTTGTGCCACAGATAAGTGCTTCCTGGGAAGGTTTCATTGCTGCCATGGCCTGATCCCTCCTGTCTGTACAACTCACCCACCAGTGTAGCCCTCAGCACTTCATCAACTGTTTTTTTGGTACAGTTGGTCCATAAAAGCTTAACCTGTCTAGATGGATACAGGGAGCCAGTTCTTTCTTTCTTGACCAGCAACACCAGTTTGTGGTGGGTATAAAACAGACAGCAAGTTTGTAGAGAGGTAAAATGAAAATGCATATAGTAAAATAGCAAATCATGCCAGTGCTGTCAGATTAGGGGGGTGTTTATCTGTCACAACACACTTGCTTCAGTGCCCCAGCAATTCATCCAGTGCTGCACATGAGACCTGGGAGAGAAAAATAGTCTAAATCACAATGCTTATCTAGTTGCACCATCTCAGCAGCATGGAAATGCCAGGGAAATATGGGAAGGTGCATCTGGGAAGGGTTTCACTTGCTTGAATAGCTGAAGGTGAGGTTTATGGTGGCTCCATCCCTTTCAGCAGGGACTGTCAACACAAGAGGGCAGCTGGGCTGCATCAAAAGGACTGTGACCAGCAGAGCCAGGGAGGGGATTGTCCCCCCTGCTCTGCTCTGGTGAGACCCCCCTGCAGGGCTGGGTCCAGCTCTGGAGTCCCCAACACAAGAAGGACACCGAGCTTTTGGAGCAGGTCCAGAAGAGGCCATGGAGATGATGGGAGGGCTGGAGCAGCTCTGCTCTGGAGACAGGCTGGGAGAGTTGGGGGTGTTGAACCTGGAGAAGAGAAGGCTCCAGGGAGACCTTATTACAGCCTTTCAGTCCTTAAAGGGGGTCTATAAGAAAGATGGGGACAATCTTTTTAGCAGGGCCTGTAGTGATAGGACAGGGGTGATTGGTTTTAAACTGGAAGAGGGGAGTTTGAGGTTAGATATTAGGAAGAAATTTTTTACACCGAGGGTGGTGAAACACTGGCATGGGTTTCTCAGAGGTGGTAGATGCCCCATCCCTGGGAACATTCAAGGTCAGGTTGGATGGGGCTCTGAGCAACCTGATCTAGTTGAAGATGTCCCTGCTCACTGCATGGGGGTTGGACTAGATGGCCTTGAAAGGCCCCTCCAACCCAAACCAATCTCTGATTCTATGACTGCAGGGGAGATTCAGGGCTCATTCTCATCACAGGGGGCTTTGTGCAAGCATAGCCTCTCGGGACCACCTTTTATGGTGGGCTTGTAATATCCCACTGAGGTTGACTTGTGACCAGGGCAGGAAGTAGAGACTTAGGCTGTAGGTCCTGGAGAGTCTCTGTGGGGTTGCATGGGGATGGAGGAGCAGACTGACAGAGTCAGGCTGCCCTCAGAGGGCCCTGAGCAGGAGATGGGGGCATTCAAGTCCCATGCACAAACCCTTCTCCCCTTCCTCACTCCTGCCATGGTCCTCGTTTGCAAAAGTGAAGCAAATTGGCTGGAGACAGTGAAATGGCACCAGCCCAGAGGCAACAGGGATCTGCTTGGAGAGTTTATCCTGCCAGGAAACCAAGAGGCTCCCAAGGGGTGGGGGAACTCAGGCTGGGATCTTTGTTTTCTTTGTCCCAGCTCCCAGTCCCCTCAGTCATGCTGAGGAGCACTTTGCAATCTGAATAACCTCCTGGAAAAGATCCAGCCTGAGTGTGAGTAACCTGAGAAACGCAGACCTGGCTGCCAGCCAAGCAGTCAATCCCTTGATCAATTGACTTCCTTACCCTTTTTTTCCACTCCTCCCCTCCATCTATTGATCTCTGTGTCTGTAACATCTGCCTGCCCACCTGGAAATATTGCTGTTGACTCCACCAATACATTATCCTCCACGGTAGGCCTTTCACCTCCATTACGAGCAGACAGATCCATGAACATTGTGTTGTGAATGCCCCAGATGTCAGTAGGGTGAAGAAACTGTAAATATCTTTAAAACTGTGATGCCTGTTTGATGGCAGCTCAGTGTCTCCTGTGTTCTTCAACCTGGAGAAGAGAAGGCTCCAGGGAGACCTTGGAGCACCTTCCAGTGCCTGAAGGGGCTCCAGAAAAGCCAGGGAGGGACTTTGGACAATGGCAGGGAGGGATGGGATGAGGGGGAATGGCTTTAAATAGGAATAGGGGAGATTGAGATGAGATCTGAGGGAGAAATTATTTGGTGTGAGGTTGGTGAGACCCTGGCTGAGGTTGCCCAGAGAAGCTGTGGCTGCCTCATCCCTGGAAGTGCTCAAGGGCAGGTTGGATGGGGCTTGGAGCAGCCTGGTCTGGTGGGAGGTGTCCCTGCCCATGCAGGGGGGTTGGAATTGGATGATCTTTAAGGTCCCTTCCAACCCAAGCCATTCCATGGTTCTATGATTCTCTGTTTGGTGAGGAATCCCCTCACCCCACGGCCAGCAACAGGGTGGCTCATGTCAAAGCTGAGTGTTAAACTGGACAGAGGTGGCAGAAAGAAGTTAAAAAGTTGGTTTTGAGGTGTTTTCTGTTTCTGGGAATGTACCCATTGACTGTTGGACCTTTTGGAACAGGCTGCCCAGGGCAGCAGTGGAGTCCCCATCTCTGGAGGGATTTCAAAGCCATATAGAAGTGGTGTTGAGGGACATGGTTTAGTGGTGGCCTTGGCAGTGCTGGGGGAACAGTTGCACCCGATGATCTAAAAGGTGTTTTCCAACAAATAAGATTCCATGATTCTATGATGATTACTTGCCTCTCTTCTAGCTTTTTCCCTTCCAATTGTATTACTCATTTTTTAAGGAGTCATCACATTGAGATGCTTCTCAGCTGGTGCATGCCCAGGTGGAGCTCTCAAAGGCTGTATTAGGATCAGAAACCTAGTGAGGAGGCCACTGGAGTTGAATCAGAGCCATTTGTCATGTAGACCTCTGAGCAGTAATCTCCAGCAAAACTTCCTTTAGAGTTACCCACCCCAAACCTTCCCTGTGATCTTGGTGTTTCTTGCAAGAAGGGGAGATTAGGGGTGGGCAGCAAACCCTCCTTGGCTGTTTGCAACAGCCTCCCAAGTAAAAACATCCTTTCCCCCAAAAAATGGGTCTGATGGAAATGAGGAAAGGGAATAGCTGAAGATGATCTTCAGAACCACCATCTGACTAACTTTCAGTTGGGAAAGGTTTCTAAGTGTAGCTAAGGAGGTATTTTTACTGTTGTTAATGTAAAAACCTGATGTGTGGGGAGTCACCATGGTGTGGAGGAAAGGAGAGGAAAGTCTTGCTTTCATTTCCAGAACTCATAAGGTATTTTTCTGCTTTTCTCCTTGGTGCTTCTAAAGTGAAATGCTGTGTCTCATACTCCAGATCTCCATGCTTGAGTAGTTTCTGCAGGAGGTGGAAGATGGCAAAGCAAGCCCCAGCTGGACATGACTCTACAAGTTGTCCCATACCAGGGGAAGAGGTGCCACCTGTCACTTATCTCCAGCTACTTGTCCTTTTTCATTGACCTTGCTGCCTTCTCCCCAGTGGGGAATGGCCAGAAACTCCAGGAGGTCTCTCCTCTGTGACTTCTTACCCTTGAGTGGCTTTTTGCATCAGATTTGAGCAAATCCCAACCTTTGCTTTGCTCCATGTTGTGTGACTCTAATGGGAACACATGTTAGGGTTGGTGGAGGAGGATATTGGAGCTGTGCTGAAGCCTGATGGATGAGGAGAGCCTGATGGATGCCATGTCTCCCACCCTAGAGAGCTGGACAATAAATGGACAAGGTTTTGCTAGGTGGTGAGGCAGAGGGTCTGCCTGCTTGTGTGACACATGCTATGGCACAGTGGTGGGTGTTGGAACATCCAAGGATCCCCTGGGAAGTCTTTGCATGCCCAGATGGAGTTTTTGTGTCTTATGGAACAGGGACACATATTTGGTGGATGGAGTTAACAGCATCTGGTAAGGATGATCCTGAGGCAGGAGGTGCATGAGATCCAGCTGGAGCCACAGGCAGGCACCAACCAGATGAGACTGCAAGTCCAGCCCCTCTCATCCCTTTTAGACAGACCTTGCTGACAGGGGTTATTTATTTATCCTAGAATTTGTTGGGGGGGGGGGAAAGGAAGAGTTCATTGCAAACAGACACAGGAAGAATAAATGGAGGGGAACAGCCCAGTCTCTGGCACTACTTTGAGTATGTAGGACCTGATTTTTTCCTTGTCTTACCCTCTTGTGTCTTGTCCAGCTTCCCACAGCTCTGTCATCTGATCCAGGTGAGGTAAAGGGAGAACCAGGTCCATCAACTTCATGGGGTTTAGAGGGGTTTTGTTCAAAGAACTGTAAAATCTGGAGAAGTTGCCCCTATAAATTATTTCCCAGGGGCAGTAAAAGAGCAAGGAAATTGCTGTGATTCCTTGCAAACCCTGAAGTTTATGAGGTAAATTTCTTGCCTCTACCAGGTTCCTCAGAAGATCTCTCTGGTGGTTTTAGGGAGTCTTTGAAAGGGGCTGGTGGCAGCCAATGTCTGCAAAGATCAACCAAGACCTGCTTGGGGGACCTTATCACTCTACAACTCCCTGAGGGGAGGTTGTAGGCAGGTGGGGCTGGGCTCTTCTCCCAGGCAACCAGTGACAGGACAAGAGGGCACAGCCTGAAGCTGCTCCAGGGGAGGTTTAGGTTGGATATCAGGAAGCACTTCCTCATGGAGAGGGTGATTAGACATTGGAATAGACTTCCCAGGGAAGTGGTGGAGGCACCATCCCTGGATGTGTTCAAGGCAAGGCTGGATGTGGCACTTAGTGCCATGGTCTAGATGGTGTGGTGGTGTTGGTCATAGGCTGGACTTGATAATCTTAAAGGTCTTTTCCAGCCTTGGTGATTCTGTGATTCTGCTGGGTTGGAGTTTGTCAGTATGTGGTGTATAAATTGAGCATCGTGGTGGCACCGAAGTGAAATGGTGACTTGATGTGAACTGAGCTGCCCTGAGATGGACAATTATGGTAGAGCAAATGGCAGTCCACCAGCCTTGTTACCCAAAATATATCCTGAAAGATGGAGCACGTGGAAGGAGCAAGCCCAGGTGTCATCTTGGCCTTCTGGTGAGATGGGGGATGCTGTTGGAGCAAGTGTCTGGAAGCTGCAGGGCAGCTCTTCACCCTGCTATGCATGTCCCACGCTGCCTTTTCTCACCTAGGGCTGGTATTTCATACCCAGGTGGACCCTTACATGCAGTGGGATTTGGGGAAGAATCAGAAAGGGGAAAAATAAGAGAGAAAACCACTCATTTTCCTTTCAAAGTCAGAGAATGGTGCCCTTGAGTTTGGGGTCATCTGTAACCTGGATGTGCTGTGGTCATCCACCAAGGACCCATGCTGGCAACACAGCAGCAGGAGCTGGGTGGGTTGTCACCCCAAGTGAGCATTTGCAGATCACTGCCAGAAAGCAGAGCCCAACTTCAACTAAAAAATTTAAAATACATGGAATAAAAATGAGAAATATTCAATATGTTCAAAAATTGAACCTGTAGAAGCTCAATATGTGCATATATGAAGACATGTTTGCCAGGAAATCTGTTGAGTTGTGTGGCATCCAGATTATGAAACCCTTTGGAATCCTTTTCCTCACTTTTGGGAATGTGAATCCAAGGTGTGACTGTTCTGAGCTCGAGCCTTTCTACACCTGCAGGGTCTTTGCATTTTCTAAATGTTCACATGTGCCCACTGAAGGCCTGGGGCTCGTGGTGCTTTGCAGAGTCCTCCAGGATTTATTTCTCATGTGACTATTCCTGCTGCTGTGTTCATGTGCATTTTTTTACTGGACATTCTTCTGTGTTGAAGCCTTAATATCAGAGCCAGGGGGGGAAAAATAGAGGAACCACATGTTAAATCTTTATCTGCCCAAAGTGCCTGCAGGAGTTCAGACTTATTTTTTTTGATTAGGCCTTTTTTATATTTCATAGAATCATAGAATAGTAGAATGGTTTGGGTTGGAAGGGACATTCAAGATTATCCAGTTCCAACCCCCCTGCCATGGGCAGGGACACCTCCCACCAGACCAGGTTGCTCCAAGCCCCATCCAACCTGCCCTTCAACACTTCCAGGGATGGGGCAGCCACAGCTTCTCTGGCCAGGCTCTCACCACCCTCACAGCCCAGAATTTCTTCCTCATGTCTCACCTGTATCTCCCCTTTTCCAGTTTAAAGCCATTGCCCCTCATCCCATCCCTCCCTGCCCTTGTCCAAAGCCCCTCCCCAGCTTTCCTGGAGCCCCTTCAGGCACTGGAAGGTGCTCCAAGGTCTCCCTGGAGCCTTCTCTTCTCCAGGCTCAACACCCCCAACTCTCCCAGCCTGTCTCCAGAGCAGAGCTGCTCCAGCCCTCCCATCTCTGTGGCCTCCTCTGGACTTGCTCCAAGAGCTCCGTGTCCTTCTTGTGTTGGGGACCCCAGAGGTGGCCCCAGCCCTGCAGGGGGGTCTCAGCAGAGCAGAGGGGGACAATCCCCTCCCTGGCCCTGCTGGTGACAGCCCAGGACATGGTTGGTTTCTGGGCTCCAGTGCATGGTGACAGCCCATGGTGAGCTTCTCATCTCCCAACACCCTTAAGTCCCTCTCCTCAGGGCTGCTCTGAATCTATTCTCCCTTCCAACCCAAAGCATTCTATGGTTCTATGAAAGCCTCTCTTCTCCTGCAGATGAATGATTCTCCAGGCTGTGTGCTGACTCCAGGAACAAAGAAGGAGCTTCTTCCCAAGGAGAAAGAAAATGTTGTGTGCCCAGATCCTTGTCTTGGCAGTGGCTGTGGGGCAGTACAGAGCTGTGGCTGTTCATGAAGGTATGTGACAAGTGGGCCACCAGGAATGCAGCAGCTGGGGGTGATGCTGAGACACATCAGGGAGAAAAAGACCTTTCAAGCAGCTGTTTCTGCTGGTGCCATGGATACACACATCTGTGCTGTCATGGTGGGGCTGTAGTGCTCATGCCTGGAACTTCTGTATAGGGTCCTTTTAGGGTGGGGTCATCTGGCTAACAGAGTGTCTCAGCTGACCCCAGAAAGCAGGGAGGACCTGACTTGCTGCACTAGGGTTCATGGGGATATCAGGGCTCTGCTCAGTGTCCCACCTCTCATCCAGTTCCACCTCATCTGCTCCAGAGGAAGGTGAGGAGAAAGGGAAAATGTGTCCCCTCCTGATTCCTCTTCTGATCTCCAAGAGCTGGTACGAGCCACCACAGAGAGGATATGAGATAAATGACCTCAAGGAAGCCTTGAAGCCTCCTGCTACTGTTTAGAGTCGAGATGGTACATGGCTCACCTCTCCCCTTGCTCCCTGTTGCCTGTGCAAGCCCACAAAGAGCTTTTGGGGAGGAGTAGCAGGAGACAAAAGGACCCCAGAGAAGACCCTCATGGAGTTACAGCGTGATCCATGGCATGTCTCTAGGCTCAGGGTCCTCCAGGAGGGGAAGGCTCCTTGTGAGCATCCCACAGAGCTAATCCAGAGCTCCCAGGACCTTGATGGAGTTGGGGTATGAGCCAGTGGGTTGTCCCTCTTCAAATCATCCTGCAGCAACAACCCTCCATTCTTTGGAGGTGTAAATTCACCTGGACTAAATTCAGTAAATTCAACAAGGAGTTAATGGAAGCTGTGGCATCAGCTACGAAATTAACTTGATTAAGCTCCTGCCCATCAATTAAGCCAATATACTTGACTATAATGCTATTTAATTCAAAGCTGGAAACAGTGCAATAAATCAACGTTTACAGATGTCTCTGGCAAACGTGTGATTGATGAAACATGGTAATTTTGGAGGTGCATGGAAAATTTCAAATAAAATCAGATCCCCTTGTGATTAATAGAGTTGTCTGTGTTGGTATTTTCTCCAGAAGGTACCAATCCAAATATGCTTAACATCACATGTTTCCAATGACAGCTTCGGGTGCCTGATCCAAGCAGCAAACATGCTTGGGTTTCATTGCCAAGCTGGGCCCCTCTGGAGAGGTGCTGAGCTTCTGGCTCAGCATCTTACTGCATCTTTTAGAGAAAAGGGCACCATCCTGCCCTTTTGAATCCCATGGAGCTCTAGCTTGTTGTCTTTCTCTTTGTTATTCCTGGATGCTGTTGGAGCGAGTCCAGAGGAGGCCACCAAGATGATGGGAGGGCTGGAGCAGCTCTGCTCTGGAGACAGGCTGGGAGAGTTGGGGGTGTTGAGCCTGGAGAAGAGAAGGCTCCAGGGAGATCTTGGAGCACCTTCCAGTGCCTGAAGGGGCTCCAGGAAAGCTGGGGAGGGACTTTGGACAAGGGCAGGGAGTGATAGAACAGCTGCCTCTGAGACATCTCACCTGAAAAGCACTTATGGAGGATTGAGAAGGGAAGGGAGATCTCAACAAAGAGCACTAGGAAGGAAAATTGAAATAATTATCTCCCAGTTTTGTCAAGGGAAAGTGCTTTGTATTTCCACCTGGGTACAAGTTAAAAAAAAAAAAAGGCAGTCATTATTTTTCTTCAGTAAACAAAACTGTTAGGTTGTGAAGAGCTCAGTGTCGGGAGCTACAAAGAAAGATGAAGAAACCCAAAGGCTTGGGTGACAAAGACCCTTGGGCTGCCATCCATCTGCAGCCAGCAAATGATCCTCTGTCTTGCTGTGTGGGATCGATCAGGGACACAGCAAGGAAGGAGAGAACAAAACCTGCATCTTTCCAAGCCCTTTGGGGAACTGCCTGAGAGGAGGTTGGAGCCAGGGGGGTCGGTCTCTGCTCCCCAGAAACAAGCGACAGGACAAGAGGGAACGGCCTCAAGTTGTGCCAGGGGAGGTTGAGATTGGATCTGGGGAACAATTTCTTGCTGGCAAGGGTTGTCAGGCCCTGGCCCAGGCTGCCCAGGGCAGGGCTGGAGTCCCCATCCCTGGAGGGGTCTCCAGGCCCTGGAGATGTGGTGCTGAGGGACATGGGGCAGTGGAGACTGGGCAGGGCTGGGGTAATGGTTGGATCAATGATCTTAAAGGTCTTTTCCAACCAAAAGGATTCTCTGATTCTATGATCTCCCCAGAAATCTGGAACAAATGTTGCTGCCTGATTGGGTGCGAGTTGGGTTTCCAGAGCTGCAGCTGAAAACCAGTGCAGTGGCTGAGTAAACTCCAAAGCAGCAGTGACACAAGATGAAACAAATGTGAGGACGTTGACCCTAGTCCTGAACCAAACAAGCCCTCCTCCAGCAGTCAACACAGTCTACTTCTGAGCAGCCCGACAGTAATAACTCAGCATCTCTCTGCAAGGGAGAAAAACACCAAAGAAAATACAGATTTTCAACACCTCTTGTAGAGCTTTCATTAATTTAAGCATCCCTAAAATCATCGGATTTCTACCCATGAAGTATATTTATTGGATGCCTAAAGAACATGAAATTCAAGTGAGATTGAACACTGTGAAGGGAAATATGTTGGTTACAAGGATTTCCCTGTGCACGTGTCCCTTCCCTGCCAGCTGCCACCAGATACCACTGGTTTCTGCAGAAAAAATGCTCAGGTGGTTCATTTTTAGCACAAGAAACTTCTTGTGCTTGGGGCTGCTGGCAGTGTGGCAAGAGGGGAGTGTTGAGGAGCTGAATGCATGGACAATCCCAAGCTCTCTCCATGAAAGACTGGAAGATTGAGTTGGTTTAGGGCTAGCAAAGCATGCGTGGCCAGGTGGCCTCATGTCTCATGTGCAGACCCTGGTTGGTGGAGTGGCAGAGCTGCCACATTTCCAGATTTTGGTGGTGTGTGGGTTAGGTGTTGGTGTCTGCTTCTGCACATAGGAAACCTTGTGGTGGTCCTACAGACCTGCACACCTTGATGGATCTGCATCTCAGGGTTTGTGCTTCAGATGAGAATCTCCCCTGGGTGGGAATGGCAAAACGAGGAATTAGGAAGAAATTAAAGAGCCTCTTCCTCTGGGACCTCATGAGGCCCCAGGGAGACCTCATAGTGGCCTTTCAGTGTCTGAACCAGGCCTACAAGAAAGCTGGGGAGGGACTTTTTACAAGGGTGTGTAGTGGTAGAGTGAGGGGTAATGGATTAAAACTGAAAGAGGGGAGATTGAGGTTAGACATTAGGAAGAAATTATTGGCTGTGAGGGTGGTGAGAGCCTGGCCCAGGTTGCCCAGAGAAGCTGTGGCTGCCCCATCCCTGGAAGTGTTGAAGGGCAGGTTGGATGGGGCTTGGAGCAACCTGGTCTAGTGGGAGGTGTCCCTGCCCATGGCAGGAGGGTTGGAACTGGATGATCTTTAATGTCCCTTCCAACCCAAACCATTCTATGATTACCCACTTCATTGGGCCTAAGCATAGTCTCTTTTCCTTATCTGTAATGTCTTGGGGGTCCACGTGACTCAGAGGGGTTTATCTCCTGGCTCACTGCATGCTGTGGGATGAGCCTTTCTGCCCCTCTTCTCCCTCAGCCTGCAGGACGGCAGAGGTGGCCGACATATTGTTCCTTGTGGGGCAGTCAGAAGGTGCAGGGAAGGAGAGCTTCCAGCTGGTCAAGGACTTCATCAGCAGCATGGCTCGTTCTTTTGAGAATGTGGTAATGGGCAAAGGAGGCGTCCGGCTGGCGGTGGCACTCTGTGGAGAGAAACCAAGGTGGGTCAGTTCATCCTGCCCTGAGAGGGTTGCCAACCACTGGCCCAGGCTGCCCAGGGCAGTGGTGGAGTCCCCATCCCTGGAGGGATTTCAAAGCCTTGTAGATGCAGTGTTGAGGGACATGGTTTAGTGGTGGCCTTGGCAGTGCTGGGTTAAGGTTTGGGCCTGTTGACTTTAAAGGTCTTTTCCAACCAAAACCATTCTCTGATCCTCCACCACCAGCACCCCGTTTCTATAGCCCCATGGCTCTAGATGGGCAGCTGTGTCCCTATGGTCAAAGAGCTCTTTCTTGCTGCTCAACTGAACCATTGCAAGACCAGAGCAAGAGTTCAACCCCCAGCAATGTCACCAGAATCTAGAGATGTTCGGCCTTGAGGAACTCTTTCAGGGAAGGGAGGATGGTATTTAACACAGCTACAAGAAATTCCCTACTGTCCCGTTTTATACACTGTTTTATGGTAACAGGCCTCTGGACTCCCTTGGCCACTGTGAAGAGGACTCCTTGCATGCATCTAAGCCTAGTGTGACCAGCTGAATGTCACCATTATTGCTGTTATCAACCCATCCTTGCTGTACAACAGGATTTTCTTGCTCATTATTCACCCAGATTCCTCCATTTCTCATTCCCAGGATGAGCATTGAGCTCACAGATTATGGGACCATCGAAGAACTGCTGGTGGCAATTCAGGATCTCTCCCTCAAAGGTGGCAGCTTAAAAATAGGGTCAGCCTTGGCATTTGCAGCTCGTGCTGTGTCTCACCTGGACATGCTGCAAGAGGATGCAGCAAAGGTAAGCGACCTTCTATGGTGACTTCCCTGGTGTCATCCTCAGTAGGCATCAGACCTCTAACTTCTTCACCCTGAAGACATGAATAAACCATTTGGTTTTTATTCCCATCTGAATTTTAGCTTGGAGTTAAGACAACATATTTCATAGAATCATGGAATCATTTTGGTTGCAAAGACCTTTAAGATCATCAAGTCCGACCATTACCCAGCACTGCCAAGGCCATCACTAACCCATGTCCCTCAGCACCACATCTACATGGCTTTGAAATCCCTCAAGGGATGGGGAATCCACCACTGCCCTGCTGGGCAGCCTATTCCAGAGCCTGACAACCCTTTAGGAGGTTATTCAGCTTCAGGTAACTTTATTGGTGACAGAAGAAGACCTCCAGATTTTCAAAGAACTGACACACTTCTAAAAAACTGTCATGTTTCCCCACCAATTTCAGAGAGACCCAGTGCTCTAGTCTTAGGTGCCTCCAGCTGAGTACCCAAATTCAGGACACTTACTGCATGAGGTAACTGAGCAGGCTGAGGACATGAGAAGGGCAAGGAGAAGAGTTGATGGGTTGGTGCATGTAGCTGTTGCCAATAATCTGCACCCAGCCACTGTGGTTACAGAGAGTGGGAGTAACATCTTACTTGAAAAACAACCATATTGGTGTCTTTACCTTTCAGACATCAGTTCTGGGGCATTGGTTTCCTCAGATCTTTTTTTTTAATTACTATTTTGTTCATAATTTGAGGCTCTGGAGATGCTGAGGGTGCTGAAGAAAAGGTGCTTCATTCTGGTTTGCACTGCTCTGATCACAGACAGTTTTGAAATCAAGAAGGGGCCATCAAGTCTGAAACTATCTCAGCCAACTTTCACCTCCCACAGGCCTCCCACATTTGTAACTCGGTGCTGCACCTTCTCCTTTGCTCCAGCTGTCATTGAAACCCAGGCTGTGGCTCAGAGAGTTTCTCACCACCCAAAAGCACCATCCAGGTGCCAATGACCAAGTGTGTTTTCCAGGGTGCAGCTGAGTCATCCTTTAAGAGCTGCTCTTGTGGACTTGTAGGGGTGAATCCTCTCTCTGTGGTGGCATTAATCTCCTCCTGGAGGTGGAGTTACTGCCCCAAGCACAGATGAGACACAGTGAGGCAGGAGAAGACATGCAGAGAAGTTGTTGACATGATCAGCAGTGTTCATGCTCTTCCTCCTTCCCAGCTCATGCTCAAGAAACCTGATTTCATGTGAGTTACCCCAGAGATGTGGGTTATAGAATCATTTTGGTTTTAGGATATCAAGTCCAACTGTTAACCCAGCACTGCCAAGTCCACCAAGGGAGGGACTTGATCCATGGGTGGGACGTCATCCAAGGTCTGACTTGTCAGTGTGAAAATCCTGCAACTGTCTCTGTGACCTCCTCATGTGCTCGTTCATCCCCTGGCTTTTACACCAACTCTTGCAGGCAGTTGTTCTGATCACGGATGGGAAATCCAGCGACTCAGTTGAAGATGAAGCCCAGGTCCTGCAGGATGGGGGGGTGACAGTGTTTGCTGTAGGTATGTATGGACACTCTAAGTTAGGTGGAGCATCACCACCAACTACTGTATGAGCACCAACACACTATTTACCCATTGAGGGAGGTTCCTGGTGTGTGATACCCCTCTCCTTTAAGAACTTCACCCAGGCTCAGCCACCAACAGCTACTGCAGTATGGGGAAGTCACATCTGTGCTGTGCTTGGGTGGGTTTTGTCGTTGTCAATAACTGAGTTATTCAGGGGGAGTCTGCAGGTTTGCATCTGTCAAAGCTACTTGCACATTCAGGGGGAGTTCAAGAAATACTTTGGTAAAAGTCAAAATGTTTTGATGTGACATTTTCAAAAAATGAAGTGTTTTTTACTTTTGAAGGTTTCTCCTAATGGGGTTCAGAGACCAACTTCAGCTACGCTAAAAAATGTCCATCAGAATAATTCCATGGGCAAGAAGTTTTGACACCTCCCTGCCCCCAAGAGCCAAATACAGCCTTTTATTACAAGTCAAACCCTTCCCTTCACCAAATGTTTCAGAGGAGAAGAAGGGGATGGTGGTGGCATTTCATTACAGAGCACAACCAGGTTGATTTGGACCAATGTGGGATGAAAATTAGGGAAGGGCTGGTTTGTTGTGGGGTTTTTTTTCCCCCCTTTTTTAATTCAGTCAGAAGAAAACCCCACAATTTTCACAGTCTTCCAAAGTCCCATCATCTGCTCAGCCTTCAGAAGGACAGAAATGTCTCTGTATCCAATGGGAAAGAAGAGGCCAGATCTTGCCCTGCTCATTCTCCCCTTGCACCCCCAGAGAGCGTTCCACCTCTTGGCCCATTAGCAGCTGCATACCCTGGGGTAAACTCTAACATGCCTCTGGAGAAAACCTTCACCACTTCTCCTTGATGGCTTAACCTGCTTCACCACTGCCCACCCAGCTTGAGTCTCCATTCCTTGCTCCATCCTTCACCATGGGGACCGTGACTTCAAAGCTGGCATTAGACTCAAAGGCCAGCGCATTGCTCCACCTTACCCTTGACAACCCTTACCAATGCCTGGCCTGTCCCAGGAATGGTGTTTGATGTCCTCCTTTCCTCCTCTTCTCTTCTCCTAGGAATTAAGGATGCTGACAAGAATGAACTGAACAAAATAGCTTCAGAGCCCACTGCAGAGCATGTGCTTTACGTTGAAGATTTCCACCTGCTCCACAAGGTGGCCCCCAAACTGTCTCGAAGGCTCTGCTTCACTGCCTCAGAGCCACCACGACCCGTCAGACAGACTGTGCAAGGTGTGTCAGGGCTCTCCCATTATCCTGCTTTCCCCATCTCCTTGGATGTGCCAACCACACCACAGAGATGGACCTCCCACATCCCCTCTGTTCATCACCAGGGAGCTTTAGGGGTTGAGTGACCCTAGAGAAGCAGCCAGCTCGTGGAGCTTCTGTTGCCTGAGGGTCAGTGCTCCTGTGTGTTTTGCTTTTGTCTGCATCTCCATGGTTTGTCTGGTGATACCAGATCCTGAAAATCTTGCTGCCAGTTCAATCAAAAGCAGCAGCAATGGGTTGGGGCAGCATTTCTGCCCCTTGGGGGTTTTCATCCTGGGCCTCTCATGGTGAACTCCAAAGCTCAGCTCAGGGTCTCAGGAAGAACTTCAGCCCTTGCTGAAGATAGAAAGAGCAGCCAAAGACTTCTCCAAAGAGGTCTAGATCTCTCTCCAAAGAGATACTGATGTTGCAGTGAATCCAGAGGTGATGGGCAATAAATTCCTGCCCCCCCCTCCCCATCACCCCCACCACACAAACTCATGGTAAGATGAGTTAAAGACTTGGGGCAGAGCTTGGGAGCTCTCCATCCAAGTCCTTAATGGGTCTTGTTTGGCTTTCTCTGGTTCTGGAGCACTTTGGGGCTTCCTGTGACATTTCATGGAGAGTTCAAGCTTTCTGGCAGGCTCTTCTCTGGTGGCAGTAAAGAGAAAAGCAGGAAGAAGCTGGTGCCCTGTGCATTACACAGGTGTTCCCATGGGAAATGTAGCCAGAACCAGTTCTGATTTCCCTTCTTGTGCTGCCAAGGAATTTGCCAAAAGAAAACCTGGTTGTGTGGCTCTGGCCTGGACACAGGTCTCAGCTTCCCATCTATACCCAAGGCTTTCTTTGCCATCACCACCTAGACTCCATCAATGTACAGCTGGCACATGTCCAGCACGGTCCAAACCAAAGGCTTTTCCTTTCTCTTTTTGCAGGTGAGAAGATCATTGGGCCCTGGGATCTGCATGTCAGTGAGCAGAGCCACAGCTCACTGCGACTCACCTGGAGGCCAGCTACAGGGAGGGTGAGGGGCTACCATGTCCAGCTCCATCCCTTGCTGCCTTCAGGGCAGCCACTTTCAGAGGACCAGCAGCAGGTAGAGTTGCGTTCCCGTTTTACAGAACACCAGTTGCAGGTCCTGATGTTGGGTTAGTCCTCTGAGGCTGCTGATGGCACAGCCTGGTTAGGAGATGGCACCATGTCTCTCAGACATCCCAGTCAAAGCCCAATGCATTTGCATAAATTCACAGAATGGTTTGGGTTGGAAGGGACCTTAAAACTTATCTACTTCCACCCCCCCTGCCATGAGCAGGGAAACCTTCCACTAGACCAGGTTGCTCCAAGCCCCATCCAGCCTGGCCTTGAACACTCCTGAAGCTTGAAGTGAAGGTCTATAGAAGGACCACTGGATTTGCATATGTGTTGGTTGCTCATGCTAGTTATGGCTTTGCTGTTGTAGTGAGGTGGACATTCTGGGTGGGAAGGTAGGGTGGAAGAAGGATATGGCATGAACTGGCACAAACTCCATGGGGATTGATGGGAACAGGTCCATGGGAAGCAATCCTTTCTCTCCGTATCTCTGTGATATCACCTCTCAAATAAGGCCATCCAGCATTCCCTCTTACTCTTGATGCCAAGTTTGTTCATCTTGGTAAGATCTCTGCATGTTTAGGTTTTGGGTTTGCCATGTCCTAGTGTGAGGGATGCTGCTGTGGGTGCCAGCTCCTTCCAGTTCAGCTTGGTCATGGCACGAGGTTTGAGAGCAAGATTGAAAGATAGAAACCTATGCCTAAAAGCTTTGATTTCTGATAATACAACACAGCTATGAAAGCATAAATTATTAAGATTAAGATTATTAATTGTGTTAAATATTAAGATGATATTTAGCAAGTATGATCATCCTTGGCTGCTTCAGAAGCTCATAGTGAAAACACCGAAGTTGTCTCCACCTCTCTTGCCCTCAGGTTACATTGAAATCTCCCTCTGTGAGTTTAGAAGAAACTTTCCTGGCCAAAGCTGGTTGTTTTTTCTCAATTATTTTCAAGGGGATGGAGAACCACCCTCACCCTTCCACAGACTCATGTTTCCGTGGAGTTTTTTCTCAGCTAGGTCATGAAACCCACCCTTGGCACTGCCCTGGGTCAGTGCCATGTCCAGTGTGGAGCCAGATGTCATTTGAGGATCGTGGTGTTCTGAGTTAATGTGTTTCACGAGGCTCCTGCTCATGGTAGTCACCTTGCATCAGATGTGAAGCCCCATGCTCCTAGTGTGTCACAAACATGGAGGTCTTCTACTGTCGTGGAGGTGTACTGATGTCCTTTGTCCCACCTGTGTTGACAGCTTGTGGTGGATGGTGACAGAAACACCGTGCTGGTGACTGATCTGAAACCCAACACCAAGTATGTCTTCACGGTGAGGGCCATCTATGCAGATACCCCTGGGGAGTCAGCAGCTGTCAAGGGGAAGACAAGTGAGTGTTTCTTCTGCAGTCATCCCTGTGTGTTCCTTGTCTATGTCAGCCCAGGAAAAACCCACCCCAAAACCACGTGTGCGAGGAGTAAGGGATGAATTGGGAGGAATGAGTAGGAGAAACATCTGTGTAGATGTCCATGGTGTCATGGGGTGCAAGGTTGTGAGTGGGTGCAACCCATGTGGTTAACCCACTTGAAAGCAGAGGTTGCAGCCTCCTGGAAGCTCACATCATCTGATGTAATAACCAGCAGGATTTAACAAATCCAGGCTGGGATTCAGGTGACATAACACCCACGTACCTGGGATGAGAGAGCTTTTGGAGACCATGAGTTGGGAAACACAGACATGGATTTTTATGGACAGATGGATATTCTGAACACCTTGTTTTGGAAGTGGGTGGTCCAAAGGGTTTGGGTTGGCACTGTGAATGCACTTAGGGCTTCATTTCACAGCAACGTGGTATGATCATGGCCCACAGGAAATGCCCCAACCAGTGATCTCTGGTCCCATGAAATTATCTAGGTTTCCTCTGGATTGCCATCTGCCAAGCCAAATTCCTTTGCTGTCACATGGCTGGCTGTAATGACCACACTGGAAACAAAGGACCAAATTCTCTCTTGGCCAAAACCTGGAGTTCAAGGCCCTGGGTCAGATGTGATGGATGGAGCAGGTTTTGTCCCTGAAGTCTCTGCACTGTTTAAGGGGTTTCAGGAGCTTAAAGGGTGCAGTAATTCCCCTTGCCTCCTTGTTTTGGATGAAGCTCCAAGTCATAGAATCATAGAATTATTTGGGTTGAAGAAGACCTTTAAGATCATCAGTTCCAACCATTAAGCTAGCCCTGCCAAGGCCACCACTGCCCCATGTCCCTCAGCACCACATCTCCAGGGCTTGGAAACCCCTCCAGGGATGGGGACTCCAGCCCTGCCCTGGGCAGCCTGGGCCAGGGCCTGACAACCCTTGCCAGCAAGAAATTGTTCCCCAGATCCATTCTCAACCTCCTCTGGCACAACTTGAGGCCATTGAAGTCTACTTTGCCAAAGGTGTTTTAAAATTATTCCTTTCTTCCTTGTCGTTTGTTTCTCTCTTCCCCACTCCCCACTTGCAATGTCTTAAATGGTTTGTCTCCTCCAGGGAAGACCTCCAACAGGTTGAATAAATAAAGAACCTCCATGAGTTTGGCCCATTTCCTGGTCTAGTGGGAGATGTCCCTGCCCATGCAGGGGGGTTAGAACTAGATCATCTTTAAGGTGCCTTCAAACCATTTTATGATTCTATGATGTGCCAGGAATAAGATGGAATGTCTTCAGAGGTGGAAGTAAAGTCGTTTGATCTCTCCTCTTATTATCCCAAACATGAGGCCAGAGGCAGAAGCCATAAATCTGTCTACCATGGGTGGCTGGATCAAAATGGGCTCTTCTTTGTATGAGTTGCATCCATAGGCACAGGCAGCATTTGATTCATGTGTCCTTGCTCCATCTGCATGAAACCACTGGACAGTTTTCTCTGCTCAGGAGGAAATGCCTCGTGGGCAAATATTTCCCATTTCCCAGCACCCTTCAAAGAGGAAGCCAAGCACTTTGTCTTGGGGCTTTTCAGCTCACTCTTCAAGCAGACAAGGGTTTGGTAGAGGTGGGGGGGGGGTGGTTGCTTTTGAGGATTCAGCTGAGAAAATATGAAGAACTGGTGCTGCTCATCTTTGTGTCTCTGTTTTGGAAGACAAAAGGTTTTCCAAGGGTCTTTGCCGTGGCACTTAATTGCAGCACTGTCACATCAATTGCTGCTATATTTTTGTACCCCAAAGCACCTGTACCTCCAGTCACTAATTTCCGTGTGATAGAAGAAGGACTTTTTAGCTTGAAGGTGGCTTGGACACCACCACTGGGCAAGCTGGAGGGCTACAAGATCTACATCCCCAGAGGTAAGTTCAGATTTTATTAATTTTCCTCTGAGTTTCCTTTAAAAAGAGCAGTGACCTGAGGACAGAAAAGGTGCTATTTTGTCCAAGGAACCAGGCATCACAGAGCTCCTGGAATTACTCTGGAGCTAGGCCAGGTTAGCCTGTTCCAGACAGTTTGGTTTCTCCAGGAGGGAGGAGAAGTATCCTTTGAAGGATTTTATTTGAAGAACAAGATGAGGATGGTGCTGTGGATGCCTTGTATCCATTTGCACTGTCACATCCAGACCTACCATGGATGGTTTTCATACTCAAATGCCTGCTTTGGTGTGGGTGAAGGATGAGTTCAAGACTTTGGGAAGGTTCATGCTCACCTCTGTGGCATCTGGAAGGCTGGGACAGTATGGATATGTCAAGCCTTAGCCACAGGCATAGCTCAGCAACATCACAAGAGTTGGGGGACTTCAACCCTGCACTTGACCCAGCTCCTGTGCATGCTCTTCCCCCTGTTGTGAAGCCATCACCACAGGATATAGACAAGCAGTGGGAAGGCTTCACCATCCCTTTTCTCCTTGATTTTGCAGCCAACAGACCTGGAATGACCTACGAGCAGGTTCTGCAGGGAGATGTCTCTTCCCATGTGCTGGAGAATTTGCAGGAGGACAGAGAATACAGCATCAGCATCTACACTGTGTACCCCCAGGGGCTGAGCCAGCCCGTGGCTGCTGTGGGGAGAACATGTAAGAGGTTTGACTCTGGCTGGTTCCTTCTTGCCCTGGGTGATGTGTTCACACCCTTGGCTGTTGATGCTCACCTCATGGGTGGTGGGACTTGCAGCTACGTGTGCATCTATGTATCAGCACTAGTGTCACCAGCAGAACCAGGGCAGGGATTGTCCCTGAGGTCAGTTCTGGGCCCCTCATGACAAGGACATTGAGGGGCTGGAGCGTGTCCAGAGAAGGGCAGTGGAGCTGGGGAAGGGGCTGGAGCACAAGTCTGCTGAGGAGCAGCTGAGGGAGCTGGGGTTGTTGAGGCTGGAGCAAAGGAGGCTGAGGGGAGACCTTCTGGCTCTGCAAGTGCCTGAGAGGAGGTTGGAGCCAGGGGGGGTCGGTCTCTGCTCCCCAGGAACAAGCGACAGGACAAGAGGGAACGGCCTCAAGTTGTGCCAGGGGAGGTTGAGATTGGATCTGGGGAACAATTTCTTGCTGGCAAGGGTTGTCAGGCCCTGGCCCAGGCTGCCCAGGGCAGGGCTGGAGTCCCCATCCCTGGAGGGGTTTCCAAGCCCTGGAGATGTGGTGCTGAGGGACATGGGGCAGTGGTGGCCTTGGCAGGGCTGGGTTAATGGTCAGACTTGATGATCTTAAAGGTCTTCTCCAACCAAAACAATTCTCTGATGCTAAGCTGAGATGCTTCAGACATGGGAGCTGCTTTTAGTTCCTCTGGCTCCCAGTCAATGTGTGCTGCTTCCTTTTTCACAGGTTCTGATCTTTCCCAGGAACTCTTACCAGCACCTTCTAGATCCCACCGAGTGACAGGACTGAGCACCAGAGAAATGTATTTGTTTTCTATAAGAAAACAGTGGTGGAGTCCCCAGCCCTGGAGGTGTTTAAAAGCACTGTAGATATTGATGCTGAGGGACATGGTTCGTTGGTGGCCTTGGCAGGGCTGGGTTAATGGTTGGACTTGATGATCTGAAAGGTCTTTTCCAACCAAAACAATTCTATGGTTCTATCAAAGGGGCAGTGTTCAACAGGCCCTTCCAAACTCCAGCCTTGGGCTCTGCTCTTCACGTGCATGAACATGGACAATCTCAAACACCATCTTCTTGAGAGGAGGAGTTAGAGATCTGCCAGAGCCTCTCTAGCCCTCTCCTTTTGCACTGACACTGCATAAACCAAGTAAAGTCTGTGCATTAGAGGCATTGGGCCTGGAAAGCAGTGGCCACAGGTTTGGTTGCTTTCACCACCGCTTTTCTGAGATACCTTCAGCCTGTCAGGCAGGGCAGGACCCCTTGGAAATCCCTTTCCTACTGACAGATGAGCTGCAGGAACAGTGATGCAGTGAGGACAGCCAGCAAAGTCCTCCACTGGCAAGTGGGTGCTCTGAAAGGTTTGTTCCCTGTCTTCCTTCCAGTGAAGCTCCTGCCTGTGAAAAGCTTCTTGCTGCAGAATGAAACCACCCACAGTCTCCAGGCAAGGTGGAGGCCTGTCCGTGGAGCAACGGGGTACAGGCTCACTTGGACATCAGCAGGTAAGGACATGGGGGAGGGTTCATGTGTTGGTGACCAAGGAGATGGGGAGACAGGAGCATTGGGTGCATTGAGACCTTCCTTGTCCAGCTGTGCAATGAGAAGCTGGAGGGAACCAGGTCTTTTGGGGTCTGTGAATGGTGGAGTTTTCTGTACATGGGGATCAATCAGCAACTTGCAGCAGAGCTTTGTTGTGGGTGCTGATGGGAAACTCTGCCAGGGGTGCAAAAATACCTGCTCTGGCCCTGCATAAAGCAGGTTAATGGGTGTCCAGTCATGTTAACATGGGATTAGTGCTGGATTTCCTGGACCTGAGCAGCCTTGGAAAGGGTTAATAGCTGGAGAGAAGCTGGGAAGGTGCTCCATGCAGAGCTGCAGGCCACAGCCCCTGAGCATCTGGGGTTACCCCTTTTTTGGGGGGACAGGTACTACCACAACACACTGGAGGTGCCTGTGCCTGTTGCTCTTCCCTCTCTGGCACTAAGACCTGACTTCATCCCCCACCACCCCATCATGTATCTTCATCCTCAGACAAATTTTCATGCTTGGAGACAGATCTGCATTTGCAGCTGGAGCTCCTCCCCTGCCCTGAACCCAAACATATTTTCATTGCTGGTGTGGGGGGAACAGAAGTTAGAAATTCAGGTTTGATGGCATATTTTGGCCTTGGGAGATGGATGCTTCTGTGGTTCAAAGATGAGATGGGATGGCAGGACACCTGGGCTCCATCACAGGCTTTGAATAAATAGCACACTGTCCTCTGGTTATGAAATAAGGAGACATCTCCCACCAGGGGAGGGGGGGTTGGCTGGAACAGCTCCAGAGGCCATCAGAAGGGAGAGATCTTTACAGGGAAGACATCAAACTGCTTTTATTGCTTTGTAATTAATGTGTCTCCAGAAACAAATCGTGGCACACCCCAAAAATCAGCTGTTTCCCCAGTATTTACTCGATACCCCAGCTAGAAATGGAGAGCACATGTCCTCAGCCTGCCACCTCCTGGAGTGGGGACACCTCTTGTTGAGGGGACAGTGCAGGACATCCTCAGGTGAAGCAGCCGTCACCTCCACGCCGGGTTTACTCCTTCCAAGCAGCTCTTTCACCTGGGACCAGTTCACCCCAAATCCAGGCGTGGCAAAAATCCCGAGGCACAACCCACCCTCACCGCTGGGCTCTGGGGGACCCGCTCCCATGCTCCATCCCATCCCGGGGCCATGCGTTATGGTTGTGGTGACACTGGGATGCAGACACCTTCTGCCTGTCCCTGTGCCGCCATCCCAAGCGTTTTTTCCTCTCTGAATTCTAAGAGAGAGACGGGATAAAAATAAACGAGCGGCTCTTGTGGAGAGAAGGTCCGTGGGGTGGGGTGGGAGAAGGGGGATGGGGCTCAGGGTGCTGGTGGAGCAGAAGATGGGGACATGGCACCCTCCAGTGACCAAACTGCAAACGACAGCCTGTCCCCCTCCAACCCCCAACCTGCTGCTGCCTACACCTCTCTGCCCCTCTGAAAACAGGGTGCGATCCCCAGGGATTCGCTTTTAACTCTTCTCCTGCCGTGCCTCCCCCTAGAGAGGTGCTGAGAGGTTTCTCTGGGCGGTTTCCAGACCATAACAAAGATACAGAAATGAGAAAATGCCCTTGGGGGCATCATTCCAGTCCAATGTCCTGCAGGAAAGGCAAGATGACTCCAGCACCGGGTTACCTGGGGCTGAGCACAGTCTGGACACTCTTACGGGACTGCTCCCAGACCTACACGTGGCCATTTGTGTGTTGCTGCCTGATTAGATCAAGGAAGGGGATTGTCCCCCTCTGCTCCACTCTGGTGAGACCCCCCTGCAGGGCTGGGGCCACCTCTGGGGTCCCCGACATGAGAAGGGCATGGAGCTGGTGGAGCGAGTCCAGAGGAGGCCACAGAGATGATGGGAGGGCTGGAGCAGCTCTGCTCTGGAGACAGGCTGGGAGAGTTGGGGGTGTTCAGCCTGGAGAAGAGAAGGCTCCAGGGAGACCTTGGAGCACCTTCCAGTGCCTGAAGGGGCTCCAGGAAAGCTGGGCAGGGACTTTGGACAAGAGCAGGGAGGGATGGGATGAGGGGGAATGGATTAAAACTGGAAGAGGGGAGATTTAGGTTGGACATGAGGAGGAAATTCTTTGCTGTGAGGGTGGTGAGGGCCTGGCCCAGGTTGCCCAGAGAAGCTGTGGCTGCCCCATCCCTGGCAGTGTTGAAGGGGAGGTTGGATGGGGCTTGGAGCAACCTGGTCTGGTAGGAGGTGTCCCTGCCCATGCAGGGGGGTTGGACCTAGATGATCTTTAAGGTCCCTTCCAACCCAAACCATTCTATGAATTGTTTTCTTTGGCCTGCAAAGCCCTGAGCTGCCTTGATCTGTTGAGGATCGCTGAGGTCTGCCCAAGTGCCTTTGGGTTATTTCTACCTGCACATACATTTGTTCCTCAACCAAGATTTGTGCTTGTTGCACAAGTCCTGTTCCTACCATCTTCACCTTGAAGACCTTACCAGCTCATGTCTGAGACAGTAGGAAGAAATGCCACTCAATTTCATGCATTGTAGTTCTCAAGTGGTTGGTTGCATGCTTACCCATGGCTCTCCCAGACAAGGAGACCCAAGGAGGGTGGTCTTCCCTGGTCTGAGCCCAGGGAGCCCAGACATCATTTCCCTTTGCAGAGGGCAGCATCCAGGACGTGAACCTCAGCAACACCTACAGCTACTACATGATCCAGGGGCTGCAGCCTGGCACGGAGTACATGGTCACCATCAACCCCATCTTTGGGGATGTTGAGGGGCCAGTGGTGAGCAGTAAAGCAACAACAGGTAAGTGTCTCACAGCAGGGGTGGGAGCCAACCCAAGCAAACATGGATGGGGGATCAAGCTGTGCTGGCAGCACAGAGCTGGTGTCATTTGCAGTCACCACCCTGCCTGTCACCTAGTGCAGAAACCAGCCTGGGTTGTTATGGTTTTTGAGGACCACTTAGAAGCTGTTGGGACCTTGATGTGACTGGGCAACTCTGCTCTCTTGCAGTGGCATCAAGCACCGTGCAGGTGCTGAAAGTGAGTGAGATATCCATCAACAGTGCTCTGGTCTCCTGGGATTCAGTCGCTGGGGCCACCGGGTACCGAGTGGTTTGGGGTCCTACACCAGGTAAGATCCTTGGTGAACAGTATCTAATTTGGAAGAGGGGAGATTTAGATTGGATATTAGGAAGAAATTCTTCACTATGAGGGTGGTGAGACCCTGGCCCAGGTTGCCCAGGGAAGCTGTGGCTGCCCCATCCCTGGAAGTGTTCAAGGGCAGGTTGGATGGGGCTTGGAGCAACCTGGTCTAGTGGGAGGTGTCCCTGCCCATGCAGGGGGGTTGGAACTAGATGATCTTTGAGGTCCCTTCCAACCCAGACCATTCCATGATTCTGTGACCCCTCTCTCCTCCAGCCTGCATCACCTGTACCTCCTTCTGTAGCATGGGAGATGAAGCACTGGAAATCTCAGAGATGGTTGGTGTAGGGGCAGGTCCAGCTCATGAACTGCTCTGAGCAGCCTCACCTACAACCTCATAGCATGAAGTGAAACCAGAAATCATTCCTAGAGCTGACCCACAATGCTGGTAGACAGGGTTCCTGTGGTGACTACATAGAGTAAGAGTCCTACATCACCTCGCCTGGTCCTCAGGGAACAGTGGGGCTAGGTCATCAAGCACAGGGGCTCTGCAACTCCCTGCAGATGCTGAGGAGGAACAGAGCACATGCCCATGTTGCTGTGGGCCCTGCATGTGAGAGCTGGTTTGGTTCCTTCAGTTCCTCTCAGCTGATTTGGATCCCTTAGTCATTTGAATTCCCAAATAAATAATAGGAAAAGTCTCTCTTGCCCAGCTGCACACATGGGTGTCTTACAACAGACATTCAACTGTTTGGAGATGGACTGCTGAGGAAAACATGGTGTCTTTCCCAGTTTGGAACAGATCTGCTCTCCCAACTCTTCAGTCTTCATCCTCTTCTTTTATTTTCTCCCTTCCAAAGAGTTTTTAGGCAAAGACCATCCTCACCAGCTGGCCCTCAACAAGTCCATCACAGCCTACCAGCTCTGCAACCTGGCCCACGACACCGAGTACATGATTTCCCTCTATGTGCTATTTGGCTCAGTGGAAGGACCAGGAATCACGACCTCAGCCAGGACATGTGAGTACCAGCAGGACACTCAAGTAGCTACCACAGCACACAACCCTTCTGTGGTTGTTTCAACCTTGTGTATCCCTACAAAGCCCTTACTCCATGCCTTCTGCACCCCACTGCTATCACCTCATCTTGAGGGCACCATGGTGGTGGTCCTTTGCCCTGCTGACCTGCTGTACCTGGTGGCTGAGACCATGAATTCCAAAGGTTTTCTGCCTGGGAGTCTTCAGGTGCAAACTGGAGTCAATGTGCTCTGCAGTGGATCTGCTCATGTGCTTGGACAGAGCTTCATAGAATCACAGAATCGTTTTGGTTGGAAAAGAAGTTTCAGATCATCAAGTCTAACCATGACCCCAGCCCTGCCAAGGCCGCCACTAAACCATGTCCCTCAGCACCACATCTACAGGGCTTTCAAATCCCTCCTGGGTTGGTGACTCCACCACCTCCCTGGGCAGCCTGTTCCACTGTCCAACCACTCTTTCAGTAAAGAAATTCTTTCTCATATCCAGCCTAAACCTCCCCTGGTGCAACTTCAGGCCATTCCCTCTCATCCTGTCATTATTCACTGGAGAGAAGAGACCAACTCCCACCTCCCTACAACCTCCTTTCAGGTAGTTGTAGAGACCAATGAGGTCACCCCTCAGCCTCCCCTTCTTCAAACTAAACAACCCCAGTTCCCTCAGTCTCTCCTGGTAGGACTTGTCCTCCAGGCCTTTCACCAGCCTGGTAGCTCTTCTCTGGACACGCTCCAGCAACTTGACATGAGGGGCCCAGAACTGGACACAGTACTCAAGGTGAGGCCTCACCAGTGCTGAGTACAGAGGCACAATCACCTCTCTACTCCTGCTGGCCACACTATTCCTGATGAAGGCCAGGATGCCATTGGCCTTCTTGGCCACCTGGGCACACTGCTGGCTCATGTTAAGTTGGCTGTCAACCAGCACCCCCAGGTCCTTCTCCACCCTGGAGCTTTCCAACCACTCCTCCCCAAGCCTGTAGCTTTGCATGGGGTTGTTGTGACCCAAGTTCAGGACCTGGCACTTGGCCTTGTTAAACCTCATCCAATTGGCCTGGGCCCATCGATCCAGCCTGTCCAGGTCTCTCTGCAGAGCCTTCCTACCCTCAAGCAAATCAACACTTCCACCCAGTTTAGTGTCATCTGCAAACTTACTTAGGAAGGACTCAATTCCCTCATCCAGATCATTAAGAAAGATCTTGAGCAGGACTGGACCCAAAACTGATTCCTGGGGGACACCTCTGGTGTTCCACACACGTTCCAGTGTTTGATAACTCTTTCAGTGAAGAAGTTTCTTCTAATATCCAATCCTTCAGTTATGATCTGCCCAATCTGTTCTCACTGAGCTTCCAGGCATCCTGAAATTTAGACCAATGGCCAAAGTCTTCAACATCCTCAAAGAACCCAGCTGGATGAGAGGACACCTGGGTAAATTCTGCTGTAGGGAGCCATAGGGAGATAAAGGGAGAGGAACACCCTACTGAGGTCCTTTTTATCTGGTGACAAGGGCTAGCCCCTGCCTCAAAGAAGCCTCCAAAGGGCTGTGCTGGAAGATCATGTTGCCCAGACAAGAGGCAGCAGATGCAAATTCTTCATGTGAAACAGGGAAAGATGGTGGTCTAGATGATGGCCAAAGGTTGTCCATGCATGGCAAACTTCTGGGTTGCTGCATCTCGGGGGGGGAGAGGTAGCAGTGCTGAGTGTGATGATCAGAGGTGAGGTTTGTAGAGCACCAGGTGTATCCTCAAAGAGGTTTAAAAGTGGCAGAAGGTGACTAGCAACCCTGGAATACAGTATGGAGACAATGGGCTGACCCTTGTGAAGAAGAGCACAGGCAAACACTGATGTTCAGCACCTGTGGGAGCTCTGGGTGGATGTTTCACCCTGCAGTGTGGGAACACTGGGATCTGGATCTCATGACTCCCTGGATCCCTGTACAGTCTGTCCTGGGTTTGTGGAGATGCTTCCACCTGGATCTAGAGCAGAACGTGGTCCTTGCTGCTAAGGGAGGTCGGATGTACACTTGTGGCCCTGACCTCAAGCAGTGCAAACCAGTTTCTCACAAGGTAGACAAGGGGCAATGGTCTTGAACTAGAGCAGGGTAGATTAAACATGAAGAAGTTCTTTACCATGAGAGTGGTGAAACACTGGCACAGGTTGTGAAGTGAGAGAGGTGGTGGAGGCCCCATCCCTGGAGACATTCGAAGTCAGGCTTGATGGATCTCTGAGCAACCTGATCTAGTTAAAGATCTCCCTGCTCACTTCAGGGGGGTTGGACTAGATAACCTTTGAAGGTCCCTTCCAAGCCAACATACTCTGATTCTATGATCAGACACTGAGGATAAGCAGAAATGCCACTTTCAACCTTTTTAGCTAATTTTGACCTCGTGGAGACCTGTTGGACTGTACCCAGGGCACTGTCTAATGTTGTCCTCACCTTGCAGCTCCTCTTGGCTACGTGTCCAATTTCAAGGTGACATCCTACACCAGCACAAGCCTGTCTCTGGCGTGGAGTGCTGTGGCAGCTGCCACCAAATTCAAAGTCACCTGGAGCCCTGTGGGAGCAGACAAAGGTGAGCAGAGAAAGGGTGCACAAGCTCATTCCTGTCACCAGACTCATGTGTGTGGCCATGGCCCATGGGAGTCACCTTTCCAAACTCCTGATCTACTGTCTGGGGTAGGAAGGAGGTCTCACTATTGAAAAACATGATCCTCAGCCCAAACCCATGGGTGATGGCTCCTTCTCTCTTTATGTTTGTGCTCCTCTGTTTATGAAGATAATCCTTAAAGCTCCAAAACAACAGCACAGCAAGGAAGGGCTGTTTCCTTTGGAGGAGATGCCACCAGCCTCACTGGAGAGTTACAGGCTCTGACCTATCCCTTCTTTTTTACAGAAAAACAGGTTGCCAAGACTCAGTACGTGGGCAGTAGGGTGTTGGCTTACCGGATTGACCACTTGGTGCCCAACACCCTGTATGAAGTCAGCATTCGGGCTGTCTTCAGCAAGGCTGAGGGGCCAGAGGTGACCCTGACCCACCTCACAGGTATGTCCTGGTTGGAACAACCCTCTTGGTGTTGGGATGCAAAGGCTGGATTCATGGTCTCGTGCTTTGCACGTTGATGGTGGAGTGACAGGAGCAGCTCTCATACCTGATAGCACTAATCCATGGCTGTTCCCATGAGAAGAAGTGGACATGTCCTTCTGGCCTCTTAAACAGACTTGGCATAGGTAGGTGATGTGCTCCCCAGTCTTACTTATCCACATCCATCTCAGGAAGGTAGGACCATTTCTTCAGGCACCACTTAGGGTCAACTTACCAGCAGGTACTCTTGAGGTTTGCCATTTCTTAATTTGTGGTAGCTCTGCCTCTTCAAACTTGGGGTTCTGGGTCCTTTCAGTGTCTTTTTCATGTGAATTCATCTGAATCAAAGCTCCCCATGGTCTTTGAAGATGTATCTGAATGATCTGTCCTCTCTTGGACCCCTCCTCATAACCCTATGGCATGTCACCAGAGGTTGGTGCAGGCAGTAAGAGATGTGAACGAGATCCCTCAGCTTAACTGCACAGTGCTCCTCAGTGGGGAGACACTGGCACAGGTTGCTCAGACAAGTGGTGGCTGCCCCATCCCTGGGAATGTTCAAGGCCAGGCTGGATGGGGCTCTGAGCAACCTGATCTAGTGGAAGGTGTCCCTGCCCATGGCAGGGGAGGTTGGACTAGATGACCCTGAAAGGTCTCTTCCAACCCAAACTATTCTATAATTCTAGGATCAGCTTCCTTTCAGCTCAGGCAAGCTCTCCGTGGTAGCTTCTGCCCACCCTAAGCCTTGTTTCTTTCTTCTCTAACAGTGGATTTACCCAAAGTGACCCAGTTGACAGTGCAGGAGGCTGCAGACACCAGCATTTTGCTGACCTGGGCAGCTGTTCCTGGGGCATCCACATACCTACTAACATGGCACTTGTCCTCAGGTAATGTGGTTTTGGTGGGAGTAGAAAGGATGGCTTGTAATGTGGCCTGTGTGAGCTGCCCCATCACCCAAGGGGATTTGAGGATGGAGCATGGAAATGTCTGGCTTGCCCTGTGGTCTGTTTCATCCAGTACCTGATCTTAGAGCCAGCAGATGCTGCAGAAGAAACAAGTGGCAGATGTTCAAGGTGAAATTTCTTTCCACCACCAGCCTCAGGTGGTCGCTGGTTCCTTCAGGTGTCATGACTTGCATCTCCAAGTGCTGCCCAGTTTGACCCAGTAAATGGTGCCATCACTCATGGCACCAACACAACTCCTTCTTTTGAACCCATCTGGACACTGTTTAGCAGGAGAACAGAGGGTTGACCCTAAGGGCTCCTTTAAATCATGTCCCTTCATCTCAGCTTCTCCATTTGGGTGAGAAAAAGGGAAAAAATGGAAGCCAACCCACTGAGAAAGCACACAAGGTGACCCATTTGGCCACTGCAGAATTCTTCAGGAAAGAAGAAGGAGACTTGAAAATTTCTTAGAAAGCAGCCTGCTGGTTGGCATTAGCAGTGTCTCTTCCTCTAGTGTCACTATCTGTCCATCAAGGATAGTTACAGGGAACAAAATAAGGTCATTTTTTCTCATCCACACAATTCTTACCTGTTTCAAAGCTTTGCTTTATAGTAAATAGAATTCTTTGTTCAGCTCTGGAGCCCTCAGCACTGGAAAGACACAGACCTGCTGGAGAGGGCCCAGGGAAGGGCCATGATCCAAGGGCTGGAGCAGCTCTGCTCTGGAGACAGGCTGGGACAGTTGGGGGTGTTCAGCCTGGAGAAGAGAAGGCTCCAGGGAGACCTTAGAGCACCTTCCAGTGCCTGAAGGGGCTCCAGGAAAGCTGGGGAGGGGCTTTTCACCAGAGAGGGCAGTGATGGGACAAGGGGGAATGGTTTTAAACTGAAAGAGGGGAGATTTAGGTCAGACATCAGGAAGAAATTCTTCCCCATGAGGGTAGGAAGGTACTGGAACAGGTTGCCCAGGGAGGCTGTGGCTGCCCCCTCCCTGGAGGTGTTCAAGGCCAGGTTGGATGAGGCTTGTGCAGCCTGGTCTGGTGGGAGGTGTCCCTGCTCATAGCAGGGAGGTTGGAACCTGGTGATCTTGAAGGTCCCTTCCAACCCAAACCATTCTATGATTCTAAATGACTTTTAAAACTTTCTTAATAATTGCTCACAATTCTAGTGTGAATTTCTTCTTCCAATTGATTTGGCCTTACAAGATTTGCTCTTTTAAAGCACCAACTGTATTTTTTTTTTTCTGGAATGAGCTTAAACCTCTTTGAATACATCAAATTTCCTGTCGTCGTTGCTTCAGCCGCTAACTTTTTCCGAAGGGATCGGTTCATCTTCCCGAGTCAATAAAGAAAATGGACCTGACACAAATCCCCTGGGCTCCCTGCAGTGCTTTTCGAGTCACCAAGTGGTCAGCTTGATTTTTTTATTTATTTTTTTTTTAAATTCCAAGGACATTTTTGGTATTGGCAGCTTAAGCCTTGCAGGGTATGTCACTCAGGATGAAGTCTCCTGTGGTCGCGTCATTTGTTTTTATTTTTGCTCTGCGTGTCGTGGATAAGTGATCAGGGGGCTGAACATTTGGTTCTCTGGGGTGATTCAAGTGATTTAATGCAGCTGTTCCCCTCCTGTGCCGTGCTGTCAAAATATTGATCTGTGTGTTCAAAAATCAGTGGTTTCAGAGCTGTCAGGGGCCAAGAAATGGGTAACCCCAGGTCTGACAGTCCCCCCGTGCCCTCACTCCATGGATCCTTCTGAAACAGGTTTATAATTATTGATTTAACATTCCAATCAGAGGAATCTTGCCACCACATTTCAGTAGTACCAACGAGATCAAATTTATGCTCATGAGGGAGTAATTCCAGTTTCTTGTGCTGAATTATCCAGGCTGCCAGCATTAGTTTACAAAGGCCATTAAGAATTTTGTCTCTTTGCTTTTTTTTTTTTCCTGTGTCTTGGTGCTTTGGTCAATTTTCTTCTCTGCAACTTGATTTTTTTCCAAATGAAAATTACCCTTTTCCCTTGCCCCCCTTTTAAGGTCATTTATTGGCCTCCTTCCTGCTGGCTGACTCCAGCCATCCTGCCCTATAAATGATTAGGTCAACTTCTGTGCAACCTGAGGTCATCCCAGCTGTAGACCTCCTTCCACAAAACCAAACCCATGTAGAGCAGTGGGGCTTTACCCAGAACCAACCTTCCTCCCCCATGTGACAGGAAGGACCTTGGAGAAGTTCAGCTGGATGTTGCTCTCCTCTCTAATTTTTCTACTTTCTCTTGACTGTTCTTGGAGCACCAACATGGTTTTTTCAATAGAAAATTGTCCCCAGCAAAGACCATCTTCCTTCTCCAAAGGCTGAAGATTCCTTCCTGCATGTGCTTTCATGTACTGGTGAGGCCTCACCTCGAGTCCTGTGTGCAGCTCTGGGCCCCTCACTTCAAGAAGGACATTGAGGTGCTGGAGCAGGTCCAGAGGAGAGCAACAAGGTGGTGAAGGGACTGGAGGGAAAGTCTTATAGGGAGAGGCTGAGGGAGCTGGGGTTGTTTAGCCTGGAGAAGAGGAGACTCAGGGGGGACCTCATCACTCTCCTCAACTACCTGAAGGGAGGTTGTAGTCAGGTGGGGTCTGGGCTCTTCTCCCAGGCAACCAGTGACAGGACAAGAGGGCACAGCCTGAAGCTGCACCAGGGGAGGATTAGGTTGGAGATCAGGAAGCACTTCCTCATGGAAAGGTGATCAGACATGGGAATGGACGGCCCAGGGAAGTGGTGGAGTCACCACCCCTGGAGGTGTTCAAGAAAAGGCTGGATGTGGCACTGAGTGCCCTGGTCTAGCTGATGTGGTGGTGTTGGTCATAGGCTGGACTTGATGATCTCAGAGGTCTGTTCCAGCCTCAGTCTTTCTGTGACTCTGTGATGTGCCTCCCTGAGTATGATCCAGGCACCTCCTACCTCAGTCCACCATCAAGTCATCTCTCTCCATGTGCCGAAAGATGAGCCAGCAAGGAATAAGATGAGTTTTGGGTGGAACTCAGAAAGAAAGGAGGGCTTAGGGCCCTTGGAAGAAGGGGCAGCCACTCTGGAGGACTACAAAGATGATGTGAGTTTGCACAGAGAGAAAATTAGAAGGGGTAAAACCCACCTCATAGCGACCTTCCAGTATCTGAAGGGGCTCCAGAAAAGCTGAGGAGGGGCTTTTTACAAGTTTTTACAAAACTAGAAGAGGGGAGATTTAGGTTGGACATTAGGAAGAAATTGTTTAGTGTGAGGGTGGTGAGAGCCTGGCCCAGGTTGCCCAGGGAAGCTGTGGCTGCCCCATCCCTGGCAGTGTTGAAGGCCAGGTTGGATGGGGCTTGGAGCAACCTGGTCTAGTGGGAGGTGTCCCTGCCCATGGCAGGGGAGGTTGAGACTAAATGATCTTTAAGGTCCTTTCCAACCCAAACCATTCTGTGATTCTATGATTAATCTGGCTTTTGCCATAAAATAAAATAAAAACGTTTCTATAAATACATTAGCAACAGAAGGAGGGCTGAGGAGAATGTCCATCCTTTATTGGATGTGGGGGGAAACATACTGACAAAAGATGAGGAAAAGGAGGGGGTATTTATTGCCTTCTTTGCCTCAGTCTTTGGTAGTAAGACCAGTTGCACTCTGGGTACCCAGTACCCTGAGCTGGAAGACAGGGACAGGGAGTAGAATGAAGCCCCCATAATCCATGGGGAAATGGTTAGTGACCTGCTGCACAACTTAGACGTTCATAAGTCTATGGGGCTGGATGGGATCCACCCAAGGGTACTGAGGGAGCTTGTGGAAGTGCTCACCAAGCCACTTTCCATCATCTATGAGCAGTCCTGGCTAACCAGGGAGTGCTGGAGTGTGTCCAGAGGAGGGCAACGGAGCTGGGGAAGGGGCTGGAGCACACGTGCTGTGAGGAGTGGCTGAGAGAACTGGAGGTGTTCAGCCTGAAGAAAAGAAGGCTGAGGGGAGACCTCCTCACTCTCTACAACGGCCTGAAAGGAGGTTGGGGTGAGGGGGTGTTGGTCTCTTGTCCCAAGGAACAAGTGACAGGACAAGAGGGAACGGCCTCAAGTTGTGCCAGGGGAGGTTGAGATTGGATCTGGGGAACAATTTCTTGCTGGCAAGGGTTGTCAGGCCCTGGCCCAGGCTGCCCAGGGCAGGGCTGGAGTCCCCATCCCTGGAGGGATTTCCCAGCTGAGGAGATGTGGTGCTGAGGGACATGGGTCAGTGGTGGCCTTGGCAGGTGGGTTAGTGGTTGGACTTGTGATCTTAAAGGTCTTCTCCAACCAAAACAATTCTCTGATGCTAAGCTGAGATGCTTCAGACATGGGAGCTGCTTTTAGTTTCTCTGGCTCCCAGTCAATGTTTGCTGCTTCCTTTTTCACAGGTTCTGATCTTTCCCAGGAACTCTTACCAGCACCTTCTAGATCCCACCGAGTGACAGGACTGAGCACCAGAGAAATGTATTTGTTTTCTATAAGACCAGTCTTTGGAGATATGGTGGGACCAGAGACAACACTCCTTGGGCAAACGGGTATGAAGGCTGGAGTCTTATGTTCCAGTTTTACCTGGATAGCTGCTACCAAGGCTCATTTCTTGGCTTCTCTACCCTTTGGGTGCTTTGGCAGCTAGAGGCATCATAACTAACAAGCACCTTTTTTTTTTGTTTGCCTCTTACAGTAGGACCTCTCAGAGATTCACCTGGACCAAGCTCTCCATTGAGTTCTGCAAAATTGGATATGATGGGATTCTCATCCATATCTCCCAGCACTGTGGGAACCACTACTCTTCCACTGGCCACCACCACAAAGCTGCCACCAACCCCAGAGACCCCACCATCGACCACTGGAGCGTCTGCACTGCTGACAACTGCCCCCGGGCCAAGTGAGTGTGTATCCATGTGGGATTTGATGATGTAGCAGTAGGTCAAACCACCAGGGCCCATGGTCTTCACTGACGTCAGGAGTCAAAACTAGTCTTTATTCAGTGAGTAATAGAGTGGAAAATGTCACAGAATCATCATAGAATCACAGGATGGTTTGGGTTGAAAGGGACCTGAAAGATCACCTAGTTCCAATGCCCCTGCCATGGGCAGGGACACCTCCCACCAGACCAGGTTGCTCCAAGCCCCATCCAACCAGCTCTTCAACACTTCCAGGGATGGGGCAGCCACAGCTTCTGTGGGCAACCTGTTCTAGTCTCTCACCAGTCTCATAGTGAAGAATTTCTTCCTAATGTCTAACCTAAATCTCCCCTCTTCCAGTCTAAAGCCATTACCCCTTGTCTTCTCACTCCATGTGCTAATAAAAAGTCCCTCCCTGGCTTTCTTATAGGCCCTTCAGGTACTGGAAGGTAAAGTCAGTGAAAGGGAAGACACAAACCCCATAAAATGCAGTGAAGCTCTCAGCAGTACCCTGTGGGGTGAAGGTGCTGCCCACCCCCTCCCCAACACTTGACATCACAGGAGGTGTTTGTGCTTGGGTTTGTTTTGTTGCTCTGAACACCAAGAAACATGCTCCTGCTTTAGGGCCCCCCTGCTTACAGAGATCCTCTCTTCCCTCTGCAGTCTGTGGCAAGTTCAAAGCAGACATTGGGTTCCTGGTGGATGAGTCCTCGAGTATTGGCCAGAGCAATTTCAATAAAGTGAAGGATTTCCTCTTCCGGATCATTTCCTATTTCCCTAAGATTGGGCCTGGAGGGACACAGGCAAGATTTTGTTTGGTTTTTTGTTTCCTAAAGGTTTTTTTCCTTCCAGCATTCACCTTGTGCTTTACCCCTGAGATGACAGCAGTCTGCTCACTCACCCACTGTGGCTCAGAAAGGCTTGGCCTAAAGACATGAATGAAAGTCTCCCAAATCTCAGCTTGCCCATTTGGGTGTATTTCCATTTCTTGGGGTTTTTTTTCCAAGAGCAAGTCATCAGGAATAAAGCAAACCCCAGACCTACTGCAATGCTGTCTAGGTTATGGAGCCCAGGGATGTGTCAGGTATGGGTCACCCTCTAGGACCTCTTTTCTGCCCACATCCAGACTGCTAATGGGTGGAGGCCCTGGATGGGAACCCAGATGGAAGATGCAGCACACACCAGCAGCTGCATCATAGAATCATAGAATCATAGAATCCTAGGGGTTGGAAGGGACCTCGAAAGATCATCTAGTCCAACCCCCCTGCCAGAGCAGGGTCACCTAGAGTACATCACATAGGAACACATCCAGGTGGGTTTTGAATGTCTCCAGTGAAGGAGACTCCACAACCTCTCTGGGCAGCCTGTTCCAGTGCTCTGTCACTCTCACAGTAAAAAAGTTTTTTCTGATATTCACCTTGAACCTCCTATGCTCCAATTTACACCCATTACCCCTTGTCCTATCACTGGTCATCACTGAGAAGAGCCTAACTCCATCTCCCTGACACTCACCCCTTACATATTTGTAAACATTGATGAGGTCACCCCTCAGCCTCCTTTTTTCCAAGCTAAAGAGACCCAGCTCCCTCAGCCTTTCCTCATAAGGGAGATGTTCCACTCCCTTAATCATCTTAGTAGCTCTGCGCTGGACTCTTTCAAGCAGATGTCTTTCATCCTCCAGATGAGCAGAGGACCCAATCCCAGGCCATGCTGTGAGACACCTCAAGGGCCTGTGAAGGCTACAGCATTCTGTAACAACTCAGCAAAGCCAATTGGAAGACTCAATAGATAATTTATTTAGGCTCATTTGTGTTTAATTAACATAGTATCTGAACTAGCCCTTTGGAAGGATGACCTGCATCACTTAGTTTCAGTTGATCAGGAAATGGGGATGATCTTGCACTCCTTACTTACAGGGAGTCTGGAAGGTGTAGGCACATGATGTAGTTACCCTGGGATAATAATTCTAGGGAAACAAAGACATTTTTATTTAGATGGATCCCAGTAACTATAGACCTGTGAGTCTCACTTCGGTGCCAGGGAAGGTCATGGAGTGGATAATCTCAAGTGCCATCATAGAACATTTAAAGGGCAACCAGACAATCAGGCCCAGTCAGCATAGGTTTATGGAAGGCAGATCCTGCTTGACAAACCTGATCTCATTCTATGACAAGGTGACCTGCTTAGTGGATGTGGGAAAGGCTGTTGATGTAGTCTACCTGGACTTCAGGAAAGCCTTTGACACCAACCCCCATAACATCCTCATGGAAAAGATGGCTGCCCATGGTTTTGAAGGCCATGTACTCTGCTGGGTTAAACACTGGCTGGATGGCCAGGCCCAAAGAGTTGTGGTTAGTGGAGTTAAATCCAGTTGGCAGCCAGACACGAGTGGTGTCCCACAGGGCTCAGTGCTGGGGCCACTCCTGTTTAACGTCTTTATTAATGATCTTGATGAGGGGATGGAATGCACCATCAGTAAATTTGAAGATGACACCAAGTTGGGAGGGAGTGTCGATCTGCTGGATGGTAGGAAGGCTTCACAGAGGGACCTGGACAGACTGGATCCATGAGCTGAGACCAACTGTATGAAATTCAAGAAGGCCAAATGTCGGGTCCTGCATCTCGGTCACAACAACCCCAGGCAACACTACAGGCTTGGAGAAGAGTGGCTGGAAAGCTGCCTGGCAGAAAAGGACCTTGGTGTATGGATTGACAGTTGGCTGAATAGGAGCCAGCAACGTGCCCAGGTGGCCAAGAAGGCCAATGGCATCCTGGCTTGGATCAGAAATGGTGTGTCTAGTAGGACTAGGGAAGTGATCCTGCCTCTGTACCTGGCACTGGTGAGGCCCCACCTCGAGTGTTGTGTTCAGTTTTGGGCACCTCAATACAGAAAGGACATTGAGGTGATGGAGCAGGTCCAAAGAAGGGCAACCAAGCTAGTGAGGGGTTTGGAAAACATCCCCTATGAGGAACGACTGAGGGAGCTGGGGCTGGTTAGTCTGGGGAAGAGGAGGCTGAGGGGAGACCTTCTCACTCTTTACAAATACCTGAAAGGAGGTTGTAGTGAGAGTGGGCTTGGTCTCTTCTCACTGGTGACTGATGATGGGACAAGAGGAAATGGGCTCAAGTTGCATCAGAGGAGATTTAGGTTGGATATCAGAAAAAACTTCTTTACAGAAAGGGTTTGTTGGGCACTGGAACAGGCTCCCCAGGGAGGTGGTTGAGTCACCATCCCTGAATGTGTTTAAAAGTCATCTGGATGTGGTGCCTGGGGACATGGTTTAGTGGTGGGTCATCAGAAATAGGGTGATAGGGTTAGGATAAGGTTGGACTCGATGATCTTGGGGGTCTTTTCCAACCTGAATTGTTCTATGGTTCTATGATTCTAAGAGCTGAGAAGCTGGTCTTCTTCTGCCCTCAATGAAGCTCAAGGGTTTAGTTCAGCAAGAATGGGTGCTGCCATGGGAGCTGCTGCAGCAGGAGGTGCTCCCACCCAACCATAGAATAATAGAACCACAGAATGGTTTGGGTTGAAAGGGACCTCAAAGATCATCTAGTTCCAATCCCCCTGCCATGAGCAGGGACACCTCTCACCAGACCAGGTTGCTCCAAGCCCCATCCTACCTGCCCTTCAACACTTCCAGGGATGGGGCAGCCACAGCTTCTGTGGGCAACCTGGGCCAGGGTCTCACCACCCTCACAGCCAAGAATTTCTTCCCAATGTCTAACCTAAATCTCCCCTCTTCCAGCTTGAAACCATTCCCCCCATGTTCTGTCACTCCCTGCCCTTGCCTAAAGTCCCTCCCCAGCTTTCCTGGAGCCCCTTCAGGCAATGGAAGGTGCCCTAAGGTCTCCCCACTGCCGGCTCATGAGCTGCCTGAAGTGCACAGGCCTCCCCTCAGACCTGTGCTGCATCCACCAGCCTGTGCCAAAACCCCTGACACCCTGGAAAGCCTGACCTGGTACCTTGCCCCTTGCCTCTGCATCATGCCCAATGTGTCTGCCACCCTGGCAGCCATTTTTGTGCCTGTTTTCAGCCTGCAAGAAACACAACCTCTTCCCACTCCTGTTGCACTGCAACTAGTTGTATTATCCAAGTGCAGGCAGTTAACTGAATGATGGCCCATTTGCTGTGGGCCTGAGCCCTCCAGGGTTTTTGACCCCCTTTTCTTTGGCAGGTTGCTGTTGCTCAATACAGTGAGGAGCCCAGGGCAGCTTTCCACTTCAACCAGCACCGGGACCGTAACGGTGCCCTGAAAGCCATCAAGGGACTGTCCTATGTTGGAGGCAACACCAAAACAGGTGTGTATGGGTGAGCTGCACACATGGGGTACACCTTCTGGACCAGGACAGAGGCTGGAGACCAGGCACAGCATTTGTCTGAGTGTTTTGAATCCATTGACAGTTAGAAAGTTATGCCCCAAAGTTCTTCAAACTTGAAGGACGGCGGATTGTCTTTAGTTTTATTTCCAGGGATGGTCCTTCCAACTAGTCCAATGTCCTTTATCCATGTCCTAATTTTACTGTTGGGTTTCTCTTCGTTATTTTATAGCCTTATCTGCACTCGAGGGAGGTTTTTATACTTTTTATGGGCTTGTAGACAAAGCCCATAAACGTTAGGTAAGGATAGTTGATTCTGAAACATCTTTATAGGCCACTGTATGCACATTTTAATCAGGAAAGTCCAACCTTAATCACAAAACAATGTACCCCGTCCTATTTTCACATAAATGGCCTTTGTTCCCCTGTCTTGTACAAACGACACAGCCCTTCATTAGCTCAACATCTTGAAAATTCAGACACTTTTCTGAAGTAGTTAAAAAGCTGAGAGACAAACAGCACTTTCCACCTACTCATTCCCAGCAGGGCAGTTGGGTTTACCTGGTTCCCTGAAGCTACACGGGCAGAAACATTAAATTAAAAGGAGTTGGTTTTAATTTTACCCTTTTAAAATGGCCCACTTCAATGTCTTCCCATCAGTCAGCAGAAAGGGAAACCCTGAGGCACCCATGTATGTTTACTGAAGGCTTATATACCTCATCCTGACTCAGTGGTCTTGGTCAGGAACACAGCAAAACGGGGCTGATCAAAAATACAGCAATTTTGAAGGAACTGGTTAGGAAAAGTGGGTGTGACACTGGTTCGATTGCAAATGTCTGGGTAGAATTGCCTCTAATCTTTTTTTAATGGAAATTGTGTAATTAGAGGCATTTTACCCCTCATAAGATCCTTTCCATACTGCTGTGAGGCTTCTTAACCATTTCAGGTTGGGGGAGAGTTCTGTGTAAAACTAACCTGGTCTTTCTAAAGAGATCTGGAAATGAGAATTCCATGGGGTTTTTCTTCAAAAAATGCAAGGAAAATGATTCAAAGATCCTGAAAGTATTATTTGTTTTTTCTTTTCCAAAACCATCTGCTCAATTCAGCTGGAACCGTTGCACCCAATCTGATTTGTTCAGAAGATGTTGTCTCATGTAAGGGGCTACTATCCATTTATAGGGCCACACTGAATGTCTTCCTTTTCTCCATCTGTGGAAGGAGATCCACAGTCCCCGCCCACAGAACTAACAGACAGATTAGTTAACAGACTGATTAATTAACAGACCACCTCTCTCTGTGTTTGCCCAGGTCGTGGTTTGACCTACATGCTCAAGGAGATATTTCAGTCTGCCAGAGGGATGAGAGCAGCTTTCCCTCATGTCCTGGTCCTCATGACTGATGGGCGATCCCAGGATGATGTGGTGCCACCAGCCAGAGTAGCCCATGGTTTGGGTAAGTGTTGCCCTGTTGTGTTTCCCTGAGGCCTTGGTTCTCCATGAATTTCATAGAATCAAAGAATCCCATAATGGTTTGGGTTGGAAGGCACCTTTCAAGGTTATATAGTCCAACCCCCCTGCAGTGAACAGAGACATCTTCAACTAGATCAAGTTGCTCAGAGCCCTGTCCAACCTGAACCTTGAACGGTTCCAGAGGTGGGGCAATTCCACAACTTCTCTGGGCAACATGTGCCAGTGCTTCACCACTGAGGAACACTGTGCAGTTAAGATGAGGGATCTCATCCACATCTCTTACTGCTTCATCCTTTCTTCTTTCTGTTCCTAGCTTGGGTGTCTTGGTTTGCTATAACTCACACACACTGCTCCGGGTGAGTTCTCTCAAGATTCTAGTGAGGGGTTTGGAAACTCTGATCTTGAACATTTTTGGTTCCATTAAGTGATGTGTTTCAGGGATCCGTGTCATTGCTGTGGGTGTCTCAGGAGCTGACCCTGTTGAGCTCAACAGCATCTTGCTGCAGCAGAACCTCCAGAACGTTTTCTACGTCAGCACGTTTGACGACTTCCCTCAGATCCTCCAAGAGCTGATAGAAGTAATTTGTTCTGATCCTCAGGCTTCAGAGGCCCAGCTGCCACTGGGGGAGGTGAGCTGCTTCACAGCACTTTGAATACAAGGCAGCTTGCTTGGTGCAGGTCACACACAAGGGCAATCTTCTTCCCTGAGCAAAGTTTCAAAGCAAAGTTAGAACATCTTTAGGACACTGGGTCCAATCCTGACCTCAGTTTCTATCCAGTCTTAGAGATAAGGAACAAAATCTTTGAAATCAAAGGGGTGGAACTGGGGAAGCCAGAATACAGCTTGGAAAGTTTGGTTGCATAAGGCCACAGCAGGGGCAGAGCATGTGAATGTGTTATCAATCCATTGCCCTTTTCTTACTCTGGTCCATGGGTCATTGGTACAGGTGTGAGCTCACCTGCAGGTGTGTCCCACAGTGATATTTTAGGGCTGTTTCAATGAAAAGGTTGGTGATATAAAAGCACAGTGATCTACTGAGACCTCGTGAAGGTTGGTTCTTGATGTCTGGTTCCAAAACCTGGAAGATCACAGAATCCCAGAGTACCAGGCTGGAAGGCACCTCAAGGATCATCTGGTCCAACCAGTCTAAGCCTGGAGGATCACTAATCTAGATTGGAGCAACCTCTTCCCTGAAAGAGTTGTCAAGCACTGGAACTGGCTGCCCAGCAAAGTGGTGGAGTCACCACCCATGGAGGGATTTCAAAGCCATGTAGATGTGGTGCTGAGGGACATGGGTTAGTGGTGGCCTTGGCAGTGCTGGGTTAACAGTTAGACTCGATCTTAAAGTCTATTCCAACCAAAACAATTCTATGATTCTAAGCCAAATTCCATGTTCTAGTTTGCTAGACATGAAGCCAAGAAGAAATTGCCATTTGGTGACACAGAGAGCAAGCCACATGTCCCTGATCCATCACCAGCTGAACCACATATCCAAAAAGAAGAGGTTTGTGGTCCCTGGTGTTTAAAGGTGAGAATTAGTTCACTGGTGTCTGTTCAGGAAATTATATTTCAAAGGAACATACTGATCAGTGCTCCAATCAGGTCACTTCTCATACCTGTGTGGTGTGCAGTGGAGTTATATCAATGTCAAGACCTTTAACTTTGGAAACCATGTCCATGTTTGAGGACGTCATCCTAGAAGCTGCCATTTGAGTGTGGGAAATGCTGCAGCCTCCTGTGTTCCTTCCCAGCAACCCAATGAAATTCAGGTCTTCCATAGGCCCTGCTTCACATCTGCCAGCCCCATGCAGATGTTCCAGATGTTCTGTGACACCTCAGATAGCTCTAGAATCCAGGTGAGCCACTGAATAGAGCACCAAGCTGCAGCTGCTCCTTACTTCAGAAATAAAAATGTCAGGAGGCAAATCTACCCAGTTCTCCTACCAAGCAGAAAGCCAGAGGCCATGAAGAACAGTAGGACAGCCCCAGAGACCACATGCTGGGCTAGTGAGTTTACTGGGGTGGCTGTAACCACCAAGTCTGAGCAGTTTGTGTTAGCTTCACTGGAGAAAATGAGAGTCTCCATAGTAGTTGGTGGACACCTAGGCAGCGTGGTCAGCAAAGTCTGGTCATGCTTCAGTTGATAGGTAGATGTCCACACTGGCAGAATAGCTCAGATGGTGATGTCTATCCTGTGGCAGTCTAAAATAAGATCAGATGAATGTTGTCCATGGCTGGTTGAATCAGGGTGGTTTTTTCATCTCTGCCAAGCTCCTTTCCACAGTTTCTCCCTTGGGGGAGAAGAATTGCACTGACACTACCCTGGAATCTTGGAGATAGGTAACCAGGAATATTTCGAGTCTTTCTGAGCCAAAAAGAAGATCCTGAACTGTAGGTGTAACATGAGCCAAGACTTCATGAGGCATTGGTAGGCTCCCTGAATGCATTTTGTCTTCACACAACTCTGTGTTCTCCATCCTGTTGTCATGATTTCAAGACACAAGCCAGAGACATGACAAATAATGCATGACCTCCAAGGGGCTGTAAGTATTCTGAGGATATGAACAGTTCCCCTGGATGGTCAACCTTGCTCCTTTCTTCTGTTGCATAAGCCAAGGTCTCTCCTAGTCTGCATTTTCGGGTCACCGTGGTTTGGGTTTATTTGCCATCCTTTAGTAGAGAATAATTTCATTATTATTTGTTCTATTTTCCTTTTGTTTTCAAGAGCTTCAGGGGCTCATCAGCTCATGGAGGCTATGACCCATACAGCTTTTCTATAAAGGGAGAGAAAGGAGAGAGGGTGAGTCCACCAGCATGAACCATCCACTTGCTTGATTAATAGGCAACTAAATTATTAGAATCAAGGAAGAGATCTAGCAAGAAATCATCTTCAGATCTTTTATGTTGGTGTTTTGATGTCTCCTGCTCCATGGTGGCTTTGAAAATCAGGTGAAAGTGATTGCATGAAGCTGCTGGGGTTTACATGTCTGGGGCCATAACCTACATGCTGTTACTCTCCATACATGCAGGGTCTACCTGGGAAGGATGGAATTCCTGGGCTGCCTGGCAGACCAGGCAGGACAGGTCCTCCTGGTCCTCCAGGACTTATGGTTAGTAATTGTTTTAACAAACCTTGTCAAAGTGTCATGTAAGAGAAAAGTGAGCATGGCTCTCAAATCTTGCTCTGCTTTTGCAGGGTCTCCCTGGCACCCAAGGTGATATTGTAAGTATTTTGAATGCAGCAAAGACCATCAGGACAGTGGGACCCTAAAGCTTTGCTTTTTGAGCCTTTCAAAGGCCACACGTGCTGAGCAGGGCAGGAGAACCAAGTGACCCATTTTGTCTTTATGAGAGGCTGTTGCTGTCACCAAATAGGTTTCCTTGCTCTTCAGATATCTGGTGAATAATGCAATACAAGATGGGCACGTTTCTAGCCAAATAACCCTTGATGAACCAGACCTGTCCAGAAAAAGGCCAAGGACTGTGATCTCTGCCTTCAGTGAGATAGATTCATATTCAGAAAAGGACCTGGGCCTATTAGTTGACAGCCAGCTGAAGATGAGCCAGGATGTACCCAGGTGATCACCAGCATCCTGGCTTGTGTCAGCACTAGTGTGGCCAGCAGGACCAGGGCAGGGACCATCCTCCTGTGCTGGGCACTGGTGAGGATGCATCTCAAATCCTGGGGTCAGTTCTGGGCCACTCACATCAAAAAGGACATTGAGGGGCTGGAACGTGTCCAGAGAAGGGCAATGAAGCTGGGGAAGGGGCTGGAGCACAAGTCTGCCCATGAGCAGCTGAGGGAGCTGGGGGTGTTGAGGCTGGAGCAAAGGAGGCTGAGGGGAGACCTTCTGGCTCTGCAAGTGCCTGAGAGGAGGTTGGAGCCAGGGGGGGGTCGGTCTCTGCTCCCCAGGAACAAGCGACAGGACAAGAGGGAACGGCCTCAAGTTGTGCCAGGGGAGGTTGAGATTGGATCTGGGGAACAATTTCTTGCTGGCAAGGGTTGTCAGGCCCTGTCCCAGGCTGCCCAGGGCAGGGCTGGAGTCCCCATCCCTGGAGGGGTTTCCAAGCCCTGGAGATGTGGTGCTGAGGGACATGGGGCAGTGGTGGCCTTGGCAGGGCTGGGTTAATGGTTGGACTTGATGATCTTAAAGCTCTTTTCCAACCTAAACCATGATTCTATTTCCATTATTCTATTCTATGATTCTGTCACTCCTACTGCGTAATCACCAGCAGCATCATTTGCTCAAATGTCCCAGGACACCCACGTTTGGGCATCTGTATAAAACCACCAGTGTCTCTGGTGAGGTAGCACCTGTAAGAAGGGTTGGAACATGTGTGAGCTGTGGCTTGCATCCATCATGGGGGTCTGACACAAACCACTGCAACCACTGAATGCCCCTTTTGACTTGTTTACCCTCTCCTGGTGTATTGAATATGCAGCAACCCCTCTGTCCCCACATCTTCATATGGTACCTGAAGGTACTACACTGTCACTTCACCAAGTGTCCATCCTACATGCACCCATCACAAGAGAGGGACATATAACACACCCACAGGTGACACATGTAGATTTCTCATCAATGTCGAGACCAAAATCTACTTCAAAGAATCATAGAACAGTTTGGGTTGGAAGGGAGCTCAAAGATCATCCAGTTCCAACCCCCCTGCCATGGCCAGAGACACCTCCCACCAGACCAGGTTGCTCCAAGCCCCATCCAACCTGCCCCTGGACACTTCCAGGGATGGGGCAGCCACAGCTTCTCTGGGCAACCTGGGCCAGGCTCTCACCACCCTCATAGGGAGGAATTTCTCCCTAATATCTCATCTCAATCTCCTCTCTTTCAGTTTGAAACCAGCCCCCCTTGTCCTATCATTCCATGCCCTTGTAAAATGTTCCTCTCCAGCTTTCTTGTAGGCCCCCTTCTTGTAGGCAGCACTTCAAGGAACCGATTTTCATGACCACTTAAAAAGTGAATGAGATTTTCTTAGGGACAGGCCTGTAATTTGAACATCCCACGATGATGGTCTCACAGGTGCTTTGCTGTTTAATGCTGCAGGTTTTATTTTTAATTCCAGGGATCTCCTGGCTATCCTGGACCAGTGGGACCAAAAGGAGACAGAGTGAGTTTTATTCTTGGGTTTCACTGGGCAAAAGCTGTTGTATTGCTCTGATCTCTAATTTCTGAGCAGTTGTACAGTGGCCTTTGGTGATTATGAACTTTTGAGCTCCATGTAGCTACCCTTGCACTGCTAGTCTTCATCTTGGGGAGTTGTCCATCAGCTTTGCTAGGAGGAATCTAATGTCTTTATGAAGAGAAGTGCTCAGTCCTTCTCACAGTCCCTTGACACATTTCAGCTGGTTGTTTGCAGAAAGGAGGTATTGGTTGGGTCGTTCTGTCCATCTGTGTTTCCACTGTGAACAAGCCTGTTTGCATAGATTCAGGACACAAAAAGGTAAGGCTTCAAGATCAGTTGTGGGCAGAACCCAGGAGCAGTTGTCCTGTCCTTTCCCCACCCCCCCAATGCACCTTCCTCCTCCTCCCTTACATCCACCTGAGCTGTCTGTATGGCTACAGATCAGGAGGTGGATCCTGCTGAAAGCCAACCTCCTCTTTTTTTGTCCCCTGGGATTCATTTTTGCCATGCCAGTGAGCAGAGCTCATGTCATGGCCACGTGGTTTCAGGTACCTTGGCAGAAGAGTTACTGCAAGGAGGTGGTTTGGATTTTGCAGTGTAGGGAGGGGCCATTTGGTTTTTGAAAGTCACTTATGGTGATCATGAAATTGCCCTAAAATTATGAAACTGCCTCATTGGACCTGGACCTCACCATGCAGGTAAGAACAAGTCTTTCTCCCCTTGTGTGCAGGGTGAACCAGGCTATGTCCTGGGAGGAGTGGAGGTGATTCCTGGCCAAAATGGGCAGCCTGGCCCCCCCGTGAGTATCGTACCCCAGGTGTGGTGGGCCCTGCAGCTTCTGAAGGGCTGGTGGAGAAGTGAAAGGAGCTGGCAGAAAGTCCATGTCTTGCCCTCTCTTGGTTTTTGTTGTTGCAGGGACAGAAAGGGCAGCCAGGAGTTCCTGGTGTAGCAGGAGCACCAGGTTTACCAGGACCACAGGGGCCACCAGGGATCTCCATCAAGGTGGGCATGGTTATTTGAAGCATGGTTCTGTTGTACCACAGAAAGAGGAGACCAGGCATAGTCCAGGGTCCCTAGATACTCTGTTCACTCAAGGGCCCTGGGAACACACATTTCTTCTCTCCATCATGGGATTGTCCCACTGAGGCATAAAAGGAGGAACTCTGCAAAACGTTCCCATCATCAGTGCCCTGCTGTTCAGCACAGCAGGGAATCAATGATGGAGCTTGAAAAGGTTATGGTCAGCCTTGTCTGACATGGGACCATATTCAGTGGCCACAAAGACTTTTCCAGCTCCAGGTCCTCAGGAAGGTTGTTTGGTGGCTGGACTGAAGTAACTTGTGCTGTGCACAGCCAAAACTAGACTGATGGTCGTCACCAAATGTCTCCTTGCCCTGAGGGTGGGTCAAAAACTCTTCAGGTCAAGAGACCTAAACTCCCCTTCTCTAGCCTAAAGGAGGGTCATCATCAGATTTTACAGGTTGAGGTGTCCAGAGCATGCAAGACAGCAGACACCTCTACTAAAGCTCTGTCTTCCCTTGGGGGTGAGAGTTTTGGTCTCTGGGCTTGTCCACCTGAAGAAGCTTTTTGCTGGGACCAAGTTTCATACAATCATAGAATCCTAGAATGCCAGGTTGGAAGGGACCTCAAGGATCATCTGGTCCAAGCTCTCTAGGTACTACTCTAGTTGATAGGAGGTGGCTCAGCACCCTGTCAAGCTGAGACTTCAAACTGTCCCATGTGGGGGAATCCACCACTTCCCTTGGGAGACTATTCCAATGTTGGACTGTCCTCATGGGGAAAAATGGACCTCTGGTGTCCAATGGGAATCTCCCCAGGAGCAACTTGTGCCCATCACCCCTTGTCTTTTCCATCTGACTCCTTGTCAACAGGGAGTCTCCATCTTCTTGGCAGCCACCCTTTGAGTACTGGAACATGGTAATAAAGTCTCCCCGAAGCCTCCTCTTCTCCAGGCTGAACAAACTCAGCTCTCTCAGCCTCTCCTCATATGGCAGGTCCTCCAGTCCTCTGATCACCCTTGTGGCCCTCCTCTCCAGCCTGTCCACAGCCTTTTTGTAGAACAGGGACCAAAACTGAGCACAGTACTCCAGGTGTGGTCTGACAAGCACCCAGTAGAGTGGGATGATGACTTCATGATCTCTGCTGGTGATGCCCTTGTTGATGCAGCCCAGCACCCTGTTGGTTTCTTTGCCCCTGCAGCACACTGTGCACTCATGTTGAGCCTGTTATCCACCAACACCCCCAGGTCCCTTTCCACAGGGCTGCTCTCCAGTTCCACAGGGCTGCTCTCCAGTTTAGAGAAGACCTTCTCTCTAAATTACCTGCCCATGGTTGTTCTCCTTGTCTTTTGTGTTTCAGGGTGAACCAGGGGATTCTGGTATCAGGGTAAGTACCTGAGATTGGATTTCACATCTGCATGTGACGACAAGTCTTTTTTTAATTATCTCTTAGCTGCCCCTTAGGCTCTGGTTTCCATAGTTACCAGACGTCCATCCAGACCCAAAAGAACTTCTGGGACACACAGTAAGACTGTCCTGTGCTTCATGCAGGGTCCTCGTGGGAGGAACGGCCTCAAGGGTGACAGAGGAGGTGTGGGAGAGCCGGTGAGTGGGCCACCAATGGCCAGTTGCTAAGGAAGAGCTGCCAGCCATGTTGGCAAAGGCCTGTTGGCCTCAGATGTCCCCTGCCACCTGGTGTGATTGTAGAAGGACAGTGCCTACTGCTGGTTCTCATCAGTTGTCCCATTGGGATGCCTGGCTCTGCTGGTGGGGGCTGGCAGATTAAGCAGGGTCAAAAAAGTATTTTTCACTTTGTCACCTTCATCCTCTTGACCCATCACTCAGGAATTGCCAGAAGGGAGATGTTGCAAACCCAGTAAAGACATGAGATAACGGCCTTTCATTTTGCCAAAAAGCAAGGACATGCTCTTCATCATGGCACAGAGCAAAGCTGGGAGAAATGGATCCATCTTTGTGCTCACCATGATGATAAACTCTGGTGTGTCACGTTGGCAGATGATAACAAATGTCATGGAATCATGGAATGGTTTGAGTTGGAAGGGACCTTCAAGATCATCTGGTTCCCACCCCCTGCATGGGCAGGGACACCTCCCACTAGACCAGGTTGCTCCAAGCCCCATCCAACCTGCCCTTCAACACTTCCAGGGATGGGGCAGCCACAGCTTCTCTGGGCAACCTGGGTCAGTGTCTCACCACCCTCACAGGAAAGAATCTCTCCCTAATACCTAATTTAAATCTCCCCTCTTTCAGTTAGAAATCATCCCCCCTTGTTTGATCACTCCATGCCTGATGAAGGCTACTCCAAGGCAACGGTGATTCACCCCAACCAGCCATATAGAGTAACCTCATGGTTGTATTCATACCTTTTATTGCTTGCCAAGGTTCATCTTTGATAGCTTTACCTGGGATGGAAGCTCGCTGCTCCATGCTTGGTCTTCTGGTAGATGGCAGCCAGTTGTGCTAGAGATAGGTGTGGAGGTTTCCATATCTCACCCAAGAGCCCTTATAGCTGTCTGGCAGAGGGGTCTTGTAGGTAGTGAAAAACTGAGTTGAAGAGCTTTCTCCCTCTACCCCCCTGACTGGGAGCTTCTCACTGCAGCAAGGACCAAAAGGACTGAATCTGTTTTCAGTCTGGTGGAAATTCTCTTTTGATGTCTTACAGGGACTCCCAGGACCTCCAGGGCAGAAAGGAGACCAGGTAAGTCAAACAGTAAGAGAACAACATGTTTGACTGGCTCAGGTGAAGATCACAGAATTGTCACAGTTGGAAAAGGCCTCTAAGATCAGCTAGTCCAACTGTCCACCAAGAGGGTGGATGGTCCATGTGCAGCTCTTGCAAGTGCAGATGGGTGTGTTTGTGGGGGACTTAGGCAGAGATGAAGCCAGCAATGGATGCACATCTCCTCTCTGGTTTGTTCTTGTACTTCTGAAATGAGTTTTGAGCTGATTTGAGGACTGGACGGGGAGAACAATGAGAAAAAAAATTTTCATTGCCCCAGAAAGTTCATTTTATGTCTTCTTGCATTATAGGGGAACCCAGGATTTCCAGGTGCTCCAGCTATGGGGGTAACTATGAGAGGACTGCAGCTCTTCTTGTGCCATAGCTCTGCAGCACCACCACCAGCCATGCCAGTAGACCAAGGACCAAGAGAGATGTGTCCCACTGAACTGCAGGAAGAACTAATGGGCCTTTTCCTTGACCCTTCAGATATCTGTGTCTTCTGCTCCTTTGCTCCACTTGTATTCCCAGCCTTGCATCACAGTTGCCCACTGGCTCCTCAAAGGAGCTTCATTGCTGTGCAGGAAACATAAGGAGAAAGCCTTCCCACCACTGAATCCCTGTGCTCCAGGCCAGACCCCCACTCAAGCTCCCTATTCACAATGGGATTGTGCTGGTCCTGCTGAAGAGGAGCTGCTGATGGGCCTCATTTCCTCATTCCCATGTGGAAACAGGGCTCCTACAGCCTTCTCTTCACGTCCCTTTAAAATTCTAGGTCATCTCTGAGGTGAAACCTTGGTGGTGGCCATCTCTGCACACCCCACAGCGTGTGCAAGGGCTGTGGGAACAGTTGGAAGTTGCATTAAGGACTGAGACCCATCACCAGGACAAGCTGGTGTGTCCTGGAGGATGTTTGAATGAGCAGGGTACCTCAGATTTCTTCCCTAGCAATGCTGACAGGATTGTGTTGGAGACACAAGGTAGGAAGACAGCTCTCTAGAGCTGTAGTCCTATCCCTGCATCTAAAACCTGCTGATGTTGGTCAGATTCCTTCACAAGCCTCACTGGGTTTGGGTTTTGGCTTGTAGCCTTTTCTGGCCTTTTATGACCCAGTGCAGGTGGTGGGTTTTCTATCCCATAAGAAGGCTGAGATTCACTTGCTTTGGGAAAGGTAACATGAAGAGACCCTCCTTTGAAAGGGAGATCTTTTTTTACCAAATCATTTATGTCTTGTCTCTTTTATCCTCAGGTTTTGGGACCTCCAGGAAAGAAAGGTGCCAGGGTAAGTCCATTCATTAGCACTGCTTGAAACTTAGATGTGGTCTTCACCTGAAAAAGTGAGGCCTGGAACACATTTCACCATCTGAATCATATCTCCCTTGTGTTTAACTGGAGAGGAGAGGTTGGAAAAGTAGAAGTAGTCTTGCCCTGCTGGTATTTCTTTTAATAACATGTTGTGCTTGTCATTCTCTTTCCAGCCCCACTCCCTGGGGAAATTTGGGATTTCCATCTGCTAGTTTTAGAAGGTAGAAATCACCCAAGCCCTGATCCAGCCCAGTCACAGAGGCTACTTCTCAGCCAAGGGAGGCATTGCCATAAAATCAAAGCACAGCTGAAGGTGCAAGGTACTTCTAGAGGTCTCTAGTCCCATCTCCTGCTCTAAAGAAAGCCAGCTTCAAAGCTGGGTCAGGTTTTTCAAGGCCTCATGTGCTGAGCATTTCCACAGATGGAGATTTCCCCACCTCTCTGGGACCATGACCGAGTGTTTGTCCTCCCTGTGACTGGAGGAAATTGAGTTCCTCAAACCAGGGAGATCTTCCTAACTATGTTGTCCACATTGTACATCTGCTTTATAGGAAGGTGGATATAGTTCATTCTTGCAGAGGCCTCATGGTGGAACGTGGTCTGGAATATCTTTTTTTTTTTTTTATCCTTGATAGCTTATTGCCAATCTGCAGAGAAATAAAAGATCTCCCTCATCCTTGTAAGAAATGTTTACTGCAGGGGTAACTTCTCTTGGCTTTTTGACTGCTGGCATTCATAAAATACCCCTACAGGGCTTCCTACCTCCCTCACCCCTTAGGGACAACAAGGTTTGTCCTTTTCACTGAGCTTTGATGTTGAAACCAACCCCTTTCATTGGTCTTACTGTCCAGAGTGCTTCACGTTGATTACCAAAAATATCTCTCTTCTTTCAGGCTGGCTGCATTTAAGTAGTGACTTGGGGCCTAAATTTTATGCTGCTCATACCACTATAAATGGTGCTTTGCAGTATGCAAGTTGCATGGCTGGAGAGAGGGTAGCTACTGGGATGGGTTTTGTAGAGCAGAAGACCAGGTGCCACAGAGAGAGCTGAAGTGCAGAGATGGATGGACGGGTGGATTTGGCAAGGGAATGGTTTTCAGAGCATATTGAAGGTGCAAAATTCTTGGTGTTGTTAGTTTTGGGGGTGTCTTTGTCCACAGGGAGATACTGGACCAACAGGGGCCCAGGGCCTACAAGGAGACAAAGGAATACAAGGAGACAAAGGAGAGAAGGTAATGGATTTGCTTTTCTTGGCACAACCTTTATGAGTAGAAGGGTTTGTTTTGTTTGTGCCCACACAGGAAGCTCTGAGGCAGAGGAAATTCCTCGTGTTAACAAGGAGTATCCTCCCCAAGGCTATAAGCCAAGAGGAGGCTTGTCACATGGAGAAGTCAAAAGCTCTTTGAAAGAAAGCTGCCCATGGTTGATGGAAATCCTTAGGGTCTGCTCTGTCCTTTCCTGCTTGCTTCAGACGTGGAGATTTATGTCCCAAACTTGGAAGTTTGGAGACTACTCCCTCAGCATCTTGTTTAACACCAAACACAATGTTGGCAACTCCCAGCAGTTAGAGCAAGGATGGGAAGCAGGATGACCCTTGAGGAGGCTGAAAAATGGTGGTGGGACTGCAGACCACCACCATGGCATAGGACATGGTCCCAAGAGTGAGATAATGAGTGGAGCAGGGTCATGCCACCACACTTGTGCATGGCAAAGGAAGAATTGCAGCCAAGATCTGTGAGATTGGGATGAGGAAACTGAGGCACATCCCGGGGTCCCCAAATAACCCTCTAGTGGAAGTTGACTCTTCACAGTGGCATCTCTCAGAGGTGGCAAGGGGTGTTGTTAGGAGGGGAGAGGGACCACGTGGGGGCCATAAAGACAAACTGGGAGGTGGTACCAGCACAGGCTTCAGCCCTAGCTGTGTCTCTGTCCTGTTTAGAGCTGCAGAGGGGAAAAGCTCCCCAAGCATCACGCTGAGACATGTGTCATCTTGGATTTTTGCAGGGAAGTCCAGGTTTCGGCATTCCTGGTCAACCTGGGCTAAAGGGAGACCCAGGAGATAGGGTGAGTGGGGCAACATGCTGGCTGTAGAAAGGGGAGGGCTAAGGAGGCAAATCAAGAGGATCAGAGACAAAGTCCTTCTGTCACCTCCATGGATGTGAATTTGCTGGCCTTCATCCCCTAGGAAATTAATACTGGGGTGGTGACAGGGAGCTGGGCTGTCACCCTGAGGTTGGTGATCCCGTGGTGGTCTTGTGTGATGGGGCAGTCAGCAGTCTTCCATGGTCAGGTGCAAAGAGGGGGACTCCTCCCAAATACAGAGAGAGGATCTCACTGATGAGTCTAAAAGAAAGAACAGATGGGCAAAGCTCACCTGGTCATTCTGGAAATGGCAAAGCCAAGGAAGCCCCATTTCCAATGGCTTTGTGTCCTGAAAGTGAACTTGACCTTTATCTTCATGACTTCTGTGTCTAAGATAAAGCGCAAGCTTCTGGTGGCTCCCACATGAGTTCACTGATGTCTACTAAGAGTTGGGTTAATGCCTTGGTGTCCCCTCCTATGGGGATATTCATAGTCCCTTTCATCTTAAACCAGCAAAACCTTCCAAAACCTAATGTCTCTGAGGTCCCACCCCTCGGTCAAAGCTTGTCACCAAAGTATTAATGTCTTCAAAAATGAGGAAGACAGATACATACAGACAGTGTGTGCTTACACCAGCCCCTCTTCTTTTAGGACACCCTCTGTTGTCTCCTCCTCTGCATTTTACAACCCTGTTTTAGCTGCTAATACCTGCAGTCCAAGAGCAGCTTTGCAGCTCTGGGTCTGGAGTTGATGCCCTTTAGATACAACCGAGGAGCCTCACTTGAAATTATTCTGCTCTTATCGTTCCTCCCATGTGACTAATGGTCTGTATTTCTGCAGGGGAACGTAGGCCTGTCTGGCAAACCAGGTCAGAAGGTGAGTCTCTGCAGGGATTGAAACACTTCAAGCAGTATCTCATAACTGATGTCTGTGTCACCCAAAGCACCCTGAGGCAGCAAGGTTTTATCTTACTACGGGGCGAGTGTCCAAAGTTGAAAGCTCTGCTCTGGAGACAGGCTGGGAGAGTTGGGGGTGTTCAGAGAAGGCTCCAGGGAGACCTTAGAGCACCTTCCAGTACCTGAAGGGGCTCCAGGAAAGCTGGGGAGGGGCTTTTGACAAGGGCAGGGAGTGGTAGGACAAGGGGGAATGGATTAAAACTGGAAGAGAGGGGATTTAGATGAGATCTTGGGAAGAAATTATTTGCTGCGAGGGTGGTGAGACACTGGTCTAAGTTGCCCAGAGAAGCTGTGGCTGCCTCATGCCTGGCAGTGTTGAAGGGCAGGTTGGATGGGGTTTGGAGCAACGTGGTCTAGTGGGAGGTGTCCCTGCCCATGCAGGGGGATTGGATCTAGATGATCTTGAAGGTCCCTTCCAACCCAAAAGATTCCATGATTCTATGAAATTCTGCTTTGCTGGAGTCTCCAACTGACACACAGAGCCTGGCACAGAAAAACAATAAAAAGATGTTCTTGCATCTTCAATGAGGCTTTAAAAAATCTGCAAATCCTGGCTTGTAGGATTCCTCCCAGCAAAGGTTCAAAACTGGTCAAAAGAGGTCTGGAAAATATCTCAGCTGTGGTGTTTGTTCAGTGACTCTGTCTCCCTGTGTACATTTCTCAGACATTGCTCCCCAGGCTGGGCTGAAGGAGTGTATGGATTTGGGAAATCCTAGAATGGTTTGGCTTGGAAGGGACCTTAAAGATCATCTAGTTCCAACCCCCCTGCCATGGGCAGGGACACCTCCCACCAGACCAGGTTGCTTAAGGCCTCATCCAACCTGCCCTACAGCACCTCCAGGGAGGGGGCATCCACAACCTCCCTGGGCAACCTGTTCCAGCATCTCACCACCCTCACAGGAAAGAACTTCTTCCTAATGTCTAGCCTGAATTTCCCCTCTTTAAGTTCCAAACCATTGCCCCTTGTCCTCTCTCTACACACTCATGTAAAAAGCCCCACCCCAGCTTTCTTGTAGGCCCCCTTCAGATACTGGAAAGCTGCTATAAGGTCACCCCAGAGTCTCCTTTTCTCTAGGCTAAACAACCCCAACTTCCTCAGCCTGTCTTCATATGGGAGGTGCTCCAACCCTCTGATCATCTTTGTGGCTCTCCTCTGGACACGTTCAAGGAGTTCTGTCCTTCTTATGCTGGGGACTCCAGAATTGGACACAGTACTCCAGGTGGGGTCTCACCAGAGCAGAGGAGAGGGGGAGAATCACCTCTCTCGACCGGCTGGCTGTGCTTCTTTTGATGCAGCCCAGGATAGGGTTGGCTCTCTGGGCTGTTGCATGTTAAAATGTCACAGCATGATGCAAAGTCCAGCAAATGGAATATTTAGGCTGGATCAGCTTCATGGGCTTGGAGAAGATGGATGTCAAAAGAGATAAATGAGGTGCATCCAAGCCGCCATGTGCTCACAGGATGTGTTCGTGCAAAGTGGAGATGGCAGCCAAGATGTGTTGTGGGTTGGGAGAAGGCACAGTGGGGTGGCTGAGTGGTGAGGAAGGTCTCTGTTGGACAAACATCAAGGAGAGCAGATGTGTAAGTACCCATCCATGAGAGCTCAACTGCTTTTACATGAGCATAGAAGTTAAAACATGGAGAGGGAACTGACCCTGTGTCCACACCATGCTCACAAGACTGGACCCATCTGCCTGGTCTCCACTAGTGGGCCACCTCATCTGAGCTGAAAAGCTTTCTGGAGGTGAAGGGCCTCAGAAGAGCCTGTCCTGCAGTCTGCCAAGGCTATTGTGGAGTCTGGATGGACAACATCAGAGATGGATGCTTTCTAGCCTAGCCCACTAAGCAGATACTATAAGCACAGCCTACTAGATACTACTAGCACAGGGTAGGTGCTCTGAGCCCAAACTTCATCCAGGAGTGTGGAAGCAACTGCATGACCATGGGGCCTGACATGCTGTCTGAAGATGCTCCACAATGCTTAATAAGCAAGGACTCTGAAATGCAGAAGAGGAACGTAACAACGGTCTTGTTTCCTTTAGGGGGACACAGGTCTAAAGGGAGAGAAAGGTGAACCAGGATTACCTGGGAAAACAGGCAAGACCGGACTCAGAGGTAAAGATGTAAGTAGAAGGTAACAATCCAGTCAGATGGTCATGCTGAACCCTGTGGTAGGCCACTTGGTACCAAGCCACCAACTCTAGGAACAAGTGAGAAGATGGGACCAGTCAGAAACATGTGCTATACAAGCCTGGTTGGGGAGGAGATGGATCTTAGCACAACAGTGGTCAACAAATGGGACTGGACAAACTACCTTAGAGTAGGCATGGTGGTTTGCTCATCAAAGGATCTAACTTCTCATTTCCTCTGTCCACTGTTTTATTGCAAATGAGGAGGCAGATACTTTGCAGATTGTCATTAGAACGTGCTTTAGGCTGGTTTGGGGCACGACACTTCATCCTTAATCATAGAATCACAGAGTGGTTTGGGTTGGAAGGGACGTTAAAGTTCATCCAGTCCCACCCCCTGCATGGACAGGGACACCTCCCACCAGACCAGATTGCTCCAAGCCCCATCCAACCTGCCCTTGAACACTTCCAGGGATGGGGCAGCCACAACTGCTCTGGTCCAGGTGGAACAAGGGCATGGCACCATGACGTTTGTGTACCACTGCCTGGACACAACATTTCTTACTTTTTAGTCAACATCATTTTCTTTCATCACTGAGTCCCATCTGTCTGACATGCAGGGGACTAGCACAGGGTGCAGCCACACCAGCCCTGAGGGCCTTGCTTTTGTTTTTAGGGCATAAAAGTTCCCTCTTACAATCAAACAACGTGGGCCCTCAGGAAAGCATCACAACTGGCTTCAGGAAAGCCTCTCCTACCCACAGTCAGTGAAGACCTTTCTTCAGTTCAAAGGGCTGAGTTGATCCCTGAACGTCAAGTGAAATAGGATCATAGGATCATTTTGGTTGGAAAAGACCTTTAAGATCATTGAGTCCACCTGTTAACCCAGCACTGCCAAGGCCACTATTAAACCATGTCCCTCAGCACCACATCTACATGGCTTTGAAATCCCTCCAGGGACAGTGATAGGATCACCAAGAGAAGGCTTGGAAAAAAAAAAAAGCAGCAGCAGCCTGGTTTCTGATCCTGAGGCACAGCTGCCCAACACCCCTGACTTCAGAGCCTCCAGTGATGTCAAAATACAAGTTCTTAACCCGAGTAGGAAATTAAGGTAAAAACTTGGGTCACAGGTGGAAATGTAACCCAGAACTTTTGCTTTGTTTCGTAGGGAGAACCAGGGAAGAAAGGCACCTCTGGGACCAAGGTAATCAACAGGGAGCCCACATGGTCCAGAGTTACCAAACACAGCAGGGTCACTGGCCACTGGAGCTCTGGGTACAGCAGCGTAGGAGAAGGGCTGCACTGAGTCAGAGTTCCAGGTCTATCCATCCCAGCATTCCACCTCCAAGACTGACCAGCTTCCCTGGAGGTCCTGGGAACAATGCAAAAGCAGAATGTCCCATGTGAGAAGTGATGAGACTTTATAGCAGCCTTCCAGTACCTGAAGGTGCTTCAGGAAAGCTGGGAAGGGACTTTGGGCAAGGATATGGAGTGATAGGAAAAGGGGGGAGGGTTTCAAGCTGGAAGAGGGGAGATTTAGGTTAGACATTAGGAGAAAATTCTTCTCTATGAGGGTGATGAGACACTGGAACTGGTTGCTTAGAGAAGCTGTGGCTGCCCCATCCCTGGCAGTGTTGAAGGCCAGGTTGGATGGGGCTTGGAGCAACCTGGTCTGGTGGGAGGTGTCCCTGCCCATGCAGGGGGATTGGAACTAGATGATCTTTAAGGTCCCTTCCAACCCAAACCAGCCTGTGATTGTATGGGTTTGATTACTCTGGGTAGAATTTGCTTCCATGAGTTTAGCCACCCCAGATAAACCTTTAACACCTTCAACCTCCAGACCAGCCACTGCACAGGTTAGTTCAGCAGCAGCTGGAAAACAACACCCCTGTTGGAGGGTGACCCCTGCTCATTTTGTGTCCTGTTTACTTGTCCTTAGGTTAGCTGAAACCACAAAGAACCCTTATCTTGCCCTTGGCTTTTCTTTCTCTGATTTTAGCTTTGATTTCATCTTTCAAAGCAAATGGCTGAAAAATAAAGGCCAAGAAAAGCTTTTTGAAGCCTCCTGCTCTTTTTTAGGGAGAAGCTGGTGTCCCTGGAGAAGCAGGAGAAAGAGGAATCAGGGTAATAATTGTTGTTATTATTACAATTTGCTGCCTGAGTGAGTGTTTGGGCTTCAGGGGAGGTTGCTCCACTGCTGCCCAGGCACACCTGGTCTGTGCAGGAGGGGTGGACTTCCTTCTCCAGCCCAACGTGTGTCCCCACTTAGAAACATCCATGTGCAAATAGTTCTTTCCCGAGTGCAAAATTACAGAAGGGTAGCATTTTTCTTGTTTGTTTTACATTTCTGAGCTGCTGGATGGGCTCAGAAATAATTTCTGGTTGCTTCTCTGAATCCTTTCTTGCAGGGTCCACCTGGCCTCCCAGGACGGCCTGGAGAGCAGGGGATAAAAGGAGATAAAGGACAACCTGGAAAGGATGTAAGGCAATTCCTAAAGGAGCAGTTGAGAGAGGGAGCATTTGGGATAGAGCAAAGCCAATCAAAGAGCCATGGAAAGGTCCCTCCCTCTTTCCTGGGAGGAGGTCTCCTCTTTAAAGGGACAATTAAGGCTGCAGAACTGTGCACTGGGGGGTTCTGTGGGTGCAAAAACCCCTCCAGCCCCACGCTGCTGGGTGCAAAACATTTAACACCATCTCAGCCTGGTGAGGAAAGGGAATGATGCACTTCATACTGTCTGATCTCCCTCTCACAGCTTTGGGAAACACTGGCTAAGCTCAGCCAGGTTCTCAGACATCTCCAAGACATGGTGTTGCTACAAACTTCATGAAACTGAGCAGCTGACGTGGGGAAAGTCCCTAATGAACCTGCCCACTGAGGAAGGGGCTGATAAACTCACCCCTTATTAAGTACCAGAGAACTCCTCCACTGAGAGATGTTGAAATCCAGGTGTCATTAGTTCAGCTGCTGGAAGATGGGCTTGTTTGTCCATCAGATGCCGAGCTGGCAAGAAGAGGGGAGACCACTAAGACCCCCTCCCCTACCATGCCTGGTTCTCATCCTGCCTCTCTCTCTCCCCTTCCCAGGGAATCACTGGAGAGAAGGGAGACAAGGGCCAATCTGTAGGTTTGCACGTTCCCATTTATAACCCTGCATGTTTGGGAAGTAAAAAGTTGAATTGCACTACTCACTATTTTTTTTGGGGGGGGTTATGGTGGTGTTGTATCTTCATAGGGTGAGCCTGGGCTGCCTGGGACTCCTGGAAGCTTTGTAAGTAATGCCTCACTCTGTCATCTTACCCATTTTTTGAAGGAAGGGATGTATTGAGGTTTATTAGGAATCCTGGGTGCCAGGGAGGACACGTTTGCCAGAAGTTACTGCTTGCAAGAGTGAGTGTTGTAGAGTGGATTTTCCCTCCTAGCCTCACCAAAGGTCCAAAGCAAAGCAGGTAGCTCCTCTATGGATACATGCATGAATCCCACCCCAAATGGCTTGTTATCAATGGTGCAAGAAGGGTGTTGTGACACAGAAGAGACTAAAGACTAGCTATGAACCCACCTGGTATCTTCATCAGAGAATCATATCTGAGAATCACAGGATGGTTTGGGGTGGAAGAAACCTTCGAGATCATCTAGTTCCAACCTCCCTGCATGGGCAGGGACACCTCCCACCAGACCAGGTTGCTCCAAGCCCCATCCAACCTGCCCTTCAACACTGCCAGGGATGGGGCAGCCACAGCTCCCCTGGGCAACCTGGGCCAGGGTCTCACCACCCTCACAGCCAAGAATTTCTTGAATTCAAGAATGTCTAACCTAAATCTCCCCTCTTCCAGTTCAAAGCCATTGGCCCTTATCCCAACCCTCTCTGCCCTTGTCCAAAGTCCCTCCCCAGCTTTCCTGGAGCCCCTTCAGGCACTGGAAGGTGCTCCAAGGTCTCCCTGGAGCCTTCTCTGCTCCAGGCTGAACACCCCCAACTCTCCCAGTCTGTCTCCAGAGCAGAGCTGCTCCAGCCTTCCCATCATCTCCGTGGCCTCCTCTGGACTCGCTCCATGGCAAGGGAGTTGGAACTAGATGATATTTAAGGTCCCTTCCAACCTAAATCATTCTGTGATTCTATGACATCAGAACTCAGGACAACCCAGAGCAAAGAGTCATTGCCTCCTGGTGATGGATGTCTCTCCCTGTGTCACAGCTCTCTGCTCCCAACATGCTGTTTGAAGCCACCCCATTTTGTGGTTCCAGCCCCATTTTCAGATGTTATCTACTGGGGCCCCTGTTCACTTGTTTCTCATCTATTCTGCACTACTCAGCCTCTGGTCTGTTTGGGAGTGGGACGTGGGGTTATCAAGCACCCCCTGTTCCCTTCCAAACTGGGAAGAGCCTCCTTGCTCCAGAGTATGGCAAGATCTTCCTCTGCTAATGCATAACCAGCTCACTCCATCACCCAGCCAGGTGGTCTTAGGGTTTAGAGGGCTTGTTCTCACTCATGTAGCTACTCAAAGATCCCATGTCAGAGAAGAACCCAAGAAATGTCCTGGGAATTGGTGCCTGCATGACCCTAGTTCCCTTGGAGAGAGACTTCATTGGAAATGCAGGTGTTGACACCAACATCACGGCCACCCTGAGCCTCTCACCTGTCCAGACATAGCAGGTTTAGGTTGCTGGCTGATTTGGGAGCAAGAAGCTGTCTCTGTGCCCATGGACAAGGGTTAACCAGGATGAAAGACACATGAAGGTGACAGTTTGCATCAAAGACATCCTCATTCACTTTGTGAGCAAGGTTTCATCCATTTTTTTGGCAGATGTCTTCTCTAGAGAACACCATCACCCTGAAAGGGGACAAGGTAAGATCTCCTTCTGGCTGAAGATGTGTGTTGAAGCTGAATATGTGATTATTTAAGCAGCACGTTTCAAGTGAAGAGCAGAGTTGCTCCAAATCCAGCTTGATTTCATGAATCCATGAGATAGTTACATGAAGAGGTTGGTTGGTCCTTGTGGAAAAGATGTTGTTAGTCTGGGTCCAATCTGTGAGAAGTGCCACAATGCATGATGAAACCAACATGGAAATTTAGAGGGGATTAAGAACCTGATATGTTCCTTCTGGCTTACAGGGGGACTGTGGAAAGGATGGCTTGAAAGGTGAAAGAGGTCCTCCAGGCCCAAAGGTATGTCCCAAATACATGGAGATATCTTTGTGTTGGTGCCACTGTGTTGGGCTGGCCAGAGAGGAAGGGCACCCATCTCAGATCTCTTCTGACCCCCTAAAAGACTGGGTTTTCAAAGCAGAGCTTCTGAGCTGAGCTTGTAAACTTGTGGTCTCAGAGATGTTCTACAACTTGATTAAGCAGATACGTGACATTTAGGCAGGAAGATGTTCAGGAGCCAGATGGGATAAATCTCTAAAATGTTCAGGGACATTTCCTCCCTTTCTTTTCCCCCTGCAAGTGGAAGAGACATTAGATAGTGATGGAAGAAGAAAAGGTTTCTGATACCACACACATCTAGAGATTTTCAGACGTAGGTCCAACACCTTAATGAAGAGGAAAATGCTGCAGAAGGCAACATCAGAGGGTACAGGTAGATCTTCTGGTTGGCACGAGATCCAGGTGAGATGCATGGGCTGTGCCTCAGATGTTCCCAGTTCAGCTAGTGCACCCCACAGCGTGGCTCCTTCACCCTGGCACACCTTGGCATGGAGATGCAGCACCATCAGGGCCTTCCTGATGCCCTTCATTCCACCGGAATCCGTCACTACAGAAACCAGATTTCAGTGAAATGAAGCCCATCAGAGAGGCAGGTCAGCCCCTGCCTCTGCAGGTGTTCCTCACCCCAGCACTGGACTTCCCAAGCTGTTGCAGCTCATCCATCATATCAACTGCAACAGTGGCCTGGAATCAGTCACCTGGAGAGCCACACTATGCTGGACAAGAAGAGATGGGCAGCCCATCCATGGGACTTGCTCTTGGGCATCTAACCCGTTGGAGATATTTGACCTGGACTGTGTGTGGCAGTATAGAGGGGCCACTGAGACACAGCCACTTCCAGAAGGGACCACCAACCGTGGGGACCCCTTGGCCATCCTCCTCCTTGCTGTTCCCTCTACACAGCTGCCACAGCATCAGTGGCATTGAGGGGACCTCAAAACCTTTAGTTCTTGACCCGTTGTTGCATTGCCAAGGAATGAAGGAGGGGATGGTGCAAAGCTCTGGTCCAGACCCCCCTGTGGTGAAGCTCCTGTCTGGCTCTGCTCCAGGCCTGCCCTATGGAATGCAGCCAGTGGCTGTGTCCAGTGGAGGAGTAAAGGAGCCCATTGAGCAGGGTGGGATCCAGCCCCTCTCACCAACCTGCAGAGATTTGTGGGGGGTCACTGAGCAAGCTGGAAGCAGAGTAAGGGCCAGATATGTGACTCTTGCCCCTCCTCAGAGCTCCTCTTCTTGCTGCTCATCAGGGGGATGACTTAATTAATGAGTTGTTCTTGTTTGCTTGAAGGGAGAACCTGGTCCACCAGGCAAAGGAGTGGAAATGAAGGTAAATGGAATAAAAATTATAAACTTCTCCTCTACCTGCGTTTAGGGTGGCAGAGGAGACCCAGTGTGTGCCCCCAGGCTTAGCCACCACCACCCACAGGACCTCCTTCCTGGGCTGGAGGAGAGGGAAGGAGAAGTTCTGACCCTTCTTTCCTCTTCCAGGATCTGGAGAGGCTTTTTGAAGAAAATGGTATCAAAGTAGGTAACACTTTGACCTTCCTTCTGACAAGGTGATTGTAATTAAGCTTCTTCATCTCTTCCCTCTGTCCTCCTGGATACTACGTGTGCTGCCCCAGGTCCAGCAGTGGCACTCACAAGAAGACAGGGTTGTTGTATTTCTTTTACATCTCACCATAGTTATTTAAGTGCTTCTTGGACAGCTTTTCTGCTGCTAAGTTATGGGGTGGATCGTGGCTTTGAGGCCCACGTGAAACTTGGCAAATACCCACTCAGAGCTTGGTGCTAGCACCTGGGTTGACTTGTACTGGTCTACACAACCAGCAAGAAGAGACTTCTGGGTGCTCTGGCCATGCTGTGTGTCCTTTTTAGAGCAAAGTCTGCTTTGGGTTGTTCCTTAGCTCATAAAACAAATAATAGTGAACAATCCCCGTGTGATACAGCAGTGTGAGAATGGTGGCCTCCCTCTCCACCCTCAAGGTTGCCATCAAGCTCAGGAAGTTTGATGAGGTCCAGCTTTCAATATCTACCAGGCAGATACTTACACTTCTTGTGATCATTATCTTCAGCTCCTTTCTGTAAGCTCTGGAGCTGGGACCAAGGGAGGGGAGGAACTGAGTGATCTAAAGGTTGGACTTGATGATCTTAAAGGTCTTTTCCAACCAAAATGGCTTAATGTTTCTATCATCTGGTCAGGTGTAGGGGGTTTATTTAGGATGGGGAGAGCCACTATGTGAACACCACCAATGAGCTCCTAGATGCCTACACTGTAGAGACCTGGTTTTGAATCAGGCATTGGCTGTTGGGACACACCACTTCACCAGGTGCCCTGTGAGCTCCACTGGAAACTGGTTGTTTTGGGGTGGCTGCACATGTACTGCCATGTGTCAGGAACAGGAGGGTGACACTGGACTGCTGCCTTAATGGTCTTCACCACTTGCAGCTGGCACTGCTGAGGGACCTCTCCAACGCTCTCCTGCGGGAAGGGCTGGATGGGCTGGTGCAGCAGCTGGGTGGCTCCAGGACAAGCAAGACCTCCAGGAGAAAGCAGGTACCTCTGCTTGCCATCAAGCACGGCGTGAGCATTGTCATCTGTCACCTTCAGGGGGCAGACAGACCTGGAAGGAGATGAGAGAGAGACAGAAATTAATCATTGGAGGCTTCAGGGTCACTTCTGTCATCAAGCAGGTTACAGTGACTTGCAGCTGCTGTAAGAAACAGTTAAGCTGAAGGTAATGGCTTTCACCAGGATCTTGGATCTTCAGGTTGAAATTATGGGATTGCAAAGCACTCTTTCCCCCCCAGTGGACATAAAGGAGTCAGCCAGCCCTCGTTGTTGATGGAGGTAGCTAGAAGCTGTCCTCCAAAGCCATCAGCCTCTTTGTGCCCTTTGAGGGCTGGGGGTTGCTGGAGTGGTGGGTGTGCCAGGGCAGAAGAAGCCATGATGAGGGCAGCCTCAAAAGCAAGAGAGGTCCCAGGGAAGCAGGACTAGCTTGGAAGGAAGGTTTGGAGGTGGCCAGCAGGGAGTTGCAGACAGATGGGGCAGTGCACAGAAATATCCCATCAGGATCCAGCTCTTCAGACACATGATTCCTGGGAGCTCAGACCACATCAACTCCCTTCCTTTTGATGTTACAGGATTCACTGGTGTTTGACACTTCTCATGATGCCCTGGCCAGCCCCGAGATGACAGAAGAAGCACAAAGCCTGGAGGTGGAGGATCAGTTTAGTGCACCAATGTCTGGAGAACTCCCTAAGGTGAAAATAAACAGCAGAGCAGGTGGAGTGTAGTTGTGTAGATCTGTGCCCCTGTCCATCTGGTCTCCTGCAGCAATAATATGAAGAGATTGCATGTTCTCCTCCCTTCCTCTCCATCGTTCTTGTCTTCTGAGTGAAAACCACCACTGGTTGGGCTGGTTTCAAGTCATCCCCATTCTGGTTATCTCTTGAACTCACTCTGCAGCTTCTTAGAGGCTGTAATCTAGGTGCATCTCTCTTGCCCCAGCAGAGGTGGATCCAACCCTGCTGTCACATTGGGTTGAGAGTTGCCCAAGAGAGGAGCCCCTGCCATGACTCCACAGCCCTTGTTTGCTTGATTAACCAGGCTAATTGCCAGAGCTAATCTGGTCACCTGCATCCTTTGCAATTGCAAGTTACGGGTAGATTGAGTTCTGGGAATTAGGAATTTATTAGCAGTGTTAAGGCTTAATCTCCATGTTGGACCCAAGTTCCAGAAATAACATCAGAGGGCTTTGTCTGGGCCACCTCTCACAGCTGGTGGAGGAGTCATGGCTCTTAATGTGCCCAAACTAGATAGTTGTGATGAGGCATAGCCCAGCAAACTGTGCCTGAAGCTGGGGTGGGGCTGTCCTCAGCCTCTGTTTATGACAACCAAGAAGTGACTCCAGTAACCTGGAGTCGTTGGAAGGCTTGAACTGGACTGGAGTAATTTGGAGTCCAGTCCAAACCTTCCAGTATCTGGGGCTACAGGGAAGCTGAGGAAGGATTTTGGACAAGGCCATGGAGTGATAGGATTGGGATAGGGGTGAGGGGGGGAGGAGAACACAGTTTCAAGCTGGAAGAGGGGAGATTGAGATTAGATATTAGAAGAAATTCTTGGCTGTGGGGGTGGTGAGACACTGGCCCAGGTTGCCCAGGGAAGCTGTGGCTGCCCCATCCCTGGCAGTGTTGAAAGGCAGGTTGCATGGGGCTTGGAGCAACCTAGTTTAGTGGGAAATGTCCCTACCCATGGCAGGAGGGTTGGATCTAGATGATCTTTGAGGTTCCTTCCAACCCAAACCATTCCATGAGTCTATGATTCTGTGACTCATTCTCCATAAACCGTTGTTGGTCACTGGTAGGAAATGTTGCCTCTGACTGGAACACAAGAGCTGTGAGGGGGTTTGGAGCCATACCCTGATGGTTTAGTCTTCTGTGGTTAGTTCAACAATGACTCAGTTGTTCAGGCACCTAGAGTGAGACAGGCTCATCCCCTCTCAGCTCCAGGCTCTTGCTGTCACCTCAGGTGAGACATGTTGCTTTTCTGAATCATTGCAGCCTGGATGATAGCATTTTAGGGTCTTGAGAGGGAATGAGGTACTCACCAGTAGATATATTTGCACTAAGAGACACAAACTGGATGTGTGCCAGCAACCCTCCAGCCACCAGTGCTGGGATTTGTGGTACAGAGACACCAAAACTGTCTCTGCTGGGCTTTGGGAGTCCAACCCAATTTCGTAGAAAGCATTGGGGACCTCTCTGCTCATCTGGGCCAGGCTGTCTAGGCCAGACTTCAATGGGAAAGTTGGGAGTGAAGGAGTTAAAGCAGCCCTCTGACCCACCAGGGATCCTTGGAGTCTTCCCCAGCCCATCCTTGTTGGTATTTCCCAAGTAAGGTGCAAGAGAAGACTTGGCACCTTTGCTCTCCAGCCTTGCCCTGCTGTCTCTGAGCTTGGTTTTGAGTTAATGTATTGTGGATGATGTCTTGACTTACAAAAGCAGTCACTTTCTCTGGTGTCCACAGGGTGCATCTGCTAGTGGTTCTGAACCTGAGTATGAGCCCCTAGGAAACCCTCCTGAGACCTTGGAGGAAACATCTGAGGAAAGAAAGAAGGAGACAGACTCAAGAGAGACAAACACTTCTCTCAGCACTGTATGTAAATGCCTGTTCCCTGACTTGTTGTTACTGTTCCATTTGTGCTGATTTCATAGATGCAAAGTGGTTGCATTTTTCAAAGCCTGATTGGACAAATCTTTGCACATCTGTGAGTTTTGCCCCCATTTTACTGAAGTGAACAGCTCAGCCAGATAAAGGGTGAGGTTGTCTGCATGAATCAGTGTCAGAGTCCAGAAAAGGGTCTTATTTTCCATCTTCCACTCTGGTAATTAGTGACACTGTGTTGTCCCTCTGCAGAGCTTGGCTGTGCAACCACTACACCCAGAAGATGATCTGCAAGGAAACCAGTCTATGGAGCTTCTCGAGTCCTTGGAGGAGAGGGTGGAAGGACAACCACAGCAGGACACCAGCCATGTATGTCTTCTCCTGCTGTTCTGGGCAGTAGACCAGTGTGGAGATAAGTGAAGGACTGGAAAGGACTGAGATGCACATCTCTCACCCAATGCTCTGAGTCCTGGGACAGGTCCCCCCACATCCTCAGAGGAGACCACTGCCTGGACACGGGATCTGGGTGGGATGCTGTTGGCCAACCTTGTCCTCTACATACAGACAAGGAAGTAGGAACCCCCAGAGCAATTGGCTAATGTTTTGTTGGTTAATTACCCACTTGGCTGGGGAAAAAACAGGACAATCTCTTTATAATCTGAATCCATCTGACCCCAACATCCATCCTGTTCTCTGGGGCTTGGTTGATTGAGATGATGATTCTCAATCAACTTCTTTTTATTCAGGCTCCAGGGGCAGTTCAGAGCCTAGACAGCAAGTTTAGGCTGTGCCTCCAACAAGATATTTCTTTTTTCTTAGTATTTTACACAGATGTCTCAGAATAGTCCACAAACCCTCAGGTTTCCCTGCACAGTCTTAGTCTTTTAGACCCTGGTGTGAAACCTCCTGAGCCCAGCTTTGGAGTGCAGGGTGACTCCCTGAAAGAGAAGGATTGGAGGATGTGAGCAGGAATTCCATAGAATCACAGACTGGTTTGGGTTGGAAGGGACCCTAAATCTAGTTCCACCCCCCCTGCCATGGGCAGGGACAACTCTCACTAGACCAGGTTGCTCCAAGCCCCATCCAACCTGCCCTTCAACACTTCCAGGGATGGGGCAGCCACAGCTTCCCTGGGCAACCTGGGCCAGGCTCTCACCACCCTCACAGCCAAGAATTTCTTTCTAATATCTCATCTCAATCTCCCCTCTTTCAGTTTGAAACTGTTCCCCCTCATCCCATCCCTCCCTGCCCTTGTCAAAAGTCCCTTCCCAGCTTTCCTGAAGCCCCTTCAGATACTGGAAGGTGCTTTCAAGTCTCTCTGGATTTGAAGCTCTGCTTGCTGGCACGGGTAACTCTTTCAGCACCACATCCCCTAGATCTCAATGCCAAAAAGCCCCTCAGCATGTGAAGGTGTTAAACCACCACTCGATGAATGAAGGTCCCTTCCAACCCAAACCATTCTGTGATTCTATGTTTCTGTCATGTCCTCCTGTGTGATGGAGGGAATGCTCTTTTTAAAACTCCTCGGAGGCAGGAGAGCCACAGCCTTTAAAAGTGACCAAAAATTCCCTTGGATATTTGCTTGCAGCTGCGGGCAGGGTTGCTGCTGGGAACAGCATTAGCAAGGATATTTCTAGGAATAGCAAAGAGCTCGAAGTGGGGAGGCCCTGTTGGGGGAAATCCTGCTGTGATTTAGGCAACATGCTGAGCACTTGCTGCTGCTCCCATCGCTTCAGGTGTCTCTTGGCTGGCTTTGCAAATTAACACCATCCTGAATCATGAAGCTGGAACAAACGGTGTTGCAGCAGCCACGAGAGGGCTCCTGCCACAAACTCATGCACAGACACCCCTACCAGATGAGTGTATGTGTGTGAGCTGCAGCTCTGGAGATGATGGCCTGGGGCATGAGCATCCATCAGCTTTGTTTCTCCTCCTGGATGCATCATTTCCCTTGGCTGGGTATGGTTAATCTGGAGAGAGACCTGGAAGCACAGAGGATGGAGCCCAAACCCCCTCATTTCTTGTGGGATTGGGCTGCAGGACCCTGGCTGAGGTGGCAGTTTCTTGATGTCCTGCTCCTGAAAGCAGGTAGAGCTCAGTCCCTAAGGACCTGCACCCAGAGACCATGATATTGAGGGGGTCCCAGATCTGTGGCTCCGTTTGAAACCATGGAATTTAGCTGTGCTGGATGGTGTTTGTGAGCAGAGTCCTCAAGGCATCACACACGCTCCTGCATGGAGTTATTTAAGAAATCAGACCTACCACAGACAAAGTATCTTCTTCCTCCAAGAAACAGGAGTGACCCCTATTTCTTCAGTGTCTGGAAGCTACAGGTATCCATGTCCCCAGACACTGTGGCCATGGCACCAGGAAGGAAAAGGGATGATGTGGCCATGCCAAATGTGGCACTTGGGCAGAAAGGAGCACTGTCCTCAGGGTCATAAAGAATTCATTTAATCCCTGCATCCCAAGGACCAAACCCAGAATTCTGTGTCCTGTTTGGGATGCTTTCTTTGTTTCTGAAGTCCAATCAGAAGTGCAGAGCCACAAAACTGATTTGTAGGTGGCTTGCAGGCTCATTTATCACAAGAGACTTGAAACTGGACACTTTTTAACCAAACTCAGGATGCCTGAGGTGACTTGATTTCTGCTTTGAAGAGCTTGCAAGGGGAGAAGATACCCCCTGTTAAAGGGCTCTTTAATCGTGCAGTGAAAGGCAGGAGAGCTGAAGGGAGGAAACATTTTTGTTGGTGAGGTGAATGGTGGGATCGAGAGCACCCTCAGCAAGTTCACTGCTGACACCAAGCTGTGTGGTGTGGACATCATGCTGGAGGAACAGGATGCCAGCCAGAGGGACTTTGACAGACTGGAGAGGTGGGCCCATGCAAACCACATGAAGTTCAACAAGGCCAAGTGCAAGGTTCTGCACCTGGGTCAGGGCAATCCCAAGCACAGATCCAGGCTGGGTGGAGAATGGATGGGGGCCAACCCTGAGGAGAAGGACTTGGGGGTGTTGGGTGAGGAGAAGCTCAACAGGAGCCAGCACCATGTGCTGGAGCCCAGAAACCACCCGTGTCCTGGGCTGTCACCAGCAGTGTGACCAGCAGGGCCAGGGAGGGGATTGTCCCCCTTTGCTCTGCTCTGCTGAGACCCCCCTGCAGGGCTGGGGCCACCTCTGGGGTCCCCAACACCAGAAGGACATGGAGCTGTTGGAGAGAGTCCAGAGGAGGCCCCAGAGATGCTGGGAGGGCTGGAGCAGCTCTGCTCTGGAGACAGGCTGGGAGAGTTGGGGGTGTTGAGCCTGGAGAAGAGAAGACTCCAGGGAGACCTTGGAGCACCTTCCAGTGCTTGAAGGGGCTCCAGGAAAGCTGGGGAGGGACTTTGGACAAGGGCAGGGAGAGTTAGGATGAGGCAGGATTCTTAAGCTGAAAGAGGGGAGACTGAGATGAGATATTAGGAAGAAATTCTTTCCTGTGAGGGTGGTGAGACACTGGTGCAGGTTTCCTAGCACAGCTGTGGCTGCCCCAACCCTGGAAGCACCCTGCTCTGGTGGGATGTGTCCCTGCCCATGGCAGGGGGGTTGGAACTAGACGATTTTCCAGTTTGTAAAAGCCAAACAGCTTCAACCAGCCCCCGAGCATCTACACCCCGGGACATTTTCCTTCAGTTGTGTTTGGTGTAAAATCCCCTTTATCCCCAGGAGGGAGAAGTGGGGTCCAAAGGCAAGAAACAGGAGCAGCTTCTCTCTCCCTTCAGCTCCTGCATCTTCTCATCCCTAGTGGCTCCTGCAGCCGACGGGAGCTCCGCGGAGGGCGATGCGGAACAGAGCCGGTTGTTTCCCCAGCAGCAGCAGCTGTAATCAACGAATTTTACCTGTTAAAAGGTTCATGGGGCCCTAGAGAAAAGCAGCCTGTAATAGCCCAAGGGCTCCATCTCAGAGGTGCAATTTCTGGCTGGCAGGAGTTAATGGGCGAAGCAAATTAACTGGTATCAAGAGGCAGGATGAGCCCAGGTACACGTGCAAGGAGCGGTGGCCGGTTCCTCTGGATGAGACACTTTTTTGACATTACAGGACTGTACCAGACAATTCCTCCCTCCTCCACCTCCCAAATCCCCTGCAGTTAAGCTTACTCATTTTCAGAGTTAATTCAAATAAATGCCCCTCATTGTCTCCATGTGGATAAACCCATAGTCACTTAATTTCCCTATCTGATATCGTGGGTTTTTCTATTTCTCCCTTTCCTGTACCTCTTTCTTTACAAGAATATTTAATTTATTTTTTTCTTTACTCTCCCTTTTATTTTCATTTTTCTCTTTCCTGTTGTAATTTTCTCTCTTCCTTTTCTCCTTTCTCTCTTTCCCTTTCTTTCTCACACTGCCACCTGCCATCAGCAAATCACTCCTCTCGAAAGCAGCGGCCTCTCTGCATTTCTTTGAGGTGCTTTTATTGCTGGCACCTCGGAGCAGGAAACTGCTCAAATTGCAAAGGAATTGCAGAATGAAGGCGAGTTATTAACCCCCCTGCAATTTCCCACCACCCCAGGAAATGGCAGCTTTATGAGATCGCCCACAAATGGGGTGGCCTTCAAAACCTCGGCGAGGTCTTGGCAACCCGTGGGCTTTGCCTGGTGACGCTCTTGGCACGTTGGGGAATTGAATGTGGACCCGTCCTGAAGAGCAGCAGTGTTTCACAGCTGGTCTGCAAGTAGATGAGCTGTGACCCAGGGCAGGATGGATGAGAAAGTCCACGTGGTCTCATCTAACCCATCTAGGTCACTGAGGAGGGTGGATTTAGATTAGAAATCTAACTGGAAAAGGAGGAATTTAGATGAGATCTGAGGGAGAAATTCTTGGATGTGGGGCTGGGGAGATACTGGCCCAGGTTGCCTGGAGAAGCTGTGGCTGCCCCATCCCTGGAAGTGCTTGTCCAGGGAGGTGGTTGAGTTTCCATTCGTGGAAGTGTTTAAGAGAAGGGTAGATGTGGTGCTTGGGAGCATGGTTTCAGCACTGGAACTGTAACATTAGGTTAGCAGTTGGTAGAGTTAGGGTAGGGTTGGACTCAATGATCTTATAGTTCTTTTCCAACCAGAATGATTCTGTTCAAGGCCAACATTGGATGGGGCTTGGAGCAACATGGTCTAGTGGGAGGTGTCCCTGCCCATGGCAGGGGGATGAAACTAGATGATCTTTAAGGTCCCTTCCAACTCAAACAATTCTATGATTCTATGGAATTCCATCTCACACCCCAAAATCCTTCTCTTTCAGGCAGTCACTCTGCACTCCAGAGCTGGGCTCAGGAGGATGCACACCAGGCTCTAAAAGACTAAGACTGAGGGTCTGTGGACTACTCTGAGACATGGGAAAAGTAAGAAGGAAAAGGAACTAGCTGATCTTTAAGATCCCTTCCAACCCAAACCATCAATGATTCTATGATCACCTCTACATAAGCCTGGGAGATGTTTCTCTACCTTGTCCCACAAAAACCACCCAAGTGGGCACTCCCCTGAGCAATCTGTGCCAGCACATCTCTGACCTCTCTTTTATTCCTCCTTCTGTCATCCTCGCCATCTTTCAGGAAAGAATTTCAAGTTTAATTGAATCAATATTATTTCTTTCTTTTCTCTTGCGTATTTTGGTGAGTCAGAAACTTCCTGGGTTCACGAGGCACTGGGTGAAATTATCATTCCTCTAGTTAAAATCCAGCAAAACAGGATCATTATCCCAGCAAATCTTACAAGGCTGGACTAACCAGAATTTCTTGGAAGTCCTTCATTTAGGATTTACTTTCCCATAACTTGAACCACCTAAAAGTCTCCACACGTGCTTCCAGGTGAAATCAAATGAGATCAATGCAGATCTTTGTTTCTGCAACCCAAAATGTGGAAATGGTGTTAAATAACTGCCCCCCCCACCTTGATTTTCCCCCCCTCCTTCAAGGAGGTGCCTGGTTTTTTATTTATTTATAAAGCAAAAAATTAATTGTATTGTAAGCAAATTTATAAATTGATTCACTGGGGGGGGAGGGGGTTGGGTTTTTTTAATGGTTTTCAGATCAAAATATTTGCCAAGGTCACACTGCAGTGCTTCCAGTCTGTGGTTCAGGGACCAATTTTGGACACTGAGATATCCAGCAGCTCAGAATAGTATAATTTTTACAACAGCAAGTAGACCATTTCCCGTTGCTAATGTGGAAACCAGCAAACAATTTATCAGCCAGCCCAGCAACTCTTTGCACAGGCTTTACTGTGTGGGCCTCAAATATGTATCAGCCAAAATCATGAGCACTGCAAACAGCATCAAGTGGCCAATTAACATGTAGGCATTAATAGGCATTAATAGTCCTGTTATTTAGATTAGATACGCTGGGTACATGAAATGCAGAGCAGATCTGTTGGTTACTCAGGCACGGCTGGTGCAGGGTGGCATTTAAAGTTCAAAGTTTCAGGATTTTAGGTGCTTTTTATTTCTTTGAAACAGCAGTGAACTCCCTGCACAGGGCTAAATATTCTTATGAGTAATAAATCTTTTTATTTCTGTGTGTTTTTATTTACGTATGTATTTTCATTTGTGCATATATTCATATTTTTAGTATCTATAAAAGAACAGTTTCTCAGCAGGATGCTGCTTCCCTTCCCACAGGAAGATGGGAATTCAGAGGATGGATCTGCACTCCCAAGGCACGTTAGAGCCAGGAGATCTGCAGAGCAGAAGAGACACATGGTAAAGACCCCATTTCACCACAGTGGCTTTGGGCTGGCCCATGTGCAAGAGCAGAGCCACCAACGAGATCCAGGAAGATGTCATGACCCTTCCTTGTTGGCTCCACCACAGGTTCATCCCCCTGGTGCCCCAGGAGCTCCAAAATCCCCATCTGGATCCACGGTGAGTGAAGACCCCATACAAGGGTGTCTTCAAACACATGGATGCAAAGAGGACCCCATTTGTCCTCTTGTGCAAAGTCATGATGAATGGGATGGGAGGGGGTGTGAAAGGTTGGTGATAAATATTAATAAATAAAGCAAGAAGCAGCTGCAGAAGAAGCTGTTGTTCTTGGCAGAGCAGATTGTTCTCCCTGTGTCTGGCAAAGGAAACATGATGCTTGAAAAGAGAAGTGAGGAAAAATCAAACTTAATCAATGAGGGAACTTAATAACTTGGTTGATGGGGAAAGCAGCAGCACTGGAGGGTGTTTGTTGCCCTGAGAGTTTGGAAGATATTTGTATGTGCATGTAAATGTATAAATATGTGTTTATAAACACGTGCATCTGTGGCACATCTGCACAGTTATCACACCATCATGGAATGGTTTGGGTTGGGAGGGACCTTCCAAGGTCATCTAGTCCAACCCTGCAGTGAGCAGGGACACCTCCCACCAGACCAGGCTGCTCCAAGCCCCATCCAACCTGCCCTTCAACACTGCCAGGGATGGGGCAGCCACAGCTTCTCTGGGCAACCTGGGCCAGGCTCTCACCACCCTCACAGGAAAGAATTTCTTCTTAAGATCTAACCTAAATCTACCCTCTTTCAGGCCACATCTTCTCAGAGATCTCCATATAGGGCCAGAGTTAAAGTGAGTCATCTGTGCCATTGCCAAAAACCTGGTACTGAGGCATTTCTTGGCTCACAGACCCTGGCACCCCATATGCAACAGGCAGCACCACCTCTTACATGTCCCATGTGGGCTGGAGCAGATCAGAAGAAGCCTGGAAGCCACCCCATATCCAACCAGGGGGCACTTTGATGGGGTTCTCCTGATCCCTGGTAACACACAGCTTCCCCACAAGATGCCTCCAACCTCCCCACTTGCTTCCTAACATCTCACTGCTCAGAGATACCTTTTCTACAGCTTAGGGGTGAAATGTTTCTCCAACTGCTCCCCCACTTTCCTCTTTTCTTTTCCAATTCAAGGCACACCCAGGCCCCCATCACCCAAGGAGAATTAAGGTACAGCATTTATGTTGTGCTCCTCTTATCACAACTTTCTCCTTTCATTCCTTTCTCCCATCACACCACATCCCAGCCCCGTTCTGTACATCCTTTTCTTTTTTTCTTGCAGAAAGAGGAAACTGGCCCAGCAGATCCACCCTCCCATGGCCAAAAGGTCAGTGCTTTTCTTTCACCTTTTAATGCAGATACCAAACAGCACTGGGAGGAGCCAGGGTGGTGATCCATCTCCCAGGGCAATCTCATTTGGAGGCTGAGGAATCAAGGGTGAAATCTGGCCAGGCTGGTGGGTTCAAGGGATGGTAATCAACAGTTTTGGCCATTGGTAATGAGCTGGGATCCCAGGCTTGAACCTTTCATGGCTGATCCAAATGTGGGCTTTGTGTTTTGGGGATCTTTAATCTCTTCTCTGAACTTCTCCCATCTCTCTTAAACCCGTGGCATCTTTTAACATCTGCAGGGGGCAGAGGAGTTCTGGGGCAGGGAGTTCTTCAATTTAACCCTCCTATCTGGCCCTTTCTCTGCAATTTATATTTTCTCTCTGCATTTCCACTGCACAGGATAGGAGGGATGGAGTCAGGGACATCCCCAGTCTGCTCTGGGAATACAAATTATGGAAATGAGAGGTTCCTCCACAGATGTTTGCCAAAAGCTGATGCAGGAACAAGGGCAGCACCCACCCGGTCCAAAGAGGGAAGGAAAAATTCCTGGTTGCAATGCCTGTTTGCAATTGAAGGGGTTGCCTGTTGTTTTCTAGGGAGAAATGGGAGCTCCAGGAGTCCGTGGAGACAAAGGAGAAAAGGTAGCAGTAGAACGTTTTTGGCCTGGGCCTCTGAGACCAGGAAAAGGCTAGAAAGGGAGAGGCAGTTGGGGACATACTGGTGGAGAGGACATTCAGAGTGTGTGGGAGACTGTGCCAATGTAACTGGAGATTTCCACAGTCCTACTTTTATCCCTGGACCTGTTTCCTTTCCTTCCCTCCCAGCAATGCCAAGTGTACAAGGAGTAAATTCAAAAATTCAGGGGGTTTTCTGGTGTTCATGTTCTGCTGGAGCAGTGAACAAAACCAGGTGTCAGGCAGGCAAAAGCCAGCCCTGGCAGGAGGTTGGAGATGGAAGAAGAGCCACACAAAACACCATTTCATGAACAGTTTTTGGCAGCAAAGGCTTCTAGGGGCCAAATGGCAGATCCAGGGGGGGTGGAACCCAGATATTCAGGACAAAGGTGGACAAAGCAGGGTGGTTGTTAAAAGACACAACCCAGTGGGGCAGGGGTACTTGGCATGGGGTACTGGTTGAACACCCATGTGGTGCAGCATCCTGGGGACACTGGCTTGGGGAGGGAGGGAGGGTGGGTTGGGTAGGTGGGTGTCTGGAAGGTGGATGTTTTTTGTCTTGCAGGGGCAGCCTGGGGAGATGGGGGAACCTGGAGAAAAGGTGAGTTGTAGAGTTGGTATCAGCAGCTGGAGCAGGACAGCGTTAGCAGCTGAGTGACCAAAACTGGAGAGTGCCATAGGGAAGTCATAGGATCATGGGATGGTTTGGGTTGGAAAGGACCTTAAAGATCATTTAGTTCCAACCCCCCCTGCATGAGTAGGGACACCTCCCACTAGACCAGGTTGCTCCAAGTCCCATTGAACCTGCCCTTCAACACTGCCAGGGATGGGGCAGCCACAGCTTCTCTGGGCAACCTGGGCCAGGCTCTCACCACCCTCACAGGAAAGATTTCTTCCTAATATTCAATGTACATCTCCTCTCTTCCAATTTGAAACCATTCCCCCTCATCTTATCACTGCCTGCCCTTGTCCAAAGTCCCTCCCCAGCTTTCCTGGAGCCCCTTCAGGTGCTAGAAGGTGCTCTACGGTCTCCCTGGAGCCTTCTTTTCTGCAGGCTGAACACCCCCAACTCTCTCAGCCTGTCTCCAAAGCAGAGCTGCTCCAGCTCATCTCCTTCCTGGGAGAAACCTGGCTCTGGGTTTGAGCATTTGGCTCTTCCTTGGTCACAGAACCACTGCCCAATGTTCCCAGGGGAAGACAGATGGAGGTCAGAGGGACCAGGTGATCCATGCTGCCTTAGGCAATGAGCACAACTGGAAACCTTTGCTCTTGCTCAGAGTTGCTCTGAGGTTGTACTTCACATGAGCTCTTGCACAAGCTTGGTAACACTCTCTTCATTTCATAGGGCACCAAAGGAGACAAAGGTGAAAATGGCCAAAAGGTAAACAACTGTGGTACCACAGCCAGGGGTGTCTCTTCTTACTCTGTGAGAGCTGTCCTCATGCTCTCCCTCCTCCTTGTGCCTTACCTAACCTCCCCATCTCAAGGGGAGGTGTCCAGGTAACCTCCTGAGATGTGGGCTCACTGTGTCCAGTCGCTTGCTAGGGACCCAACATCTCTTTGTTGACTAGGGAGGGACTTGACTCACATAGGCAGGACACCCCCCCCATTACCTGAGTAATGTCAGAAAGTAAACATCTCACACGGGGTCTTCTGATACCATCTCCAGTAATATTCCTTCAACTCAGATCCCTCTTTTCTAAAATGCTCTCAGCAGCTTAGTCTCTCCAGCTCAGATAAACCTTCCCATGCTCTAGAGGAGAAGTGATGGTCAGTGAGGGCCCTGTAGAAACCCACAATGTAGGATCAGCTCTGAGGACCTTCAGCCAGGGTTTCCTCAGAGCAGCATGAAGCACGCTCTCATTCTGATGGGCCACAATGGAAGGAGGGATCTTGGTTTTTCCTGACCTTCTTCTCTTCACAGGGAGAACCAGGAATTGGGTTCAGAGGTCCTGTTGGTCAGGCTGGGCCACCTGGTTTTAAGGTGAGCCTTTCTCCTCTTCTAGATGGGCTCACACTATGTTTTTTTTCTGGGTCTTTTTCTTCATAGTCCTTGCTTTCCACCATTGGGTGTGGAGCACAGAACCTGCCAGGGCTACAAAGATAAAGCACCAAAGTTAATCACAGCCTGGGAAGGCAGGAACAGCATCACATGGTTCTGGGACAAAGGGAGTGCTCTCTGGCCTGCAAAGGGCTATTTCAAAGCAGGTGAGATCCAGAAGATAAATATCATAGACTCATAGAATGGTTTGGGTTGGAAGGGACCTTTCAAGGTCATCTAGTCCACTACCTCTGCAACAAGCAGGGACACCTTCAACTGAGAAAAATGGCTATGGAAAAAATCCAGAGAATTGTGGTCTCAGCAGAGGTGCAGTTCTGTGATCCCTCAGGGCATTGCAGGTCTGCAGGGTTTCAACTCACTGGAGAACTCTGAAGGCCTGCAGCTAAGGGGTCCCCTCTTAGCAAGACATGGTACAGCCCTTTCTCCAGCCCTAGGACCTCTCTTATGGTCCACAGCTGGAGAAGATGTCCCATATTCTGAGTACTGGTCATGTGAATTCAAGGAGACACCCCAGACTTTCTCCAGGACCTTTAGAGGGGACAGTTAATCCCACCTAAGATCCAAATTTTTGTGATTCACTCAACAGGGTGAACCAGGGGCCCCAGGACCTCCAGGAGCTCAGGGCATCCAGGGCATTCGTGGCATTGCTGGCACCCCTGGGTCACAGGGGGACAGAGGGACTCCAGGTGTGCCTGGGGTGCCAGGACAGAAGGTAGGTGGTGTGCAGCGAGGGGACATCATGTGTTGTGTTACCTCAAGTGTAAGTGTGTCCACCTCAAGGTGGGAATGACAAAGGTCCTACTGAAACTGTCTATGTTGGGTGTCCACTGTGGGTCAAGCCCCCACCTACTCAGATCTCCAGACCCTGAGCCTATAGGTAGTTACTGAAGGAACAAAACCAGGTTGCAAAAGGAGAAGGTAACAAGATTCATTAGACCAATTGATGTAATTGAGGAATGTCCTTCAAGTTAAAAAAAAAAAAAAACAACAGTGGAGCTCCAATCAAGGTGGGGATCCGTTGTTCTTCTTTTAAACTTTGTGATGTGGCTTGATGAGACAACTGGGAAGAAAAGGAGTGGCCATAGCACAGGGGATGTGAGTAAGGGGTGTTGGGGTCGTTAGCCCCAGGGAACAGAGGGAGCAGTGGGTAAGTCTCACCACAGGGACAAGGAGGCTTATCTGGAGGTGGGGTGGGGGACAGCAGTGTGCCTAAACTCAGGGTCTTGGTGTAACTGGAGTCCCTTCTCCTCAATGACAAGAGGCCCACACAAGGAGCACCCCAATGGCTATTCATCCTGCTTGCAGCCAGGAAACACCTAGGAGCACCTGCTCCTGCTTTCGAGCTGGATGGGGAAAACAGGACATCTCCATCAGGGTGTTCCCCTCCTCAAAAGAGTTTGTTTTCAAGGGGGAACGTGGGAAGAGAGGACGGAATGGATCTTCTGGGCCTGCAGGACCACCCGGATCCCCAGGAAAAGAGGTGACTTTTGTACATCACCCCAGTGTCTTTTGAGCATCAGAGGGGTGGCTGGGGAGAGAAGCTGAGGACCTGGTGCCTGGGCTGGGTGGGCTTTCACCTTCTTGGAGCACTGGGACAGGAGAGCATTGAGGATGTGCAAAGCCAAGTCCTCCCTTCTATTTTGTTTTTCTTGCTCTACAGGGGATTCCTGGGAAACCTGGACCCAAAGGCAACAAGGTCAGTGCCAACCTGCCTGGTAGGTCACAAGCAGTTGAGATCCTGAGGTGGCAATGAGACAACTCACTGCCTTCCCCTGGCTCCTTATCCCTGATCCCATCCAGACACTTCATCCCTCTCTCACCCTCATGCCCCACGTCCCCATGTCATCTTCCATCGTCAGTGGAAGTGAGTCTCCTGACTCTTTCTGTGGTTTTGAAATCATGGTCAAACTAATTAGCAATCAAGTGATGAGGTGTCTTTGCTCCAGATAAGACCTTGGGGATTCTCTGTTCCTCAGGGAGAAATCGGCGCTGGAGCAGCTGGTCCAAGAGGTCCTCGTGGACTCCCTGGCCCTCGGGTAGGTCACTCCATAAATGTTCCTGGCTTGGCTTCTTGCAGCTGACCCTCTTTTCAAGGCAACTTCATACCATCACCTTCTACTCACCCATCTTAGAAGATGCCTAAAGGGCTGATTTCAGAGCCCTCCTTAATTTTTCACCAGCCAGATTTGGAGGTGGTAGACTCTGCTATGCCCAGCTGGAGCTGGCACTGACCAGAATCTCTCCATAGGTCACAATTAGCATCCTCCCCATAATTAGACACCCTCAACCATTACAGATCACACTAGTCAACTGAACCCTGTCAATGTTGGTTCTGGCTGTGTTGGTTCTGCTTTCACTGGCTTGATGGGAGCAGTTTGGGCACCTCAATGCAAAAAGGACATTGAGGTGATGGAGCAGGTCCAAAGAAAGGCAACCAAGCTAGTGAGGGGTTTGGAAAACATCCCCTATGAGGAACGACTGAGGGAGCTGGGGCTGGTTAGTCTGGGGAAGAGGAGGCTGAGGGGAGACCTTCTCACTCTACAAATACCTGAAAGGAGGTTGTAGTGAGAGTGGGCTTGGTCTCTTCTCACTGGTGACTGATGACAGGACAAGAGGAAATGGGCTCCAGTTGCATCAGAGGAGATTTAGGTTGGATATCAGAAAAAACTTCTTTACAGAAAGGGTTGTTGGGCACTGGAACAGGCTCCCCAGGGAGGTGGTTGAGTCACCATCCCTGAATGTGTTTAAAAGTCATCTGGATGTGGTGCCTGGGGACATGGTTTAGTGGTGGGTCATCAGAAATAGGGTGATAGGGTTGGGATAAGGTTGGACTCGATGATCTTGGGGGTCTTTTCCAACCTGAACGATTCTATATCTACACCCCCACATCTGCCTGTTTTAATCCCAGCTGGTTGGTGAGGAACCACCTTGGGTTTGTATGCTTTGGGGATGCTACCTGCAAGCTCATTCCTTCAGAAATCTACCTCCAGCTGTTTTTTAATCCTCGTTCCCCTCCTCCTTCCTGTTGCCCTGGCAGAAGTAAACCAGCTCCCACCATCCTTGGGGGCAGCAATGGTCACTTTTCCTCGAGCTGCTGAGGAGTTTTGGCCTTCTTCTGGCAAAAGACCCCAGGGAGACCCTCTTGAGTCGTAATCAGAGGCCATGTCTTATATTGCTGCTTCTGTAGCTGTTCCAGGAATAAACTGATTTTATGCTGTGCTCCATTTAGACAAAGTCCCCATCTGCCAGCAGAACCCTTCAGTGAGGCCCCTGAGACAAAACACTTAATGAGAATGTCAACATCTGTGAAAGGTCTGGGGTAAACCTCACTCAAGCTTCATTATCTGAAGGAGAGGACGAAATAATGTTTCTACTCTTCTGACTGTCATAAACCTGGAGTCAATCACAGAATCTCAAATTACATTTATATGAGAGATCTGAATTGGGCCTCACAGGGTGATGCCAAAGTCCAGGCATCTTAAAGACAGGTAAATCTTGTAGGATCTACCTAGGGAGGTCCTAAAAGGTCTTCGTAGACCCATCAGCACAGCTATCCCTTGTAGCAAGGTTTATAAAGAGCCAGTAGGACAGTTAAAGGGAGAGTCAGAACAAGGTCTGCAGCATCTGGAAAGCATGGCTGGGCATGAAGATAAACCTCACTTTGGTCTCCAAAGAGTAGTCCTACCAGGGCCTCTTTATACTGTGTACAGTTCTGGTGCCCTCAGCACAAGAAAGATATGGAGCTGTTGGAGAGGGTCCAGAGAAGGGCCACCAAGATGATCACAGGCCTGAATCACCTCTGCTATGAGGGCAGCCTGAGAGAATTGGGGCTGTTCAGCCTGGAGAAGAGAAGGCTCCGAGGAGATCTTATAGTGGCCTTCCAGTACTTGGAAGGGGCCTACAGGAAAGCTGGGGAGGGGATTTTCATCAGAGAAGACAGTGGTAGGACATGGGGCAATGGTTTTAAACTGAGCGAGGGGAGATTTGGGTTAGATATTAGGAAGAAATTCTTCACTATAAGGGTGGTGAGGACCTGGAATGGGTTGCCCAGGGAGGTTGTTGGTGCCTCATCCCTGGAGGTTTTTAAGGCCAGGTTGGATGAGGTTTTGTGCAACCTGATCTAGTGGTAGGGGTCCCTGCTCATGGCAGGGGGGTTGGAACTTGATGATCTTTAAGGTCCCTTCCAACCTCAGTGATTCTATGATTCTATGACTCTATACCAAGGAAGAGGCACGTTTTGGGGATGATTTATACCATATGAAATCAGGTGCAGATCATCTCACAAATTCCTGGTTTTCTCACGGACTGAGGAGAAGCTGAAGCTTGAAGCTTCAATCTGACCAAAGCATTATTCTCTAAATACTGCAATGTCTACCTGCAGTGACATGTGGGTGATCCAAAGCCCTTTAGCCTTTTTGATCCAGATTCACAGGAGCATTAAAGCATCTAGTCCTGATTGAGGTATAAGAGGTCGGATAACTCCTTGGAGGATCTGGGCTTCTGCATGCTTAATTCCTGTTAGACTCTTAGAATCAGAGAATTGTTTTGGTTGGAAAAGACTGTTGAGATCAAGTCCAACTCTTAACCCAGCATTGCCAAGGCCACCACTGAACCATGTCCCTCAGCACCACATCTACATGGCTTTGAAATCCCTCCAGGGATGGAGATTCAGCCACCTCCCTGGGAAGCCTGTTCCAGTGCTTGACAACCCTTTCCATGAAGAAATTGTTCCCAATACCCAACCTAAACCTCCCCTGGTGCAACTTGCAACCATTTCCTCTGGTCCTGTTGCTTGTTCCTTGGGAGAAGAGACCAACCTCCCCCAGCTCCAACCTCCTCTCAGGCAGTTTCAGAGAGCGAGAAGGTCTCCCCTCAGCCTCCTTTTCTCCAGGCTCCCCCAGTTCCCTCAGCTGCTCCTCATGTTGTCCCCAGTGGGATGGTTTGCAGAGCTGGGACTGTGTGTGTTGCATTTCTCTTTGCTGATGCCCATCGCTCCTCCTCTCCATCCTCACAGGGTGACGAGGGCATCATGGGTGTCCAGGGCCCCACTGGCATGATGGTGAGTGGTGTGGGTTTTTTTTTATTTTACAGCAAGGACAACCTGGCCCAGGGCCAAATCCCTGTGAGCAGGGGGTGGAAAACATAAAAATGGGTCGATGCTTTCAGTGGGAAACAGACTTTAGGAACCTGAAGCCCGACGTCGTGTTGGGATGAGCGAGTGTAAATCCTGTTGGCAGCTGTGAGAGATCAGGTGTCAGGCAGGGCCCAATTGCTTTATGCTCTTGTCTGCTTGGATGACTCATCTCCAGGTTGCTTTTGAAGCCCTCCTGAAACCTCACTCCCTCTCTGCTCCTCTTTGTCAGGTCCACTGGCCTGCATGGATTTCAAAGTCTTGTTCTGTTATAAATTCCCTTTCTTGTTGATAGGGGACTGAGTCAGGAGAGACGCAGGTCACAGGAGGTATTTTGACCAACACCTTTCTATTTGTTAGGCTGTTACCTCCAATGGAATGGACCTGTTATTACGAGCAGGATGGGCCTTTATGAAGCTCCTCAGAAGGCCAAGGGTGGTTGCAGTACCGGGTTTCACCCTGGGATCTCAGCCCTGAAGGGCTGGTTCTCAGCAAGACTGTCCCTTACACCATGAGGGTTTGCAAGACGACGAGTCCCAGGGGTCAGAGCAGCAGCACTGGGCACAGTGAGCTGGCAAAGCCCAGGTTTTGTGCCCTTTGGGGAGTGTCTATGCTCTGTCTTCTCCTCGTCCATCCTGCCCTTGCCCACCCCTGTGATGAGTTGCCAGTTCTGCAGGTGGTAGGTGCCACCTGTCTGTATAGTTGTGGAAGGTCACCAGTCCCCAGTTTTGTGAACAGGTTACACCTGGGGTGACCACTATGGGTTTTCAGCTCTCCAGGTGTGGTTCCCATGCTGGCTCTGTCTCCAGGGGCTCTGACCAGCCCTGGAGGACATCTGGGGATCCACATCACCTCACCTCTCAGGAGCCCTCTAGGAGCAACCCCTCCCCTAAGATCTCCAAGACACGGGGCCTGCATCTCATTAATTTTAAGGGTACAAAAATCATAAAAAGGGGGATGTTGGCTAAATTGATACATCCACCAAGAGATCCTGAGTTGTGCCCAAGGCCTGGTGGTGGGCAGAGGCTTAAAGCTAAATTTTCTCTTTGCACCTGTGTGATTCACTTCTCCTCAAATTGTTCTTGAGGGAAAGAAGAGTAGAGGCTCCTTTGCCAGACCCACCAGCATCTTCTCCATGGTGGAGCCCATCCTTGGAGGCAGCTCCATTTTCAAGTGGAGGCTGCTCTTTCCTAATTCCTTCCTCCAATGGTATTTGTCTTCACATCTTTGTTTTATGTTCTTGCAGGGTCTAAAAGGCTTTCCAGGTGTGAAAGGAGAAAGAGTAAGCAACAGTCATCTTATCTACACATGCCTATGGAGGAGAGCACCATTGTGGGGAGCCTTTCTCTGCAGCTGCCCACGCTGCTGATGCCTCTGTTAAAACAGTGGCTAATTCTCTTTGGAAGGAAATATGGGAGTTTGGACAGAAAGGGACCTCTGGTGTGCTCTGGTTGATCCCCAGATACATGGGGCTGGAGGAACGGGGTTGAGGAGCAGATGTCCTGCAGCATCAGCAGGACAATGACTGCCCACCACATAGAATCACAGAATAGTTTGGGTTGGAAGGGACCTTACAGATCATCTAGTTCCAACCCCCCTGCCATGGGCAGGGACTCCTCCCACTAGACCAAGTTGCACCAGGCCCCATGCAAAACATACCCTTTCACTTGTAATGATGAGCAGGAGACCTCTCAGGCCCCTTCTGCTGCATCCCACTTGAAACCCTTGGGAAGTGTAGCACTGAGAAGAGCAGATTTTGTCCCAAATGTCTCAAGTGTGCAGTGGGACTCTGGGGAGGGATCCACATAAGCTCTGCTGCTCAGAAGCAGCTAAAGTGCAGTTTCAAAGCCTGTCACTACTCTCCTGTCCCCACTTGGTCCTTGCAGCTTTCCCCTTCTCCTGCTGTCCCCACATCGGTCTTGAGCACTGGAGAAGGTTGTGAGATGCCATCAGGAATGAATCTTGCCCTGTGCCATCAGGAATGAGTCCTGCCCTTCAGCCTCATGTCCCATCACAAAAAAAAAAAAAAATACCCACCTTCCAGGCATGGCTAAAATTTCACACTCTCTCAGTAAAGCATGTTGGATTTGAGGTTGAAATTTGGGAAATCCTGTATGACACAGGATGCCTTCCCACCCCAGGTGTAGTGTAGGCACATCCCTTCAGCATGGAGATGCTACATCCTGTTGGAAGGGCCAAATCCAGCTCCACATCATGAAGTCAGACAAATGCCTTCAGTCCTCTGGGTCTTTATTTTTCTTGGTCGATGCAATAAATTCAAGTTGTACTCAAGCTCTTGTGGTGAGATAATAATTCTGCTGAGTGCCCAGAGGACCTGACTTCCAGCTGTGATAGATCTTAGTGCCTTGGAGTGTGAATCAAGGGACGGAGCAATACAAGAAAAGGGAGGAAAAAGGGAATCACTCACTGTCATTTTTTTTTTTCTTTCCTGTGTTCAGGGTGATCGGGGACTTCTGGGACCCAAGGGAGAGAGAGTAAGGACATTCCAGATGGTGATTTTCTGGGCCAGATGGGGTAAAAGGTTGTCAGGATTTTACAGTTACCAGTGAGCAGATGGGCAGTTAATGAAATGAGGCACTGATCTTACAAGGTAGAGGCATAAATGGTAAAAAAAAAATGTTTACATGTGTGCTCAAATATCTAGGGTTTTTAATAATATTCCTGTCATTACATGTGGGTGAGCGAAGCCCACCCAGGCTGGACCACAAAGCAAGGATCCCAGGTGATCCTTTCATCAACGAGGACTTTAAATCCTACCTTGGATCCATGGGGGTGTGTGCACCACCATCCATGTCCCTAGATCAAGATCCCATTGCCAACGAAATCTTGAGGATTTGAGGCTCAGGGCCTCACATGTGCTTCTCTGTGTCCCTGCTCAGGCATCTGGCCACCCTCCGTGGTGAAGAAGTTCTTTCTGTCTAATAGGAGTTTCCCTTGTTGCAACTTGTCCTTTCTCTGTATTGCCACCAAGAACAGCCTGGGTCCAACCTCCCTACGTTGTACACCCATGTAGGTAGTGGAAGACAGCAGGTAGATCCCACCTCCTTCTTGGGGGTCTCCACTGGGTTCGACCTACATCGTTGCTGCCATCGTTGCACTGGACACTCCCGGTTGAATTTGCGTCATGGTTTTGATGGGATCCTACAAAACAACAGAAACAACACCAACAAAATGATTTTGGCAGCTATTTGCTGGGGCACCAAAAAAAAAAAAAAAAAAAAAGCCTTCTGTGAATTAAGGGAGTCAGACAATTTCCACTGATTTTGGTATAAGCAGCTCACCCCGAAGCACAGAGCAATCTTGGAAAGGCTGAGCTGGCTCGTGGCAGGTAATGCAAAAATAATTCCCCCAACTCTTCTGGAAAAGGCACAGAAAATGCTGAACTTCTTCACTTCACTGAAATGACTTGTTAGAAAATGAGTTTTTGGAAACCTACAGGAAGATTCTACCTTTGAGCCCTGCAGTACACAGTGAGTAAGGCCAAGTCCTCTCTGAGGAAGCTACTTTCAAAGGAGGCTTGTTCCAGGGGTGAAGCAATTCTTAATCCCCTTTATGAAACAAAACACTTTGCAAGCTGAAGGAATGTGGAATGCATTTTCCAAATCATTCCTTATTAAAAGATAAGGTGGGGTGCAAGATAAAACAGAGAGGGGGAGGAATAATTGGCTTGGGTTCATTCCACATGATCGCAGCTTAACTTTCTAACCATCCCTTCATCAGGACAGGAGGAACTGTGTGAATCCCAGGGCCTGTGCTCTGGATTGGATTAACTACAGGATCTTTATTCTCCCTTTTGTTCCCAAAATTGACTGAGCCCCATCCCATGTCCATGAGAAACCCTCCAGAGCAGGGAAGCAGGAGAGTATATGAAGCCAGAATTTGAGCAGGGTCCTATGGTGATGGGGAAGGATAAACTGCAAAAGCTGGTCAGAGTTTGGGGAATATGGATTGATGGGGGTTCACTAAGACTGCAGCAGCATGGCACAGTGACCCTGAGCAGGGATGTTTGCAACACTGAGGAGAGCTGGTGTAAAGGGAGTCCTCCTCACGTGGTCTGCAATTGCCCATTAGAAGGTGGCTTCAGTCCTCCTCGCTCCCAACTATGGATGGCACCACCACTTTGGAGACACAGCCATCACTTTGGCAGAGCAGAGCCATTTCTTCTTGCATGGGAATAGCCTTGTGGTGGCTTCTTCACTCTCTGAGGAGCAAAATGTCCCTCCTCAGCCGTGGAGCTGATAAATAGACTTGGCACAGATGTGTCCATGGGGTTTCTGCATGCCTCTATCTACTGGTTGTCTTGGGATGACACTCTGGGGGTCTGACCCCAAAAAAATACTTCTGTGTCACACTTCACTCCACTTTCTTAGCTCCAACTTTGTGTCCATATATCAGGACACCATGAGCAGACCCATTCACCACCCTGCCTATGGCCAGCTCCAACACCTGGGAGAAGATGCAAACCTTGACATCCTGAGTGAGGTGCAGTGCTTGAGGAGCCAAGCCACCATGTTAGACTGGAACCTGTCCCACCACTGACAGCCTCAGATCAGGAATTGAACCTCAGGGTCATTCCACACACAGCTCCATTTTCAGCCATGCCAGCTGGCCCCAACATTTTTTGGAGCAAGAGGTCACTGTCAAATCTCAGAACTTCTTGTAGTTTTATGTGCAAGTTCATCATCCAGCTTTTAGTGAAGGACAGACTAACCTTAACACTTGAGGCTGTTCTGTGGAGCATCCATACCTTCCCCCACTGGGTCAATTTGGACCACAGTTTGGGAAAAACCTTTATTGCAGATGTGTTAATTAGTATTTTGCCCATCATAGCCAGTGTGGTTCCATCCAGTGGCACCTGTGAGGTCATGTACCACTGGGTGGCTACATCTCTTCTGTGTCTCCTTTCTCTAGGGTGAACCCACCACTATTTTTGGACCCCAGGGCTACAAAGGCAGTAAAGGAGATCCCGTAAGTGTGACTTTTTAAGGTGTTCCTTCCCCCCTGGTGGTGGCATCAGCACGGGGCACAGCTTGGGAGAAGCTCTGAGAATCACAGAGTCACAGCATCACAGAGTGGTCAGGGTTGGAAGGGACCTCTGGAAATTATCTAGCTTAACACCCCTGCCAGAGCAGGATCCCCTAGAGCAGATCCCACAGGAACACGTCCAGGTGGGTTTGGGATGTCTCCAGGGATGGAGACTCCACCACCTCCCTGGGCAGCCTGTCCCAGGGCTCTGTCACCCTCACAGGAAAGAAGGATTTTCTTATATTTAAGTTAAAAAAACCAGCACTTTAGTCCAGAGCCAGTGGCTGAGAGCTGGATCCTTCCAGGAGGGAGGCACAATCCACTGATTTCTGTCTTACCTTTCAGGGTGAACGGGGCCTGGCAGGTTTTGATGGAGACAAAGGTGAGAAGGGAGAGGATGGCCCTGTAGGAGAAAAGGTATGAACTTTGCTTTTTGAGAACACCCTGTGGGGGGTCTCAGGTCTCATCTCATCACCACTCTGCTGGGAGGAATCACATCACTCTCCCCCTCTCAGACTGAGTCACAGATTAAATCTCCATGTAATAATCATCCCTATTTCCATATTGTATTTTATATATTTTCTTTTTGATCCAGAAGTCTGAGCTAGGGTGGGAACTCAGCTGAATAAATATAAGTACCTACACCAGCAGCATCCCTGTCTGAATTAAACATCCAGCTCCTCTGATTTCCCATGGGAATCTGCATAATCAGTGTAGTTCAGGGTGGGAATCACCTGACCCAGTGTGGGCATCTCCCTTGTGAAGAGGCAAATCGTGTCCCTACCATGACTGATTGCACTGATTAGGTCCCCAGTGAGTGTAAAGGAAACCTCTGGAGATGATCCCATGGGTGGTACCTGGTTTTAAAGTCAGCTGAAATCCCACACGTTATGTCTGTCAGATTGCCCTCTAATAAAAAGAACAATAATAACGTTTTTTAAAAATAATAAAATACATAAACATGTCCTAAAGCAAGAACACCTCTTGGCTGAATAGCTGAGTGATGGAACACCAAAGTCATGTCTCCACCACCAGTAAGTCAAGCAGGGTCTTGTACTTGAGTGTTTGTAAAGGGGCAGCTGATCCAGAGGCTTTGAGACCCTTTTCTGCTTGTTTTTCTTCAATCCCCATCACTGGGCACCAACTCTCTTCCAAAACACTTTTGTTGAGTTTTCTGAGCCATTCTGCAGCTGGTGGCTTTCTTCCCTACCCCTGGCTGCCAAACAGACCTTTGGGCTCCCCAGGGCTGAAGTCTGCCCTAGAAATGGGGCTTTTTGTCATCATCTTTGCCATCTCCATGGGTTCCTCTACTTGTTTCTCTCGGGGAAAGTCACTTCAGGAGCAGTAGGTACTTCACATGTATTTGACAGGGATTTTAAAATTTTAGGGAATCAAAGGTGAAGGTGGCTCCAAGGGAGTGATGGGGCTTTTTGGAACAAGAGGACCAGTGGGACAGAAGGTGAGTACAGTGCACACTTGTTAAGGCATCCTCTGTAATGACTAGAATCATAAAATCACAGAATGGTTTCGGTTGGAAAGGACCTTAAAGATCATCTAGTTCCAACCCCCCTGCATGGGCAGGGACACCTCCCACCAGACCAGGTTGCTCCAAGCCCCATCCAACCTGCCCTTCAACACTCAGAATACAGTTCTGCATTCCCTCTCCAAAATTGCTAATTGAAATGTTATGGGGCTACCAGAGAGCAGAAGTAGTTGCACTTTTCCAGGAGAACCCTAAGGATTTCTCCCATTTTATAAAGCATCAGAGTGGTCTGGCATCTTTCTTGGGCTAAAATACTCAATTGTGACTTGCTGAAATATTTAGGTGTGAGATGAGAACTGCTAAGTTCCAGTTGTAGTTGATGGAGATGTAGGACTCCATTCAGTTGCCCAAATTAGATGTTTGGGGTGTCCTACCTGCCCCCTCCAAATTCTGCTGAAGAGGTCCCTCCCAAAGGTCCTCTTGCCCCCTCTTCCACAGTTGTAGATATCTCCTACAGCAATCTCCATTTCCAGAGGAAACGCTGCTCTTCCCCATGGTAACTCCTCACCTCTTTCCTTGCAGGGGGAGCCAGGACAACCAGGCTTGCCAGGCTCTGCTGTGAGTTGGAGCATGTTTCTCTGTTTTTCCAAATCTTGGGTGTGGAGCTGGGCTTGCACCACTGACCCTCTCTCCACAGCCATGTGTGGGGGTCACGGGGTGGGATGACATGCTGCTGGCTCCATGCTGCTCCACAAAGCCAACAGTCAAAGAGGCTTTGCTGGAAAACCAGCTGTGGGCAGGGAGGACCACAGCCAGAGGTAGGTTTTGATAAGATGTTGCATTTTGCATCAAGGAACACATGAAATATGCATTTATTAATTATTATTTTAATGACTTGAGTGTATTTAGGGGGCACTGCCAGCCATGAACAGGTGATGTTTCATGCTCAAATGGCTTGAGAATTGTGACTATAAGTTGTACCTCCCACGAGAAATCTACAGATCCTCAAGAGACTGGACTACAAGTGGCTATTCTCAGTGCTCAGTGGGTGCATGTTGCTGGCCAGAGGGAGAACAGTTATGCTGGAGGACCTGGATGATGCCTGAGTTGACCTTGTTTCCTGGAGACTTGAATTTGGGGGGAGGTGGGGGGAAAGGAAATTTGGTTTGCAAAAATGCTCACACGCCTTTGAACTTCACCACTTCACCTGGGACATAATGTGAAAAAACGATCTCCAAGGTTGTCCAAAGTGAAAAAAAGTCCTTGCTGATTTCTGGGAGAGGAAGGATTAGGAAGGGAGGGAGCACCAAAAGGTGACTGGGACTTTTTCTTAGCTAATGGAAATACGAGGGTGTTCAGCTGGTTTATTGCAATAAGAAATATCAGTGTTTTTTTTACCTTTTCCCCAATTATGCCTCTTTATACATGAGTGGGTGATTCTCAGCAACTACCTGTTGCTGTGGAGGCCCCACAAATGTTCAGCTCTGCTCAGTGATTGCTGGTCGTGGCTGTGTAACTATTTACAAGCCCATAATCCAGGCTGGTGATTGCTGGTCCTCATTCAATTAAGCATTTCAAGCCCTGCCTAATTGTAAACAACCTCCTGAGCTCGTTGCCAAAGCAATGAGGCTGCAACGTGCTGGGAGAGCTGAGGTCACCACACGTAGACATTGGATCAAGGGCAATTTTGGAATTGCTTCCTAGCAGACACCTGAATCCACAGGTGACAACCAACAGTATCACAGGAGTAGAGTGGAGATGTTGGTTGAGGATACTGAGGGCAAAGGAAGCACAGCTGGACTCCACCATCCTGGCATGGTTGGAGGATGTGTTTGTTTCTTCTGGCACCCCCAGGGAGTAGCACATAATGCCATTAACTATCAGAAAGTGTCTATCTTCCCAAGCAAGATTTGAGGAAAGCCAAGTAATCCTTCTTCAGGAAGTGTTGAGGGGTCTTGCTGGTGAAGGTTAATGCTATCAGGGCTGTGCTTGGAGCTACACTGAGATAACAGAGCTTGGGTTTGGTCCTTCATTACATTTCTAAAATTGCAAAAGTCTCATCAGAGCTGAGGCCGTGTTGGAAGGGCCATAACACATGACATTCTGAGTGAAATTCATCTGACCTCAGGTTAGATGTCTGCCATGTTCACTTTCATCTGAGCAAGCCGTGCTCAGACTGGGTTTATTGGCAGCTTTAGGGCATGATTCACACCATCTGTTTCTGACATCTGTGTTAGGACACAACAGCCTGACATGACTTGTTCTCCACAAGCCCAGGTCTCGCTTTATCTTCTAAGTGCTCACAAATACTTTGATTTGTTTTTTCCCCAAAGTTATTCTGGACAGTTAGGCTGGGCTGTCTCATAAAACCAACCATATCCTGGGCTGTCACCAGCAGTGTGACCAGCAGGGACAGGGAGGGGATTGTCCCCCTCTGCTCTGCTCTCCTGAGACCCCCCTGCAGGGCTGGGGCCACCTCTGGGGTCCCCAACACCAGAAGGACACGGAGCTGTTGGAGAGAGTCCAGAGGAGGCCACAGAGATGATTGGAGGGCTGGAGCAGCTCTGCTCTGGAGACAGGCTGGGAGAGTTGGGGGTGTTCAACCTGGAGTCCAGTGCCTGAGGAGGCTCCAGAAAAGCTGGGGAGGGACTTTGGACAAGGGCAGGGAAGGATAAAACAAGGAGCAATGGCTTTGAACTGGAAGAGGGGAGATTTAGATTGGACATTCGGAGGAAATTCTTCACTATGAGGGTGGGGAGAGCCTGGCCCAGGTTGCCCAGAGAAGCTGTGGCTGCCCCATCCCTGGCAGTGTTGAAGGGCAGGTTGGATGGGGCTTGGAGCAACCTGGTCTGGTGGGAGGTGTCCCTGCCCATGCAGGGGGGTTGGAATTTGATTGCTTTCTACAACTAGCTGAAAGGAGCTTGTAGTGAGGTGAGTGTTGGCCTCCCAAGTGACTAATGATAGGACCAGAGGTGCTTCTGGCTAGTCAGAGTGGAAAAAAAGCCATCTCCTGAGAAGTTATTGCCCTGGGAGTGTGCCCTGATGTGTCCTGAACATTTCTGATGGCTCCAGGCTGGTCAAAGGGAAGTTAGACAGATCTTCTGGTCACAGGTGGAAATCTCTGCCCAGGATACCTTGGAGGCTTTGCAGCATGGTGTCAGGCTGACCCACCTCTGAGATGTCATGCCTGAGAATGGATGCTCATTACACCTGTGAGGACCAGTGGCAGCTCCCACAAAAAGAAAGGAATTTTTTTGAGAGGATGTTCAGGACTGCAGCAAACAGTTACAGGAAGGACAGTCTAGACACAAGCCACAGCAGGGGAGGGATAAAAACACAGATGAAACTCTCACCCTGAGACTCCCAGCTACTTCATATGCATCATCCCATCAAATATTGAGCACAGAAGCCCAGGAGGTGGGAAACCTTTTAGCAGAATTTGCAGCCTACACCGTGGCTTGGGAATGCACGAGCCCTTTGATGTGTGTCTTCAAACGGAGTCATCTTTTTAGGGTTGGCCACTGGGGTTTCACATCTTCCCAGGGTGAACCAGCTAATTCCACAGCTCCTCCATTTGAGCGTAAACCATCAGCCTGGAGACGAGGCAGACTCCTCCTTGGCTCCAGCCCAAAACTTCACAGGAATTTGTGCCTGGAAGCAGAGCTCTTCAATTGCTCAAAGACATCCTTGCGTCACAGCCAGTGCTCGGGATCTATGACTAAGCCCTTGCATGGCTGCACCTTCGTGGGACCTGGTGTCTTGGCACTGAAATGAAGCCTCCTCCAGCAACACTTTAGTAACAGAACCAAATAGCAAGAGCCATTTCCAGTTCTCCACCAGTAATTGCCTTTAAACTGCCATTTTACAAGCTTTCATTGCCCATTTCATTTGACCTGGCAAAACACGGAATGAAAATCTGAGGGAATAAATTTCCATTCAGTTTCTTCCCTTTGTCCAGTGCTCCAACCTTTTCCTCTTCATCTCTTTTTCTTCTTCTTCTTTCCCCTCTTAATTTCATCTTTTTTCTTTTCCTGGGTGCAGATGACATTGAAAAGAATCACCTCTCTGATCTGCTTCCCCCTGCCCAGCTGCAGCAGGGACAGGCCTTCTGTCATGTCCAAACCTTATAATCATAGAATCACAGAGTTTCAGAATAGTTTGGGTTGGAAGGGACCTTTTAGGGACATCTTCATCTCCATCAGGTTGCTCAGAGCCCCATCCAACCTGACCTTCAGTGTTTCCAGGGATGGGGAATCACCACCTCTGTGAGCAACCTATGCCATTGTTTCACCACCCTCATTGTAAACACTTTCTTCCTTATATCCAGTCTAAATCTCCCCTCTTTTAGTGTAAAACCATCACCCCTTGTCCTATCACTATAGGCCCTGTTATAAAGTTTGTCCCCACATTATAAACCTTCTAGTCCATATGAGAAAGTCTTTTCAGATTATGATGGGTAGGAGTCCACCTATGGTGAGAGAAGACCGTGATCAAAAACTGACCTGGGTAGGCATGGCTTAAACCCATCTACCTTTCAGGCACCCACCATATATTGTGAGCTTAACTCTTCCTAAAGCCATTGGAGCACCTTTCAGGTCAAGAGCAGGCAAGAAGCATCTCATGATTCAGAAAGAGGACATGAGAATTGGCCACAGGCAGGTGGGGAAGCACAGGAAAACAAGTAAAGGTCTCTCCTTGACGTAGAAGACTCTAGGGAAAACCAAGAGAAATATTAAAGCTAATTGGGAAATCTCTAACTAGAGCCAGGTTCCTTCAGGATCAGGCAGTGCTCAGGAAGAAGGTTTTTAGGTCATGGATACAAGTGGGTGAATGCCTGGCCAGATGAATCTGTACCCAGTTCAAAGCCATCTCCAAAATGCCAGGCACTTGAAGGTATCCTGGGCTTCTGAGATCTACCCATCAAACCAAAAGGTTTATTACCCTCCAAGCAAGCAACCTGTCCTGGCAAACAGAGAGATTCTAGTTAGCTGGGGTTTTATGGTCCATTTACTGCCTCAGACAGGACTTTATATTGATCGTGTCAATAAACAAGTTACTTGTAAATAAAGAGCTTGCACGAGATGTTTGTGCTTGAGGAACATGGACTTTACCTGATCCCAAAGTGTCCAGCAGAGCTGTGGAGAAGTGCCTGGTTGGCTCTCAAATGCTCCCCTTACTCTGAAGTGTTGAGGCTTCAGGAGAGGTTTGAAGAAGCAACACGTTTCCCAGAGGAGGAGCTAATTCTTTTTTTGCACCGGGGAGTGAAAAGGTACCAGGACTGTCCTCACAGTCTGACCTGAGGGACAGCACCGTCCCCCCCGTGTGCCTCCAGGATGCTCATTTGTCACCATGATCATGTTTGAAGTGTCCACTCATCACTGAGAGCAGGAGCAATTGGAGAGGTGATGAGGCTGCTTGGCGTATAAATCAGGTGGCTGATTTTTTTATTTATTTCCTTTTTTAATAGATGTGTTTCCTTTCAACAACCTACTGCAAATTAATTCCAAGTGGAGAATGCCTCCTCCTCACCTCCTCAGCTGCTGAAAGAGCCAATTCACTGTTCTTTGAGTAGCTGAGCCCCATTTAATCTCATATCCAGGTTCTGAAAACTGCCCTCGAAATTAGCCAGAGCGGATGAGTAGCCTGGGAGAGCCTTGGGAAAAACAAAATTAAAAATGGGCATTTTCAGGAGCTTTTAATTTGCTGCAGAAACAGTGAGAGGCCACATGGAAAGAGGCTCCAATGCTGGAAATGGCTCCAATGTCCCACACTGAGCTGAGCTGCAAAATGACTCCAACAGCTCCATGTCCTTCTTGTGTTGGGGACCCCAGAGGTGACCCCAGCCCTGCAGGGGGGTCTCAGCAGAGCAGAGGGGGACAATCCCCTCCCTGGCCCTGCTGGTCACACTGCTGGTGACAGCCCAGGACAGGGGTGGTTTCTGGGCTCCAGCACATGGTTGCTGGCTCCTGTTGAGCTTCTCCTCACCCAAGAGCCCCAAGTCCTTCTCCTCAGGGCTGCTCTCCATCTGTTCTCTGCCCAGCCTGGATTTGTGCTTGGGATTGCCCCCATCCATGGCCAGGACCTTGCACTTGGCCATGTTGAACTTTATGCAGTTTGCATGGGCCCACCAAACCAAATCTTACCACCCAGTGCTGCTTTCCTTGACTGGCTGGGTCTGAAGCTGCAAACCCAGTGTCCAGGATTGTGTGCAGCCCTCTCAGTCACTCATAGTGGGATGCTGCCTGTTTTAATGCTCTTGCCCCTATTTTCAATCACAGCCATCACCACCTAAAGGTTCTTGGACCAGGACAACTCTTTAGCTGCCACGTGCCTCTGTTTCCCCAGTTGAAATTATAAATAAATCGGTTCAAAGTTGCATTTCCTTGTGGCTTAAAAGCCCATGAGGAACAGGTGCTCAACCATGCTGAGAGAGTTGTGGTTTTTCAGCCTGAAGAATAGAAGGCTCCAGGGAGACCTTAGAGCACCTTCCAGTGCCCGAAGGGGCTCCAGAAAAGTTGGGGAGGGACTTTTTACAAAGGCTTGTAGCAAGAGGACAAGGGGTGATGGATTAAAACTGAAAGAGGGGAGGTTGAGATGAGATATTAGGAAGAAGTTATTTGCTGTGAGGGTGGTGAGATAATGTCCAGGTTGCCCAGAGAAGCTGTGGCTGCCCCATCCCTGGAAGTGTTGAAGGGCAGGTTGGATGGGGCTTGGAGCAACCTGGTCTGGTGGGAGGTGTCCCTGCCCACGACTGGGGGTTAAGACTAGATGATCTTTAAGGTCTCTTCCAACTGGAACTGTTCCATGATTCTATAAATCCCACCCTCAGGTTTTGGTGCTAGGATCAGGAGAACTTCTGACGTCTGACTATGGGAACACAACTCAGGCTCTTGCTGCTGTGTTTCCATCCTGACAAGCGTCTTCAGTTCCTGCAGGATCTGGCACAGAAATTAATTTCTCTCCTCTTTCTGGCAGGGTGTGGCTGGCATCGATGGGAAGCATGGAAACAAGGGAGCCAAAGGGGACAGAGGACTTCAGGGACAGAAGGGGCACCCGGTGAGTAGCAGGAAAGGACATGGTTTGTTTGGCCCTGTGCCTTTCTCGACCCTGAGTTCATTTCTTCTCCCACACCCTACATGCCTCATTACTGGAGCCAGGTTCTTGCTCAAGGGTGAGACTTTCCAAAAGAGATATTAAATCACCCCCTAAACATCCTGGAGAAGTCTCTAGTGCACACCCTGGCTTGATTTTTAGGAGGAGCCATTCTCTGGATGCCAGTAGAGAATCTGTCCATGTCTCTAGCAATAGACTTGTACATTTTCCCATGTTTTTCCCAAGTTGTCCTTTGTTACTTACCAAGGCCCAGGTTTCAAGCTCCATCATGTGCCAAGTCCAGTTCTCCTCAATGCTCACCTGCCAGATGGAGAGAGCAGAGAGCAAAGCAACCAGTTGCTAAAGCTCTTATGGACCTCACTTCCCTGGGATGAGCTGGTTCTCTGTCATGATACCTTCCTTGCCCCAGATAAGCTCCTGCACATGGATGGGAATTTGGCCCCTTATTACTGAAAATGTGTCTCCACCATGATGGTTGGTGGGAAAGGGTCTTCACTTTACCTTCTGCAAACAGGATGAAATCTGCTGGTGGTTTTTCTTTTTTGTTTTCCCATGAAAGAAAGGGAAAAAAAACAGAAGATCTTGGGAAGAAGCAGGAAAGGAAGTCCTTGCTGAAATTAATTTGCATTCTCTAAATGAAAGACTCAATTTCCAAGGGAAATGACCAACCCAAGAGCTGAGAGAGGCCATCTCCACGATGCAAATCCTTGTGATTGTTGCCACTTCATTAGCTCCCAAGCCTCAGTAACATTCACTCCAACACCCAGGTCCTCAAGGGTCATTTCCAAACACTGCCCAGAAGAAACTACAAGCCCTGTGGTGACTCACCACAGCATTTTGTCCCACCTTGCTAGAAGCCCTGTCGCAGTTGCTCATCTGCAAGGTTGTTCCCTGTCCCACCCTAGAGCTGGTTGCATTTCTAGCAGCAAGATGACCACAATCTGCAGATTTTCAAGGAGCCTCTGGTAGTTAAAAGCACAATATAAATGCAAGGTGGTGCCATCACCAAGGCTGTGTCCTTCACTTTTCAAGCTGTGCATGATCTGTTTGTCTATTTATTTTTTTTAATGTAGGGAGAGAAAGGTGATCCTGGGACCACTGGTGACATTGGGCAGAAAGGAACAAAGGTAGGGATTGAGTGAGATCCCATGAAATCTCCATCCTTGGAGGTATTCAAGAGCTGTCTGGACACAGTCCTAGTCAACCAGATTTAGGTGGACATGCTTGAGCAGGAGAGTTTGACAAGATGACCTCCAGAGTTCCTTTCTGACCTGAAACACTCCATGGTTCTGTGAGATAAAGCTTGGGACAAACAGAGAAGAGAGTTCAAGCTCCAGACTGGAGTGGGGCTGGTGGGGAAAGATGATATGGGCAAGAGACGAGGTTGCAGCCTTAGTTCAGAGCCAGCCTCGTGCACACCAGAGTTCTTCCTTCTGGCCCTCACCTTGATTTCTCATCCGTTCCCATGATGCTTTAGAGCACGAGAAGTGCTCTTAATGAGCTTATGAGAAGTGGCTGAGGGAACAGGATTATTTTAGTCTGAAGAAAATGAGGCTGAGGGGAGACCTTCTTGCTCACTCCAACTCCCTGAAAGAACGTTGGAGTGAGGGGGACGTTGGTCTCTTCTCCCAGGTTACAAGTGATAATGGTGAGACACCAGCCCAGGTTGCCCACAGAAGCTGTGGCTGCCCCACCCCTGGAAGTGTTCAAGGGCAGGTTGGATGGGGCTTGGAGCAACCTGGTCTGGTGGGAGGTGTTCCTGTCCATGGTTGGAACTGGATGACTTCTAAGGTCTCTTCCAACCCAAACCATTCTGTGATTCTGTGATTCTAACAAGAGGAAACGGCCTCAAGTTGTGCCAGAAGGTTGAGATTGGATCTTGGGAACAATTTCTTGCTGGCAAAGGTTGTCAGGCCCTGGCCCAGGCTGCCCAGGGCAGCGGTGGAGTCCCCATCCCTGGAGGGATTTCAAAGCTGTGTAGATGTGGTGCTGAGGGACATGGGTCAGTGGTGGCCTTGGCAGTGCTGGCTTAATGGTTGGACTGGATGGTCTTCAAATATTTTCCAACCAAAACAAGTCTGTGATTCTGTTCTATGATCTCCTTTCTCCTCAGGGCTTACGAGGGCTCCCAGGACGCACCGGTACTCCTGGAGCTGAGGGCACCAAGGTGAGCTCAGCCCAGATGTCCATCCTGCTCTGGCTGCCCCATTTCCAGCAGTGTTTCCCACTCATCCCTAGAACAGCATTACTCATGGAGAAGCCACCCTAACTCTGCCAGGAGAAGTCCCTTTCCGTGGCTTGGGGCTGCAGGAGGACAGGGGGCCATGGCCACGTGCTGCAGGGAGCCACGGCTGGGGTGGTTTTAGGGCTTGCAGGGAACTTTTTGATGATCTGAGGTAAAAAAGATAACAAACTAAACAGACTTTGCCCAAATCCCCTCCTGGCCTGTGGCTTAGCAACTACCTGACCTCAATTTGCAGTTACTGCTGGGCACCTCGCTCCGATTGGCAGCACTGTTGGTCCTTCCTCTATAAAGAGGGATAATTGACCCTTAATGGTCTCTTTATGAAGGGTTTTGAGAAGCTTGATAAGAAATAAGGGAGCTGTTGGTAGCTGAGCCAATGGGATCTGTTGTTATTGTTGTTATTATTTTCCATCATCAACCTGGCCTGTTGGGTAAATGAAGTGCTGGTCAGTGAATTTCACACCTACTTTCATGGAAGTGGGCATGGAGTCAGGGCAGGCTGAACTTTATCCTGGCCTGAAGTAGGACTTTGTCTATCTTTGGGCTTTCTGTTGCCAGGAGTGGAAACAAGTTCCCCCTCAAGTACCACTTAACTTGCCGTTTTGGAGCCAGTTTGCCCAATGTTTTCGGGGTTGTTTGGGCTTCCAGCCCATCCACTGCTTTTTCATCCACAGGGAGAAACTGGCAGTCCTGGAAAACCAGGAATCCCAGGTTTGGATGGACGATATGGACCAAAGGTGAATATCTAAATTATGTTTTCTGCCTACAAGTAGGTGGTGTCCTAAAAACTGTGTAGATGCTGCAAAACCACCTCTGCAACGTGATTCTTTCTTTCAAAGGGCACTAGGAAACAGCCTCAGGTTGTGCCAGGAAAGGTTTAGATTTGATGTTAGGAACAATTTCTTCACCAAAAGGGTTGTCAACCACTGGAACAGACCACCCAGGGCAGTGGTGGAGTCACCATCTCTGGAGGGATTTCAAAGCCATGTCGATGTGGTGCTGAGGGACATGGTTTAGTGGTGGCCTTGGCCGTGTTGGGTTAATGGCTGAACTTGATGATCTTAAAGGTGTTCTCCAATCAAAATTATTCTATGATTCTAAATGGGGCTATTCTGAATCTGTTCCTATAAGCCAGCATAGGTCTGGGTGAAGATGCTTGGGCATCTGGCATGGGGACCTTCACTTGCCTCTGTAAACCTCAGCCAGATTCATCCACCCCTGCCCTGATGCTCCACAGGCCCTATTGCACATGTGAAGTAATGGAACCTTAAAGATCATCTAGTTCCAACCTCCCTGCATGGGCAGGGACACCTCCCACCAGACCAGGTTGCTCCAAGCCCCATCCAACCTGGTCTTGAATACTTCCAGGGAGGGAGCATCCACAACTTCTCTGGGCAACCTGGGCCAGTGTCTCACCACCCTCATAGTGAAGAATTTCTTCCAAATGTCCAATCTAAATCTCCCCTCTTCCAGTTCAAAGCCATTGCTCCTTGTTTTATCCCTCCCTGCCCTTGTCCAAAGTCCCTGCCCAGCTTTCCTGGAGCCCCTTCAGGCACTGGAAGGTGCTCTAAGGTCTCCCTGGAGCCTTCTCTTCTCCAGGCTCAACACCCCCAACTCTCCCAGCCTGTCTCCAGAGCAGAGGGGCTCAAGCCCTCTGATTATCTTGGTGGTCCTCCTTTAGACTTGCTCCAACAGCTCCATGTGTTTCTATGGTTTTTAATGAAATTTCTTCCAGCCTCCTGGAGTTCCACCAATGTGCAGACTGGGAGAACCTGCTGGGTCTCACTCAGTAAATGATACTGTGATCTGAAGAAGAGTTGGTTCATTCAGCAAATTGCAACCTTGCCAAGTCCATGTTAGCCTTGATTTTGTCTTGGCTCCTTCCAGGGTGAACGGGGAGCATCAGGGGACAATGGTGCCTCAGGGATTCCTGGGGAGAAAGGAGAAAAGGTCAGTACTCACCAGACTCCATCGAGCTGCCATTTATAAAAGAATAAATCCCACATCCATCAGGTCGAGTTAACAAAATCACACTCTTTCTACATCATTGGTACCCTTTGCAGTGGGCAAATGTCAACTGTCTGGAGCATTAAGGCTGGAATTGCAGCTGGAAAGGACAGGACAAGGTCTCCTTAAATTCACCCTCTGCCAATGCTTGACACGGCAGGGGGGGGGGCCTGTTTAGTGTGAGAAAAAGCCACCCAAACCCTTGAAGTGGGATTAATTGTCAGAGTTTCTCCAACACCTCCTTGCCTAGGGTGCCTGGGATGTTGTGGGGCAGAAAAAGCAGACAATGCTGCTCTCTCCTGGGCACCTTGGCCATGGGAGTGGGAAAGGTCTCCAAGCTGACCCACTCCTGGGCTCTGCCCTCAGCTCCCTGAGGAAGCCCCACCTTGATCACTCCCCACCCATCTTCCTTCTTGCATTTCTTAATTTTCCATTTTATCCCCTAATTTGTACAGTCCCTGGGGGTAAAAGGCCAAACAAAACTGGGTTTTCAGTTAAAACAGAAACTGTTTCAAAAACAAAGAAAAACACAGAATAATCCCAGCAGCCTCCATCGAGTCCTTTGGCATTTTCCCTTCTCGCATTCAGCTCCACCATGTGGTCTCCAGCTGACTTGGGGTCAATTCTTCTGGTTGTCATGTGTGTCAAACACGAAGAGTCCTTCTCTTGTCAACAACCCACACTGTGTCTTTGAGCTGTGAACAGTTGAAGTCTGGGAGGTTAATTCTGAGGAAATATCTCTGCCCTCCTCTCCTGTTGTCTTCCTCTCCCTGCTTTTGGCCACTGCTGAAGGTTGGGTGTTGGTCTGACTGGAGGTCTTTCCTTCTGCTGTGTTTAAAGGGAGCCTTTTCTCTTCACAGCAGCTCCAGGATAAAACTCAGTGGTGCAGATGAGTAGGAAACATCTAGGTCAGCTCTTGGTAACTCCTTTTCTTCTCCTCAGGAGTTGTATTTTATTCCAGGGCTATAGACTAAAGGACTCCTCTTACATATGCAGGGAGATTTGGGCATTAGAAATTATTGGGCATCATCCCAGAGAGGAGGCTTTATATTTCACCAAACATTGAAGTACCTTCTAGACAAGGTGGAGAGCAAAGCTAAAGTGATCTCTACCATCCTACTGATGATCAGTTAATAGTAGAACGTAATTGCCAATATCAGGAAAGTTTTGGGGTAACGTTTGACTGGCCCAGCTCTAAAACCACCCATGCTTGACATCAGCTCTGAACTGTTCTCTGCCTGTGATTCTCAGGGGGCCAAGGGAGTTCCTGGCTTGGGAGGCTTCAAAGGACAAATGGGATGGCCTGGGAAGACTGGAGACACTGGACCAGATGGACCTCAGGGGCCGCAGGGTGAACCAGGGCCCCAGGTGAGCAGCAAGTGGTCTGTGGCATGCCCTAAACCCTGGTGAGATCTGCACCTCACATCCCCATGTGACATAGCACCCCACATGTCCCCACCTCTTGCAGGCTGGCACCTGAGTTCTCCCATGTTGAGACAGCTGCGAATTCTGCTGCCTTTCTGTGGGATCTTGGTCAACTTACTTCACGTCTTGGTCCATTGATCACCACAGATTATTTTTTTTCCCCTTTCCTCTCTTCTCTTCCTCTCTGCAGTGTAAGATGTGACCTCTCCGTGAAGAAAGGAAGACTGATAATTTCAAGTTAGCAGGGCACCAACTCCACCCCTCCTGTTGCTAATTATCCAGGGAGCAGGATGCCAAGGAGCTGGTGGCTTTCGGGCCCCGTTTGTGGGCCACACTTAATAAGTGTCTTTGCATGCAAGACACGCTGGGCACCTTTTGAAATGTAACAAAAAGACTTGGAAATGAGACGTGCTAATCCTGTTTATGAGCAGGAACATGCTGCCCCCAGATTCTGTGGTAATGAAGAGTCTCTTGCTGCTGCCAACACAATGTGGAGGGACGATGCTAGAGATTAATGCTGAACACCCACCCTTAGACAGCAGCCATTAAGTAAGGAAGAACTTCTCAAGTGAAAGGGAACTGAAAATTAAGATACTCTTCTTAGTTGTGCTGGTGGGACTGGCTGAGTTTCAGGCTTGGACAAGAGAATACATTAATTAACATGATAGAATGGAGAACAAAAGAAAAGTTGATGTTGGGTAACAAAGCTGATTTGAAAACAAGGACAGGAGATGAAAACCCTGGAAGGGTTTTCTTCTTTAATCTGCCATGCCCTGCTGAACTATCATGGAATCATAGAATGGTTTGGGTTGGAAGGGAGCTTAAAGATCATCTAGTTCCAATCCCCCTGCCATGGGCAGGGGCATCTCCTGCTGGACCAGGTGGCTCCAAGTCCCGTCCAACCTACCCTTAAACACTTCCAGGGATGGGGCAGCCACAGCTTCTCTGGGCAACCTGGGCCAGGGTCTCACCACCCTCACACTAAACAACTTCTTCCTAATGTCTAACCTAAACCTCCCCTCTTCCAGTTTTAAGCCATCCCCCCTTGTCCTATCACTCCATGCCTTTCTAAAAAGTCCCTCCCCTACAGCTTTTCTGTAGCCCCTTCAGGCACTGGAAGGTGCTCCAAGGTCTCCCTGGAGCCTTCTCTTCTCCAGGCTGAACACCCCCAACTCTCCCAGCCTGTCTCCAGAGCAGAGGGGCTCAAGCCCTTTCAGCATCTTTGTGGCCTTCTCTGGGCTCTCTCTAGGAATTCCATGTCCTTCTTGTGTTGGGGGCTCCAGAACTGGACACAGTACTCCACATGGGGTCTCATGGGAGCAGAATAGAGGGGAACAATCCCCTCCCTGGCCCTGCTGGTCACGCTGCTGGTGACAGCCCAGGACATGGGTGGTTTCTGGGCTCCAGCACATGGTGCTGGCTCCTGGTGAGCTTCTCCTCACCCAAAAGCCCCAAGTCCTTCTCCTCAGAGCTGCTCTCCATTCAATCTCCACACAACCTGTCTTTGTGTTTGGGATTGGACCCAAGTACAGAACCTTGCACTTGGTCTTGTTGAGTCATCTTTGTGTCCTCCTCTGGACTCATTCTAACAGCTCCATGTCCTTCTTGTGTTGGAGACTCCAGAACTAGGCACAATTCTGCAGGTGGGGTCTCACAATTATTTCCACCAAATAATCCAAACTCCAACCACCAGTGATTCTCCTTCACCAAGTGAGAAGCACACTCACTAGTGTAGAGAACGTAGCTGATGTGTAGCTGGACTTCTGACTTGGGTGGTATAAAGGTGTCTGTGTAGGTTTATTGATTCTTAACCTGGTTTTCCTCCACACAGGGGAGGAGCATCATATGTTGGCAAAGTCTTTACCCTGCTCCTTGGAGCCACAAAACCAAAAATACCCAACATGAGGGTTTAAATCTTAGGGAAGAAGTGATTAAGAAAGGAAAAACACAGGTGGTGCAGCTAGGTCCATGTTGCACTGACGGTCAAATTGAGCATCTGTATTGTGTCACCAAATAAAGACTTGACCTAGAGTCATCTGGTCCATGGTGCAAGGGCACAGAGGATGCTCTGGGCCTCCAGCATTGTCCAGGAGCCCATAGCTACAGCTGAGTCCCACCCACTGGCAGGGTGATTCTAGGAAGGACTGCCCCCCAAGCCTTCCCCTAAAGGGTGCAGGTGTAGAAAGACCCTTCCAGGACAATAAAAGAATGGACTAGATCCATCGTCAGCCCATAGCAGCATCATTATTCTTCTCTGCCTTGCTCTCCAGGCTGCACCTTGCCATGAAAAATGTATCAAAAGAATCACAAAAGGGAGGAAGGAGCCAAAAGTACGAGATCCCTTCATGTATGTTTAAAAAGGCTGGAAGTTTTTCTATTAGCAAGTACAAGCCCTGCCTGCTCAGAAAGCTGGGCACGAGATGATGAATGGCTTTAGTCTGGACACTGATTAAAGAGAGACTGTGAGATGCCACGTTCTACAGCCACCCCACCACTTGTCTTTTCCCTAAATTAAAATAGAAAGTCCCTGGGTCTGAATGGCAGCAGTGAGGCCACCCTCATTTCTAATGTGGGAGTGTGTTATCTCCATCCAAGAGCCCTTCTCCTCCTGCTGAGACTCCGTTTCTTAGTTTAGTATCAGGACAGACAAAGAGTCAGAGAAAACCACCTCCTACCCCCACAGCATCCATCCTTTCTGCAGGGAAGGACCATAGGGAATTGCTCATCCCAGAGCAGAGGGGTCAAAGTCCATGGCTGTGACCCATCACCTCTGATCTGCCTGGGGAGCACCTGAACTCCAGAGGGCCCTGAGTATCTTCTGCTTATGCTCAGGTTGGGCTTTAGGAGGAAAACCCCAGCTGGGGGCATGGAATATCTCCAGAGGGTGATTGGGAGCTGCTGATGGAGTTTTCTTCTTCCTCTCTAGGGTCCACGAGGGAAAAGAGGTCGACCTCAGCTCTGCCTCAGGGGACCCCCAGGCATGGACGGGCCAAAAGGAGAAATGGTCAGTATGGGAGTGAGCCAGCCTGCCCTCCATGGTGAGGCTCCTCACCACCCTCCAGCAGTAAGGAGCTCTGCACTGGGGCTGGATCAACCCTGGCTGTTCAAGGCTGCATTTCTCAGCTCTCATTTCGGTTGGAAAAGCCCTTCAAGACCATCAAGTCCAACCACTACCCAACCACTGCCAAGGCTACCACTGCCCCATGTCCCTCAGCACCACATCTCCAGGGCTTGGAAACCCCTCCAGGGATGGGGACTCCAGCCCTGCCCTGGGCAGCCTGGGCCAGGGCCTGACAACCCTTGCCAGCAAGAAATTGTTCCCCAGATCCAATCTCAACCTCCCCTGGCACAACTTGAGGCCGTTCCCTCTTGTCCTGTCGCTTGTTCCTGGGGAGCAGAGACCGACCCCCCCTGGCTCCAACCTCCTCTCAGGCACTTGCAGAGCCAGAAGGTCTCCCCTCAGCCTCCTTTGCTCCAGCCTCAACACCCCCATCTCCCTCAGCTGCTCATGGGCAGACTTGTACTCCAGACCCTTCTCCTTGATCTCCAGCCCCTTCCCCAGCTCTGTTGCCCTTCTCTGGACACACACCAGGCCCTCAATGTCCTTCTTCTAGCCCAGAACTGACCCCAGGATTTGAGGTGCAGCCTCACCAGTGTTGAGGACAGGGTGAGCAGGCACTGGACAAGAGCAAAGCAAGAGACCTGAAGGTCTCTCCAGCTGGGGCAACTGCTGTGAGCCCTGTGGGCTACCAGTTGTTTTATATAAGTCTTGTTTAGGAACACATCATCTTCTGGGCCAGCACATCCTCACCTGTGCTTGCCATGGCAGGCCAGGAATAAAACAATACTCAGTGCAGCACTTTGGTACTCAGCCTTCTAATGTACATCCAAGAGTACAAATGACCATCACAGCTTTAATGTAGGACATTTTTCCTGTGCTCCTTTTCCTTTTAAGTATTTTTAATCAACAAATCCAGTTCTCACCAGTTACAAGCAGAAAGCCCTGCTGGGAAACCTCAGCATCTCCCTGTGCTCCATCTTTTCAGCACTTGGGATTGCAATCCCTGTTGCAATCTTCTGCCTGGTCTGGTGCCCAGAGGTTCTCTGGAGGCCAGATCCTCTCCATGCCCCCACCTCAGCTTTTGTGGTCTCTTGCAAACCACAAAGAAACCTGTCTTAAATTGTAGCTGGTGACGACCTCATTGTTTGTTAGAGTTCCCAAATGATCCCAAAAAACCTGGGACCCTGCACCCAGCTCTCTGATATGCACTTTTGTTTTTGCTTCCTTGCAAGTGGCTGGGTCTGTTCCTTTCTGCTCCATGAGCTACTCCCTGATATCCCTTCCTAGCACATCTTTTTCTCTCTAAGGTGCACTTATTCTTGGGGCATTTGATGGTCAATCTACTGAGCTTTTATAATGACTTAAGTGTTTTTAACAGGGTGAAAATGGTCCAGCTGGCCAGAAAGGAGAAAAGGGAGATCCTGGTCTTTCTGTGAGTACTTTAGCCCAAATTCAAGTCCTATTACACAGGCCTGAATAGAGAAAATAGGGCAAACTGCCCCTAAAAGGTGTAGGGGAGGAGGAAAATGCTGGAAAAAACAGATTCATTCAGAGAATATCCAGGAAATGAGAGTGTTGACCATTACCCAGAGACATCAGACGTGCACAGGTTGGGGCCAGAGCAGAGCTGGGCTCTACAATGCCAAGTTCAACCAACCACCCAGAGCCCTGGGCAAATTCCCCCTCTCCCGTTGTCCCCAGGATGCTCCAAACTGGTGCTGGGCAGATAAGGTCAGTGCCAAACACCAAGTTATCAGCAATCAAAAACTAAGGAAGTGCAGGAGAGATAAATGTGCCACGTTTTCAAAACAAATGGGGAGTTGGCATTGCTGCAAAAGCTCCTGCCCTGGGTTTATAAACCCCTGAGCAAGGAGTGGTTGACCCACGTGGGTCAGTGAAAATCCCTGTGCAGGTCCCCTAATATTAGGAGACAAGGTTAGCTGGAAAAGAGGTGGAGAAGAACAAAATCAGGTGAAGCTACATCTCATCTAAATCTGGTGCTACAGCCCATTTCCATGGGTCAAGCCTGCAGTATAGTTTGAGTAGCCTCTTTGCATAGATGCAGGTGGTTTGATGAAGCTTCTCAGAGGTAAGGGACATGTGATAGACCATGGCTTCAGGGACAATGCCAAAAGGGTGGGGGGACATACTGGAAGGCCAACTCAGGCCTGAGATGTGCCATGGTCCTCACGTTGGGCTGAGGATCCCAGCTCCTTGGGACAAGAAATAAATAGTCATAGAATCATAGAATCGCAGACTGGTTTGGGTTGGAAGGGACCTTAAAGATCATCTAGTTCCCACCCCCTGCATGGACAGGGACACCTCCCACTAGACCAGGTTGCTCCAAGCCCCATCCAACCTGCCCTTCAACACTGCCAGGGATGGGGCAGCCACAGCTTCTCTGGGCAGCCTGGGACACCACCTTCACAAGGAAGAATTTCCTCCTAATGTCTAATCTCCCCTCTTCCAGTTTTAAGCCATCCCCCCTTGTCCTATCACTCCATGCCCTTCTAAAAAGTCCCTCCCCTACAGCTTTTCTCTAGCCCCTTCAGGCACTGGAAGGGGCTTGAAGGTCTCCCTGGAGCCTTCTCTTCTCCAGGCTGAACAACTCAAACTCCCTCAGCCTGTCTCCAGAGCAGAGCTGCTCCAGCCACCAGATCATCTTTCTGGCCTCCTCTGGACTCACTCCAACAGCTTCATGTCCTTCTTGTCTTGGGGGCTAGCTACAGGACAGCCACAAATCTGCAAAGTGAATAATTTCCCTGATGAGACACAAATCTTGAACCCAGGTCTCTGTGACACCAGCTGCACATCTCTGATCTTGGCCATACCCAAGCCGAGATGGTTTCAGCTGTGGTCCCAGAGGCCACCTCTGGTGGGACAAGCAAAGTTGGGATGGGGCACAGAGCAGAAGAAGATGGTGGCAGGGTAGAAAATCACCCCTAACCTCTGCTTTCCCCCACGGCACAGGAGGAAGAGGTGAAGGAGGTGGTCAGGAGCGAAATGAGAGGCAGATGCGGTGAGTTGGCTGGTAGCCACGCTTGGGGCCACCCCTCTGACACCTGCCAGCTCCTAAATGGGAGCAATTTGAGTTCTGGCACATGCTGGCTTGGCACAGCAAATACCACCCCATTAGCAGCAAGCGGAGACACGTCACCTCTCCAAGCTTGGAGATGAGTTCAGGCTTCTGGGCCACAAGGTCTCTGCCATAGTCCTGACCTCCTACTCAAGCTCTTAATTTTTTCCCCTCTACACTCTCTCTCTTCCCATTTCTCTCCCTGTAGTTTTGTCAGAGTATCTTTCCTCCCTGGTCATCTCCATTTCCCCACTGATTGGCGACAGGCTCTGGGTCACGGGGGAGAGTTTGGAGCTGCATTTTGCCTAAGAACAACCTTTTAATTCCTCTCTACTTGGTGTCACTTCTTGACACACAGACCTCTCCTCTCTGGTGGTGAATAACTGTCAACCAGCCTCACAACAGTAACAAAAGCCACCACATTTGGGGCTGGTTTTAACCTAGAAACCCAACACCATGAGGGCGCCAGCCTCTTGGGGCTTTGCTTTCCTTGCCCTCTAGAGGTCCAGCTACCTGAAGGCCAGCAGAGAGCTGCCCCACTCCTGGCTGAGGTCTGGCCAAAGAGGGTTTGGGCTCACCACCACTTCCAAGGTGCTTCAGCCAGTAAGCTGGTGTCACACTCGTTAGAGATCACAGAATCATAGAATGGTTTGGGTTTGAAGGAACCTTAAAGAACCTAGTTCCAACCCTCTGCATGAGCAGGGTCACCTCCCACCAGACCAGGTTTCTCCAAGCCCCATCCAACCTGCCCTTCAACACTGCCAGGGATGGGGCAGCCACAGCTTCTCTGGCCAACCTGGGCCAGGCTCTCACCACCCTCACAGCCAACAATTTCCTCCTCATGTCCAACCACAGCTGTGAGGAGTCATATGAATGCTTTGAAGAGGGAGAAAAACAAGGATGAAAAATAGTCCATGAAAGCATGTGCAGCCTGTAAAAATGTTTTTAAAAAAAGTAAATCTTATAGAGAGAGGGAAAAAAGAAGTAGAAAACAAACTTTGCCCTGGCTGTCTTATGTTTGGTCATTGTGGAGGTGAGTTGGGAAGGACGCTCATGGAGGAGGGTAAGGCTGCTAATACATGTATGTAAAACCAGGCAGTAAAGGATGTTCTCCTCAGCCCAAAACAGCCTGAAATGCAAGCAAAAAGACACTGTTATGAATAAGTGCTTTTTCTTCTGTGATTCAGCACAGAAAATGACCATGGATCCCCCACTGCTTTTAGACCCTGTCTCTAGGGGACTATTTCTTGAGGTCAGTCTGAGAAAATAGGGTTGAGAGGGAAACCAAGAGGTCTCCTGCTTCCACCCTCTCCTGCAAGGCAGGATCAAAGCTATTCCTGACAAGCATTTCTGACTCTTGGCTTTCAAAGCTGTAGCTTGAGGAACACTTCTCCCTGCCCACAAAACAGATCCTGTTGCTTCACCATCCCAAACCATCATGATAAGCTCCAGCAAGGTGCCTACGTTGGAAGCTCCCATTGTGGAGATCTAATCCATGTGGTCCATGGAGCCTGGAGGGCCAATCTGCCAACCCCAAGGTAAACCCCCCAGGTTTAGTCAGGGGTTCATCCTCCACGCTTCAGGGAGGACTTGGTTCCTCCAGGTCTTTGCCTACATGTGAGCAAGAGATTCGGGGTCTGGTTTTTCTGTGGGAAATACTGAACCAGGTTCTGGATCTCAGCTGGCCATAGGAAGCCAGCTGAGACACCCAGTTCACATGAAGGCACCTAGAGGAACGTTTCCAACTCTGGATCTGACCTTCATCCCTGCCCATATGTAAGTCAGATTACATATCCTGCTGGATTCTCTCTATGGGCACAGGTGTCTCGTAAGTCCATGTCTTATCAGTCAACTCAGCTTTGATGCCTTGGTTGCCCTGGAACATCTCAACTAGCCTGAATATTTCCCTCTACATTTCTAGGCCATCCTTGGACCTGGAAAGAGTCCCTCACCACAGCTTCTTTTAATGTTTTAAACCAGGAATAGACAAGGAAGGAACTTCAGAGCAGCAATTTGACTCTAAATCACAGCAAATTCATGTTCTCCAGGAATGGATTTGCTTTGATTTTTCCTTCCTAACTGCTACATTATTTGATTATATTTTTTTTAGCCTTTATAACACATTGTTTCATAGTGCAGAAAAGCAGAGCATTTTCCAAAGCAAGGACTTTCTAAACAGAGAGGTGGGTCAAGGAGCAGCATCCTTGCTCTGGGTGTAAGAAACCAGGACAGTCATAGGTGCTTGGAGTAGCTGGGAATTCTCTTGGTGTGGGATATTCCCAATTATGCCAGACATGAAATGGTCCTTTTCAGACTCTGTTTCCCCTCCTGCTCTGTGTATAGAAAGCAAATCCATCCAGGTAGAGCTCATTCAAAGCATGGAGGCTTTCAGACTGTGGCACCAGATTTTATCCTCACTGCCCCACTGATTAAATCCACAGGTCTGGAGGCAGCTGAAATCAACAGGCAGCTCCAAGGGTATTTTCAGCTTCAGGAACACACCAAGAGGGATGGTGAAAGCCAGGAAGAAATGCTTAACAGAACTCAGAGCATGACCACCTTGTTGACGTCGGTGAAGCCCTTCATGGAGCCACCTTCGCTGATTGCAGGTAAGTGCTTGTCATCTTTCAAACCATGGTAGCTGGTATCTTCTGAAGCAACCCATGAACCCATTTCCTATGGACTGGACAGAAATAAGGGATTGGTGGGATATCCAGTGAGGGCTCCCACGTTGCCATGCCCCTGGGCTGGAAAGAGTTGGTCTATGGCTTGGAGAGGAAGTGAGCTGATGCCCCTGGATGGAATAGTGGGTGAGGAAAAAGCCAGACGAGTGGCCTCAGTGATCATCACCACCTCCAAAAGGATGTTTTTTTCAAAGGTTGGAAGGAGAGAGCCATTTTCAGGCTGATTTTGTCCTCATTCCCCACCACGTCCTTTGCAACCTCCAGTAAAGCTTCCCACCAGCCAGAAATTGCATCTCTGAGACCAAACATTCAAGCTATTACAGACTATTTCTACCCAGGGCCTCATGAACCCTTTAATAGGTAAAACTACTGATTACAGCTAAGAAGAAAACAACCAGCTCTATTTCTGTCCCTTTGTGTTGCCCAAGAGAGAGGAGGAGAGAGAAGGGCCAAGGTCCCACCCTGAAGACACATTCAATACAGACCTGTCCAAACATGAACAGCAGTGATTTTGTGGCATCTTCTCACACTCCATCACCAGACAACTGGACAGCACGAGAGTATGACCCAATATTGGCCAAGTTTTTAGGTATTATCAAGCTCCCAGTAGGATCTTGAGCAGCACCAGGAAGCCGAGGTGCAACCATCATTTTGGAGGATGAAGGCTGCTCAGCCATAGGGAGGTGAACTATGTCTTGCTACTTGCCCATGGACTGGAAGCAGGTTCGTGGCCCACTCCATAGGCACAGCCAATGGAGTGGTTCCCCAGGAGACCCCAGGACCACCTTGAGATGCAGTGTCCTGGTGGAAACTCCCAGGAGATGAGCCTGATGGATGTAGGGAAATCCATTAATGCCTGGCTGAGAAGGGCCATCTTTCCAGGGAGAGAACAGGATGGGGCAGTTTTAGCTGTGTTTCAGACCATCTACCCTTTCTTCTGACCATGAGCCACTGTAATGAGCATTATGGGAATGCTTGGCCCAGCTTCATGCAGTCCTGATGAGCAACACTGTCCCCTTGGCACAGAAGATCTACCAGTTGGTTATCTTCCTTCTCCTGTTCCCATGGGATTACAGCTCCTGGGTGGCTTTTCCAGGCCTTATGAGCCTGCCCACCCCCTGGGATGCTGATGGAGGCAACAAGAAGCCTTGGATATGACTGGCTTGAGGCATTTCTAGGTAGCTGTGCCCTAAATTATAGTAGCAACCTGGAAATTACCTTTATCCAGAAGGACCCATATGAGCTGCCTTCCTCCAGGTCCATCACATCTTCAAATCCATGCCACAGCCACCCATTGTACACTCTGACCTCCTCGTCAGGGCTTTGCTCAATTTGTGAGAGAAAGAGAGTGAAAACACGATGTAAAAGGGCTGGTGGGGAGGAATAGGGGATTATGGGCTTGTTTGTGGAGGCCTTTCTGCTCAAAGTCCAAACACACTGCAAGACAGGGAAGGACTCAAAAGGAGGGAGAGTTCAGACTCCTTTCTTGCAATTCAGAAAGTCAGAAATTAAGATGTGGCTGCTCAGATTTTCTCTCCAGGAGGAGGAGGGTTGGGTAGCATTGATGGAGCTGCCATTGACACGGGCAGGGGGACAGCATCAGTGAAACAGGTCCTTGCAGGGCCAGATGCATCTCAGCAGAAGGGAGCCACCTCAAATGCAACGTCCCATGCCCCTGCAATGGTCCTGCACAACATCTGGTCCCCCACAACATCTGGTCCCCCAGCATCCGTGGGGGCAAGCTTTCTACAGACTGGCCACACAGCAACTGAGTGGCCAGTCAGCACAAAAGCTGGCCAGCCAGCTCACCAGTTGGCCAGTCAGCACGAGTTGGCCAATCAGTCCTTCTACTCTAGAAATAATTTGTTTTAAAAAATTTAAAAATCACATTGCACTGTCATACTGAGCAAGATTCGAAGAGGGGAGATTTAGGTTAGACATTAGGAGGAAATTCTTCTCTGTGAGGGTGGTGAGACACTGGAACAGGTTGATCAGAGAAGCTGTGGCTGCCCCATCCCTGGCAGTGTTGAAGGGCAGGTTGGATGGGGCTTGGAGCAACCTGGTCTGGTGGGAGGTGTCCCTGCCTATGCGGGGGGGGGGGTTGGAACTAGATGATCTTTAAGGTCCCTTCCAACACAAACCATTCCTTGATTCTATGAAGACACCCCCACGTTATGTCCTTTTGCACCCCAAAACAAGCCATAGCCCATACAAGCTGCTGACCTACATTTTAGATGTGTTGACATTTATTACTCATGATGGCCCTTTTTTAGACTTTCAGGAAGAATTTCAAGTCAAACCCATTGCCTTTGACCTCCATGTGCCCCCCATGGAATCTGCTAAAGACCCAACAAATCCCCCCCCCAACCACCACCACCCTCCTCCCATCCCCAAGCACCCTCCTGATGTCCACGAGCTGAAGACATCGTCCGTCTGGGTTTAAGTCACTTTCTATCAAGGCAGCAATTGGGATCTGGGTGGTTTCAGATGGATGGGATGTCACAGGGGTGGTTCAATCACTGCTGCAGCCGTTGCCAGCCCACAATCCCATTAAAGCCCCGGGCCTGAGGCAGGAGGGCTCATAAATCCCTCTGCTAAGTGGCGGGTGCAGATGGACGCTCCAAATGTTAACAGGATTCTGCCATCGGAGGGTTATTAGGGCCAGATTCCAATCGCTCCTGGCTTCTCAAAAGCTCCCAGATTTACAAAACTCCAGCCTGACATTTATCTCCTGCAAACAACCACAAGTACGTCCGTTTTCTCTGGCTAACACCCAACCTTTCTGACTGAGTTGTTTAACAGCATTAAGAATTTTATTGCCGCCGGTTTCCCCCTCCCCTCGGCCGATTGCTCTGTGACATTTATTAAGAGACCTTGTTAGGGGGTGGAAAGCCATGTAAGGCTCCAAGGATCTATATTTAAATGGTGGCTAATTTGTTTGCGTGCCCTCGTTACGTGTGATTTCCATTTGCTTCCCCAGCAGCTCCCCGGGCACAGCAGATACTGGGTCACTCTCAGCACAAGCGCCGAGAAGCCGACAGTCAATTACCAGGTGAAATGCGCTGAATTAAGTGACATTTAGGGAAGTCACTTCCCAGGTGGGAAGGGCTTTTTGGCATTGAGATTGAGGGGACGTGGCCCTGAAAGAGTTACAAGTGCCAGCAAGCAGAGATTTAGACATGGGGAGACTTTATAGCAGCCTTCCAGTACCTGAGGGCCTCCAGGAAAGCTGGGGAGGGACTTTGGACAAGGGCAGGGAGGGATGGGATGTGGGGGAATAGTTTCAAACTGAAAGAGGGGAGATTTAGGTTAGACATTAGGAAGAAATTCTTCACTCTAAGGGTGGTGAGAGCCTGGCCCAGGTTGGCCAGAGAAGCTGTGGCTGCCCCATCCCTGGCAGTGTTGAAGGGCAGGTTGGATGGGGCTTGGAGCAACCTGGTTGGTGGGAAGTGTCCCTGCCCATGGCAGGGGGTTTGGAACTAGATGAGTCAGAGTCCCCCAAGCAACACCCTGAATGCACCCACCCCTGCAAAGACACCACCCACCCCCCCTCCAATGTCCCAGGGGTTCCTTGCAAAGGTCAGACACCACCATGATGGGCACCACAGTGGCGGATGGTGCCATGGAGCAACAAGGAGCTTCATGCTCTTCCCAGTGTGAAAATCCACTGCTGGATAACCCCTCTTGGTCCTTGCTGCCCCCTTTGCCCTGAGAACCCCATTGCTTGGGTGGGGGGGGGCTGACTGAGGGGCAGTGGAGTCCCTGGACCAACCCCACACATTTGCCCAGGGAGGGGGGACTCGGGGTGGCAGAGGGTGGCCTTTTTCCCCCCCCCCGGGTCCAACAGAGGAGTGGGTGGGGGGTTGTTTCCCTGCAGGGCCCTGCCTGCAGCCCATGGATGAAGGCTCCTGCCGGCACTACGCCCTGCTCTGGTATTACCACCTGGAGGCAAATTCCTGCCGGCCCTTCCTCTTCGGGGGATGCCGAGGGAACAGCAACCGCTTCCAAAGCAAGTGGAAATGTGAGCAGCAGTGCAAAACCTCCCCAGGTAAGGCAGGCCCTGAGCCCTCCAACCCTCCTCTTCCTCCCACCAGGAGTGAGGTCAAAGCAGGAAAACCCATCCACAATCTGCTCCATCTCCATTGCCTTCTGGTGCCCCCCCCCCAGGACCAAGCAAGGACTTGGAGGGATGCCTCTAGTTTGTAAGGTCTTGTTCCCCTCCCACTGCCAGCTCACTTTGGTCTCTCCCAGCCCTTCCTTGGAGCTCCTGGATGTCTCCTCCCTTATCATAGAATCATAGAATCATAGAATCCTAGGGGTTGGAAGGGACCTCGAAAGATCATCTAGTCCAACCCCCCCTGCCAGAGCAGGGTCACCTAGAGCACATCACACAGGAACTTGTCCAGGTGGGTTTTGAATGTCTCCAGTGAAGGAGACTCCACAACCTCCCTGGGCAGCCTGTTCCAGTGCTCTGTCACTCTCAAAGTAAAAAAGTTTTTTCGGATATTCACCTTGAACCTCCTATGCTCCAATTTACACCCATTACTCCTTGTCCTATCACTGGTCATCACTGAGAAGAGCCTAACTCCATCTCCCTGACACTCACCCCTTACATATTTGTAAACATTGATGAGGTCACCCCTCAGCCTCCTTTTTTCCAAGCTAAAGAGACCCAGCTCCCTCAGCCTTTCCTCATAAGGGAGATGTTCCACTCCCTTCATCATCTTTGTGGCTCTGCACTGGACTCTTTCAAGCAGTTCCCTGTCCTTCTTGAACTGAGGGGCCCAGAACTGGACACAATACTCCAGATGCGGCCTCACCAATGCAGAATAGAGGGGGAGGAGAACCTCTCTTGACCTACTAACCACACCCTTTCTAATGCACCCCAGGATGCCATTGGCCTTCTTGGCCACAAGGGCACATTGCTGGCTCATGGTCATCCTTGAGCCACATCTGCTCATGGGATGCAGGTGGACCTGTGGGTGATGGGGGATGGTCCCCATGGGCACCAGCACTGGGTCCCGATAGTTTGCATGCCTTGAGCCTGGTCACCTCATACATTCTGAGGACTGAGGTTTGCAGGAATTTGTGGGCTGTTGCCCTCTGAACCCTGGACTGGTCCATCCAAGCACCTCTCTGGTTTCTCCAACCACCGAGAACTCCAGGCAGAACTTGAAGCTGGTGGAGCTGCCCTGATCTAGACATCCCAAACATCCCTGAATTGGGGTCACACCTCATCCAAGGTTTCAATGGGCAAAACTCACTCCTGGAAGCCCCTCTGGCCTTTTGTTGCCTGATGTAGGGTGTGTGGGGTCAGCCTGCATGGCTCTTCCTCCTCTCCAGGCTTGTGGTATCTCACCATGGGGGAAAAGGTCTCCTGCTGATCCTGACAGTAGTGCAAACACTAATTCTGCCAAGAAGTGCACGAGCTGGGGCTGAAACCAGCCTTCCTAGAAAGATACTCCTCTCTCAGCCTCTCCTCTGCAGGAAGACAACCCCTCTGGGCATCAGGAGAAATGCATCAGTTCTGAAGAATACATTAAAAAAAAAGCCCTGGTGAGATTCATCTGCTCTGTCTTCAAAGGCATTTTTAAGAAGAGAAAGAAATTAAAGGCTGGGATCTATCAGCTCAGGTTCATTTCCGAGTTTTCAGGTGGTCTGATTTTTTGTTGGTTGCATTTTAGGCTGCCACCTCTTCTGCCTGAAATCAAGACCATTGCAGAGTCTTTAATTATCCACTTGAATCTTTCTGACGTGCAATGGACTTGGCACAGCCTGGGCTTCCTGCTCTGCCAGCCAGAAGGCAGTGCAAATATTCATTGCTCAAAGACCAGTTTAGGACAGGCAAGGACATCCTGGAGAGCTGAAGTGCTCTGTGGGGAGAAGGAGTGTATATTGACTGGACAAAAAGGAGGGACTGGCCAGAAAGGAGGAAGGCTGCCCAAGGAGGTGGTGGCTGCCCCATCCCTGGGAGTGTTCAAGGCCAGGTTGGATGGGGCTTGGAGCAACCTGGTCTAGTGGGAGGTGTTCCTTCCCATGCAGGGGGGTTCAAACTAGATGATCTTTGAGGTCCCTTCAAACCCAAACCATTCCATAATACTATGCCTCTATGATTTGCTACCCCAGTGCAACCAGCCCAAACTAGTTGTCCTCTTCTGACCACCTCCACTGCAAGGTTAGCATCACTCCTTGGGCTCCATGAGGAGCCCATCTTTCTTTGTTGACCGTAAGGGCAATCAAGGTAGACCAGTTGGCCCATTCAGCCTGTCAGTGGCCACATTTGGTGGCCTGTGTCTTTGCAATGTACTGCATGAAGGGAAGCCACCCTCAGTGCTTTAAATCCAGTCCCACCAGCACCAGGTAGAGTGATCCTCTTCCCAGCCAACACTTTACCCCAGGGCATAAACATTAAGAGACAGAGTGAGTTTCACAAAGCAGCTGTAGATGCCTCCAGATCTGTATCTGCACTCCCTTTGGGGGAGGGAAGCAATCAGTGAAGAGTGGGAGTCATCCAGAACCAAGTCAAGACCCTGTGTCCTCTATGTGCCTGTTTCTCCTGGCTGACCTTATATGATACCAGGAGCTGGTGCAGGTCAGGACGTGCTTTATGGGTGTCTGATGTATCCTGACATGACATACAGGCACGATAGGAAAGGCAGGTGATCAGGCCCAGTCAGCATGGTTTTATGAAAGGCAGGTCCTGCCCAAGGAAGTGGTGGAGTCACCATCCCTGGAGGCATTTCAAAGCCATGTACATGTCATGCTGAGGGACATGGGTTAGTAGTGGCCTTGGCAGTGTTGAGTTGAACTTGATAACCCTAAAGGTCTTTTCCATCCAAAATGATTCTATGACCTGGCATAGACAATCTCATGGTGTCAGGGACCTTCTGAGCCACTGTGAGCATGGGAGGTCCAAGAAGAAGTCCAGGCTGCAGCCAGCTTCCAATGTCTCCTTTGTTTTGTCTCCTTGCTTTCAAAAACCAGACAGAGGGAGATGATCAACTGCAGTTGCCTTGTTTAAATCAAGAGAAATGGAGCTGTGAGAAGTGTCTCCAGGACACCTTGAAGACTGGACCAGCAAGACAAACCATTTAACGTGAAGAGACAGGGAATTTTTGAAAAATGTTGGAGAACTGTAATTATGAGCAGGAAATAAAGTGGTATGAGGAGAGGGAAACATCTGATTGCTCTGGGAAGTGGAGATGTCCAGAGATTCACAACTGCACCACTGGACCCCCAGGACTGCTGTGCAAAACCAGGTGACACGTACCCCTGAGTTTATTTTTGTAAAATAAAAGTGTGTTAATGCTGCCATCTATAATTCTAGTTCATCATTCCCCTGGGAGCAGTAACCCTTGGAGAAAGGCAGAGAGAAAGGTGGGAACTTCTATGTCATGTCACACCTGATGGGCAGGTTAAGCCCCATCCCATGGCCTTTCAGCTTGACCCTAAACTCCTCATGGCCTGTAGCACATCCCACCTTCTCCTTCACTTCAACATTCCCTGGAGAGGTGAAGAGGAGCATCCCAAACTGTACAGGAAGAAGAAAACAGGGTTCAAAGCCAGGCTTCTCCCTACAAAATGCCACCACCAGGTCCTTGAGGTGTTTGGAGCTGGTGCTGGGAGAGGTGTGGAAATCCACCAAGTGGGGAGGACAAGGCTTTGGGTTTTGGTGGCCACATGGACCCAGCTGAGGGGGGTCTTATCCAATAGCATCTCCTCCAAGCAAACATCCTGGGACAGCATGCCAACCCCTGGCGAGGGTCACAGCAGCTCTGATGGTGCAAAAATCTCTCCTGGCTTTTGAAATATTAGCAGTTTGCCAAAGGAACAGCAGAAGCAAGAGGCTCTGCCTTCCCCACCAGAGAGGAAAGTTGCTGTTGTGTTGTGCTCGGGTAGGAAACGTGGTGTCTAAAAACGACACCTCTCAGATGGGATGTGGGTGGGTTGATCATAGCATTGCTGCCCACACTACTGGCTTGGCAAGGCTCTTCCCAGCATTTTGGGCTCCTGCTCCTTGGCCTGAGGAGCTCTGCTGTGTGAGCATCCATGGGTGCAAGTCATGATTCCTGTCACCATAACAGGCCTCCAATACACATGCAGAAGACTTCTAGAAATGGTCACTCTTCTGCCCCATATAAACACAATTGTCCTTAATTAAAGAATGTGTGTCTCGTTCTGGAGCCCCCAACATAAGAAGGACATGAAGATGTTGGGAGGAGTCCAGAAGAGGCCACAGAGATGGTCAGAGGGCTGGAGCAGCTCTGCTCTGGAGACAGGCTGGGAGAGTTGGGGGTGTTGAGCCTGGAGAAGAGAAGGCTCCAGGGAGACCTTGGAGCACCTTCCAGTGCCTGAAGGGGCTCCAGGAAAGCTGGGGAGGGACTTTGGACAAGGGTGATGGGACGAGGGAAATGGTTTTAAGTAGAATGAGGGGAGATTTAGATTGGATATTAGGATATTCTTTCCTGTGAGGGTGGTGAGAGCCTGGCCCAGGTTGCCCAGAGAAGCTGTGGCTGCCCCATCCCTGGCAGTGTTGAAGGGCAGGTTGGATGGGGCTTGGAGCAACCTGGTCTGGTGGGAGGTGTCCCTGCCCATGCAGAGGGTTGGCTCTGATGATCTTTAAGCTCCCTTCCAACCCAAACCATTCCATGGTTCTATGATTCTATGAAAGGACATTGTGTTGTGTCTTCAAGGATTCCACTGGGTCTTGCCTCTCCTCCTCCCAACACCTTTGGTGGGAACAGCTGCATGAGGATTCACGGCAGAGCAGGATTTCTGGGAAGTCAGTTAGGAAATCAGTGGGTTTTAAGAAAAGTTTTCTTCACAATTTAGTAAGATTGAGCTTGGATTTCTCTGGTTTCAGGGTTGCCTCGTTGCTACTGGTAGCACAGCTAGAAGGATTCTTCTTACAATGTCCCAGGCACCGAGGAGGAACCAGTCGAGCTTTTTGGGATTTTTATTCCTCCCACAGCTAAAATCTTTTTTACTCAACAAAAGAAAATAATTTTTAAAAAAATAGAATTTGGTAAATTTTGTCAAGGAGACAAGTGCCATTTTCAGACTGACATTTCCAGCCTCTCCTTTTGAAATTGTTCTGTATCAAAATGTTCTTCAGGAAAAAAAAACAACAACATTCAGGTATTGTATCAAGGCAAGAAAAATATTCCCTCAGCAAAGAAACAAAATGTTCCTGGCTGAGTAAAACAGCAGGTTCAGTGTCACCCTGGGCTCCTGCATTTCCAGGTGAGGCCAAAGAGTCAAGAAACAGGTTTTTTTCTGATAAACACTCCACATTTTCACATTTTCCTGGCATCGCAGAGATGGGGGACACTTTGGGAGGAAGGCTGAGGGATGTCAAAGGTTGGGAAGTTCACAGGGTGCCCAGCCATGCAGGTCTTGCAGCCCAGGAGACATGGATTGATTTCAGTTCAAGCTCCTGCATCAGCCCAGAAGAGTTGAGACCATCCAGGAGAGCAAAGAGTTTGGAAACATCAGGAAAAAACCTTCATTCCTGAATGGCATTGACAAAAACAATCACTGTGGGCAAGAAAACAAAGACCACCTTTAATCTGCCCTCATTCCCCCTCAATTCTGCTCTCATGAGACCCTACTGCAGGGCTGGGGCCACCTCTGGGGTCCACAACACAAGCAGGACATGGAGCTGTTGGAGCAGGTCTAGAGGAAGCCATGGAGATGATGGGAGGGCTGGAGCAGCTCTGCTCTGGAGACAGGCTGGGAGAGTTGGGGGTGTTGAGCCTGGAGAAGAGAAGGCTCCAGGGAGACCTTGGAGCACCTTCCAGTGCCTGAAGGGGCTTCAGGAAAGCTGGGCAGGGACTTTGGCCAAGGGCAGGGAGGGATGGGATGAGGGGGAACAGTTTCCAGCTGGAAAAGGGGAGGTGGAGATGAGACTGAGGGAGAAATTCTTGGCTGTGAGGGTGGTGAGAGCCAGGCCCAAGTTGGCCAGAGAAGCTGTGGCTGCCCCATCCCTGGCAGTGTTGAAGGGCAGGTTGGATGGGGCTTGGAGCAACCTGGTCTAGTGGGAGGTGTCCCTGGCAATGCAGGGGGTTGGGACTAAATGATCTTTGAAGTCCCTTCCAACCCAAACCATTCTGTGATTCTATGACCTACTCCAGCTTTCAGCTGCACCAGGGCTTTAGAGAAGAGGGTGCATCCCTGTGGGCTGGTGAATCCTTTGGCTGACATGTTGACATCAGGTCTGAGGAGACAATAAGCAATAGTCACTGCATGAAATTTTTTTCCATAGCTGTGAATCAGTAGCCCAGGGAGGGTCTGGAGGCAACAGCAGGTGAGCTAATGGAACTGGGGAGCTGGGACCTGAGAGCTGCTTGAGACCATGAGGAATTTCTCTTTCTGCCTCGTTATTCCCAGACACCAAACAAATGGGACAACACCTTTTTTCCTTTTAAGACCAGTGCCATCACTTAAGATAGGACTTCACCTCCCTACACACAGAACTTCCTAGCAGCTTTGGGCTCCAGGCTTGGTGAGGAGTGCACGTATCCCAAAGCCAAGTCTGGGGGACAAATTCAGCCACTTGGCTTCATGGTCAAGGTGCAGGCAAAGGAGAGAGGCAGAGTCCCTCGAGGGGCAGTGATTTGGCTCAAGACCCTTCCCCATAAATGGTCCTTATGGCACAGGCCAAAGCTGCAGCTCACCAGGGAGCCAAGTGACTTCATTCTGATTTGCAAAGTGACTGGAAGACTTGAGAAGTGAAAACCAATATCGTGGGCAAGTGTAGAAGACCAAGCTGCCCAGGCCTTTGCAAGGTGTATTAAATGCAGCTTGAATTTCCCATCAGTGCTCTGGGAGCTCTGGGCATAATGGAAATAGATAACTTGGGGTTTTTTATTATTATTATTCTTTTTTTTTTTTTTAAATACATCTAGCCTTAAATGTTTACTATTGATTTGCCATCTGAATCGCTTTGGCAGGGCCAAAATATTACCGGAACGTATCCTCGGTGTTTCCTTGGAAATGTCATGTCACTCTAATTGAATTTCTTGAAATTATTTGATTGCAGGGGCAGGGGGGGGGGCGGGGGGAGACTTTTAGGGCTGAAGGATTTGCTGGTGAGCCGGCAGCTTTCCAGGCACAGGGAGCTGGGGCTGCTCCAAACACGATGAAGCCAGAAGATTCCTGAACGTGTGTTGGAGAAAGGGTTTTAGGACGTCCCGAGCGTGTGAAATGCTGGGGGGTTAAATGCACATAAAACCAGCTTCAGAGATGTGGAGTTTGCAAAGTGAGGGGAGATTTTGGAGCACGAGTGACCCCCTCACTTGTTTCATAGAATCACAGGCTGGTTTGGGTTGGAAGGGACCTGAAAGATCATTTAGTTCCAACCCCCTGCCATGTGCAGGGACACCTCCCACCAGACCAGGTTGCTCCAAGCCCCATCCAACCTGGCCTTCAACACTGCCAGGGATGGGGCAGCCACAGCTTCTCTGGCCAACCTGGGCCAGGCTCTCACCACCCTCACAGCCAAGAATTTCTCCCTCACATCTCATCTCCATCTCCCCTCTTCCAGCTGGAAACTGTTCCCCCTCATCCCATCCCTCCCTGCCCTTGTCCAAAGTCCCTGCCCAGCTTTCCTGGAGCCCCTTCAGGCACTGGAAGGTGCTCCAAAGTTTCCCTGGAGCCTTCTCTTCTCCAGGCTCAACACCCCCAACTCTCCCAGCCGTTTCCATCTCATATGGAACACCCTTTTCCATGGGTCTGTATCCATGACTATCCATGCACCCACACCTTAAGCAAGCTCAGGCCCTTTGCAGGACAGTTTTTTCTTCCACATCCAGGCAGCCAAGGAGCTGCGGAGAGGAGAAACTCACCTCCCCGAGGCATCCAACATCCACGGGCAGTTCCTTAGCAACCCTGACAAAAGAAAATGGATCGTGAGAGATGAAGAGGCTGGGCCAGTGTAATTTAGTAATTTGATAACGATACAGCCCCTGAGATGGCCACCAGGGCTGGCAGCTGGGCCCCCAGCATCATCCAGCATCTTCTGCCTAAGCCTGACAGATTGGGGCAGACAGGCTGTTTGGGAAGGTGTCCACAAAAGCCTCTGTCTTCACTCCTGCTAGAGTCAAAAGCAACAAAAAAGTTAATCATGGTGTCACCAGCCTGAATTGTGCCCAGTGAGGTTAATTAATTCTGCAGTATTTTAGCTGCAGGACTAATTTAGATTGTGGAGATGCCACAGAGGCAAATGGCCGTGAGTTAATGCAGGGCTGGACCTTGTCTGGACCAGCAGATCCAAGTCCACCTTGCAAAACCTGCACCACATCCTCCCTGCTCAGGCTCTGTGGGAGGTGATGGAAGTTTGCTTGATGTCCTCAGCCTGTTTGGGGTGATCTCTATCGTTTTTTGGAGCAACAGTCATCACTATGTTGCTGTATTGGTATATACAGCCTCTGGCCAATGCCACTGGGAGGCCACTGGTGAATACCACCTCCTGCCCACTGCAAGGGTGGGATTCCAGCCCAACAGCCACAACACCCTCAAGAAGGAGGGAACAAAACTGAAAAAGTCTGGAAAACCTTCTGTGCTAGAAGGCAGCTCGGCTCGTCCCAGCTGGGACAAGAAGGAGCAAAAATAGAGGTGGATTTGCTCCTGACATCGTGGCTGTGTGGGTTAGGAGGAGATCAAGGAGAAATTTCCCCATTCGGGAGCCAGTGCTCCTGCTGGAGCTGACTCAGGCTGTCTGTCCTGCCCCATTCTGCATCTCTAACCATCCCAGTAAAACCCTTTTGGTCCTTCAGGCTTCCTCTGGATGGCTCCATGCCCATCCCCTGCCTTGGGCATCCCTTAGCCCAGCACCCTGACCCCCTCCCTATAGGCCCTGCATCCCCCAGATGCATCCCACCCTACCCCTGAGGACACCTCAAACATCTCCCCATGGATCAGGAAGCCAAGGGGCCAACCCATGGCCATGATCACAGTGGCAAAGAAACGCTGGAGGAGCCATCTAACCCAGTAGAGAAGCAACCATCACATATCATGAGCAAAGTCTCTTCCACCCTCCTCATCCAGCTGCTGGAGCCTCACCAGTGGGAGCAACCCCTGCTTATGGAGGCAGGAAAAAGGAGAAGCAGGTTTTTATACTTGACTCCATGGGGTATAAACAGGTTTTATGTGTAGACCTGCAGTCAGGATAAATGCCCCGAGGCCAGCACCACTTCTGCACATGGACCCAGGCTCCTGCTGCTTCCTTTTCCATTTTTTTTAATTTTAGATGTTTCCTTCCAACTGGAGATGTGATGCCTACGTAGCTGCAGGCACATATTACAGAATCCCAGCACTGCCAAGTCCATCACAAGGCAGATCATCCTCATGGCTACAAAGGTGAAAAGCAATCAAAACCAACCCAAGGACACACCACATGTGGAGGAATGGAGTGCACACGTGGGTGGCCCTCAGAAGTCAACCCTGCTGCCAGAATCATGGGGTCAGAGAATCACAGACTGGTTTGGGTTGAAAGGGATTTCAAAGATCATCTAGTTCCAACCCCCCTGCCATGGGCAGGGACACCTCCCACCAGACCAGGCTGCTCCAAGCCCCATCCAACCTGCCCTTCAACACTGCCAGGGATGGGGCAGCCACAGCTTCTCTGGCCAACCTGGGCCAAGGTCTCACCACCCTCACTGTAAAAAAAATTTCCCAATATGTAGGGTGAATCTCCTCTCTTTTAGTTTTAATCCATTCCCCCTCGTCCCATCCCTCCCTGCCCTTGTCCAAAGTCCCTGCCCAGCTTTCCTGGAGCCCCTTCAGGCACTGGAAGGTGCTCCAAGGTCTCCCTGGAGCCTTCTCTTCTCCAGGCTCAACACCCCCAACTCTCCCAGCCTGTCTCCAGAGCAGAGCTGCTCCAGCCCTCCCATCATCTCTGTGGCCTCCTCTGGACTCTCTCCAACAGCTCCATGTCCTTCTGGTGTTGGGGACCCCAGAGGTGGCCCCAGCCCTGCAGGGGGGTCTCAGCAGAGCAGAGCAGAGGGGGACAATCCCCTCCCTGTCCCTGCTGGTCACGCTGCTGGTGATGCAGCCCAGGACATGACTGGATTTCTGGGCTGCAAGCACAGAAGAAGAAGAAAGACCTGTGTAAATATGAGTGTAATTTTTTTCTCCAGCAGATGACAAAAACTACCTGAGAGAGAAGCTGGAACATGGAGGTGAATGTGTCACACATCATTTGGCTGGAGCCAGGCAGTGAAACCCACCTCCTGGGCAGATCCTAGGATGTACTTCTATGTTTTATGTACCCACCAAGTGCTTTGCTGATGGGAAGGGTGGGTGCAGGACGATGTGCTTGCAGGAGGCAAGTCCGCCCACCAGACATGGAGTCTTCACCCTGATTTTATTAGGGGAAAATAGGAAAGAGAAGGCAGCGCCTAAGAAAGAAAGATGAAAGAAGTTGAACTGCCTGGTTCATCCTTCTCCATCTGCTCAAAAAGCAAACGAGGGTGTTTCAGCTGCCACTGGCCCTGCTTCAGCCTTCGCTTTCAGGGAGGATCAGAGAGAAGATTTTGCTGCACAACTGAAAACCTCACGGCATGAAAATAACCCCAGCTGGCCCTGGGGAAGGAGGCACCCAGGCTGCAGAGAGCCTGGGGCACCCGTGGGAGCTGGATGGTGGCAGAGAGGACTCAAACTCCCAAAAGTTTCTCCAAAACTGACTAAATTTACAAAAAATGGAGGCTTTGTCACCAGCATTCTCGTGCGTCTGTCTCTTCAGGAGCAGGACACCTTCCCACCTCTCTGCAACCTCTCTCACTCTCAATGAGCTTAATTTCCCTCAGTGAATCATGGTTTAAAGCCCAAATGTGGGCAGCTGAGGAAGATCTTATTAAACTTTCATCACTAGAACTGTTCCACTACTGGGAAAAATAAGACACAGTAACTTGTGGTCTTATCACAGAAGCCTTGAAAGCAAAAAACACGCCTCAGATATTTTTGCCCCAAGAAATTCTTGGCTGTGAGGGTGGTGAGAGCCTGGCCCAGGTTGGCCAGAGAAGCTGTGGCTGCCCCATCCCTGGCAGTGTTCAAGACCAGGTTGGATGGGACTTGGAGCAACCTGGTCTGATGGGAGGTGTCCCTGCTCATGGCAGGGGGGCAGAACTAGATGATCTTTGAGGTCCCTTCCAACACAAATAAATCATTTCTTCCTAATGTCTAAACTATATCTCCCCCCTTCCAGTTTTAATCTATTCCCCCTTGTCCTTTTGCTACGAGCTCTTGTCCAAAGTCCCTCCCCAGCTTTCCTGGAGCTTCTTCAGGTACTGGAATGTGCTCTAAGGCCTCCCTGGATCCTGGATCCTCCCCTTTGCCAGGCTGGACAGCTCCAACTCCCTCAGCCTGTCTCTGATCATGGGCTCCTCTGGACTCTCCCCAGGAGGTCCACGTCTTTTGTTTTGCAGGGGTTGAATTACTGTTTTGCCTTTCTTGCCCTTTTTTCACCTTCTTGGGCCCCGAGTCTCTTGTTGCTGCTGCTGCAGGGTCACAGGGGATTTACAGCTTCACCACTGACAGCCTTCAGGGATGAAATAAAGTGTGGTTCTTGGTGCTTTGCCTCAAAAGGAAGAGAAGAAAAAAGCAGTGGAGAAGAAAAAAAATCTTAAATCCTCCCAATTGTCTAAAGCAAGTGCTTGCTGCAATGCTTCTACCTGCTATCTCTCTGTTGCATCTCCTGCCCCTTCTCCAAAGAGCTGTTTGCACCTACCTGTACTACCTGAAAGGAGGTTGGAGTGAGGTGGTGTCAGTCTCTTCTCCCAAGGAACAAGTGATAGAACAAGAGGAAATGGCCTCAAGTTGTGCCAGGGGAGGTTTAGATTGGGTATTAGGAACAATTTCTTCACCAAGAGAGCTATCAACCACTGGAACAGACCACCCAGGGCAGTGGTGGAGTCACCACCCCTGGAGGGCTATCAAGGCTATGTAGATGTGGTGCTGAGGGACATGGTTTAGTGGTGGCCTTGGCAGTGCTGGGTTAATGGTTAGACTTGGTGATCTTAAAGGACTTTTCCAACAAAAACAATTCCATTATTTTATTTCATGAGAAGACCACATGCCCAGGAAAGCACTTTGTTAAGCATTGAGTCCCTCCCTACCTTTCAGTCTGCTCTTCTGCCCCTGGTCCCCTGAGACCTCTGGGATCCCTGCCACCCAATTCAGTCAAATGGGGTGAGGTTCAACCCCAAGTGTGTAAAGATGGACCCACGGTGGAAGTGAGTAACTACACTTGTCACCAAAGAGCCCATGTGGGTGTTGGCACTGAAAGACACCCCCTCAGGGTCCCACAGGACCTCCTGCTATGTGGGTCAGCCCTCTATCAACATCCCCAAGTCACCTCATGGAGGCCACCAGCTGGGAAGGGCTGAACACCCCATTTCCAACGACTCAGAGCATGCACAGCCCATGGGGAAAGCCTGAAGCAGCTGCAATGGATAAAAACTCCACACTCACACCTTCTCCCTCCATCACACACACCCTCCTCTCAACCCCAGGAAAGCTTCAGTGAGAGAGGACAACCACCCCACCTCAAAGGATGGGATGGTTGCAAAGGTGGAGCAGCCATCACTTGTGTGGCTACAGCTATATAGACCTCATCCCAACCTACATTCTCCATGCAGTTTAATTCCCTTTGGAGATGCACTGAAATAAGTTAAATACCTCATCACCTCCAGGAGAAAGTGGCTTTTAGGGAGGCCTAATTAACCTACTTCAACATCACGCCCTTCCTTAACCAACATTCCCTTCCCCAGGTATCTGAATCACAGGTTCCTGGTGATTTTGGCAGCAGCAGGGCTTCAGTTTTGGCCTGAAGATCTGGAACTCCTGGAGAAGATCAGGGACACCAAGTCCTTTGCTTTACAGGGGTGCACCAGGCCTTGATTTCTGGGGCACCAGTTTTGCTCTACCTTGGAGGCTGGGGGATGCCAGACCCCCACCCCATGCCAGAAGCAATATCCATGTCTTTATATCCCCCAAATGATCTCCTTTGAGCAGGAGACAACTGAGTCCAAAATCCTTCCAGAGATATTTTCAGTGGTTCCCCTGGACCTTTTGAAGTGCTCCTCTACCCCAATGGGATGTGATGCCAGGGCATGGGATGGAGACATCCCCCTCTGATAGCTGGGTGACACCCACTTTCTGAGTGCCCACACACCTTTCATGGTGCATCTGTTGGCCAGATCAGCACCCAGAGCTCTTGTCCCACATGTATTTACATGTTCAACCCCCTTCTTCTATCCCCAGACCAACAAAACTGGGGGAGGTGAGGCCCTAACCCGCTCTGAAGCATGCAGGGCTGCCAGTGGGGTGAGTCAAACAGGATCCAAGGTTCTCCTGAGCATTCTGCAAGGACCATAGCAAACATCAGCAGCCCTCAGGGAGCACAAGGATGCAAAACACATCTCTCCAAGGAGGCACAGAAAGAGAAGAGAAAAGCTGGTGAAGACCTCACTGTCCACACCAGGCACAAAGTCTTCTTCCAGGTGGTCAAACCTGGGTGGAGCTTAGCACCACCTGAAGAATTGCATGTGTTTCAAAAAGCTAGTTAGATACCTTCTGCTGAGCTTCAGGCCTTGCTCTGTGATGTCCCCTGGTCCACCATCACTAATTAGCTACTGAAGGTTGCTGAGAATCAGCACTGGCACATCCACAATGAGCACAAGGGGAAATCATTTTTAATGGACCTCCACCATGGGGGATGGGTTGGAAATAGCTCTCATCTATCACTGCTTCTTCAACGTGGAGCATGAGCTGAAGGGTTTCATCTCTCTGCAAGAAATGACCCCACGAGGGTGTGCAAGAGGGAGAGGAGAGAAGACCACAAGCCAGATGGTGATTTCCCTCCCTCTTGCTGGGAAGAAGTCCCTCTAATGGAGTTTCCCACCCAGCTCTTTGTGTTGAGGTCTGCAAGTAGGTTCACTTGGCCAAAAATACATCCAAAGGCTACAAAAATGGAGGGGGAAAAAAGTGATGAAAGCTTCAAATGAAAATGAAAGAGGAGTGGATTGCTGGAGCAGTGGATCCTGATGTGCCCAAGCCAACAGCTGGAGATGATCAAGAGGAAAATGTTCTACCCAGGACTGAAGCCAAAGGAGAGCTCTCACCGTTACTTGATGCTGCTTCTCAGACAACAGCCAGCACCTTCAGGGGCTGGATGAGAAGATCAAAGATGGTCATCTAAGAATATCCACAGTCACGGCTCCTCTTCTTTTAAGGAGCAGCTGTGACCACCATTGGTGTGTGGTCCAGGAGTGAAAACAACTCCCCATCCTACCTTGGAGCCCATTCAGGGCCACTATTGGTTGCTGTAACCTTTTGTGGGGTTGCTCAGAGGACTTTTAGCACTTCTGGTAGGATTTGTCCCTTCCCAGGGACAACTGCACTCACTAGACCTTTGCTAGAAGAAGGTGGCGATGGCATTTCAAAGCAGGTTTCAGAGAGGACAAGGGTCCTGGGACCACCGGGAGCCCCCAGCCCAGCTGCAAATCTGAAGGAAGGATTTGGAAGGACCCTCCACCAGAGACCTGAGTCCTTCAGGTGTCTCAGCCTTGTTCCCAGCAGGGAGATCTCCATCCCCATCCTCTTTGTAGTACAAACCAACACCGTGAGGCATTGCAGGAGACCTCTTTCTGACCACACAGGGACTGGAGTGGTCCTCTGACCCCAGACTGAGGGGTTTTCCTTCCTGGTTGCTATCTTGGTGCAATCTGAGTTAATTCTGTTGGACCTCTGTGGGTTTGGCAGAGTTTGGGGTGTGGGGGAACGGGGCAGTGTTTCCAAGATGTCCATGCTGCACCTGGGACCGTGCTACGACATCCTGGAAGAAGTTGCCCAAAAATTCCATCTCCAACAGGTTTCTGTGCCTGCGTGGGAGAACAAAAGCCCCCAGAGATGGGAAAACCAGGCAGAAGATAGACCAGTGTGAGTGGGGCAAGTCTTTCCCTGCTGTGGATGAGGTTTTACGAGCACTGCCCTGGGGCAAAACCCCTCCAAGACGCTGCACCAGCCCCACTCTTTGAATAAAACCATTAATTAATCCATAATGAACTGGGCTAATGCTGTTAATCAATGCCAACAACCCCATCAGGCACCTTGTGGGGGTGGGGGGGAGGGCATAAAACCTTTTGAATTTCAAATATCCTCACACCAAGTGCTTCAGCTACCTGGGAGAGTGGGGGAAAACACGTCTGCGTCATCCTACGAGTCCCAGCGTTGGCGACAAGCCCCTGTTTTGGGTGACCCCCACCAGGCTGATGGGTTCAGATGTCTCTTTTTTTTTTTTTTTTTTTTTTCCCCCTCCCCCCCTTTTATTTTTTCCCCCCTTCTGAAGGGGGAGAGGCACCGCAGCCCCGTGACGTTGCCAGCTCCCTCTGATTTCACTGTAATGAAATCATGCCCCAACCAAGGCTCCACGTCTGGAGTTACGACTCAAACCCCGTGATCCCTCATTTTTATAGATACACGAGGGAGGGGAAAAGCGTTTCCATAGAGAGAGAGAAAAAAAAAAAAGGGGGGGGGGAAGAAAAAAAAAAGCCAACAAACCCACAACTATCACAGCCCTCTTAGTAACAATAAAAGAAAAGAGAAGGTGCAGAAGTTCAGGGGAACGTACCTGATGCCTCTCTCCTTGGAGTGAGACTGCAGCAACCCCTGCCCATCCCGACCACCGAGGACTACCAGGTGAGTGCCTGGATTTCATTTCTTAACCAGCAGCTGGTTTCGTTTGCACAAACTTTAAATATTTCAGTGCTTTCCTTGGGAGATCAGGTTCCACGTTTCTCTGCAAGAATAATAATAATTTTTTTAAAAAAATAAAAGGCAGGATAGGGAGAAGCAGCTCAAGATGCTGCGTTAAGAGACTCCCTCCTAACCAAAGAAATCTCTTTTTATTATTATTATTATAACAATTTTTGGAGGTGGATGGTGCTGGGCAGCACGGGAAGAGTTTAGAAATCTTGGGAAATGGAGAAGAGGGGAGAAAAATCCCTGCTGTGGTTAAAGGGATGGGGAGGAGAGGAGGCCACAGCCCCATTCCCACCGGGTCAGTTTGAATTTTGGAGCCCTGGGAACGAGCATCAGCAGGAGAGATGAGTTAGGGAAGTGGAGGCGCCATCAGACAGAGTTTAAAAAGTCTCCAGGTGTCATCCACAGTATTAATTTATTCCAGACTTGCTTTTTGATGAGGGGGGGGAGGAAAAAAAATTAGCTTAATCCATTGCTTCTGCTGCCGAGGAGCCCGAGATAACCAGGCAGGAGCTTTGTCCCCAGTGTGTCCGAGCTGCCTTGCCAGAGCAATTCACTTTTCTCCTTCGAAGCAGAGAGGCAGATCTTCAGCTGACAGGAATCCTGCCGGGGCTGTCGGCACCATCTCAAGACAATGCCCAGAAATTGCTCACGGGCATCCAGGCATTTCCCACCCTTGGCCAACAGCACTCACAGGTCACTCTCCGGCAGCGGCAGATTTAACTCCGAGTTCCTCAGCTCCGCAGGGGGTGGTTTGTCTTTATTTGTCTCTATTTTCCTGCTGTTTGTTTTTTTTTTGTTCTAAGCGGGAGGAAAATCCAATCCCAGCTTCTTTCCTGCTCCATAAAAACTTTCTGGCATAGCGGGGCACAAATCTCCCATGCAAAAACAAACAAACAAACAAACAAATCCTTAAAAACCAAAATTCACCTTTTGCTGATCTTTTGATGCTGCTTTTCCTTTCTGCTTTGCCTTGATTTTTCTCTTTTTTTGCCAGGATATCCACCCCACAGCCCAGGACTGGGAAACCAGGTGGTGGATGTGGATTTGTTTCAGCCCCGTTTCCCTCTTTGCTTTGCTTTTCCAAGGCTCCCAAAGAGTTTTGCTAACTGGAAAAAAAAAAAAAAAAAAAAAAAAAAAAAAAAAAAAAAAAAAGCCTGAGACAACCAGGTGAAAAAGCTGTCGGGGAGATGGGAGGTGGAGATGCTGTTCCAGAGCTCTGGAAAAGGCAGCAGCAGCTCCAACCAGCTCTGTCCTCTCCCAACATCCGTGCTGGCTCAGTGAGAGCTTTTGGAGATGTTCCCATTCTCCATCCAGCAGCTTGGAGGGAGAGGGGGGGGTCACACAGTGAGGAAGGGAGACCAGGGGCTGCAGAAATGGGGTGGGGGGGAAAATCGGCAATTTCTAAATTCATACTCAAATTTATCCCCCCCTCCATCCTGCTAGCGGGGGCTGCAAGGAGTTTGCTGGGGGCTGGAGAAGGGGAGGGGGGGCTGCTTCATCTGGGGCTGAAAAGGGAGAAGTTTTGGGATGGGAGAAAGATCCCCATCCTGTTAAGGTTTTGCAAGTGAAAACTAAGTCCCAGGATTTAAAGGTCGGGTTTGGGGCTGAAGGAAGGAGAGTTGAGGAGAGTTGAGGACCCTTAATTGCCCTCGCATGGGGATTGTGTGCCTGGGAAGGGGTTTCCTCCCCCATCCTATGGTGATGGTTTGGTGGGTGCTGCTTTGGGTCCTCTCACCTGGATGTGGGGCAGAGTTAAAGGGATGGATGGATGGATGGATGGATGGATGGATGGATGGATGGATGGATGGATGGATGGATGGATGGATCCGGGGGGAGCTCCATGGTGTTTGTGCAGGGGTGAGTGAGGCAAAGAAACAGAAATGGAGCAGTTCCCTCAAAGCCTGCCTGCAGGACCTGCCCCAGCCTCCAAGGGAGGGGAAAGGGAAGAGTTAAGGGGATAAATCTGCCCCGATTCCCCTTCCAAGAGATGAGAAAGGGCCAAGTTCAGGAGATAAACCTGCCCTGATCTCCAAGGGATGGGAGAGGGGAGAGTTCAAGGGATAAACCTGCCCTGGTCTTCCCTTCCAAGGGCAGAGTTAAGGGGGCAGTGGTTTCTGAGACCCGTGGTTCAGTGGCAGAAGAGCAGGTCCAGGTGACAGCTCCTAGGGACAGAAGATTTGATTTTTGGATCAGCCTGAGGACATCTCCCCCACGCAGCAAGGTGGTGGTGGCCCCAGGATGTCCAGAGACTCGCAGGAGCCATCCCGCTCCTCAAGAGCTTCTCAGGGGCTTCCCACAACCTCCTAGGTCCCTCCACACTCCCATCCCCATGGGATGGCATCTCACAACCCCAAACCAAACGTGAAACCCCGGGCCCAGGCACGGTCCCCAAACCCCGGGGGACTGTCCCCCAGACCCGGGCTTGCTGTGCGACAAGCTTGCCACAAGATGGGGCCCGAAGATTGGGAATGCCAGCACGTCTCCAGGAACCTGGAGGAGCCGTATGGTCTCGGGGCTGCCCTTGGGGACACTTACCTGACCTCAACATGGGCAAAGACCCCCACCGCGAGATCCCTTGTGGCATTTTAGGTGGCCTCTTCGAGCGGTCGGGTGGGAGATGGGGCACTTCCCGGAGATACAGGACTCAGAGGTGGGGAGGTTTTTTCAGACCAGAGGGTTATCTCAAGGTTTTCAGCCCTCCAGAGACCTAAAGATGACCAGATTTCAAGCAGGGAATGATGTTGCTGTGCTGTGATTTTGGAGGTGCCCCCAGGTCTCCAGGCAGTGCTGTCCAAGGAGTAGAATGTGCCCCAAATGTGCCATCAGATGCACTCAAGGTGGAGGGGGGTCCTGGGGATGGAGCCATGGGGGTAACAGGCAACCTTGGAGCACCCCAGGCCAGGGCTGTAGAGATGACATGGGGCCATCACGCTGGATCACCCCTCCAGCACTGGGACCTACCCACTCTCCATGCCCTTTTCAAAGCAAGTTGGGTGAGTTGGCAACTTCAGAGAGCACAGAAACATCTCCGGTGGCTTCAGGCTGACCACAGAGGAGCTGAAAGGAAAATCCACCTTTACAGCAGTTGGTGGCACACACAGTTACGCTGTGGAGGTGTTAGCCAGGTGGAGAGGGTTGAATGGGACTGCAAAAAGGTTGCCCCAGACAAGGGGTATGGTAGAAACCAGCTCTGCTGTAGCAGGCGCTTGTGTTTTGGCAAAGCCAAAGCCTCCATGGAGGCTGCAGCCTGGCAAACCACCTCGGACATCCCACCTCCCACCCAGCACCCCAAAACCAAGGGCTGGGGGGTTGCACCTCAGAGGAGGAAGCCCCAAGGCAACTTATTCCCCCCTGCCCTAACCATTAGATGGGAGCTGGGGAGAACCTGGGAGGTGAACCCAGGTCTGTGGGATATGGGAGGATGAGGGGATGATGGTGCTCTGGCCCGGGCCCCGTGGGAAGCTCATCTCTGCCCTCCCCTCACTCTCTCACCAGGCAGGCCACCGCGATGCCCCACACCAGGCTGCTGCTCCTCCTCACCCTCCTCTGTGCCACCAAGACTGGACGGGCTCTCCACCTCTACAACACTGCCTCCATCTTCAGCTGCCTCAACGCAGCCCTTGCCGAAGCCCAGAAGAACCGCCCCGAGGAAAACTCCATCTTGGACAAACGTGGCTTCGACTCTCCACTGCCCGAGGAGGCACCTGAGGAGGAGGAGGGGGAGGACGTGGCGGATGAAGAGATGGGGAAAAGGACATTCCCAGGGGAAGGCCATTACAAATACGTCTCCCAAGCACAGGTGAAGGGGAAGACATACCAAAACCGGGCCAAGACCGACCGCCGCACCAAGGTCACCCTTTCCCTCGACGTCCCCACCAACATCATGAACATCCTCTTCAACATCGCCAAAGCCAAGAACTTACGGGCCAAGGCTGCTGCCAACGCCCACCTCATGGCCCAAATCGGGCGGCGGAAGTGACCCTCCGTGGGGCAGGGGGGACTTGGAGCAGGGCTGGCTGCGTGGGGCCACCACCAGGCCCCAGCCTGGCAGCCAGAGGGGACTGACGGCCATGTATGATATCAGTGTTGTATATTTTTGACCCATAGAGCTACCTAACTTTCATATCTCTTCTTCCTCCTTCTCTCCTTCCTGATCTCCTCTGTCCCTCCTCCTGGACATTTCCATGCGCGGGGAAGAGGCTCATGTCCACAGCAGGTCAAGGGGACGTGTCACCTCAGGAAGGTCCCTAATTAAAGCTATGATCTCTTGAGTTTCCAATGCTTTGTTCTCCCATCGCCTCCACTGGGTGCTCGGTCAGGTCTGTCTGGGCCTGTAACCTTTCCACAACATCCCTCCAACTCAACCTCACAGCCCTGTTCCCACCACAGTCCAGATCCTACTCCCTCCCAGGTCCCCATACACAAACTGTCCCTGTTCACAGTCATCACTGCATTGGGAAGGGAAAAGCAAGATGGGTCAGGGGACCTCAAGAGGGATTTCCCAGTTTCTCCTCCTGGGGATTCTCTAGGTTATAAGGTTGTCCTCCAACCACCCCTTTCCCCACCATCACCTTCAGCAGTCACAGCTGGGAGAACACCACCCTCCCAATCCACTTGGCCCTTCACAAATGTCCCCAGGCCATCAGTTGACCCTGGCCATGGCCACCCCATGGCCTCAGGTGAGTTTGGACCCCAAGGGCTGCAGGTGCCTCCTTGGCTTCTCCCTGCACCTTCCATGGGTCTGTCCATGTTAACAATCTACCACTGCCCACCTTTCTGCCAGCCTCCCTTTCCTGGTAGACCTCTGTACCAGTCCTGGGCCCTCACTCCCCACACACAGAGCATTCCCACTCACTCTGCTCTTTTCCACCCTCCACTGAGCCCCAGCTCACCGAGTTCCCACCCCTTCACCTTCAACTATTTATCCCTTCCTCTAGACCTCTCTTTCTATTCACCTCCCAGCCCAGCTCCAAGATGAAACTGCATCTCCTGGCCTCCATCCCTACATGTAGCAGGCATGGAAAGTGAACAGAATTTTGGCCCTCCTTCCCCAGGAGACATTTACCAAGAGCAGCAAAGCAGCTCCCACCAGCCCTGTCCAGGTGTCCAGAGCATGGCCATGGGGAGCACTCCACGTGGGACATTAAGAGGGGACAGGCTGTAGCCTGGGACTATATGGCCCCTTAAATATGCTGTATATAGCTTTGTAAGTTCTTGTAGGCCCTGCACATCCATCCCCTGTTGGTATGTTGAGCTCTTGTCCAGCACGACATAGACATTGTCCCTGTTTGACACCCAGGGAAACGTGCCTGCTCACGTCTGGTCAGGGAAAGCTGGGCAGACCAAGGTCAAACCTGTCTGGGGAACCAGCTGGACACACTCTCATCCCTACGAGGGTTTGGCAAGAGGTGACCCCAGGTTGTCCAAAGGAGCCTTGGCACAGCAAGGAGTGACAGAGGGACTTGCTCGGAGCTGAGGGAGAAATCCTTGCTTTGAGCAGAAGGTTGAAGAGATTGTGCTCCCCAGTGAGCTCCAGCAAAGCCCTGGCTCAGGCTGGAAAGAGGATTTTACCCACCATCAGCTGCTGTGGGGATCTGCACCAGCCTTGCTTGGGATCCTTTCCCAGCATCAGGTTAGACAAGGAGAACATCTCAGCGCCGTGGTAGTGCCTGGAAATGAAAACATCACATGTCCAGAGCACAGACAGGGTCTGTCTTCTGCTCCCTTTTAATGACAGCAATTAACAGTGAAGAGAGGCCATGGGAGAGGATCATGGAATTATAGAACAGTTTGGGTTGGAAAGGACCTTAAAGACCATCTAGTTCCAACCCCCTGCATGGGTGGGGACACCTTCCACCAGACCAGGTTGCTCCAAGCCCCATCCAACCTGCCCTTCAACACTGCCAGGGATGGGGCAGCCACAGCTTCTCTGGCCAACCTGGGCCAGGCTCTCACCACCCTCACAGGAAAGAATATCCTAATAACCAATCTAAATCTCCCTTCATTCCGCTTAAAACCATTCGCCCTTGTCCTATCACCCTTGGCCAAAGTCCCTGCCCAGCTTTCCTGGAGCCCCTTCAGGCACTGGAAGGTGCTCCAAGATCTCCCTGGAGCCTTCTCTTCTCCAGGCTCAACACCCCCAACTCTCCCAGCCTGTCTCCAGAGCAGAGCTGCTCCAGCCCTCCCATCATCTCTGTGGCCTCCTCTGGACTCTCTCCAACAGCTCCATGTCCTTCTGGTGTTGGGGACCCCAGAGGTGACCCCAGCCCTGCAGGGGGGTCTCAGCAGAGCAGAGCAGAGGGGGACAATCCCCTCCCTGGCCCTGCTGGTCACACTGCTGGTGACAGCCCAGGACACGGGTGGTTTCTGGGCTCCAGCACATGGTGCTGGCTCCTGTTGGGTTTCTCCTCACCCAACACCCCCAAGTCCTTCTCCTCAGGGCTACTCTCCATCCATTCTCCACCCAGCCTGGATTCCTGCTTGGGATTTGGCCCAAGATGTTCGCTGGCTCCAGGCTGTGCTTACACATGGAAAGCTGAGACAGGGACAGCAGATACCAGCTGATAAGCAGTGATGGGGAAAGCAGAGATCCTCCCTCTCCAGCTGCATCCCCGGGGGGCAGTCTCACCCACACCTGGCTCTAGCTTGAATAAACCCTCCCAAAATTAATCCTCCTTCTCAACCTCTGCCAAGTGAGACTGTTGGGGTTGCTTGGAGGGGCTGAGACACAAGCAGAGGTCAGAGGAGGCAGATTTCCTGAGGAAGCTGGATGGAAATAGGAGCACTGAAATCTCCATCAGCACCCACCTGGGGCTGGGAGCACGCAGGGCCAAGGCCACCGTGCTCAGGAAGGCCAGGCCTTGCTGTTTGGGGTGAAATGTGCAGTTTTGGAAAAGCCTGGGGAGGAGTTGCCCTTTCCTGCCATTTCATACAGGGATCAAACTCAAACTCTCAGTATTGCACCTGGAAAGAGTGGTGGTTTGTTCACATGTGGTTGCACAGCAGCTGCAGGCTCACTCTGGCCAACATCTCCTTCTGCTTCCACTGCTGGTTTCATTCCAACCTCTTCATAATCCTCCCCCCAGGCAGCCAGGTCTTCCCTGGCCTGCAGGAACCCCCTTGTCCTCCTTTACCTCTTCCCTGTGCCAAAGGCCTCCTTCAACCACATCAGAGCAAACTAGAGATGCCACAGTGATTTAGGCCATCCCCAAGGACATCAGGTCCTGAACCCCATCCTGGGATTAAGGAGGCCCCATTCCCATCTGGCTGAGGAGAGGATTCAGGCAGTGCAATTCAATGGCAGATGAGAACCTGGCCAAAAATGTGCAAGGAGGACCCCGTGTTCTCATCCACAGTGGCTTGGCTAGGAAAACCAAACTGATCTCCAGTGGTGACCATGGGCAGAGTTAGTCCAGGTACCTCAGGACAGGGAGCAGCAGGGACATGGTGGCCTTGCAGAGAGTTACATCAGGAGCTGAGCCCTAAGCAGAAGGAAGATGCACTTCAGGCTGCAAATACATCTAGAGGGAACTGTTCCTGGTGGAATGAAGGCCTCCTCCTGGGATGTTCAGTTCCACTCCTGGGATGTCTTGGGATTATTCTGTTCCACTCCTGGGATGTCCAACCCTCCTCCTGGGATGTCCTGCCCTGTTCCTGAGATGTTCTGTCCTGCTCTGAGCTGGGCCAGGAGGGGCTGTGACCAGCTCTTCGGGGAAAAGAGCCAGCCCCAGCCATCCAGAAGGTCTGCATGGATCCTCCTCATCACAGCTTGTGGCATGGACATCTTACATTTGGATGTAAAACCCAAGCCCATTCTTCAGAGGTGGGGGAAAAACTGCCCCCAATCTCAGCCCCAACTCCATTGGCTGCTAGAGGGGAGCTTTGCTCTGCTCCATGTCCCCCTCAAGTGCTTTTGCTTTGACTCTTGGACCTTTGTCTTCCAGGCCACTCTCTGCAGTTTGTACCCCTGTAGGAATCTCTTTTCTTTTCTCCTTCTTGGTAGACCCCTACTCTCCCACCAAACTCAAGAAGGGTGGTGGGATGGAGGGTATCCCACCCACGTCCAGAGGACTAGATCATGAGGTTTAGGAGCTCCTGTAGAGCCTGTCCCCATGTTTTAAGTGTAGATCAGATTTTCAAACTTGCATTTCTGGCCTCTGGGACATCCCTGGTCAGCGAGTTTCTTGCTTTTGTCTGTGCTGCATGGAAAATAAAACCATTGGCCATTTGCAATATGATGGTCTCAGTGGTACATCTGAGTCCTGGTCTTATGCTTATACTGTCACCTCCCTCCAAAGCTGCCCCAGGTCCTCCAGGGCATCTACCTTCTGTGGCTGTGGTTGAACAGGAGTCAGCAGTGCCCTTGAGCCAAGAGAGCCCAGATTGCTTGTGACACCAGTGCTGGAGAAGCCATCCCACCCCCCATGATGTTATTGCCAAGGCAGGAGACCCCTCCTGCAACTCCTGTCCATCCCCAGGAGATCCAACAGATGTGCTGTCTGCATGTGGACCAGGGGGATGGAAAGTAGAAAGAACATTTCCAGCCCTGAAGATTGAAAAGAAAGTCTTAAAAATGAACCTCACTCTTTAAATAAACAAATAAATAAACCAGATACTCCTAAAAAAAAAAAAAAAGTCAAACATTTGAAGCTCTTCTGACTTGACTTGACAGCAAGTGCTCTTAGACACCAGGGGAAGCAAAGCTGAAGGAGTACTTAAAAGCCAAAGAAGCTCCAAACTCCATGGATCTGCAGGTGCAAGTCATTTAAAGAACCCCAATTACCTCTCATGGCGATTCCTCCTTGAGTAGAAACACCTGAACCCTTGGCCAGCAGGTGCCTGCACAAGGAGAAGGCAGGAGGAGAAAGCCCTTTAGCTCTACCTGCTATAAAAGGCCCAAGAGGGAGGCAAGCTGGGTGTCCTCTCAGTGAGGTGAGGTGAGGTGCTTTGGAGCCATGGTGAGTGGTTGTGGGGTTAGGGTTTGCTTTCTGACAACCATGGATGGCTCTTCTCAGCTCTGCAGGAGAATGAAGCTGGAGACAGCTCTTCTTTACAGTTGGGGCAGATGTCTAGCTCTTGGCTGTGGGGCTTCATTGGGGCTGGAAGTGGTTGTGGGATATGGAGGAGCATTATGAGCCCTGGAGAAGGAGCTCCTGGGGGTGCAGAGCTTGTGGTTGGAGCTAGTCTCCAGTGCTGGATTGCCCTTTCAAGCCTGGTGTCCACCTCTTTAATGCCCAGGGAGGACTACCCTGATGAACAGGTTGCCCATGTAAGTTGTGGAAGCCCCATCCCTGGCAGTGTTCATGGCCAGGTTGGATGGGGCTTGGAGCAACCTGGTCTAGTGGAAGGTGTCTCTGCCCATGCAGGGGAGGGTTGGAAATAGATGATCTTTAAGGTTCCTTCCAAACCATTCTATGAAATGCCTTCAGACCTTGTGTTCCACCTGCATGGAGACATTTTTGAGGGTCTTGCTGGTGGTGTCAGATAAAAGACTTGCCTAGGTGCCCATCTGGTGCTGCCGTGGGGCTGAGGCAGACCTGGAGCAGGGGATGAAGGTCTCCTGGTGAAGACTGGCTCAGAATCCCTCTTCTGGCCTGGATGTAGGAGATTTTTAAGGCTCTCCTGGAACTGTTTGTGTAGGAAGAGAAACGTGGTGGTGGCTGAGGCTGATACACTAGATATCAACCCTCAGAACAGGACCCTCTACTCCAGTGTGGGATGTTGCTGCCCTGTTTCTGTGCTTGGTGCAGGTCCTGATGTGCCAGGCTTCTTGCCCAAGTGTAAATTAAGGTGCTGTGCTGGGTCTCCAGCCTGGTGTCCTTCCCTGGCTACAGCTAAAAGCAGGTTGTGAGGGCTGGATAAGCCTTGGGGAAGCCCATCTGAGACTCTTCTATCTTGCAGCTCAGGGTTTCCTCAGTGAAAGTCTCTAGTCCAGGCTCTCTGAACCCAAAATCCTGGTTTTCTGTCTCCTGTGTCATTGAGTTCAAAAGCTCAACTACACTTCTGGCATAGGGACTCCTCTCTTTGGTTCAAGCCAAGAGCTGTTCCTTCATGGGAAAACTTCTAGTTGGAGAAGATGAATTCATCCCTTCTCATCCTTGCTTGGATCCTCTCTAGGTGTCTCCAGCCAACTGACTCTGCACAGCTGTATCTAGTCTAAATGGAGATGAGAATCTGATCTGAACACAATTCTTGAAGCCCCACAGCACAGGCCTCTCCCATCAGAGAGAGGCAGAGGTCCTCTGCCCATCTGGGTGGGAAGAGGTCTACCTCTACTGGCATGGGAGGAAGTGTTTGTGCTGCTGTCTAAGGCTGAACCATTCCCTCCACCTCAGTGGGGAGCACCAGATGAAGGACCTGGCAAGGCTGTTTGTGCCCTGTCTCCTGCCCCAAGGCAGGACCAGCAGAGCAAAGAGAAGAAACCATGAGCAGCCAGATCATGTCCTGTAGGTTCAGCCTTGCTCCTGGGAAGAGGGCTGTTGAGCAACGTAATGATAGTGCTGGGATGCAGAGGGACTTCCTGCAATGCCTCAATCTCTGCATCTGCCTCGGTGGGAGATTGCAACATGTCTCTGAAGGGCTTTTTGCTTAATTGTTGCTTGTTCAGCAGCTCTTGGGTACCTGCTATGGAGAAAATGTCCTGGCTGTCACCAAGCTGGACTAATGTTCTTCTTGTCCATAGGTTGTTGGCTGTATGCTCTATAAAGATACCCAGAAGTCCTAGATTATTCTAACTCCTTGGTGCACATTCCTGACCTTCTCTTCTCTCCCATCCCCGTGCAGAGGGAGTGTATTTCTATCCACATTGGCCAGGCTGGTGTTCAGATGGGCAATTCCTGTTGGGAACTGTACTGCCTGGAGCATGGGATCAAGCCAGATGGCATGATCTCCTCCACTGCCTCCTCAGGACAAAGAGACTCTTCCTTTGGGACCTTCTTCAATGACACAGGATCAGGGAATTTTGTGCCCAGAGCAATATTTGTTGACCTGGAGTCCACTGTCATTGGTAAGTCATGGAAGGTCTCCAAGCCTTCTGGGGGTTGGCCACCTAAACTGGCTGAGGCTGCCAGCTGCCACGTGAAACTGCATCTAAACTTGTGAAAGTAACTTGGCAGACAGTGGGTCTTGTGCCAGTGATGCTCATGAGATCTCAACTTCCTCCAGATGAGATCAGGACTGGGACCTACCGCTCGCTCTTCCATCCGGAGCAGCTCATCAATGGCAAAGAAGATGCTGCCAACAACTATGCTCGTGGCCACTACACCATTGGGAAGGAGATCATTGACTCTGTTGTTGACAGGGCTCGGAAAATGGTAACCCTGTGGAGGGTCTTCTGCAGTAAAACTCTAGTTACTGTTACCCTGGCCACCAAGAGATGCAATGGGGGGGGGGGGGGGAGGGAGGGCAAGGAGATCTTGGTCAGCTTGACCATGTCTCTGTGACTTGAGGGGAAAACCTCAAGAGATTCCCCAGATTAAACAGGAAAAAAGCAGCTGTGATTTAACTATCTAGGTGTGATGTTTTTCTTCTAATGGGTGTAGTGTCTGCTGTGTCAATTGTGATCCAATATCTCATCCCAACCAACATCACAGCTCAGCTTCTAGCTAGTGTCTCCCCACAGGCCTCTTCTCCCTTGTGTGGTTGCCTCTCATGTATAATGTTTTGCCAATGTAGATGCTCAGAAGTGCTGTAATAACACTCAGGTATTCTTGATGTAGCTGGAACCTTTTGGTGGCCTTCAGATATTTCCAAGTCTTCTTGATTGCTAGTGTCAGGAGTCTCTGGCCCAAAATGTCACTCTGTCAGGGCAGGCCTTTCTTCCTGGTGAAACTAGAGAATTTAGACCCAGCAAATGCAGCTGCTTTTAACAGATCTCACCTGCTAGAAGTGGAAGGTGTGTGGAAGCAGTAGGTCTTAACCTTGATGGTTGAACACACTATCTGAGCTTAATTTAAGTCCAAGACTACCAGAGTAACTCCAGTAATTTGGTTCTTTCATGGTGCTGCAGGCTGACCAGTGCAGTGGCCTCCAAGGGTTCCTGGTCTTCCACAGCTTTGGGGGAGGCACAGGCTCTGGCTTCACCTCGCTCCTCATGGAACGGCTCTCTGTGGAGTACAGCAAGAAGTCCAAGCTGGAGTTCTCTGTGTACCCAGCCCCACAGGTCTCCACAGCAGTGGTAGAGCCCTACAACTCCATCCTCACCACCCACGCCACCCTGGAGCACTCAGACTGCTCCTTCATGGTGGACAACGAAGCCATCTATGACATCTGCAACCGCAACCTGGACATCGAGCATCCCACCTACACCAACCTCAACAGGCTGATCGGGCAGATCGTCTCGTCGGTCACCGCATCCTTGAGATTTAATGGTGCTTTGAATGTTGACCTGACTGAGTTTCAGACCAACCTGGTGCCCTACCCACGGATACACTTCCCCCTGACGACCTACGCGCCCATCATCTCGGCAGAGAAAGCCTACCACGAGCAGCTGTCGGTGCCAGAGATCACCAACGCTTGCTTTGAGTTCTCCAACCAGATGGTGAAGTGTGACCCCCGCCGGGGCAAGTACATGGCGTGCTGCCTGCTGTACCGGGGGGACGTGGTGCCCAAGGACGTCAACGCGGCCATCGCGGCCATCAAAACGCGCCGCTCCATCCAGTTTGTGGACTGGTGCCCCACGGGCTTCAAGGTGGGCATCAACTACCAGCCGCCCACGGTGGTGCCCGGGGGGGACCTGGCCAAGGTGCAGAGGGCTGTCTGCATGCTGAGCAACACCACGGCCATCGCCGAGGCCTGGGCCCGCCTGGACCACAAGTTTGACCTGATGTACGCCAAGAGGGCCTTTGTGCACTGGTACGTGGGGGAGGGCATGGAGGAGGGGGAGTTCTCGGAGGCCAGGGAGGACCTGGCTGCCCTGGAGAAGGATTATGAGGAGGTTGGAAGGGACTTGGCAGATGGAGAGGAGTATGATGAGGAATAATGTTTTTACCTGTGGGAAGGCAGCTTTGGTGAAGCTTTTTGTATCTTAGTCTTGCAGTTCCTTCTAGAGAATGGAATTGTGAGCTGGGTTGGAGGAAACGTGACGGGGCAACTCTACAGCTTGTCTGAAGGCAACTCTTTGGTCACGGCTTTTGTATGCACAAACCTTGCTGAATAAACAGTGACCAGCAAAACATCTCCTCTCTTCATTTGTCACCAAACAGGTTCATGTTGAAGGTTGGTGGTGGCTGTGAGGTGGGTCCCATTGGTCACTGCAGTCCTACCTGTAGAGCTTTCCTGCTTGTAGGTACTGGGGTGAACCCTCTGAACTGGAGTGGGTGACAGCATGACACAAGCCATCTGCCCTGGGGTGGCACTGCTGTTAAAATTACCATGGAGATGATGATCTCACTTGGGGACTGGCTGGTCATGGTCTGTCCATGTGGTGGAACAGCCAGCTTGGGTTTTTTGGTACTGCGCTCTGCTCCAAGGCATAGCAGGGAAGGGATCAGGTTTCTCTGGTCTCCTGGAGCCATCCAGAGCCCTGCTAAAGTAATCCATGTCCTGCTGCCAGAGCTGGGCCTGTCTGGAAGTCTAATTGGAGCTGAGATGAGAGTTCAAATACCTCAGCTGTCTCTAAGCCCCTGGCAAGACCACCCAAACCGTGCCCTAGCTTGGTCGTGGTTCCAAACCCAGGAGCTGTCTCCCCAACTGGACTTCTTCCCTCTTGTCCTGGGAGATGGCTGCTCCCCAGACATGATGCAAGAATCCTGGGGGGCAACTAACGAGCTGAAAAGGAGGATTTTAGCTTGATGCCTGCAGATCCCCTGGACTGGAGCAGGTGTCTTCTCCACTGGGGAATCTCCTCCCAGTAAGTGATCCAAGAAGAGGAGCTGGCCGGGATGTGATGGGGAAGCTGGATCTGCAGTAATTGAAGGGCTGGGAGTGTTGGCTCTGGGTTGCACTGGAGGAAAGTTTAAACAACCTGAGGCAAGGGTGGAGGGGGTGGTTCTTATGAAAGCCTGTCTCCACTTGCTGGGCTCCTAGGGGTGGCAATCTGCCAAGGTCAATCAGGTGGGAGCTCCTGGGGGTTGTCTCACCTCCAGCTGCCCTCTGTGTGGGGGAAGCAAGGCTGCTTGGACTGGTAGGGCTGGCAATCTGATGACTGCAGAAGAAGGAATGAGCTTTCCTGAGCCTCCTGGCCCCACCAGATGTGGTTTTATGTGCTGAGAAATGCCTCTCTGCAGAGGGTGAGGTAGACCCCAAAGTGACGTGCAACCTTTCCTCCAGAGGAAGAAGAGAAGAGGAGACAAAGCAGAAATTATCTTGGGTGAGTGCAACACCAGCTCTGTCTCCCCCTCCTGGGTGCTTGGCCAGGAGTTGAGTGAGGTTTGCTGGATTTTTTTTGGTTGGGGAACTTCTCTTCTGCTCAGCATAGGTGTCCTGGGATAGGGGCCTCATTCTGGGGGTTCATGCTCTGCCTTCCTTGTGGCCCACTGTCAAGCCAGGTCTTCTCACTGCAGGAGGGGGCACAGCAGCCAGGGCAGCTGTACCAAGTCTGGTGGCCTGAGGTCACATCTAGACCACCTGATTTTATGTCAGTGGAAGGGCTTCATCTCCATGGATCTGTTGAACACTCTGCATCCTTGGAATGTTGGGAAACACACTTTTTCACCTCATTTTAAGTCTTCTGGTGTGCTCAGGAGCCCCTGAATGCAGAGCAGTGAGGTGTGACCTGCTGCACAGCTCTTACCCACACTGGGACTGGAGAAGCAGTCCGGTGGTGGGTCCACTGGGGACCCATCTCTGCAGCCACAGTGTGGTCCTGCAGCTCCATCAGGGCAACTTTGTGAAGCCTCAAGAGCTTCAGGCTCATCTTCTGATGGCAGCAAGGTCTTTTCAATCACACCTGTGTGCCATGGCCCTAAGCTGGGCCCGGAGGTGATGAAGGAGACAGTTTGTCCTCCAGCCAGATAAAGACCATGTCTGCCTCTGCTGAACAACAATCCCCCCTAAGCAGTGTCATCAGCACTGGCCCCAGGAAGACCATGCACAGCTTCCCTAAGATCTCCAGATGCTGCTTTTGACTTCCACTGGGTCATGGGATGGAAGCAAGAGGCACCTTGAGCCCCTTCTCTGCAGGACAATGAACAAATCTGCCCTGACCCATGATCCACCCTTATTGCAGTAATGAAGTAGTGATTGAGTGGTGGTGACCAGGCTGGAGCAAGGTGGTGGAAACACAGAACCTGGGGCTGCTCCATGTGTTGCTGTTTTCTTGGGTTTTTTTTCTAACCACCTTTGCTATTCCACCACCCAGGTAGGGAAAATCAAGCTGAAACCATGGAATGAAGTGTGTGCTGCTCTTGGGTGTGGGCCTGAAGGATCCATTGCTCATGGAGAGAACAAAGCATTGCCTATGGCTGTTGAGCTGGAGATGCTGACTCCCCAAAAGCCATGGGATTGCTCTCCCCTCAAGAAAAATCCTTTCCTTCCCTCCTTCATGGTGTTGATGGGAGGGCAGGAGCAGGTCTGTGCTGCCAGATGTAGCAGAGTAATTAATTTCAGTAATAAACCAGGACATCAGTCCTGGTGCTGGTGACTTTCCAAGATGCAGGAGCATGTGGTTGTGCTCTTTGCCCTTGCTCAGCCACACTGGGTTGGCTTGTGGCTCCAAGCAGGAGTGATACTCACCTTGTGTCCACCCCAGGCTGCAGCCACTCACATTTTTGGGGGATTTAACCAGTGGTTTCCAGCCCCAGGTGTCTGTGGGAAATGGAGCCACCAGGGGAAAGGTGAAAGCCCTCAAGACCATGCATGGAAACTTCTCCACACCTTTACCTGTGGGCACAGAAGCCATCTTTGCTCTTTTAAAAAGCATTTGAGACCTGAACAGTCTCATTTCTGGCAAATCAAGCAGTTACTGTTCCCCTGTGAGTATTATTGTCAGTGTTAGGGGCATGGGGTGGGGACAATCAACTGGAAACCCAGGAGGTGGGCTGTCCCCAGGAGTCAGGGGATGGATGAAGAGAACCATCCAGCCCCCAAGTCTTTGGGCTGACCAGCTTTGGGGTGTCCCAATGACTCCATAAGCACAGCAGAGCTGAAGATGAAGAAGAGGATCCATCAGATGTGGTAGAAGCAAGTTACCATCTCCAGAAGGACCAACCTCAGGGTAATATGATCCTCAGCCTCCCCAAGAGAAATAGGTCATGCCTAGTATTTTAGCTCAGGCAATTTCACAGCAGTGAGTTGAGCACAGAGGAGACTTCAGCCCCAGGAGGGTCTTCCACTGCCCATCCATGCTGCCAGCACCCCAGCTTTTTAGTTCAACTGCAGCCCACCCTGCACTCAGGGCTCCTTCCACCTCCAGTTCCCAGGTACAGGACACAGCAACACCTTCCCATCCCTCTAACCATCCCAGTTGAATGGATGCACCTCCCTGTGCATCACTTGGGGAACATCTCCAGAGTCATCCCTCCATCAGGGAGGAGAGGGCAGCTGTAGCTACAGAACAGAGGGTCTACAGTGTACAACAAACTGCACATGGCCAGGGGGGTGGAACTAGATCATAGAATCATGGAATGGTTTGGGTTGGAAGGGACCTTTGAAGATCATCTAGTTCCAACCCCCTCGCATGGGCAGGGACACCTTCCACCAGACCAGGTTGCTCCTGTCCAACCTGTCCTTGAACAAATGGTCTTTAAGGTCCCTTCCAACCCAAGGCATTCTATGAAACACAAGTGCAATGCAACAGCCACGAGCAGGGCCCCTGGCCACTCAGAGCACCCTGGAGCCAGCTCTTCTCCTAGGCCACAGGCTTATGAAGACTTCTTCTCCCTATCTAACCAGTGGTATTTCATTGTTGTTCCTCCTGAGTCATCCCATCACCTGGGCCTGGCTCACCAACCCCAGGCATATGGGGCTGGCTTCATACTCACCCCAACTCAAGAAACTCCTGAGCAAGACCTCAGCCCAGACCGACTTCCCCCTCAACCAGAAGTGGCAACAAACAAGCTTCACCAGAGATGCTGAAGAGGCACAACCCCACCAGAAGAGTCCTCTTTCTCCTCTGGCACTTGTCAAACTGGGGCTTCCCTGCCTGCACCCAGCCCTGCTTTCTCTAAGCTCCTCGTGGGAGTGAGAAGAGCAGCATCCAGCTCCAGACAGACAAGTCCCTGCAGGATACAGGTCATTTCCCTCACAGCAATCATCGTGGTTGATGACCCTCACAAACACCCTTCCCAGAGCAAACCCTTATCAGCATTTGCTTTTCTCCCCAAGGCAACATCCACACAGTAAGGATCTCCTCACACAAACCATCTCATGAAGTCCAAAGAACTCAAAGCAGAAAAAAAGTGTCTTTATTCAATAAAAAAAAAGTTGCATAGAAGTGTACAGGTACATTTCTAATTAAAAGGTGCTTTACAGTAAAAGCCAGAGCAAGAGTTTGCCATTTCAGCCAAAGCAGGCAGCTTGCAGCATTCCCCTGGACTAGGAACCAGGACCTCTGCCCAGGCAGGATGTGTCCCCACCACTAAGGCAGCACCTATTCAGCTTCACTCATGGAGAGGCAAGGTGAGAAAGCTCGAGACACCCATGCTACACAAGTGCACTATGAGCACAGAGACTATGCAAGCAGAAAAGGTAAAGATACATCAAACAGTAGCACTGAGGTTCAGGACAATCCTTTGGCACCTCCAGGCAACCAGAACCAGTTAAGCCTGATGACAGAGGGTTTGTATTTCATCTGAGGTTTTGACTTGATGAAGAACTGACTGCAGTTTGTTAATACTCATCCTCATCAGCCTCATCTTCTTCTCCATCTGCTGAGTCCCTTCCAACCTCCTCATAATCCTTCTCCAGGGCAGCCAGGTCCTCCCTGGCCTCCGAGAACTCCCCCTCCTCCATGCCCTCCCCCACGTACCAGTGCACAAAGGCCCTCTTGGCGTACATCAGGTCGAACTTGTGGTCCAGGCGGGCCCAGGCCTCGGCGATGGCCGTGGTGTTGCTCAGCATGCAGACAGCCCTCTGCACCTTGGCCAGGTCCCCCCCGGGCACCACCGTGGGAGGCTGGTAGTTGATGCCCACCTTGAAGCCCGTGGGGCACCAGTCCACAAACTGGATGGAGCGGCGCGTTTTGATGGCCGCGATGGCCGCGTTGACGTCCTTGGGCACCACGTCCCCCCGGTACAGCAGGCAGCACGCCATGTACTTGCCCCGGCGGGGGTCACACTTCACCATCTGGTTGGAGAACTCAAAGCAAGCGTTGGTGATCTCTGGCACCGACAGCTGCTCGTGGTAGGCTTTCTCTGCCGAGATGATGGGCGCGTAGGTCGTCAGGGGGAAGTGTATCCGTGGGTAGGGCACCAGGTTGGTCTGGAATTCAATCAGGTCAACATTCAAAGCACCATTAAATCTCAAGGATGCGGTGACCGACGAGACGATCTGCCCGATCAGCCTGTTGAGGTTGGTGTAGGTGGGATGCTCGATGTCCAGGTTGCGGTTGCAGATGTCATAGATGGCTTCGTTGTCCACCATGAAGGAGCAGTCCGAGTGCTCCAGGGTGGTGTGAGTGGTGAGGATGGAGTTGTAGGGCTCTACCACTGCTGTGGAGACCTGTGGGGCTGGGTACACAGAGAACTCCAGCTTGGACTTCTTGCTGTACTCCACAGAGAGCCGTTCCATGAGGAGCGAGGTGAAGCCAGAGCCTGTGCCTCCCCCAAAGCTGTGGAAGACCAGGAACCCTTGGAGGCCACTGCACTGGTCAGCCTGCAGCAGAATAATATATTTTACCTTTCTCTGTTAAGGACTCGAGTAACTATCCTAAATGATGATGTCTTTTGCTTAGAGCACTCACTGGCCAGAGTGACCCTGTCCCTAGAGCAGATTCACTCAGTGTGTCACCCTACTGGGCAACTTAATGTTCATCAATTGCAGCATTTCCAGAGCTACCACAGATAGCTCCACATGGTCAGATGGAAACTCTTGGCCAGTTGCTCCATTACCAGCTCACTGCACACCTCAGCACCTGAGAGGAGATGGGATGTAGCATGAGGGCCCTAGACCCTTAGGAGACATCTCAACAGCATTTCACCAACAAGCATCCCAGTACCTCATTACAATGCTGCTTCACTCCTATCCAACGTGGAGTTTGGTCTTCCCAGCCTGGCTACCAATTGTCCCATTTAGAATATCTGCCATTCCACAGCCAGGCTGTGGTTCCCCTGGGATCAAGAGTCCTTCTCTTCTGTCTCTAGGCTCTAGTGTTGTGTCACTTCATACATATGACATCAATACCAGTTGCTTTTAGGGCAGATATGCAGGTTCAGGTGGCTTATTGAGCCCCAAACCTAATCCCAAGCAGCAGCAACCCTTGGAGCTCACATGAAGGGGTTTTTCCTTTAAGATTTTTACCCCAAACCCCAAGTTTGATTGCATTGTCCGTGGTGTTTTATTTTAAAGGGAAATACTGTCCTTTTTTTCTTACCATTTTACGAATTCTGCTGAGGACAGTGTCTATTATCTCCTTCCCAATGGTGTAGTGGCCACGAGCGTAGTTGTTGGCTGCATCTTCCTTACCACTGATGAGCTGCTCTGGGTGGAAGAGTGCGTGGTAGGTCCCAGTCCTGATCTCATCTACACAAGGAGAAACAGTCATGGAGAGCAAGACAGTTAAATGTTCTTGAGGTTAGAGTGACAGAGTAAAACACACAGCAAATCTACCAGGAGCCCATGTGAGATGATGGTCATGGCATGGTTAGTTCAGACTGGGAATAATGGGAGGGTCCTACTACACATCCTCCATCTTCACCTAGCAGACACTTTGAGATCCTAATGTAATTTGCCTTACAGAGTTAGGACACAGCCTGTGTTTCCAATTGGGATTATAGTTCCCACATGCAGCTTGTGTTTCTGCTTCTTGCAAAGCCTCTTGAGGTGGTTGGAAGCACTACCTCCACCCTCTGCTCTACAGCACATTGAAGAGGAGACAGAGTGCCTCCAGTGTTGACAATTCTGCTGGATGTATCAGACCCAGCTTCAGGCACCTTATGAAGACAGGCATTAGGACCAGTTCCTCTGGGCTCCATGCAGTCAATGAGGTTGGAGACACCTCCAGCAGGTATTAAAATCCACTCAGTCTCAATATTGGGTACATTTCATATTCTACTGGCTCCCTCACTAGGTTCCCAATTTAGTGCCCTGATAAGGTGCCTAAAAATTAAGCAGAACCAAAACAAAACATTCCTTCCATTAGATGAAATGAGTCACACATCCTAGATGGTAAGATAGGAGCACACATCCAAGAGAGGCCTAGAAGGTAGAAGCAGGTAGGTGGGTGGAAGTGGTTGGGAGTAATTTCCACCAGTTCCTTGAGCAAAGGTTTTTTTTTCTAGGAAGGTACTCTAAATCCAAGTGCCACGGTTGAGTGAAACACCCAGGGATCACCAAAGGGCCTGGAAGGGGAAGTAGAAAGCTTGGAGTAACAAGACACCCAGTTTCCACAGGACCATGAACTGTGTAGCACCCATTTGCCCAAAGATGCTTCATAGGTAGCATTAAAACCAGATGTGGCACATCAGGTCATGGGATGGTGTAATTCAGTTTAGAGCCTCTGAGGTTAATAAACCCATCCCACTTGACACCTGCTGAGGATCCTGCTCAAGACAGCAGGTGTCCTAAAAGGAGGGATCAACTAAAGACAAGTCAGTGTAGCAACAGCAACGGGTTTGTCACTTCCAGGTCCATTTGGAAATACAAGCTCTGTCTCCTGATGGCTGGAAACATTTTACTGGAGCAGAGGAATGGGAGCTGCTGGGCAACAGTCACACCAGCCCCAAGTAAGAAGGCTCAGAAGTCATGGTTAAAGATGTCCCAACACCCAACTGCCCCACCATTACCAATGACAGTGGGCTCCAAGTCTATGAACACTGCCCGGGGCACGTGCTTCCCAGACGCCGTCTCACAGAAGAAGGTCTCAAAAGAGGAATCCACTTGTTCAGGCTTTGGCTCCAGAGGTTTCACCTGCTTGGGGCCAGGAATGGTCCCATCTGCCTGGATCCCGTGCTCAAGGCAGTACAGCTCCCAGCAGGCATTGCCCATCTGCACGCCAGCCTGCCCGATGTGGATGGAAATGCACTCCCTCTGGAAGGGGAAATGGCTTGTTAAGGAGATTTTTAGACATCCTGTGACTTAGCACCAGCCCCCACAGTTCTTGCTTTGAGCCATTTTTTGACCAAGGATGATTAGGGAAACAGGCAGCTTCCGCCCACCACTGGGAGCTGGAGCAAGGATCAAACCATGATCTGCAGGGCAGCTGGACACAGCCAAGCTGCACACACAGCATCCATAGGAAGAGCTCTCCCAACCCAGGGGAGGGGGAAGGAAGGAGGTGATGGGCTTCATGCTGAGGCAGGATGCAGCTGAGCAGTGTTGGCTCCTCACTCAGTGCTCCACTGGCCCTGCCATGGAGTGGAGCTGCTGTCCATCCCCCAGGTCTCAGACCAATGGGGCAGCAGAGACAACAGCCCCAGGCTCCTTGATCAAAAAAAACCAAAGCTCTGCACCAAGCACGGAGAAGCCAAGCTTGAGCAACCCACAAACAAGCTGGGAGTCACAACAGGAAGTGAGGCTGGAGGAAACCAGCAGATGCCCGAGGCCAGAACAAGAGCAGCTTGACACCTGGGGAGAGGCTCCGAGTCCTGATTTAACCAGGTCACCCTCCAGGAGCCTCCAACTCCAGGGCAGTATTGAAGGTACTGGCATCTTCTAAAGACTCTCTGGGGACTTTTGATGGTTGCGTGCTTCCCTGGGTAATTGGCATCTCTGCTGTTTCCACCACCCCAAGATCAAAGCACCGTTGCAGCTATGACAGAGGCCCATGGCCCAGCTCCCAAGCAGAGACTCCCAATTACTGCCACACATGCCATGGAGCAGTGCTGCTTCCCAAGGGATCACCATGAAAGGGAGCTGGTGATCCCACCTGGGGATCCCATTATTTGTAGGGTTGATGGGCAGCTTGGTTCAGGTCTCACCTCATTTCACACCACCACCCAGTCCTTCCCAGAGCTGGGGGTCTCCACAGATAAGCCCAGCTCCCCTGCACCAAGTTGCCCACCTTGAGTAGAACATAAACAAATGCCACCAACAACCCAGTTGTTTCAGGGTTGAGAGAACACCCTGTGTGTGCACACCCCTTGGCGTAACTGTCCTGTCAGAAGGACTCTGTCTCTTGGAAGTCTAGTCCTAAATAATGCTTAGACAGTCCTGGACACCAACCATTTGTGGCAGTAGCCACCAGAAGAAGGACGCAATGCAACTTCTCCCCTCTTAGTCTTCAAGTTTGGATGTGACAAGACATTCTTCAGCCCTCAAGCAACTCCAATGGCCACGGCATGGCCAGGTCATCCACCCTGAAGCTGGACACCAACTGGATGACTCCTCTTGGTACCTCAAAGGGACACCAACCCCTTTACCCACAGGGGCTAAACACCGCTTGGCCAAGACCACCCCTTCTGCTGGGTGTGGGGGCTGTGTCCAAGTCCTCCCTCTCCAAGTTGATATTTGCACTATGTGGGAAATGCTGCCTGCCATGTGCCCAGCCCTCTCAGCAAGATGGTTGCAATAGCTCCTGGCCACACTTTGCTTGCTGGGGTCAACCCCACAGCCACTTCACCAGCACGAGCTGGGACAGCTGCTCCATTCACTATCCTCTCCCAGCTCATTAGTCCCAGCACCTGCTTCAAGGGAACACTGGTATTTTTCAGCCCAGAGCACAGGGGATGGGAATAAAAAATAAATTAATAAAAAAAAACCCCGAGTTAAAAAAAGAAAAATTAGGCAAACAAAAAAAGAAAAAAGAGGGGCCTGCTGGAAGGAAAAAAAAGTGCAGCTTTTATTTTCTGCAGGTTTCCCCTCAAATACACCAGAAGGGTTTGGGGGTTGTTTTTTGTTGGTTTTTCTTTTGAGCTCCCAGATCTCCAACATTTGCCTCAAGATGAACTGCATTTTACAGACCCTGGCTATAGGCAGCCTATTGTTGTCCAGCTGATTTTCCCATTGGAAATACCATGGGAATGTTTAACTGTTTTATAGCCAAGACAGACTCTCGAAGCCAGCAGATAAAAGGAAAAGTTCAAACGCTGACTCCCCGGGAGCTACTTTGAAGTTCTCCTCCATTTGCAACATGCAAAGGGCCACCACCAAATTTTCCAGCAAGTTACTCTTTCGTGTCCACCAGAAGATGACAGTTGTGTTATTCCTTACAAAAAAAAGTTTCAGCTAGCTCAGCCAGCACTGCCCAGGGTTGCAGTTTTTTTAGTAACCAGATCAATCCACTTCAGTTTCACAGCTGCCAACTCCTTAGAGCAAAGATTTGATTCAAAAGCTAGATGGAAGGGGGACTTTATTCACTTTAATATCTAATCCCAAGGGTTTGTAGCAGACAAAGACAACATGGCAGCTCACTCCTAAGGAAAAAAAAAAAAACCTAAAGGTCTCTGTAAGTTGCCTTAGTTCCCTGTGGCAGTTCAAGAGCTGAAGTGTTAAACCCAGGGAAAAGGGTCAGCAGCATCAAACTTTAAGTTTTCATCTATCACATAACAAGATATGCTGGTTTCTCAAAAAAAAAATAAAATCCCACTTGCATTAAAGAGACAGAAACTTTGCAACTCTACAGACCCCACCTCAGGAGCTGCAAAAGCAGCAAGAAGCCACTTAAACAGCTCTTCTCCAACCAAGTCCCTCACTTTTCCCTTATAAGGAGCAAACACTGAATCAATAAACCATAAGGTAATCGACAATTAAACAAAGCTGTTGGGAATTAATATCCCCAAGAGAAAGGAGAGAGAAAGAGCAAGTAAGCTGTTTAGCTCAGTACACTTGGAAAATACACAGTCTATATTTCAAGTTTAGACTAACAGAGAGACACAAGACATGCTCTTACCATGGTGAGACTGGAAGCTTGCTAAGATCTAAGGAAAACAGCTGCTGCCCCTGCCTCTCCCTGCAACTTTATAGCCCAGGAAGGCTTGACTCCACCTGAATATAAAGAAGCTTTCTGCTAGCTTAAAGGAGCAGAGCTCCTTTTCCTTTGCATAACTAGAAATAGCAAGGGATACAAATGATCAATCAGTGTCCAACTGGTGCGATTTCTGGGATTAAACAGCCTTGGCTATAGTCCAATGTGAGCTTCTTTCACTTTTTTTTTTTTTCCCCAAAAGCCTCAACTCTGAGGGGGGGAGAGGGGGAAGAAATAGAAAACAAAGTTTCGGTTTGGCTAAACAAGAAAACGCTGGGAAGTTTGTGTGCTCCCACATGATTCACTTTATCCAGAAAAAAGCACTCTTCCCCTTATCATCATTCAGAGACTGCCACTGATACGCTGTGTCTTGCCTGTTTTCAGGCACAACCCTGCAATTTTTGGTCTTTGTTCCATTTCCCCACTGACCTCCCAAGGAATCCACTGACTTTTTCTCCTGTGGGACATCCAGGAGTAGGTTCAGACTCTCCTTTGAGCTGCTGACCATGAAGGGCTCGTTTTGCTGACATAAGGACCCTGCACCAGTTTTGGCCCCATCCTGCAGGTGGGTGGGTACAGGTTGCTCAGGGAATTTGTGGCTGTCCACTCCCTGGAAGTGTTCAAGGGCAGGTTGGATGGGGCTTGGAGCAACCTGGTCTGGTGGGAGGTGTCCCTGCCCATGCAGGGGGGTTGGAACTAGATGATCTTTAAGCTCTCTTCCAACCCAGACCATCCTGTGATCTTTCAGACCTCTCTGAATCTGCCCTTAGGTCTCAGTAGTGCCTGCAGCAGGTAGACGAGAGTGGTTAGTGGTAACTTGTTCATTAATTCCTTTATTTCCTCTTCATTCTCCCACTAAAATGTTCCCAAACTTCCTTTGGTTCATCCATAGTTGCAACCAGTTGACAGCTCTGGGGTTGGGGGACACGTCCATGTCACACATTGTGTCAGCACAAGCACAGCCAGCCAGTCAAGCACAGGGAGTTTTTCATCCATTTAGCATTTGTGACCCTCTCTGTTTACTGGGTCCAGTTTGAGCTGACCAATACAAGACAGACATTGGTATACTGGGGCAAGTCCAGCATAGATGACCAAGCTGGTCAGATCTGGAGAACAAACCATAGGCAGGGTAAGTGGGTCTGTTCATCCTCAAGAAGGAAAGACCTTTCAACTCACCGTGAAGGTGGTCAGACCTTAGAGCAGGAACACAAAGATGGGGGAAATTTCACCCTTGAATATATTCAAAACTCACCTGCACAAGTCCTCAAGCAACCTGTTCTAGGTTGACCTCAAGGGGTTTTTTAGGCAGCAAAATTAACCCTCTCACCAAGGGCCTGTATGTGCCACCCTGAGTGTAAGAACACCCCCAGCCAAAGGGTGAGTTTCTTTAGAGCTTTATTTCCCTTTGTACCCTCAGCACCACTTAGAGGGTCAGTGGGCTTGGGTTTATTCACCCCCCAGCTCCACCAAGCCAGGGGGACAAGTCTGCAGCCTTGATGGGCAAAGAGAGGAGCTGACCTGCAAGAAGGAGGCATCTATGGAAGAGGGGTCTCCTCCACTGGCATGTTCAGGCCAACCTCTGCCTCCGAGGGCAGATGGGAGGCTTACCCTGTTCCTGCTTGGGGCTATACCGTGGATTTAGGGAATTCAAGCCAAGCAGGTTTGGCACACAGCTATGCCTGTTTTGGAAGTGGAGGAATTCAGCTGTAATTGGGTCAAGCAAGGGTTCTTTTTGTTAGATGGAGCATCATGCAAACACTGCTGTCAGCATCGTGGCCTCCAAACCCCAGCTGGGAATAAAGGTGGCCTCTGAATGTAGAGAAGTTTCTAATTTCTGGCCTAAACCAAGAGCCTCTCAAAATGTGTGCACCAAGCCTGCTGGTCAGACAAGATCTTCTCTTTCCAAGAGGCATCTGTTCCTCCATGAGAAAAGAGAAACTGAGGAACCCAGGCAGTTTAGAGCAGGAAGCATTTCTTCAGTAAATGATGTGCTTTTGGTCAACCCCAGTCAAAAAGCATTGGGGCTGATTTCTGTCTTTCTTGGGAAATGGGAAGCAAAAGAGAGAAGTGCTATAGTCTGGTGGTGACAGAGAAAACCTGCCTGCCATCTCAGCTCCAAGACATTTTTAGAATGGCATCAAGAGGGACAGAGACCACCCCCCCCAGAGGACCCGTTGTGGCAGCTCCCAGCCTTTTTATAGCCAGACCTCACAGCTGCTGCCTCCTCCTTCCCACTCCCACATCCTAAATATGCCCTCCTCCCTCTCGCTCCTCTTCCTCTTGCCATCCCCACCATGTGGTCTGGAACCAGCTGCTCTTCGCCCCTCCAGAGCAAATCCTTGCTCATGAGGATGTGGGTGGTGTCCCAAAACATGCTGGACAAGTGTCCTGAGATGGAGAATGGTTGGAAGAAATTATCTGTGGCCACGCTCTGGGCAAGCACTTGAATCACCAGGCTGCTGAGGAACACAAAGTCCTGCTTTTGCTGTCTGACTTTGGAGAATGACACTTAAATGCCACCTTTTATGCCTGTCACTTGCTTTTGTTAGAGGATCCCCCATGGAATCAAAAAGGTTTTGTCCCTGGGAAGAGAAACTACTTAATTCAATATTAATTTACTTAATTTAATATTAATTTTTGGTGTTGCTGAAGCAGGAAAAAGTGGGGAAAAGAATCCCACTTGGCTTCAGGCTGAGCCAAATGTGGGATTTTTCAGTATTTTTGGTTTGTTGGCTGAACTGAAAGAATAATGATTCATGTAGTTCCAAAATCTGCTGTTTCAGGAATAATTTGCTCTCGTGTTTAATTGTTCACCTAGTTAAATTTGCTCCCTGTTTCACATGTGAATTTCCCTTGCAGCAGCTTCCAGCTGCTGGCCCTGATTATGCCTCTTTCTGGGGAGTGAAAGCTGCCAACTTTCCACACCCTCATGCCCCCGAAGGCACTTGTTGTCTTTTCAAGTGAATTTAGCACTGGCCAAATATGCACAACGACAGGCCTGGAAATCTCCATCCTCCACTTTAGCCTGAACTGCCAGATCCTGGTTTTGCAGCAGGTCTCCATCTGCCTCCGTTGTCCTCCAGAGGGGTAAAGCCACTTAGATCATTAATGGGAGCTCCCCAGTGACCTGGGCAAACCTTGGCTCATCCCACATCATAGAATCATAGGATCACAGACTGCTTTGGGTTGGAAAGGACCATAAAGATCATCTGATTCCAACCCCCCTGCCATGGGCAGGGACACCTCCCACCAGCCCAGGCTGCTCCAAGCCCCATCCAACCTGCCCTTCAACACTTCCAGGGATGGGGCAGCCACAGCTTCTCTGGGCAGCCTGTGCCAGGGTAAGCTGAACACCAGTATCCACTCACAAGCCTCTGACAGGAGGAACTTTCCCTGTGCCAGCAGTTCCTGGAGCTCAGCCAGCAGTGAGCACGTATCTCACAAGGCCACTGCCACCCTCAGGAGCTTTGGTGGCCATCCCATAGCAGCCCTGCAAATTTTGGTCTGTGGCCTTCAGTCTCATGGCTGATGAACACATGAGGACCCTCCCAAGAGGCACCCCACTTACTGATGGGCCAGCCCATCCTCTGGACACCCCACTTCTCCTCCTAGGGAGGCCTCAGGCTACTGTTACCCTCATTTACTGAGGCTGACTTTGCAGCCCTGCTCCTGATAGCAGTTGTCCTTTATCTATCATGCAGTGAGGCCCAACCTCAGCCCAGGCATCTGTTCCTGATAACCAGAGATGATTTATCCAAGCATTAGCTTGCACATCTCCAGCATTTCACCCTGTGTCTTTCTGTCCATGCATGGTTTGTTTTCCTACTTCTCCTTCTCTGGCCTTGGCTTCAACCCTTTCTGCTTCATGCGAGCAGGGACAACTCCACTTGTTCTGCTTATGTGGTTTCCTACCCCTCCAACCTACAGATTTTGCTCCAAGCACATCCTTGCAGCATTGGACAGAGGAGCAATTTGGATGCAGGGGGATCCATTCAGATACACTCATTAAAAAAAAAACACAAGAATTAAACTTGCCACAAAATAGTAATAGGGTACTGTCAAAAGAAGTGTTCTCCCTCAGGAGGAACTTCTGGCATTTTCTGCTGTCATGCTAAAAGTCACACAAAAAGTAATTAAAACTGAAAACTTTCATTCCAAGGCTATCAGGATGGGATGTTTTGACAACCCAGCTTCTCCTCCTCCTCTCCCCTCCTTTTTCTTTCCAAATAAAACCCTGGCAGACCCGATCCTGTTCTGCTAGACAGCTCGATTGGAGGGGAACCACATATTTCAGCAGAACGTGGTTCCAGCAGAATTCCCCCAACCAGCTCTGCCTTAAAGCTATTCCCCTAATCCAGGGTGGAGGAAGCATCATCTCTTTATTTGTGTCTGCACAGCTGTGCTTCTCTACCTTCCACAAAGCAGGACAGGAACCAGCTGTAGGGTACGGGCTTCTTTGTGAGCACACAAGGCTGTATTTCTGTTTATTCTTCAGTTGCAAAAGGTTATTTCTACTCTTCTCCCTTTAATTGTCTAAGGAGTAATGAGGTAAATGCTCCAAGGAAAAGCTTTCTTGTAAATTAACTTGGAAAAAAAAAAAAAAAAAGATGGATTTATATTCTTAAATGAGTTTCAGGGTGGCTGTAAGGTGTCAGGTCACCTCCAGGTGACCTGCTCCCAGTCGTGGCCATGAGCAGCTGCTTGGAAAAGAGTAACGGGCTGGGAAAATGTATATAACATCTTCCCTGAAGCCTCTCCTTGGATTTTTCTTCAGTTCAGGGGCTTTCCCAACTGTGTGTGGTTTCTACACACTCAATAACCCTCAATGCATTTCCCTGCCATCACTTTGTCCCGTGCCCTTGAACGTTCTCCAACGTTCGTGTCAACTCACGGGCACTTTTAGTTTCAATTTGTTCAGCAGGACTCCAAGGAACTAATTTCCTGCTGCATGACTTGGTTTCCTCTCCCCAGGATCTGTTTGGGTATTTTTCTCCTCTTGATGTCCCTCCTGCATTTCCCTGTCCACAAAGCTGACACCATCTCATCAAGTCAAGACTCTGTGTGTGTGCACATTTCTTGCAGAACTGAATTGTGTCTTTTCCTCTGACAATGAAGTGAATTTATCTGGGTCTGTAGGGGATCTTAGCCCCTCTCTGCTCTCTTGGTAGTTGACCCTACTACCAGTGTTGCAAGTTTTGGTTTTAATGGAAGGGACTGAGCAGAACCCCCATCATTCATTGGGCCATTGTTATTAGCCTCTCCCCACGGAGTTGCCTGGTGCTGCATTTTAGCATGAATTCCATTAATTTTTGGCCTTCTCAATGGGACTCTTCCTTCCCACCTGTCTGCACAGGAGAAACATCTAGAGCAAGGACAGGATCAGAAAAGTTCCTGCCAAATTCATGACCAGTTTAAGAACTTAAGCCTTAGTGCTTCCCTTCATGTTAAACATCAGAGCTACCAACACTGCCTTTAGTGGGGTTGAAAACTGAAGCTTTCCATCAAGTGTTTTGGAAGAATTCGATTTCAGCACAGAGGTTTAATGTGAATTATTGGGATGAATGTGCATGTGTGGTGCAGAGAGACCTGTTGTGTGGCTGGAAAAGGTGGGTAGACACATTTGACTGTGCAGGCTGTTCTTGGCTGCATGAGATCTTCTCATTCCTGCACATATCCCTGCTCCCTTCTGGAAAATGATTGTTTTGGAGCTGCTGAAATCCAATCCACAGCAGTGTCAAAAGGGCGCTGTAATGTTGTAGCTGGAGAGCTGTTACCCTGCTGTGCTCAGCTGTGCAGAGGAGAAGTTTTGAGTAAGAGCCTTTCCTGTGGCCACAGACAAAGCTAACAGACTGTCCGTGACACGGATGACTGACAATTCTGGTCACTTGGGTTCACGGGGCTTTTCTAATGGCCCTGCACCTCTGCCAGTGAGAAACGCTGTCATTCCACCTAAATAAACAACTGTTTTGAAGGGGTAAAAGCAAAACGCTTTTTCCTTCATCTTCTGAAAGCTGGTATTCACTGCAAAACACACGTGGGGCTGTGCTATTGTTCAAGCTGCCTTTTTGCCACTGGTCAGGCCCCTGGCTGAGAAAAAACAGAAGCAAAGCCCAACTGTAATGTTTGTGGAAGGTGCAAGGAGTGAGAATGGCAGAGCAGAGTGGCCTGGGTGATCCAAAGGAATTTCACAGAATCATAGAAAGGTTTGGATTAGAAGGGACCTGAAAGACCATCTAGATCCAACACCCCTACATGAGCAGGGACACCTCCCACCACACCAGGCTGCTCCAAGTCCCATCCAACCTGCCCTTCAACACTTCCAGGGATGGGGCAGCCACAGCTTCCCTGGGCAACCTGGGCCAGGCTCTCACCACCCTCACAGTGAAGAATTTCCTCCTCATGTCTCACCTAAATCTCCCCTCTTCCAGTTTTAATCCATTCCCCCTCATCCTCTCACTACAAGCCCTTATCAAAAGTCCCTCTCCAGCTTTCCTGGAGCCCCTTCAGGCACTGGAAGGCTGCTATGAGGCCTCATGTTTGATTAATTTTTTTTTTTTTTGCCTGAAAGGAATCAGCTCTGCCTGGTGTGCAAGAGTTGGGAAATGCATCACTCGAGGCTTCCAGCAGCAGTTTGGCCAGCTTGGGTACCTCATAAGCCTCATGGAAGAGCTCTGAAACCTCTCAAGAGCTGATTGTGTCACTTGGCAGAGCTCCTGCCATGGCTGTGAACCACACGTATTATCTAGCCTAATGCTTGCTGACTACCTGGAATGCAAGGATAATTTTCATGTAGTTTTATGGCACTTATTTTCTAGGTTGGTCGTGTGGGGGGTTTTTTTCCTAGATGAAAATACAAGACAGGTTGGTGTGTTTTTCTTTACATGGCTCTAAATACCGACGGTGACACAAACCCTAATCATGTGCAATTTATGGCCTGAGGTTTTATGGCACTATAAATGTCTAAGCTGCCTTGAATCCTCCAGATGACTGCTCTGGAAGTAGTGTAGGTGCCTAAATGAGCAACGTTGCCAAGTGCATAAAATTCTCCAAAATCACTTGATGCTTTGAATCCTGGCAGAGATGGGTGTCAATGAAGCATGCTTTAATCTTTGCCTAATTAAGTCTGCTTGTTTGAGAACCACAAGTCCTTAATGCATGTGTTACTGATTAGTAATTGCCTAATCCAAAACATCTCTGAAAGGGAATGGTCCTTACAAGGCAGACATTTAGGTCAATAGAGTCTCTACTGCTCCTTGCTGGGAGTGGGGAGGAGAAAGCCTAGCAGGAAAAAGTCCACCTTTGAGCAAAATCGTTTCTGGCCTCAAAGCTCAAACTTATAATTTCTCCTGGAGCATCACAACTTTCTGGAAATGCTGTGAAACTGTTTTGCAATTCCTGACAGAACTTGTGAGAAGGTGAGTGCTGTAGGATCTGTAGGATTCTCATCACCTTCTTGGCAAGCCCCTCAGAGGCCGTGCTCTGTCAGTAATTCTAGTTGTGCAGCACCATGAGACACCGTGGACACCAGAAGGGCATAAGATTGAAACATTACTTGTCTTTGATGAGCTCTGGGCTCCCCAAGTCCATCTTCAGAGGTGTAAACAGCCTTGGACACTACCAGGGACTCAGCCATATGAAGTCAGGACATGGCCTGAAGCAAGGCAGAGCTTCTGTCCTGAACACCATGAAAGAGGTTGGTCCTCCCTTCTGGGGAGGGACTTTTCACAGAGAGGGCAGTGACAGGACAAGGGGGAATGGTTTTAAGCTGAAAGAGGGGAGTTTTAGGTGAGACATCAGGAAGAAATTCTTCCCCATGAGGGCAGTGAGGCACTGGAACAGGTTGCCCAGGGAGGTTGTGGCTGCCCCCTCCCTGGAGGTGTTCAAGGCCAGGTTGGATGAGGCTTGTGCAGCCTGGGCTGGTGGGAGGTGTCCCTGCTCACAGCAGGGGGGTTAGAACCTGATGATCTTTAAGGTCCCTTCCAACCTTCACCATTCTATGACTCTATGCTTCTACCAGCCAGTGTCAACCTAAATGCCTGACTTTGACATTACATCTTTATATAGCATCCCACAGCCACTCATGCTTATTAAAATTCCAAGCTCTGGTGAGTGCTCAAACTGCACAAGTAGCAGATATCCAGGCTCTGCAGCTGGTAAGTCTCATGTGGAAGTCAGGAGAAGAAGACCCAGGGTGAGGCTGGCGTGTCTAGCTGCAGACTCTTGCTCATGTGCTGATGAGCAGAGTCATGTACCCTTCCTGCCCAGCACTTGCCCTCAGAGCTGCCTGTGAGAAGCAGCTGGAGATCCCCTTGGGCAGGATGTCTCCAGCCTGACAGGCACTCTAGTGGAATGTGTGCCAAGCAGATCTCCTCAGCATCAGGAAGGATTTTCTTGTGCAGTCTCTGGCTCCTCTGATGGAATCGTTGCTGTTGCTGCTGCCTCTCAGCAGGGAATGGAAACTGTGCAGAGGTTTCTTTCACAAGATATCTTGGTTTGCCTCTTCCCTGTCACCTACTCAAGGGTTCTGTGTTCCCATCTCTGCCGGGAAGGGTGGGTGGGCTGCAGATGGACAGGCCAGCACTGCCTCAAACATGTGGTCCAACCACAAGGCCCTGGTCACATAAATTAACAAGCTCCTCTGATTCTTCATCAGTGAGAGAGGATTGGGGGAGCTGCTGTCACAGAATCACAGAATCACAGAATCACCAAGGCTGGAAAAGACCTTTAAGATCATCAAGTCCAGCCTATGACCAACACCACCACACCATCTAGACCATGGCACTCAGTGCCACATCCAGCCTTGCCTTGAACACATCCAGGGATGGTGCCTCCACCACTTCCCTGGGAAGTCCATTCCAATGTCTAATCACCCTCTCCATGAGGAAGTGCTTCCTAATATCCAACCTAAACCTCCCTTGGAGCAACTTCAGGCTGTGCCCTCTTGTCCTGTCACTGGTTGCCTGGGAGAAGAGCCCAGCCCCCACCTGACTACAACCTCCCTTCAGGTAGTTGAAGAGAGTGATGAGGTCCCCCCTGAGTCTCCTCTTCTCCAGGCTAAACAACCCCAGCTCCCTCAGCCTCTCCCTATAAGACTTTCCCTCCAGTCCCTTCACCACCTCGTTGCTCTCCTCTGGACCTGCTCCAGCACCTCAACATCCTTCTTGCAGTGAGGGGCCCAGAGCTGCACACAGGACTCAAGGTGAGGCCTCACCAGTGCTGAGCACAGGGGGAGAATCACATCCCTGCTCCTGCTGGCCACACTATTCCTGATCCAAGCCAGGATGCCATTGGCCTTCTGGGCCACCTGGGCACACTGCTGGCTCATGTTCAACCAGCTGTCCACCAGCACTCCCAGGTCCCTCTCTGCTGGGCTGCTCTCCAGCCACTCTTCCCCCAGCCTGTGGTGCTGCCTGGGGTTATTGTGGCCATCCATCCAACTCCAGAGCCCATAGTCACTGGAGAGACCAAAAACCAGTGGAAATCTAATAAAGAGGATTACAGGAGATGTGAAAAGGATCCCTGAGCTGGACTTGCTTCTCAGCTTTCCTAAAATGTTTGCACCAGGAGCCCTGTGGCCCACAATGAGAGGGTCTTCCCTCTTCTGAGCTGTGGCCCATGCTTTGAGGTTCTCCTTTGCCTTCCACTCTTCAGCACATCCTGTGCCTACTGTGTCAGATGGGAGTTCCAGGAGAGTCGTAGGTGAGCTTCTGTAATTTAAATTCATCTAATATAAAGACTTAAGACTCTTCTAGAGAAAGGTAACAGTGACTCTGATTTTCAGTCTACTTCTCCCTGCTGTGTTCCTCTCTTTCCACTGCCACCTGACCTCCCTTTTACTACAGTCTCTAGCAAACATGTTTCACTACAGTTGCAATTCAGACTGCTGCCCACCCCTCCCATCACTAATGCCAGTGCTGAGTTCTCCAACGTGATGGAAAAGTCATTGGATAAGTCCATGGCTCAGTGCCTGCTGTACTGGGGGGGATGCAGTGCCAGGAATGCAAAAAACAGGAGGTCTTGAAAGACTGGAAGACTTTCAAAACCAGGACATCACACCAGTTTGTGGATGGTTGCTCAACTAGGGCCCAGTTGAGCAAGGGGGTGGTCTCTGGGGTAGGAGACAGCTGTGGAGAAGGACCGGGAAGAAGAGAAAGATATTGGCTGGTGGAGATAAAGGGTATGAATGTCCATCAGCAACTATAAACCAATACAACTTGCTATAGCTTTGAACAAAAATAGAAAACCCACAGTTTTGTCACGTTAAGTCTGCACTGGAATAAAATAAGAAAAGTTAATTCCTGTAGCTTGGGCCTAATATCAGTGCTAAGTCTGGCTCCTCTGCCATACTCTGGCAAGAGCAAGCCTGGTGTATCAGGTATGCTTTCTCCTTCTCCTGTCCCAATGGTACCTTTCAAAATAGAGGCATAACTACTTTCTGAAACCTTCAAATCTTTCTCTCACACATGGTTATGTTAAACCTTTTGGCAGACTGCAGTGTTCAGCTTAAAGAGGGGGCATCTACTTGTCTGAATCGGGCTGCAGGTTCCACTTCAAAAGGTAGATTTCTTTTTTAATATCTCTGAAGAATCCATTTCTGATTCATTACTAAAATACAGCCAAGTCAGTGAAATGCCTTGTGCATATGTGAGGTTTCTAATGGGTTTCAAGGCGTTTCTGCTACACAGAAACTGAGATCAACCTGCAACTGAAATGAGCATGATAAACTGTGAAAGGCTGTTCCAGCACAGCTGCCTGGGGTGCCAGCATTGTTAAAGGCAGATCTTTCTGCCAAAACTGTCTCGTCTAAAGGCAGGTTTGCACTCCAGAGGAGATATTTCCAATTTTTAAGCAATGATAAACCATAACCCACCGTCTTTTATAGGAACAGTTGGGCCTGCTGCCCCATGAGGGGAGAGACCCCATCCCCTCCGTGGCAGCCACTTTCCACAGAGAGAAAGGGCTGAAATGAAGGAAAAGAAAAATTTCAGCCAAGTGGGATGTGTCATCTGAGTGTGTCCAAACGTTCACCCAGTGTCTCGCTCAAAGTGTCATTTAACCCGAAGTGGGACAGGAGAAACCTTGAGGGCTCCTGATGGCTTTTCAAGGCAGAGTCTCTGGGGTTTCCTCGCCAGTGTCTGTCTAGCCACCACGTCTGATTTTCTCCAGCATTCTCTGAGTTGAGGACCCCGCTGCAAATGGTTTTTTACACAGTGGTTTTGTGCCAGGACGTGGCTCAGGGACGACACACCACGGCCTGCAAGGTCCCACCTTCCCTGTGCTGGCAAGCAGGAGAGGAAAATCCCACCTTCTTCCTTTGCGTGGCTTCGTGATGCCGCACAGGGATGTTTGGGGAGATAAAAACACTGTAAAAGCAAGAGGGAAAAGGGGCTGGGGGGTGTGGGGAGGCAGCTCTGTGAGGGAAGCCACTGCCTCAGCCCCATCCCCACTGCCAGAGCACACCTCCAATGTCACATCCCATTTAAACCCTTCTATGTGTTTTGGGGGGAGACGTCTGAGGTAAATTTTTGAGATTTGAGCCAATTTCTGAGGTATGCGTTTTTCTTTTGGTGTGTGAGTGTGTGGGGGGGATTGTTTTTCCTCCAGTACCTTGTTGATTTCTTCCTCCCTTTGGTGGGAATGAAGACGTTGCTTCCTTCCTTAGGGTCTGCGAGGTGCTGGCCTTGCATTCTCTGAGGAGAAGAGGCGTGATGGGGGCAGAGGGAGCACTGGGCTGGCCGGGACAGAGAGGGCGGGCGCTGGGCGGGCACACCGGCTCCGTGCCTCAGTTTCCCCGCAGCCGGGGTCCTCCCACCGCCCCGCACCGCCAGGGGGCGCTGCGCTCTCCGGGGGGGGGGGTGACAGTCCTCCCGCGCCCCGCCCCTCTACCCGCCAGCCGCGCCCCTCCCTTGCCCCGCCCGCCGCGTCTCCTAGCAACTCGCCCCGCCCACCGCGCCGATTGGCCGCCGCCGCTACCGCCGCCATTTTCAAACGGCCGGTTCGCCGCCGCTGTCGCCATTACCGGCCGAGCGGAAGCGGTGCGGCTTGAGTCGGTCCCCGCCTTCCCCGGCGCGACCTGTCACCATGGAGGCAGAGCCTGTGGGTCAGAAGCCCCCTCGGCGGAGACGGGGCAGGGCCAGTGCCGGGGCCCGCGCCAGCAGCTCTCCTCCGGCGGATAGCACCCCCGGTGCGGTCGCCTCGGCCGCCTCCTGCAGCCGGTAGGAGCCGCGATCCCTCCCTGTTCCCCCGTCGAGGGCTGGAGCCCTGTCAGTGGCCCGCGGTTCTCCTCGGGTCGTGCGAGCCCTGCAAAGGGGGACCTCTCCGCTCCCCAGTTCCCTAAGAATGGGCTCCCCTCAGTTTGCTGGGGACCCTGTGTCCTCCTGCTGTGTGAAGGGAAACCCCCGGCAGGCCGTGCGGGACCTCTCACCCTCCTGTCTTAAAATCATAGAGTGGTTTGTGTTGGAAGAGACCTTAAATACCATCTAGTTCCATCTGCCCTGCAATAGGCTGGGACGTCTTCCCCTAGAGCAGGTTGTTCCAAGCCCCATCCTACCTGGGAGTTGGGGGTTTTTACATTTTACAAGGGCAATTCCCTCCCCCCAGCTGCACGGGACCCCCCCTCCTATCTCGTAAGGGGAAATCCTCTCCTACAAGCTGCGGGGGATCCCTTTGCCTTCCTACTTTACGAGAGGGGCGCTTCTTTCCTTACCCCCGGGTGATAGGGTGTCGTACCCCGCCACACACCCCCATCAGGCTTTGCCTCCTGTCTTACAAGGTGAACTTGTCCACGAGTTTTGGGGATCCCCGAGTATCCTGTAACTAGGCAAGGGGTCCACCAACGCCCCATCTTAAAGAGTGGGGGATGTGAGTTTGTTCCTCGGGCCATAACCGTTTTCCCTGCTTGTTCCTGGAAGGGGAGTAACCTGCTCCTGTCTCCATCCCTGTGTGCCAAACTACCCCTAGGCTTTCGTGCAAAGACTCTCCTCCTCTCCCATCTCTTGTGGGGGTGTCTGGCAGGCTGCCTACAGCCTGGGAGAAAGAGGAGAGGATCCTTGTTGCTCCTCGGGGTGGGAATAGTTTGGAGGTGGGTTGTCTTTTACATCCCCCGGAGAGACTGGCTGAGCCTCCAGGATTTCTGCAGGCCATAACACTGGATGAACTCCCTCTCCTGGGCATGGGGAGACCCACCTCAGCTCTAGTGTCAGCCCTGCCTTTTCCTCAGATTTTTAAATCCCTGTGCATGGCATCTGTTACTGTTATTTTGTTATGTTGAACTTGGGAGACTTTCCCAAGACCACACAGTGGAAGAAACTGTTACAACTTAAGTTAACCTGAAGATCAGCTGATCTTTGTTGACCCCAATAATGATACCTGGATAGGTTTTTAAGCACATCCTGCCCTATCAGCATCTGACCCCTGAATGACCCATCTCTTGCTGACTAGATAGTTAAACCCAGATTGATCAGCAGAGCCTTGTGTTTTCTGTTGCCCTCAAGGTTAGGAAATGACTTCTCCAAGTGTGCAGGTGATGTAGAAACCACCCATTGGTAACAAATATGTGTCTCCAGTTAGCTCAGCTCAGTTTCTGCCTCCAGATGCTGCCTTTGGGCAGAGGTTCACCCTTAGGTGTGATCAGGATCTTCTCCTTGCTGCCCTGTTTCTTTGTGCCTGATGGGGGATTGTAGCCCTTGGCATCCCAGCCTGGCAGCTGCTTGGGTTGGAGGGGTGAGAGATGCCTCTGCTTTTCCTTCAGCTTCATTTGCTCTGTGGGAATGAGTGAGGGGAAGGTGACTGGGGCATTCCCTTGTTTTGAAACCTGGTGAAATTCCCCACAGGCTGGAGTGGATGGTGTTTATTAGATGTCTTAAATCAAAGCAAGGCAAGTGCTGGTGAGCTTGGTTTTTGTAAGGGCTGGCTTTAGTAACCACAGTGTGTCCTGAATGGCAGAACGTTTTCCTGAACTTCTAAAAGTAAATGTTTTCATCGAAACGTGCTGCAGTATCATCTTGAAGATCAAATCTGAGCTCCCTAATTACTGCACTTGAAAAGAGTAGCATAATTGAAGGCTTGAATGATTCGTTGAGGTGATGAAACACACTGGCTCAGTTTCTGGGATGGTCGTGCATTCCTTTGTGAGGCTGGTCTGTGTGGAGAGGCCCAGGGAAATGGTGGTAAAACTGGGAAAGGAGTTTCTGCAGATAAGACATGTATGTATTAAACCTTCATCTGGAAACTCTCAAGCAAGATGATGCCAGCTGGACACCTAGATGTGGTCTTGAGATGTAGATAGAGCAGTTCAAGAAGTCTCTGGCTTGAGCCTTATTCACAGAAGAATAGAAATGTTTAACTGGAAGGAACTTATGGGAGGTTTCCAGTCCAACACCTGCCCAAAGCAAATTCAAATTTAGGTCAGGTTGCTCAGAACATTGGCCAGGTAAGTTTCAGAAACCTCCAAGGACAGAGATTTTTCTTACCTCTTACCTCTCTTAGCAGAATTTGACCATACTCATTGTGGGGGAGGGAAACATTTTTCCTTCTATCTAGTGAAAGTTCTCCTTGCTGGAGCTTGTGCATGTTGCCTCTTTTCATTCTGCTGTGTGTGCCCAAGTGGAGTCTGTCTCTGTTTTCTCTCTACTTCTGTCTTCTCTTCTACTCTTAGATAGTTGTAGACAGCAGTTAGATCTCCCCTTTGCCTTCTCCTCCCCAGGGTGAGTGAACCTGCTCTCAGTCCCTCATGTAGCCCATCCTCAACACCATCTTGTTTGCCCTTGTCTGAACGTGCTCCAGCTGTTGATATTTCTTGTACTGGGAGGCCCAAAGCTGGACCCAGTATCCAGATGGGGTCTCACAAATACTGACTGGCATCGTTTGACCTGCTTGTTGTGTTTTTGCCACCCTAGTAATGCAGAACTAATCATCTTGCTGCAAACCACTAATAGAATGCAAATTGCTTAATCCCTTCAGCTGTTGGGGAAGTGGCAAACTAGGACAGAGGGACAGTTTAAAAAAAAAAAAAAAGACACCACCAAAAACCTGGAAGCATTTTTCTTTAAAACCACAGCAAAATCTGCCTCTTACGTTGGAGTGTTCCTGCTGCCAGGCTCAGTTCCTGAGCTTTAAACCAGGTGAATTTTTCTTGGCCTGGTGTAGGCTAGAGTGTGATTTATTTATTTTTTCCCCTCGTTAATGGTGACAGCATCTACCCACCTGCTGTGGGCAGGATCAGGGCTTGAGTCTCCGGGCCAGGACAGGCAAAAGCTCCAACTGTTGGTGCTGTGTTTGTGGTCTGAACAGCCAGCCTGCTGCACAGGGCTTCTCCCAACAGAAAAATCCTCAAGCTGGGGGGGTTGAATTCAGCTGTGCCTCCAGGAAGAGCCACATGAAGCACTTAAAGGTCCCTGCTCCCTAAGCAAGCAGTTTTGCACTAGAGCATAAATATTTTTAAACGTATGAAGGATAAATGACCTCACTCCCCCTGTTAATTTGCCTTAACCTTGTGAGTGTGTGTGCCCATATGCACGAAGAAACTTTTTTGTCTCTAGCCCTGTAATCTGACCCTGGAGGTGGAGTCCTCAGCCCACCAGCCTGATTTTAGTCAAGTATCTGTCCGGGAGAAACCGAGCTGCAGTTACAAGCTTGAGGCCTCTGATTGAAAGACTTTCTGAATATCTCAAGTAAATTCAGCAGTGTTGGAGGGCGAGGTAACGTCCTTTATTAGATGTGTCCTCTTGCAGACCCTGCCTTGCTTTTGTGCCCTTAGACTCGATGCTACAACATTCCTGAGGAGTCTTAAATCTGCTGTTTCGCTGGGGCTTTTTTAAGCATTTGTTTTAACTTCTGTAGAAAGCATCAGGTTTCACTTCTGTGTTGCTGAAGAATTCCCGAGGCTTCCAAAAGAGGGGTATGTGGCCAGGGAGGTGTGAAGGTTTGTGGTTTGGACAGAGTATTTGTAGTTAGAGCCTCTTGACTGTGTAATCCCAGAGTTGTGTCTAAAAAGGGAGGAGACAGTTGATAGCATGCTAGAGACAGTGACTCCACAGTTATGAACACTGAATATTTCCTCTGGTAGCTCTGATCTGAGGGCTGCTTTAACACCTAAATACTTTTCCATTCATCCCTTTCCCCCTTGGCAATACCACTGTACCTCTTGCACATTGATGTGAACCAGGTTTCAGGTATAAATAGGAGAGATAATTGCTCTGTTGAACAGAGGGAGAGCAAGCTAGAGAGCAGCCACAGCACAGCAGTCCTGAAGGGGGAGGGAGGAATGGATTTACCAAGAAGACATCCTCTGTTGCCAGCTAGTGTCTGACCCAGAATCAGACCGTGTTCCTAGTTGCTGAATGAGTTTCTCTGAACTTTGTCCCCTCAACTCTGGCAGCTAGAAGATTACTAAAAAAAAAAATGGCAGGTAGGCTTCTAGGACAGATAAAATAAACTTTGTTTGGGGGTTTGTTTGCTCTGTAATCTTGTTCCTGACTTCATAGTTTATCTAGTCTCAAGGTGAATCCAGGTGAAGCTGACAGCTCAGGGGCATGTTATCTCTTCTGAGGTAACACACAAAAAAGGGAGTCCTCCCTCCTGCCCCAGACACACATCTAACCCTGCCTTGCATCTTGTGCCCATCTTTTGCCAAGCTGTGTGAGCTGGTGTTGATGCTGGCTCTGGAGGGGCTTCCTTCAGCTGGGATGGCCCAGCACCCCACTGGGAGGAGACAGGTACCCTCCAAGACTGCAAAAAATGTTTCTCTGTCTAGAGTCAACTGTTGGATATCTAGAAACACTTTCATACTGTGGAAGCACCTGGAGGTGACCCTGCAGGGTTGAAATTCTGCTGTGCTAAGCTCCTGAGGATGGAGATGGGCTGTCAAGTCATGCATCTAATTAAAGCCCTACCTCAGGCTGCCCTTCTTGAGGGTGTCTTTGATAGTACAGAGCCCCAGCTCCTTCCAGCCACTGGTCCTGTGTGCCTGTTCTGTGATCTGCTGGTACTTGCTCAGTACCTGGGGTCCCAGAGCTTGTAAAGACAGAGCAGCTCCACACAAGGGACAGCAATGTGTCACTTTGAGACAAGCTATCTGCAGAGGGAAGGGATGAGAGTCACGCTTGATTATACATATTCATGTATTTTTAAATATTTTAATTGTAACCGTCACTTCTTAGTAGTTATTCAAATGGGATTAATTAACTGGCTGATTTTGTATGGAAGGATTAAAAGAAACTAGTGGGTTTTATGTAGGTCACGTTAGGGTGGAAGGTGGAAAAGATGCTCAGTTGTCAAGACTTGTGCAAACCAAGGGTGGTGTCACAGTAAACCCCTGACCAAAAGGTGGTCTGAAGCAGGCTGCCCAGCATCCACTTGGGAAAGCAAGGACAAACAGCTTCTGTCTGGTGTGATCAACAGATGAGGCTGACAAAGGAGCCTGGTACCAGAGCAGGTGTTGGAGAAGAGCTGATAGTCTGGTTTGTGTTCTCTCCCAGATGGTGCAACTCTGAACTGCTGCCAAAAGTGGGGTCTGGGTTCCCCAAACCAGCTCCCTTCCTGCTGCTGTCCTTGCAGCTGTCCCTGTGTGGCTGCAGGGTGAACTCCTAGCTGCTTTTCTGTTGTACTTGTACCCAAAAAAAACCCCAAAGTTTTAGACTTAATCAGCAGCTGAACCACCTTTCCCCGTGGCTATGGGATTGCTGCTTTAGGCTTGCAGAGGTCTGGCTGGAAGGAAGGGAGAAAGATGGGCTTTGGTGGCAGCCTGCAGTCACACTGGAGAGGGGCAAGGGACACCCTTCACTGTGGAGTGGGCAGGAGGTTTGTCAAGAAGGGGTTTGTTTCTGTAGCAGAAACAGGAGCAAAGAAGTTGGTTGTCCACATGGGAGAAAGATGGGTTTTAAGGAGGCATCTGAAGAGAGCAAGTCCTTCCTGAACTATATGGTTACATCTTTTAAAAAAGCTTTTTAAAAATCTTCCCTCAACACCCACTTGTTCTGCACAATCTGCAGTAAACTCTTAAATTGGCTTTTATTTATTCACTATACACATTTATACCATTTAAAGTCAGTTGTTTGTTGGCCAGTGACCTCACGCTCTGTTGTGAAGGCCAAGTGCTTTTGATGGTGATGGTTCTCTCTTCCCTTTCTTCTCCCTAATTATGGCTTTTCTGAAATGAATCTTTGTTTGCTCTTGATCTTCGTTGTGATTAAAGCCTGTATTCCATCAGACTTTCTTGGTCTAGTAAAATAGTAATGAAGAGTGCAAACATACACTTTTCCTTCCTATTATCACATCAAAGTTAGCACAAATGGAAACTTTTACTCGACTGAAGAAGGTAGCTATTAAAATGCATCACTTGGACATAATTGGAAGCTACAGAGTAGCTTTCAGAAAATGTCTAGAGGCTTTCATATTACTACTGGTTTTTTAATTCCAAAAGCAGGCTGTGAGTGTCTGGGTCTGAGTGTGTTCAAGGCCCAGTGGGTTTATATGCAACCACTTCAGTCAGTGTCTGCATCTTGGCCTGAAGTTACTGGAAGAAAATGCAGATACTTTGGCAATCTCATAAAAAAACTATGAAGGGTTTGAGGTTTTTAAGGGTTAAATCCCCACTTGTGGCCTTGGTTACTTGTGCTTCTCCTCAGCTGTCCATGGCACAGAACTCCACAATGGTTCAGCAACTGGGAGAGGGCTCTGAACAGAGTATCCCTAAAACCCAGAGGCTTTACATTCATCACAGGTCCTTGTGACTTTGTTTTCTTCCTCTATAGATTGTTTTCCCAGTGGAATAGCTAATACCATTTTAAGGTTGTCTTTACCTTTCCTTACACTTTGAGTGTCAGAGGGTTTATTAAAATCCAGTATGTTGTTTGTGTAGCAAACTGGAATAAAACCCTGACTGTGCTGGACACCTATTAACTTACTGGGCACCTATTAACAGTTACTGGTGCAGGGGAGCTGTCTTGTACTCAGTGTTTTCCTACAAGGAGCAAAGAACATGTGAGCATACCTGACTGTCAGCTACACAGCTCTGTAAGTAGTGTTGTGGGGTTTTTTTATTAGAATGTGTGAAATGTGTTAAACAGGCAGAACAAATAAGACTGGCTGAAGCACTCACTCCATCTATTTTTGGTGCTGTCTGAACAAGAATCTTTAGGAAATGCTGATAGTGCCTGTGGGAGTGCTCTTCCACCCCCAGAGTGTTCCCACTGCAGCTTGGTGCTTCTCAGTGCTTGGAAATGAATAAATAACATTTCCCATAGGGAAGATGAGATGAGGGTTGAGGGAAGAAGGAAAGACCTGTAAAATCATTCAGAACTTGCTTTTTCTAAACCATGGTACTGCTGCTTTCCCAGCCTACATGGTAAGTGCCACCAGCCAGTTATTACAGCCTATTAAAACCTTTCAGCACCCTCAACATCCCTCTGTGAATGTTGATTGTGGGTAACACCAGTTTCTTAATTACAATATGCTGATGGTAGCCTGCTTGTTATTGTCTTGTAAAACAGAAGTCATGCTGCACTTACCAAATAATTATCTCCACTCACAAATCATTATCCTCAACACCCAGTTGCTTAAGCCTAGCTATTACTGCTTCAATTCATATTGTCAGGGCAAGCTCATCATTAAGGCTCTGCAGGATGATCCCTTCACATAAATAACTTGCAGTGGATGAAGAAGTATTAATGCTGAGCCAACTCCAGTCCTGCAAGTCAAAAGATAAGGGTCCAGCTCTCCTGTAAACATGAGTCCTTCGGTGCTTTTGCACCCACTCAAGTGATCTTTGTTGTGCTGAAGGTGTATTTTCTACATGAAGGGCTGTTCTTAACTCTATCTGTCTGGTGTTGCTTCTGGCTGAGGTATTGGGCAAAGGTTGGAATGAGCCCATGAGCCCAGAGTAGTGACAGGTTCAGCGTGATGAGGAGGAGACCTTGTGCTTCCCTATCTTTCCCTGGTGAGTTGCTGCCGTAGTTAAGGAAAAAAAGCAAAGCACTTAAATGCCCTTGCAGCAGAGCTTGGTATTGCACTCATTTCAAAGAGGCAGATTGTTAAAATATTCTTTCCAAAACAACAAGTTATGTTAACACCTGGATTTCCCACTTGGCTAAGGAACAGAGCACAGAGGTGGTGCTTCCTGCAGACAACAGTGCAACAGAGCCTACAAAATGTCTGCTTCGTGCCCCCTCACTGCAGACTGCACACAATTCCAGATCCCTTGAGCAAGTTTGACAGCTGCTGGTTAGGATTGCTGATCTGGAATCTGCTGTGGGAAGAGAAAAGAGAAAAACCAATGGTATTGGTGGTCTCGGGAAGATTAACATGTGAAGAAGAGCTTTATGAAATGAGCCTTGCTGCTTTTGCAGGGAAAGGTCAAGAAAAAGCAACTAATCCTTACAGTCCTGCTGATCTGGCCAGGGAAGAAGTGACTGACTCCCAGTGAGGAGAATAATTTCACTGAAATCATGCAAGTGAGAGACTATCCAGGCACCTACCTGAGTTACCTCAAGTCTAGGAGGAGACTCTGCATGTCTTGACTATATCCTGTGTGATCAGAGGAAAGTGAAGCAACAGAAAGATGGTCTTCCTCAAGGGACTGAATTTTGCATCTGTAATGCAAGAGACAACAGGCAAAGGCAGGCAAGGGTGAAAGGGATGGAAGAATGACTCTGTTGATACTGGAGAGGGTAGATAGTCTGAGACTACACTGGGAAATACCAGAGCTCAGCTAACCAAGGACAGCAGGAAGACACCAGCCTTCCTTGTAAGCAACACTGGTGGGCACAGGTTTCATTGAGGACAGCAGTGGGTGTCTTCTGAGGAGCCTTAAAATTAAGGCAAATACATATAGATGCTATAGAAAAATATAGATCCTCCAAAGGGAGCTGGAAGGTGCAGAGAGGGATAATGTCATTAATATAGAGGATTTGTAGTTGTTTGCCAAAGCAGTGTGCAGTGTTGTCCTACGTAGTTGCTAAAGTCAGGGGAGTCAGGATCAGTGTTTAGCTGTTGGGAAAGGCTTCATTTATTCCAAACAAACACTTATTTTTGCCAGAACAAGATTTTGACATATGCTTAAGTGCCAGGTCCAAGTCATACCAGAGTTATTTTGCTTCTTGACTGGTGTCCCACTGCCAGAGAGGCAGCCTGGATGTACCACAGACACTGACACCACACTGGGCCTCAAATCTAACCAGCTTAGATGAGAACAGCCTATGGGTGAAAGAAAAGCTTGTGAAGGAGAAAAGACCTGTTTTTTTTTTTTATTTAGCCCTCTTCTCAACTCCAGAAACATAACAGACCTTGTGCTCACATCCTTACTGGATAAAGAGTTTTAAGGATTTTGAGCTCTTAACTGTCTGGGAATGTGGAGACAGTGCTTCAGACCAGCATCCTGGTGCTTTGGTTCTTTCCCTCATGCCAAGTGGATGTAAAAACAGCACAGACTCAAGGTGTGACTGCTTGCCTGACTGCCCTCAGCCTCACATGAAAGCCTTGAAACTTGAAATATTTCACCCACTCCTATTTCTTGCCCTTAACCCTTTGAAAGGGTTTAAACTCCCAGCTTTGCTTCCAGAGTGTTCCCAAGAGCTCAGATTGAGAAGACTTAGAAAATTAGTTTCTTGGCAAGTTTTTTTTCTTGTCTAAATCAAAGAAGAGATGAAAAAATGTAAAGACTGCTTCCAAAAATCTTTTCCTGCCCAGGTGGACCCATAAGGCTTCTGATTCTCACATGCTGGTAAGCAGGTTTCCAGGTGGTAGCCAACAAGCTTCATGCTCTTGGTGTGCCTGCTAGAGACATCTCAAAGGCAGCAATGACCAATATGTAAGCAGGGAGCATTGCCTCTGGTCATCAGAGCTAAACAAATTACTGAAGGGGGTGAGAAAAACTGGCAGCCTCCAAGCCCTTCTGCTTCTCCCTGGAGATGGGATTGGATTGAGTTTAATAGAGGGAAGGAAAGGTGAAGCAGGTGAGGAAAACTGACAGCCTCCAAGTCCTTCTGCTTCTCTCTGGAAATGGGATTTGACTGAGTTGAACAGAGTGCTGGGCATGTCAAGTAGGGGCAAAATTGTTGTTAACCTGCAGAATTGCCTGTCACATGGATGGGCTTTAATGTGTGATATCTCCTATGAAGTCAGGCTGGGAGAGTTGGGGCTGTTCTGCCTGGAGAAGAGAAGGCTCCAAGGAGACCTTAAAGCACCTTCCAGTGCCTGAAGGGCTCCAGGAAAGCTGGGCAGGGACTTTGGACAAGGGCTTGTAGCAAGAGGACAAGGGGGAATGGGTTAAAATTTGAAGAGGGGGGATTTAGGTTAGACATTAGGAGGAAACTTTTTCCTGTGAGGGAGGTGAGAGCCTGGCCCAGGTTGCCCAGGGAAGCTGTGGCTGCCCCATCCCTGGCAGTGTTGAAGGGCAGGTTGGATGGGGCTTGGAGCAACCTGGTCTAGTGGGAGGTGTCCCTGCCCATGGCAGGGGGTTGGATCTAGATGATCTTTAAGGTCCCTTCCAACCCAAACCCTCTGTGATACTCTGCAAAGGAGGGTTGGAAAAGTTTGGGAAAGCTGAGTGCTGGAGCACTGTGGCAGCTCTCTGCAGGGCTAGACCAGGTATCTTTGGGAAAGGGAAGGCTATGGAGAAGATAATGGAGAAGGAGGAGGGAGGAGAAGCTCGTACAGGCTGAAGAAAGAAGCATTTGTGTGTCTGGGAGAAGAACGAGACTGTGCTGCTGCTTCACCTACAGAGAACCTGTGGGATGTCTTGATCAAGAAAGGAAACAGGAGATGATGATTAGGGCAGTATTAATCATCCTGCTATATCCACTTTGAGGACGAGCAAGGGTGAGTCTTCTTTATGACTCCTCATAAAGATCTAATGGTAAGGGTTGTTTGGAAAAACATGGCACCTGTTGGGAGAGTTTGATTTGGGAGTTGTCCACATAGAAATAATAGTAAAATGTTTGCTTACATACAGCTACACAGGGAGGAGGTACAGAGAGCAGGGAAATGGGCTAAAGACCAAAGTCCTGTGGTGAGTCTCTTCCAAAGAAGTGATGATTGGAAAGGCAGGATGAGAAACATGAAGACAGAGTCACAGGAGTCACTAGAGAGGACATGAATGCTGTTTCAAGCTGTGTCTGACTTTCCATGGAAGCTGGGCACCAGAAGAAAGACCGGAAAGTGCTTGGCAGAAAACTGAAGAGGCTTTGCAAATGACAGCAGATTGTGCACCCAGAATGTGATGCCAGAAGGGATCAAACTGGGTTTGTTCAGCCTTGAGAGGACAAGGCTTCGGGGAGACCTTATCACCATGTTCTGGTACTTAAAGAGTGGCTGCCAAGAAGATGGAGACTCCCTGTTGACAAGGAGTCAGATGGAAAAGACAAGGGGTGATGGGCACAAGTTGCTCCTGGGGAGATTCCCATTGGACACCAGAGGTCCATTGTTCCCCATGAGGACAGTCCAACATTGGAATAGTCTCCCAAGGGAAGTGGTGGATTCCCCCACATGGGACAGTTTAAAGTCTCAGCTTGACAGGGTGCTGAGCCACCTCCTATCAACTAGAGTAGTACCTAGAGAGCTTGGACCAGATGATCCTTGAGGTCCCTTCCAACCTGGCATTCTAGGTTTCTATGATGATACTATGATCCAAGTCCCAGTGTTGGGCCATGCTCTTCAAATGTCAGAGCTGTGTACTTCAGATACTCACATTGTTCTTCCTACTGAGCTAAAGGCTCAGTATTCACATTTGCCATCACACTAGATGTCAAGGCTTTCAGTTTCTGTTGTATTGGGAAGCTTTTGCTTCATTTCTTTTGGTTTCAATTTTCTGTGCAGCTCTTTGTCTTCCCAAAGTTATGCCAAGTAAACCCAACCCATTAGGATTTAAAAATATTTCTTCTTCCTCTGCACTCAATTTTTGGGAACCACTTACATGAGGAAGGATGTGAGCAAATCCCTTAGGCCATTTTTCAGAAGTGTCAAAGTAGATGTCCTGTACTCATGTCCCCTTCAGCTCTTATGAAGTCCTAAATCTGCCAAACTCTTCCTGTTCCACTTCACAGAAGCAGGTTTTTTAATCCAATAGCACAAGAGAAATGCAAAATAACTCTTGGCCTTCCTTATAAATTTAGGAGGGTGATGTTTTTCTTGCTTTTAGGTTATTAAAATATTAGGGGGCTTGTTTTACTAATATCTTTTTTTTAAAAAGTAATCAGGATAAGCTGTAGGTAAAGTTTCATTGCCTAAAAAATATTTACTCAGTGTTTACCTGATTTAGGACTTGGGAATATGATAAGCAGCTGTCTGGATTCACATATATTAGAAGTTATAGATCAGGAAGAAATTCTTCCCCATGAGGGTAGGAAGGCACTGGAACAGGTTGCCCAGGGAGGTTGTGGCTGCCCCATCCCTGGAGGTGTTCAAGGCCAGGCTGGATGAGGCTTGTGCAGCCTGGTCTGGTGGGAGGTGTCCCTGCTCATGGCAGGGAGGTTGGAACCTGGTGATCTTTAAGGTCCCTTCCAACCCAAACCATCCTATCATTCTATGAAATGGTTCAGAGCATTTTGGTCTGCATGTCTAGTGGCTGCAGAAAACCCATTAATCAATCTGTAGATGATGAACAAGCACTAATTAAAAACTTCATATAATTTTATAAAGGAAGGATTCCTAAATAGGGGCTCATCTTTGCTGGAGACTTGGAGAAAGACAGTTGGGGGTCATTTTAAAATATATTTATGTTGTGTGAGGTGATAACTGTGGAAGTGGTATCTCTGGGGGTTTGTAGTGGATGTTGCTGTCTTTGGTAATAAGCAATTGCAGTTTGGGGGCCTGTGACTGAAAAAAAGTGGACAACTGAGTTTAGAGCTCACAATTATAAACCCTGGATGGATCTAGAACCACCCAATTTCTTACAGACTTTGGTTGTGCTGAGGTGTTGTCATTCCTGTTTGATTTCCTGATTGGCAGATCCTTTCGTGTTGGACTTTTCAGCAACAATTTTCTTCTAAACCATTATGCAGATGAAAAGATGAGCTCATTGACACATGTGGCAGAATTCCCAGTAAATTGACTGGTTTTACCATAGTATTCCAGGATTTTCATAGAACCATAGAATGACTAGGGTTGGAAGGGACCTTAAAAATCATCTATTTCCAAGTTGGATATCAGAAAAAACTTCTTTACAGAAAGGGTTGTTGGGCACTGGAACAGGCTCCCCAGGGAGGTGGTTGGGTCCCCATCCCTGAATGTGTTTAAAAGTCATCTGGATGTGGTGCCTGGGGACATGGTTTAGTGGTGGGTCAGCAGAAATAGGGTGATAGGGTTAGGATAAGGTTGGACTCGATGATCTTAAAGGTCTTTTCCAACCTGAACAATTCTGTGATTCTATTCTACAACCCCCCTGCATGGGCAGGGACACCTCCCACTAGACCAGGTTGCACAAAGCCATGTCCAACCAAGACCAGACTGCTTTGTTCAATGGATTCATTTCAAGTGCCAGTCAATTTGACAGCCATGGAAACTTCCCATCTCAGCTGACTTGCAAGGACTTCCTCTCTGGATCCTGGAAAAATTTAATCCCTACCATGAACACTTGCTTTCTAGCTCTGCTGTCAGTTGGCTAGAGTCAATTGTTGCCTTCTCTTTATTTTTTCCCTTTCTCCCCTTCTCTTCCTTTCCCCTCAGATCTGCCAGGATATTTTATACTTTCGTTTCTGCATCAGCTTTAAACCTTCCATCATCTGTGGCGTGGTTCTGAAGAACCAGCAGGAAACGTGTGGTTTCTGGGGAGTGTCGAGCTGCTCCAGCAATGAAACTTAAAGGAAAGTTTCAAAATTCCTGAGAAAGGAAAGCAGTGATAAGGCAGCCCTGACAATAATACGTGGAAGGAAGAACTCTGCCTAGAAAGGAACGTGTTAGTGAGAGATGAACAAAGACTGGGAAGCAATGGGGTGAGAGAAACAGAATGATTATGCAGAAGGTTCCCTAAAAAATCATTTATGAGTGGGAAGGAAACAGCTGGTGGTCATCCTGAGGTAAAGCAGTTAATGAGGGTGGAAAAGCCTTTTCCCCCCCAGTGTAAAATCAGTTGAAGATTAGACAGTGCTTAAGCTCTACATGGACAATTCCCAGGGAAGCTACTGGAATTTGAGTACTTTATTCCTTTCATACTGGCAATGTTTGGCTGCTTTTGGAGAGTTAAAAGATGTAAATATTCAGAATACACTGAATTCTTACTTAAATTGGGAAATTGTGCTTTAAGTAATGAGTATTCATGTTTGCATCAGAGTTGTTCTTGAAGATGGTGTCTCTTGTATAAGGTGGGTTTGTATTTGGTGTGTCTGTAAAGGTGAAGCTGGTACCTGATGCCTTTTGCTGCTCTAACTGAAAGGCCTTCTAAAAACCTGAAACCATAGAACCATAGAATCATCAAATGTGTGGGGCTGGAAGGGACCTTTTAAGGTCATCTAGTCCAGCCCCCCCTGCAGTGCACAGGGACCTTATTAACTAGATCAAGTTGCTCAGAGCCCCATCCAACCAGACCTTGAATGTCTCCAGGGATGGGGTCTCTACCACCCCTCTGGGCAACATGTACCAGTGCTTCACCACCCTCATTGTAAAGAACTTCGTCCTAATGTTTAATCCAAATCTACCCTGTTCTAGTTTAAGGCCATTGCCCCTTGTCCCATCCCTCCCTGCCCTTGTCCAAAGCCCCTCCCCAGCTTTCCTGGAGCCCCTTCAGGCACTGGAAGGTGCTCCAAGGTCTCCCTGGAGCCTTCTCTTCTCCAGGCTGAACAGCCCCAACTCTCCCAGCCTGTCTCCAGAGCAGAGCTGCTCCAGCCCTCTGATCACCTTGTGACCCTTGTCTGGATCCCCTCCAACAGCTCCATGTCCCTCTTGTGTTGAGGGCTCCAGAGCTGGACACAGCACTCCAGGTGGGGTCTCAGCAGAGCAGAGGGGCAGAATCCCTCACACTGTCCCTGCTGGCCACACTTCTTTTGATGCAGCCCAGGACACGGTTGGTTTCTGGGTCTGGCACACACTGCTGGCTCATGTCCAACTTTTTGTCCACCAGTACCCCCAGGTCCCTTTCTGCAGGTCTGCTCTGTCACATCATCCCCTCACTCGTATTGATAACAAGGATTGCTCCTACCAAGGTGCAGGACCTTGCACTTGGCCTTATTGAACCTCATGAGGTTCACCTGTGCCTGCTTCTCTAGCTTGTCCAGGTCCCTCTGGATAACATCCCATCCCTCTGGCATGTCAACCACACCAGTCAGCTTGGTGAGATTTGGTACATTTCAGCTTGAAATGTAAGTGTATGCAGGAATTACATCATCTGCTAATCAGGACTAGCAGCTGAATAGAAATATAAAATACTCCAGATTAGGAAACCCCATTCACTAAATTCTGAGAGAGACTCTAGGTAGATCATTCAATTGGGATTTGGTTTGTAAACCAGTAGTGTCACCACAGCTCTTCCTGAAATGAGTTTTGTCTCTCAAGAGCAGGTCCTACAGTGAGCTGGCCAGCCATCTTCCACAGAGCTTGTCACAGTGACTGGATGGCTGTCACTGAGGGATTTCTGCTTTGCATTTGACAGGGAAAAATGCTTCAGGCAGTGAAGTGCCATGGAGAACTGGGCCTTCAGTAAATGTGGTAGGAGCGTGTCCTCCGTGGACAACCCCTGCTTTACTCTGTGCCTGTCTTCACAGCCATGCATGGGCAGTGTCCTACTCCAGCACGACTTTGCCACCTCCTGACAAGCCCTGAACAGAAAAGCTGCAGCCATAAGCTTAGAAATCAGATTAATCTTGAAAAGTGAATCATGTCACTACTAACACACCCAATGAGGAAATGGCAGGTGAAGGTTTGTGACTTGCTTCCAAGTAGGATTTTAAACAGTCATTAATTTTGCCCTCCTCGCTGCACATCTTCCCAGCTTTTATACTCCATGGGACAAACTTGAGCCATCCCTGGAAAGCAGCTGCTGCTCTTTCATGTAGTGTTCACATGCCTGAATACATACCTTGTTCTTTTAACTGCTTCAAATTTGCAGCTTCGTTGTTTCAGCTGGGGTCCCTCTTCCCTTTGCTGTGAGAAATGTAAATAATCCTTTGGTTTCTTTGCACCTGAAATTACCAGTTGCCAGCAACTCTCTTTAACTCCCCAGTGCCATAGACTTGGTGGTCCCACAGTTACCACATCCTGGTGAGAGGGGAAGTACCTTATTAAATGTGCTGACATAATTGTCAGCAATTATCTGACCAAACCTTCAACTTTACCTGCAAATGGACAGGAGGGCAGGCTTGATCACAGGCCTTGACTTCCCGGTGCCTTGCCCTCCTCAGGCAGTTTTATTTAAGGTTACTTTGAAGTCTTCTCAGAAATTAAAGTGAGGACGGAGGGCCCTTCCAGTAGTCTTAACAGAGAGGAAAAGGCACAGATTATTTCAGATCTCACTGTCAGGTGTTTGGATGGATCCGAGGTGGACACAAGGTGATTTCTTTGTTCCTTGAGCAGGACCTCATGCTTGTGAACAAGTTCTCCAAAGGAAGCATTTGTCTCTGTAGCCCAAATCTTACAGGCTTTGTGCTGCAAGCACCATCCCTGCTCCATTTGGATGGTTCACTGCTCACCTTTATTCTGGATCTTTATTTTGGTGAAGCCAAAGAAAATGCAGACTTCAACAACAACAAAAGGCATAAAGCCAATAATGTAGTTAGAATTGCAAATCCAGGTGGGCCCCACCTTATGTGGAGGAGTAGTAACAACCTTGGCTAAAGTTCCCTGCATGTTTTAGCAAGCCATCCCAAGGACAGACAATAATGCAGCCTGGTTTCCTGTAGAGCTGGCTTGTGCTTGGATTCTCTGATGTCTTTTTTTTCTCCCCACCTCCATGGAGGTGGGTAAGATGGAACTGGTGTGACAGTTCATTCACAATGTGCAAAGTTGAGAGAGGTTTTTAGAAAGAGGCAGATGGAGATGGAGCCCCTGAGTCTGGAGAGGGGAGGTGAGGTCTGTTAGGAAAGGCATAAACAGACTTAGCTGTTGTTGGAGGCTGAGTACTCCTGGGCTATGATCCCAGGGGTGGCTGAGCATGATTTGCATCCCGCTGATGCTGCTGTGAAAAATCCTTTGCTCTTCCTACAGTGTGAGGGGTGGCTGGGCAGCAGGAGCTGCTGCAGGGGAGCTCTTGGGAAGGCAGAGAGACCTTCCAGTGGTGGTTGGAAGAGGCTTCTCCCTTTTCTCTTCCGTGCTTTTCTTGTGTCTTCCCGGGGTGCTGTTACTTCCAGGAGCTTTCTTCTCCCTGTGTTCTCCTGTGCTGGAGCAAACAGAGGGAACTCGAGTATGAAGTAAGGGACTCGAGCCACTGCTGGCTCTAGCAGAGGTTTCTCATTTCCTTTTCAGTCCCTTCAGGAGCTGCCAAGCACGCCATGAAATCCTCTCCCTCTAGGTGTCACCACTGGATTGGGAAACGAATCTTTCTTCCTTTCACACTGGCTGTCAGCCTATTATTTACAATAAATTGTAAATAATAGCCAGTTGGGCTACATTTAGGATTAATTTCATTTCACTGAGTCCAATTATTAGTGCTTCCCTACCCAAGATGAAGGGAAATAATTTACTGAATACTACAGGATGACTATTCCCTCCCTTCCCCTTTCCTGCACTGAATTAATATTCTTCCATGAGATACCATTTAAACTCCCATCAGCTCCAAGGTGATTTGGGAGGAGAAAAGCAAGCAGGGAACCAAAGCTCTTGAACAAGTCCTGGATGCCCTGGGCTCTCAGCATGTGGGTGGGCTGGAGCAGGGCTGGCAGTGTTCATCACCTGTGTCTTCACTTGAAAGCTCTTCTGCAAAGTTGTCTGGGTGGTTCCAGGCTTCTTTCTGAGAACCCAGAACGTGTTAGTCTTTGGCTTCAGAGAGACCACAAAAGTCTATTGCATAAAGTTGCAATTAAGCTGATTTCCCTCCCCCGCACGTGTAAAGGTCTTAAGACTTTGTAACTCCTTCCATATCTTGCTCAGTGAGAAGAGTCAGCTACAGCACCTGGCGTAGTTACAACCTCTAGATGCAAGGTTTTCCAGCAAGCCTACAACATTTAATTCCCCTGGGTGACTTTGTTTTATGCCAGTTGTGTTCACGAGTCCCTTAAACTGGCTGGAAAATATCACCCGGAGCAGTACAAATCATTAAGTAATTAGCAGCTCGCACTCAAAGTCCTTCACAAAGGACATTGCCATTAGTTCTGTGGGCCTTTGCACTTTGTACAGTGAAGCAGTGGGCCTGAGCAGCTGGTTTTCTTCGATTTTTACAGAGGGGTCAGCTTCAAACTCAGCAGTTAAGGACAGACCGAGGCCGATGCAGAAGTGCTGACGTTGAGCAAAGTATCTGTGAACCACAAGACAGCCTGGCCTCTGGCTCGCCTGCCTAGGAGGCCTCCAGCTGCTGGTGGTGTCCCCTGCCCTAAGGTGGTTTATATCACCAAAAGGAGCTGATGTTTTAACTTGTGCTGCACCAGCAGTTGGGAAACAAGGCGTCCCCTGCGTTGAGATACACAGGTTGCCAACGCAGTAGCCTTATCGTTGTATCAAGCCATGCTTTCTGAACTAGCTTTACATATGTAAGGCTTTGTGTTGCTGTTTATTTCAGCTTACTAACGTCTTTCCCACTCGGTTTTTAACATTCGTTTTGATTTGTCAGCGATTATCTCATCGCATCGAGCCTCCTGCGCTTTGTAGTCGCGGGTAGGGGGGGCTGCTGCAATGCTCATTCACACACATAAGGGGGCAGATTTGAGAGCGCTCTGGCAACCTAAACCAGTTTTCTTGGTGTGAAGAATTGCTTTGGGATAATCGTTAGAAGAGACAGAATAATCTTTGTACTGACTGGCCAAGAATGTTCTTTTGAACATGGATAACCACTGGTTGAGCTGAGTGAGTTGTAATAACGGGTTTCCTGTGTTCGTGTCTAGAGGACTTTCTCTTCTGTAAAGACTCTGCATTCTTTCCAGGGAGGTGCTCTTTTCCCCTTGCACTGAGAGGTTTATTTTGTGTGTGGGTGGTTTGTTTGTTTGTTGTAATCACTGGAAATGGCGATAACGCTTTTATTAAAACTTCATTATTACTCTCCCTTTAAAACATGAAAACAGACTTCAGGTGTATTTATACTTCTCCCATGGAAAGAGATGAGAGACTCGTGTCTGAACTCTCCTCCCTTTCTCATCACACTAGCTCATATGTCTTCCTTGGCCCCTGAGCAGCTGCCATAAAATTATCCCTGGAGGCAGCAGTTCCTTGTCTACTGCAGTAACTACGTTTTCCCTGATTTCTTAATCCTTCATCTGTATTGTTTTACCTGAGTTTCAAGCTCTTTTCCTCTCCTTGCAGGGCTTACTTTACTCTGTTCCTTATCTGCTGCTGCCTCTAAAACATCTCTGGTCTGATAGCCAAATAACATCATACACTGTCATCCCCATGAGGAGAATTAGGCCTCTAACCTGGTATCTACCACCATCCATGTGCAAACTGAGCTAAATCGGCCAGATTAGGAGAATGGAAGGTATCTCAAACTGGAAACTGTCATCTAGGACTTGAACTGAGTCATTTGAAAGCTAATATTCCTCTAATGCTTTCCCACCAGCAGGAGAGAGCAGAAGGTCTCAGCAGGAAGGAAGCATGGTGAGATACTTCCTAAATGCCTACAGATGGGCATGGAGGCAGGGAGGACCAAGAAACACTGCTATGGTTTTACACTGGGGTCCTGTGACCACAAGCTTAGGTCACACACAAGTACCAATTATTTGGACCAGCTTTAGTTGGAACACACCACTGAAGCTCTCACAGAAAGGACAAGGCTGAAATGCTGCATGAAAGGGAACCTACTCAATGATATGAAGCTCCCAGGCTCACAGAAGAAAGGAGGGAGTTCATGGTTAAAATAATGTGAAGAAAAGTAGTCACAGTGAAAGGAAGCAGTTATCTTGCCTGAGCACAGAAGGTCCACTAGTTAAAGTGCCTGAAATGAATTTAACAAAACAGTGCAAACCCTGTCTGAGAAAATGAGTTCTCCTGGGGTGGTTCCTGGCCTGTGTCAACTTAGCACAGGTCCATTTGTTACTGGCTCGCAGAGCTGCCAGGGCTATCAGCACCAAATGTGTTTACTTATTTTTACATTTAGGAAGAAAAGAATGAAAGGGACTGTGCCTTTAAAAAGTAAAAGCATTCAACAATCTCTTTTGTAAGAGCAAAGTGCACCTTCAACTCCGTGTAATGTTTAAATATTTAAAATATGAAGTCACTCAGAGCTGCCTTACCACCCACCTTCCAAGGCCTGTTTCTCTTCCGATCTTACCCTTCAATTGTATAGACATTACCTTATGCAGCTCCACCCTGCAGCCATTTCCTGCCCAGCTCCTTATTTTCTGATTATTTTTTTTCCTCTTGTCTCCATGTCTGTTTTTCCTATGGCTCCATTTTTTTTTCCTCCATAGTTCCTAGACTGCTCCTGCTGGCTTACTCTGCCCAACTCTAACCTTGCCCCCATTTCTTTTTTACTGCGTGGGATAAGTGCTAATCTCCTTCAGCCTGCACAGCAATGCAGGGCATCTTTTTATAGCCCTGTCAAAGAGGAGAAGGAGGTGAACTTTCTTAAGACCATAAAAGCTGGTTCAGAACAAGAGTCACTCTGACCCAATGTGCTGTTTCCAACAATGTTTTGGGTGCTGAGTAAGAAAAAGACTGACATTTATGATGCTCCTTTCTCCTGTACCATCTCAGCCTCCACCAGTTATCAAGCTGTCTGCTCAGTGGCCCTCAGTAAATCTCTTCCAAAGCTTTGTCTAGTCTTGTCTTGATCCCATGAGGACCTTGCAACCAGGACAGCTTTTGGCAAGGAGTCCTGCAGGTCAGTTTTTTACCTGGGGTGTTCCTGGTGGGGCCATGGCTGGGAAAGCCTCTCCTCTACTGAAATGGGCAGGGCAAGGGATGCAACCTGCCCCCACTCCAGTCAAACTGTATTTTATGGCTTCTGCAGAACTGCCCTGAGCAGTAGGAAAAATGCTGGCTTAAATTATTTCAAGCTGAAGCCATCCTGTGACTTGGTTTGTTGTTGTTGTGAGTCACAAGTAATTATGAGCACATTATTCTAGTGCTGAAGAGTCCCCACGCTGGTGCTCTAGCACAGGACAAGATGGCTCCTTTGACATACACACGTGGCATCACCACTGTTCTTCCAAATCCTCCACCTTCTCCAGTTTTAAGACAGCCTTGAGCTGCAGTATAGTCCTGAATAACAGAAAAAAAAAAATGCTGGTACAAGCAAGCAATCACGTTTCAGCTGTTCTGTAATAACCTTTTCCATGCACGTGTTCAGCCTCAGCAGATGATTGTCTTTTGCTGAGCACAAGCCTACCTGAACTCTTGCTTGGACTGCCTCGTGTTTGCTGCAGGTGGAAAGGATGCCTGTGGGCTCCTTCAGTGCTTCAGCTGGTCAGTGGTAACTTGTTAAACCACATTAAGTTGCTTTGAGCCCTGCAACTGGCATAACTGCATTCATAGCAGGGGCTGCAGAGACAGTCTGCATTAAAAAACAAAAAGAAAACCATACAGCTGAAGTGACTGTTTGCATAGCTGCTTAGAGTTAAAGAGGAAAGTTTGTGCCTGTCAGCACTGAAATGTATGTTTTCCTGACTCTATTCTCTTGTGATAACTTCTAATATTTATTGGATCAAGCATGTTTCCCACAAGAACTCAAAATAGTTGTCTGGATTTGAAGCAACGCAGTGGTCTTTGGCTGGCATGGCTGCTGGGCAGCAGAGCTGGCTCCCATGGATTCTGGGCACTTGGAATTCCTCTGTCCTGACCCCTCTCCCTTGAGATCATTCAAAATAGGTATTGCAAGGGAAGGGGGCTCTGGGTGGAAACAATTATGTTTAAAGTACAACTAGTTGCAGCTGGACTTTGGAGTCTTTTTGCTCCCTGCCTGGAAATGTTCAAAAAGTTTCAAGTTCACTTGCAGCCCTCAAGAACCTGGTTTTGTGGGAATTAAAAAAGCTAGGTAAAGTTAATCTGAAAGGTTAGTCAGTGGTTCTCTACAGCACCCAGAGACAGTGGCCTTCACTTTGGTCCATAAAAACACTCTGAAGATGGCCTTGTCTGCAAGTCTGAACTCTGAGATGTTTCCCTGTAAGCAGGGCTGTTGTTCCAAATATTTGCTTCCTTTCTCTTTCCTCCTTGAATGCAGTCTAGATACCTGAACATTTATTTGTGGCATTGTGCTTTATCACCTGGTCATGTTGAGTTTAACATCTCTGGATTGAGAAGTCTGATTTTATTGTTTAATGATGGTGATCTCTCTGGAGCACAGCTCATTTCTGACCTTGGCACTGAAATTGCTGAAGATGATGTGAACTATTTTAGAATAAAGCCTGACTAAAGATTTCTCTAAGCCTTTAGAGATACCTGCTAGCAACTGTCCAGCTAGGGTGACATGGTGGAGTGACTCAAAAATGTATTTATGAATGTTGCATCTGAGCTCAAACTAGGTATTTTGTCAGCTGGTATCTCCTCAGCATTGCATGGAAGATTCATTTCACTTCTCTGGGTCACCCAAAAGCTGATTGCTTAAATCTGAGCCCCACACAGGGTTCCTTTATAGCCCATGCAGAAAGAGAGGCGCCTGGAGGGCAGAGCCAAGCCAGCTTCAGATGCCTGGCTGGAGGTGTCAGCCTCTTCCCAGGAGTGACAGGGGAGCCTGGACAACTGCCTCGGTGTCAGGGGGGCTGACAGATGAGATGAGCCCCAGCCTGGCTACAGACTCAGCAGGAAAAGGGGAGCCGAGGTCCAGCATGTGGTGTCGGTGTGGTTTTATTTCTGTTCCTGGTTTTTTAATTGGGAGGATTATCTTCTAGGCCATCATTCATGGGGGGAAGTCGTGCAGGGCTGACAGACCTGATTGACAAGGGCCTGATGCAGAAAACCCGGCGGCTCAAGAGCTGGGGGTGCCTTAGCTCTTGCCACAGGGATCTCCTGCCAGGGATGATCCTGCAGCACTGGGAGCTCTTGCAGGGCTGCTGACAAGCAAAATATTTTGTCAGCAGCTGCACTGCTTCTTCCTACAGTCGTCCTCCCCCCTCTGCTTCAGCATTTACATCATATCTCTGCAACTGTGAGTACAAATAGCTCGATGAAGTGGGCAGAATTACTACATGCAGCATATGCTTAATCATGTATCTGAAGATGTTTTCCCTGTCAGCAGCTTTCTCTTAAGAAGAATCAAGTTTTTCTCTTTCTAAGGATGGATTATTGCTATAATCCTCTCTCACATGCTTGCAGGCAAGAATACCTGCCTGCAGAACTGGAGCTCTCTGTGCAGCTCTGCCCCTGCCTGGAGGAGAGTCTGTTCTTGCTCATCCTCCAAAGCATAGATGGAAGCAAGTGCAAACACCCAGGTGAGAGGAGACAGCTGGGCCATGCTCTGGGATGTCATTGGCATGAAGATGTTACTGCTGATGAGTCTGTGGGGACACCAGCTCCATCCTGTTCTCTGTAAGAGGGACTGGACTTCTGGAGCCAGACTCTGGGCCAGACTCTTCTCAGGGGTGTCCAGTGACAGGACAAGGGGCAATGGGCACAAACTGGTACACAGGAGGTTTGACCTGAATATGAGAAAATACTACTTTGCTCTGAGGGTACCAGAGCCCTGGGACAGGCTGCCCAGGGAGGTGGTGGAGTCTCCATCCCTGGAGACATTCCAAACCCACCTGGATGTGTTCCTGTGGGATCTGCTCTAGGGGATCCTGCTCTAGCAGGGGGGTTGGACTAGATGATCTCCAGAGGGCCCTTCCAACCCCAACCACTCTGTGATTCTATGGAGCACCACAGTTTTGGCTCGTGCCTAAGTGGGGCTTTCTCCTCTCAGCTTGGGCATGGCCTGAAGTCGTGGACTCCTCGAAGCATCCCGGTTTCCTTTGTTTCCTCAGCAGTACAGGTTCCCTGGGATATTCACAGTGTTCCCATCTCCTCCCCTCCATGTTTGCAGGTGCATTTAGGGGTAACCTTAGGCCACAATGGCAGTTGAAGATGGTGTGTGCAGGTGTAGAGCTGTCTCAGCAAGCCAGCTCGCTGAGAACAAAGGTTTTCCTACCCAGGCTTGTTTGCTACCTTGCTGTTCAGCCAGTGCTGATGTTTGCACAGTTCTGTTGTGAACAAAATCACTGCAACGGTTCTCTTGCAAATAATCTTCACAGAAGGCCATTGTTACCTGCTTCATGTCAGTGCTCAGTTGATGGTGTATTGCCATGCATCATTCGACCAGGAGCCTTTGAAAAATGCCACTCTATGCTCAGCATGAACCTTGAAGTAACTCAAACCGTTGGACAGAGATTGGGGTGGGGAAAAGAAGACACTTGACCACGTGCTACTGAAAAAGTCCTCCTTTTTCTCCTGCAGAAAGCTCTGGCTGGGAGCTTAGTGTTTACTGAATTTGCCTTGGAGCAGAGACCTGGCTGGGGAGGGAAGTGTGAAGGCAAAGTGGAAGGAAGATGCCTGGGTCATAAGGGAAGTCTGTGGTGAAAAGATAGAACTTCAGTCCTCAAATAAAACTCGATGTTGCTGTGTTGGCTGTGGAGAGACTGTTAATGTGCAGCTCCAGAGAGGTCAGGCATGTGATTATTTAAGGATATCAGTGCACATTTAATCTCATTCAGGCTTATCTTCTTGTGTTCAGTGCTGCTGTTGATTGCTTCTTCAGACAAATAGCTCTACTATTCCACCAATACTTATGAGGAGCAGCACTTCTAAAATGGAAAATCACTCTTCCCGTTCGGTCTGCGCTGAACTTCATAAACCTCTTTAAACAAAAATTGAATGTTCTTTCTATAATTTCAACCTGCCCAGAGTGTCTGAAGGCGCTTCCTTTTAGAAGGAGAAGTTGTTCCAACATAAAAGAACAAAGTAATAGCTATTCCAGAGTGTCTGAAAAGTACAAGAAGTTCTCAGCTCAGCAGTAGCCCTGCTCGGTCCTGTCCAAGCGGTGGATGGACTGAGGTGGTTTTGATGGCTGTTTAACTCCTCTGCCCGGCTTTTCATGGCTTTGCATTTGAAAGCTGAGACTGCTGGAATTACTAATTGCACCGGTGTTGCAAACCCTGCTGCTGCTGCTGCCAGAAAGTTACTGCAGCTTTCTAAACCACATTTCCAGAGAGCAACCCGTCGTTCTTTTGCTCTCTATATAATTAGGGCTGTAAGTTTCCCGCTCCCCTTTGTGCGCTGTTGGCAGCGAGAGCATTAACGAGGTGGCATTAATGACAGAGAAGCTGTCTGCAAACTTGAACTCCCTGCCGAGTTCACCAGCGCCATTTTCCTCTCCGCTATTGAAGTACTGAGTTCTTCTGTCTTGCTTTTAGATATTTAAAATGTCTGTCAATAAGTTTTTCTTCAAGCAAGGCTTTTACCCCGGAGCTTTTCAAGATAAGGAACCGTGACAAGCGCTGCCGTAAGTGCCCTTAGTCAGAGTTTGTTTGCACAGTGCTTGGGAGGCCTCTTCTACTGGCTAAGGCCTCTGGATATTGTTGAAGTGGAAATATTAACTATAGTAGGTTAGAAATCCAGAGGCTCCCTTTTTTTTTTTTTTTTCCCCTGCAGAAAAGCTTTAAATTAAAATTCAAAAGGCTCTTTGTGAAGCTTTTCTGTTCTTGCCGTTCAAAACAGGATTTCCCAGTATGGCTTGCTCGTTTGGGGACTTAGTTTTAATCTGTTCATGTTACTGTAATGTTCACCATCTTAGTACTTAACTGGTGCAAGTGGTTTATATTTAAGAACAGCTTACTCTGAAAGCAAAAAAAAGAAGGTGGGGGAGGGGGTTTGGAAGTCAGGGAAGGAAACACAGAATTGCTGCCCAGTCTGAAGAATGTATTTTGGAACATTAAAAAGTTAAGAGAACTGCCACATCAAAGCATTTCTGCAGTTTCCTGGATAAGTCATCAAAAATAAGTTTAAAAAGTGCAGCCTGTTGAATGATGCTGACTAGGCAGTGTGGATTTACAGTAAAAAGGGAGAAGGTTCAAATAACATGAATGGGAACTTGCTCTAACCTGATGAGTGAAGCTGCTCTGTGCTTTATCCTCTAGTCTGACTAATGGTTATCTATTGGAGCACACCCTTTGGGGAAGTCTTTTAGATTTTTATTGACCCCAAAATCTTATTTATGGCTTTTTTTTTTCCCTTAAAAAAATGCAGCAAAAGTCAACACAAAAAAAAAACCATGTCTCTGGAGAAGACAAGCAATAAAACGATGCTTAAGAAGCAACACAGTGTTTGACAGAAACATTTGCTTTTTGATAAACTGGTTTAAGATTAGGTGTGGTTTTTCACAGCTGTTTACCCTTCCCTTCTGAACTTCAAAATGCATCCAGCTCTGAAGGGAATCATCAACCTTGAAATGAAATTCTGAGTACAAATTTGGCCAAGTGCTCAATGCCAATCCCTTCATCCATCCCATCCTGTGCTGGCGAGAGGATCCCGATGTTTATTCAAGGAAGGGTGAACAATGACTGTTTCCTCAGTCTGGCTTCAGTGTGAAACAATTGAGCCTGCCCACGGGCCTCTATCAATATGTTATCTACTAAATTGCCCAAACTTCCTCTATTAAGATTATTGGGGCCCCATCTCCTCCCCTGCTATGTTGCTGAACAGGTTTTGTGTTCAGGACTTCCCTTGCCTCTCTCAAGGTTGGTAGCTGGTTTTCTAAACCTGTTTGCAGGTCAACTTGAAAACACAAATGACACACTCTTTTAAGGTTAAAAATATTTCACAGCTAATCTCTCTCTGGACCATCAGCATGGCAATCTCTATTTGAACAGGCTCTGCAAAGATTTACTCTTGGCACGACTGGCAGTATCATCATTTGCTGGTAAGCAGCCTGGAACATTCATTTCTTGAAGCAAACCGAGGGTACCAAAACAGAAGTGTTTGTTCTTTCTGTACAGTCACAACAAGATTGCCCTTCCCCTGCTCTTAGTTTGAAGAGATTTGCTTTTGCCAGTGTTGTTGCAACATTTCACATCCCAACAATTATTTTTGTGTGTTCACGTAATTGTCTTCATAACCCCAAAGTTCTTCATCGCTTTGAAATGTATTTCAAAGTTACATGAATCAGCCAGCTATAATTAACACTTTCTGCTTGTCTTGAGCCTGGTAAGATAGGGAAAGAGTCTGTATCTGCTCATCCTGTCTTAAACAAGAAAATTATGCTGGAGACAGTCTATCAAGAAGAATCTTTTTCAAGGAAGTGACTGAATACAACTTGAGTCTTTTTGTTCGGGTGACACAGCAGGGATATCTGGATGACCCTACCCCTATGCTGGGTTCTTGCAACAGCTTTGTGGTAAACAGGGCAATTAACTCTATCCAGCTGCTGGCACCAGCACAGTACTTTATTCTGCTATCTTCAGGTACTAAAACGTTGCATCCAGGCCACTCTGCACTTGTTGCAGTTAATCATAAGTGTTTTGAGTGATCACCGACAGCGCAGTGCTCTGCTTTTCCTCATGTGTTGTGAGATGCCTTAGGTAAAACTTCCAGGATTGCTCTTATGGTCATTGCTGACCTTTCATTCACCAGGGCTGTCTTCAGAAGCTTGACAGACGTTACAAGGGATGCCCATCTGAGCACTGAAATCATGAGTCATCCACTTGCACATAATACTCATCATGTAGTCATGCAGGTGACTCAGTTTGGCTCTGTAGGCTTGAAGAGCTTTGCAGGCTCCTGCAGAGCTACAGGCAAACAATCCAGCAGTTCTGCAGGCAATCATCCCAGTGATCTTTGCTGAAATGATACTTCATTGAGGCTCAGAGAACAAGCAGTGGCTGGAGAGGGGACACCAGGAGATGTGATGAACCTCTGAGATCACAGAGGCCGCTTCTCTAAAGGTCTTTTTCCACTTAGCACATGGATCAGCTTCCCTCCGTAACTGTCCTTTTTTGCCACTCCTGATGGTTCCTGGTAGATCTCAGCTCCCTGCACTTGACCAAAGACTTGAAAAAGGAAGGAAGATCAGTAAGATCTCCTTACACCATGGAACACTCGTTCCTATTAACAAAAGATGGTCAGAAAACATCTGTTGATACCAGATCTAGAACAAATAACAGAATTCCTGCTCCCAGAGCACTGTTGATGGCAGTGGCATGTGAGAAGGAGCAGTTTCTGATTTCTTCTCTTCTTCACTATAAGGGTGGTGAGGTACTGGAATAGGTTGCCCAGGGAAGCTGTTGATGCTTCATCCCTGGAGGTTTTTAAGGCCAGGTTGGACGAGGCTTGTGCAACCTGGTCTAGTGGTAGGGGTCCCTGCTCATAGCAGGGGGGTTGGAACTAGATGATCTTTAAGGTCCCTTCCAACCTTAATTCTATGGTTCTCTTGATTGAGTTTTAAATCTAGAGTTTGACTAAGATTGAGTCTTACTAGAACACTGAAGAGGAGGAAAGAGCCAGCCAGTCTATAACAGGTTCTGTTGTTGCAGAAGATTTGTGCTGGGTGTTTGAAGGACTGAAGGGAACTTTTTATCTGGGGCAGGTATTCCTATATTCCACACCTTTTGTGGGAGTTAGTAGCTGCATTTCTCCCCACAGCTGAGTGAGCAAGGGAGAAGGTTTAGATGATGGAGTCAGAGATGGAGAAATTTCTCTCCTACACTTGTGACCAACTGGAAACAAAGCTGCCTGTAGATTTTTATTTTTTTTTTAAAAGCTTATTGTACTCCCCACTCCTACAACTCGTTTTCAAATGCTGAGGTTTCCAAGTTAATGCCTCTCAAACGTGATCATTTCTCCTTTTCATGAAAGAATAGTGACTAAGTAGCCTTGATATTGAGCAGGAGCAGTAGAGAGGTTAATACCTGTGTGATCATCTCTGCAGGTTGTCTTTTGAAAGCCACCATCAGACAGGTTGCCAGGAGACAACAAGAAAAGGACAGTGGGGGGGCAGGGTGGGAGGCATCTCACACATTTAGTGACGTGAGTCCCACCCCATCTTGATCTGAGGGGGAAGTGAAACACTGCACAGGCAGCCCCACCAGGGGCATTGCCAAAATCAAACACTGCTTTGGATTAAAACCTTCTTATGAAGCCTGTGTAATGGGAATGAAACACATTGGGCAGTAAATAGAAATCTACAGAGGTTGCTTTAAACCTGGAAGAGGATAGTTGTGCAGTATCTTTGCTTTTGAGTTTTGTAATGGCTGCTCTAGCCAAACTTGCTTGATTACACCCCATAAAATCTCCACTGGGTTGGAAGCTGAGTGCACTAGGACCAACGGGCCAAACTCCTTGTTCTCACTGGCAGCCTCCTGTCTGCTATCCCATTGCTCCCACGGGCAGGAGGACACAATTCCAGATGCATCCAGAACCCCAGACAATGTATCTGGAGCAGATACAAGCAGCCCACATCCATACTGGGATGACTGGGAGTTACTGTGAACATTTTGAAAGCCTCATGTGACTTCCAGGCCACGATTTGGCTGCCTCTTGTGTCGGAGATTCATGGAACAAAATTGTGCTCCTGCTTCCCAGGATGAAAGCTCACGCCTGCCTTAGACACTGAGGCTTGGTGCATTCTTGTAGCTCTTTATAAATGAGCAGGGCACAGTTTGCAGACCATTAATTATCTCTTTGCTCTTCTATCTGTAGACAAGGAAGGTTTAATCAAACTCATAAATTTTTTGGTCCGGGCAGCCTAGCAGGTTAGATGTTGGGATTAAACAGTAAGGATTTTTCTTTCTCGTGAGAAAAAATGATTCTACTTTAAATTTCAAAGAAATCTGATGCTCATTCCCAGATTTTCTTCCTGAGCAGTATGTACTCTTATAAATCCCAAAGAATGTTCCCTTCCAGAAGTTTCTAGCAATCAGTGTCCTGGTATGCATCTCTTGGAAATGTCACTTACCTTTCTGGAGCAATCACAGGCAGAGTGATTGTATTAAAAGTTTTTTGGCTGTTCCTGAGGTACTTGAAGGTGGTGTGATCTGAGGAAAAGTTTCTTCTGGTTTTATGTAAGTCTTAATTCAAGCATATGGTGCTTTGAACAAGCTTAATTTTTATATTTTTATTTCTTTAGATATCTATGTCTTTAGATATCTCTGTGTGTATATATTACTTAGATGATATATTTACTATTCTCACCAACTTTGAAGCCCATGAGGAAATTCCTGCTTCCTGGTTTTCTGCTGCAGATGCTGCTTGCTCAGCATTTTCATTGCTCACATGGCAGCTGCCTTGCTCAGACCCTTGGAGCAGGTGAAATGCTCCCTCAAAAAGTCCTGAGGGGACTGCAGCCACCCCAGAAGCTGCAGGGAAGTGTTGCTCCTATCCTGTGTGACCCACTAAGGTGGCCAAACAGCTCTTGCTCCTTGTCCAGATCAAAGTATCTCATTTTCTGCTAAGGCTGCTTCAGACACATTCCTTCACCATAGCTAGGATGTGAAGGAAAGATCTCTTTGGTTGATGAGAAGCTCAACATGAGCCAGCAATCTGTGCTTGCAGCCCAAAAAGCCAACAATGTCCTGGGCTGCATCAAAAGAAGTGTGGCCAACAGGTCAATGGAGGTGATTCTGCCCCTCTGCTCTGGTGAGACCCCACCTGGAATATTGTGTCCAGGTCTGGGGTCCACAACACAGGAAGGACATGGAGCTGTTGGAATGAGTCCAGAGGAGGCCACGGAGATGATGGGAGGGCTGGAGCAGCTCTGCTCTGGAGACAGGCTGGGAGAGTTGGGAGTGTTCAGCCTGGAGAAGAGAAGGCTCCAGGGAGACCTTGGAGCACCTTCCAGTGCCTGAAGGGGCTCCAGGAAAGCTGGGCAGGGACTTTAGACAAGGGCTTGTAGTGAGAGGATGAGGGGGGGATGGATCAAAACTGGAAGAGAGGAGATTTAGGTGAGACATTAGGAGGAAATTCTGTATTGTGAGAGTGGTGAGACATTGTCCCAGGTTGCCCAGAGAAGCTGTGGCTGCCGCATCCCTGGCAGTGTTGAAGGGCAGGTTGGATGGGGCTTGGAGCAACCTGGTCTGGTGGGAGGTGTCCCTGGCAATGCAGGGAGGTTGGAACTAGATGATGTTTAAGTTGCCTTCCCACCCAAATCATTCTGTGATCCTATGGTTCTTGCATGTAGTGATCTTATCTTTTTGGTACCAGGTGCCAAATAACAGATTAGAGTGATCTCCTTGGGTCATCCCAAAAACCAAAATCCACTGCCTGGACACTGGTCCTTCCTGGAGTGAGGAGCACAGGACCAGCTCAAGCATTCAGCAGTTGGTTAGGTTTCTCCTCAGAGTAGAGTCTGAAGTAAAATAGGGTGTCACTTGTATTAACAGCCATGTGCTAAGCAGAGGGTCAGCAAAGAAATACATTTTTGGAAGAAAAGTGCTAAATAAGCTCACCTGTGCAGGCTACATCTGCTGCATAAAATGTCTGTCTCCTCACCAAAACCATCTCATATTCCTTCACATCTTGCTTCCAATAAGGTACACCTCATAAAACATGGATCTTGATGCTCTGCATTGGCTGGTAGATGTGCAGAAATATTTTCTAGGTGATTGAGTTATATTTTCCAGAGACCAATCCAGAACACCCCACCCTGCACAAACCTTTTACAGACAAATGCTTTTTCTCTTCTGATACGGAGCGCTGCTGACGTTAAACACTCCTAATGCTCTGTGAGATGAATTTTCAGCAGTGCTGGAGTGCAGGTCCACTCAAAGTCAGAAGGATTTGCCATTCCTCTATTATTTCCAGGTTTTTTATAATCCTATGGGATCGTAGTAGGAAGGAGGAAGGTGCAGCTGGCAAGAAGATGCTTTGTCTGCCTGAGTTTGTGACAGCGAGGGGGGAAATCTCCCCACTAGTTGATACAGCTGGCTGCCTCTGAGAAGAAAGTGTGTGGCCCATTTGGGACTACATTTCTACAGGCAGAAACCCAACGACAGGCAAAAATGTCTCTCCATGCTACAGCCAGAATAAGCTTTAAAAAATTGTTGCTGGAGACATACCTTAAGTCCACCAGACAGTGAAAGTTGGAACAGAACTTGTTTGCTTAACTCAGTGCTGGTACAATAAATGACTTGCATAAGGCAATTCGTTTAGCATTGTTCAAAGGGCAAGGATTATACAAATGGCCTATTGTGTGGAGTGCTTTCTGGTGGTTTAACTTTCTTGGATCAAGAATGACTTAATGAAAGACCACAACTCAATTCCTGGTTGTAATTGTATGGGAAACTACAAGGCTGCATTGTCAAAGGTGCCATTTGTTGCCTCCTTTCATTTCAGTTTCATTAACCTTGGAAAAGGAGGCCACAATATTATTATTATTATTATTATATTATTATTGTTTTTTCCTTTCTCTTGGTCAGATTGGCAGGTTTGTGGTCAAAGGGAGATTTTCCTCCAGACCAGCCTGCAGGGCCCAGTGGGAGGTTTTTGTCTGCACAGAGACATTTATTGTAGTAAACTGGGATTTTTAATCCAACACCTGCTATCATGGTGGGGAATACTGGCAACCCCTTGGGTCTCTTCCCAAAGACTCTGATACATCATTGGCTTTGCAACTTTTCTGGTAGGAGCTGAAGATGTATGATAGCTGTATGTAGATAGTAGGATAGCTGTATGTAGATAGTAGGATAGCTGTATGTAGATAGTATGATAGCTGTATGTAGATAGTATGATAGCTGTATGTCAGCCTGACCTCAGTGCCTGGCAAGGTTATGGAACAGATCATCCTGAGTGCCATTAAGTGGCATGTGGAAGACAACCACGGGATCAGGTCCAGCCAACATGGGTTTAGGAAGGGAAGGCCCTGCCTGACCAATCTCATCTCCTACAACTGGGTGACCCAGCTAGTGGATGAGGGGAAGGCTGTGGATGTGCTCTACCTTGACTTCAGCAAGGCCTTTGACACAGTCTCCCACAGCATCCTCCTGGAGAAGCTAGCAATCCATGGCTTTGACAGGTGCACCCTTCGCTGGGTCAAAAACTGGTTGGATGACCAGGCCCAGAGAGTGATGGTGAATGGAGCTGCATCCAGCTGGCATCCAGTGACCAGTGGTGTCCCCCAGGGATCAGTACTGGGCCCAGTCCTATTCAACATCTTTACTGACGACCTGGATGTGGGGATTGAGTCCACCCTCAGTAAATTCACAGATGACACCAAGCTGGGGGGGAGTGTTGATCTGCCAGAGGGTAGGAAGAGGCTGCAGGAGGACCTGGACAGGCTGGATCGATGGGCCGAGGCCAATGGCATGAAATTCAACAAGACCAAGTGCAGGGTCCTGCACTTTGGCCACAATAACCCCCTGTAGCACCACAGGCTGGGGGAAGAGTGGCTGGAGAGCAGCCCAGCAGAGAGGGACCTGGGAGTGCTGGTGGACAGCTGGTTGAACATGAGCCAGCAGTGTGCCCAGGTGGCCCGGAAGGCCAATGGCATCCTGGCTTGGATCAGGAATAGTGTGGCCAGCAGGAGCAGGGATGTGATTCTCCCCCTGTGCTCAGCACTGGTGAGGCCTCACCTCGAGTCCTGTGTGCAGCTCTGGGCCCCTCACTGCAAGAAGGACATTGAGGTGCTGGAGCAGGTCCAGAGGAGAGCAATGAGGTGGTGAAGGGACTGGAGGGAAAGTCTTATAGGGAGAGGCTGAGGGAGCTGGGGTTGTTGAGCCTGGAGAAGAGGAGACTCAGGGGGGACCTCATCACTCTCTTCAACTACCTGAAGGGAGGTTGTAGTCAGGTGGGGGCTGGGCTCTTCTCCCAGGCAACTGGTGACAGGACAAGAGGGCAGGGCCTGAAGCTGCTCCAAGGGAGGTTTAGGTTGGATATTAGGAAGCACTTCCTCATGGAGAGGGTGATCAGACATGGGAATGGACTTCCCAGGGAAGTGGTGGAGGCACCATCCCTGGATGTGTTCAAGGCAAGGCTGGATGTGGCACTTAGTGCCCTGGTCTAGATGGTGTGGTGGTGTTGGTCATAGGCTGGACTTGATGATCTTAAAGGTCTTTTCCAGCCTTGGTGATTCTGTGATAGCACCAAAGCTGTGAAAAAGAGATGTAGTTAATCAATTGCTCTAGCAACCTATAAATCCTTTACCTTCTTTCTTTTTTCTGCTCACAGGTACCCTCTCAGACGAGGCAGCTCTTTCACATTTCTGACTCCAGGACCACACTGGGACTTCACCCTGGTGAGTAAAACAACTTGGTGGGTGCATATTGCAAAAGCATGCAAACAAAAGTAGGAATACAGAAGAGGTGAAGGTCTCTCTGCCTGGAGGAGAAGGAAAATCAACACATTCCTCTCTACACGGCCAGACACTTCCTGAGCCACTGAGGCTTCTGAGCTTGAGCTGGAGGGTGTGTTTTGCACACAGGGATTAAGAGAAGGCAGGATATCCTGGACACCATGGTTTCTTTATAAACTTCTTGCTTTCCAATGGGTTTCAGCAGTCCTGCTAGCTAAGGGGGAAATGCAATAGGTGAGATGTAAAGCATGGTGTGGAAATAAACCTTCTTTTCTTTCTTAAATCCTAAAATCTGTATTTTATTTGGTGCAGAGCAACTGCATGGCCTCATTGCCTTGAACTCTCTTCTCTCCATCCTGTAACACGTGTCCCTTACTATGGAAGTGGTTCATATCCAGCCTCTAGAGCTGGTAGAGAAAGATGAACCACTCTGGAGAGTGGTTCAGAGGACTCACACCAGATTTATGTTCTGAATTGCTGCTTCATGAAGTCTGTCCTGCTTCATGCACTGAGGGTTGCAAGGCAGTGGGTCAGCTGAAGTAGATGCAGAGTGTCTGGGGTTGTGTGTATCGATCTCATCCTGTTTTAAAGCTCATTTCCATGAGCTGCCTGAGCTGATTTGCCCCCTGCTGCCCCTGGAAGTGGTGATCCTATCCTCAGCCAGCAAATTGATCTGTCTGAAAAACTTGCTTTACCAAAAAAGCAAACAAAGGGTTTGGGATGAGCTGAGCCAGCTGACTATGGAGGCCTGTGTGGGCACGAGGAAGGGCGTGAGAACGTGTCTGGAGGTGGGGAAAAGGACAGGACTACCTTTTATGAAGGAAATCCCACCCAAAATCAGCTGGAGCTTCTTGTCTGTATGCATTTAGACAGGCACTTTGCTGGCTGGGCCTCGAAGGGCATCATGTCCAATTTTGAGGCTGCACAAACACCAGTCCAGTGTGGGTGGGAATTAAACAAAACCATCATCTCACACAGATTTTTCTTTTCCTTAATTTAAGAAACTTTCATCTGGTGGCTGCAGTTCCATTGAACATATTCATTTGAATATTACAAAGCCCTATAAATTATATTCTTTCAAATTTGAAAATACTGTGCTCTAACATCAATTAAAAGCATTTTGATTGAGTTTCAAGTTATTCCTGTTCTTTGCATGTTTTTCTAAAGTGCTTTTATTTGGCTCTATGCATATTCAACTCCCAGTTACAGTTAGAACATACAGTATATCATGGCAGACTGCAAAAAATAAACTGGTTTTGAAGGACTTCATTGCTTACCTGCATTTCTCCATCATGCCCCTCATCAACCTGGTCTACTGCCACTTCTCCCTTCATGTGGGAGGTGTCCCTGCCCATACAAGGGGGTTGGAACTAGATGATCTTTAAGGTCCCTTCCAACCCAAACCATTCTGTGAATCTATGACACCAAGTAGAGTTCCTGCTTGCCTAAATTCTGCTGCCAAAATTATTGTGCTCTGGTTGATGTATGTCAGCATAACAACCACCAGGTTGCTCCAAGCCCCATCCAACCTGGTCTTCAACACTTCCAGGGATGAGGCAGCCACAGCTTCTCTGGACAACCTGTTCTAGTGTCTCATCACCCTCATAGTGAAGAATTTCCTCCTAATGTCTAAACATAATCTCCCCTCTTCCAGTTTTAATCCATTATTCCTCATTCCATCCATCCCTGTCCTTGTCCCCAGCTTTCCTGGAGCCCCTTCAGGCACTGGAAGGTGCTCCAAGGTCTCCCTGGAGCCTTCTCTTCTCCAGGCTGAACACCCCCAACTCTCCCAGCCTGTCTCCAGAGCAGAGCTGCTCCAGCCCTCCCATCATCTCTGTGGCTTTCTCTGGACTCATTCCAACAGCTCCATGTCCTTCTGGTGTTGGGGACCCCAGAACTGGACACAATACTCTACGTGGGGTCTCACCAAAGCAGAGTAGATGGAATCATAGAATGAATGATGTCCGTGTCATAAGTGCTGAAGTAAGTGTGTCACAGAAGGGGTTTTTTTTCCCCCATGATCACCACATACTCATATGCCATCACAAACAGCATCTCTTCATGCCCTAGTTTGTGCAGCTGTTTGGCCAGAAGTCCATAGAATGTACCTGGCCTGAGCTTCAGGGGAAGTGGGTAACTGAGCCAAGTGTCCTCTTCATGCCCGCCGAGGTGAGGTGGGTTTAAAGAGAAGGACTAGTCTGTGTTCTGCACAGTTCTAAGAAAAGACTAAAGGTGAAAACATCCTCTGGATGGCTTCTGACTGGCAGCAAGGTTCCTCATGGTCTGTTTTCCTTTCTCCCTTTTCATTAAGGAGGATTCCTTTATGAGAAACAGGCACTTGATCTTTGTTGACTTAATGGTCCTGAAGCACATTCCTCACCTGAAGCCTTATTGGTGTTTTATGACTTCAGGTGGGCAATAAGCAGCAAAAACCAGACTGATCCCTAAAGAACAAAATATCCTGGTTTTAGGCCAAAGCCCTTGGTAGGAGAAAGGAAAAGTTGATGACTAGAATTGTTTTCAAATTGAAAACCAGTTCTTTCTTAAAAAGCGTTCCTGGAGCTTTAATGGGAATCCTTGCAATGTGATTAACATTCATGCTCACGGCATTGTTTAGGTCTTTCTGAAAGAAAGTCACAAAATATTGAGATTTTCCCCTCCTGATTAGCATGTTTTGTGCCTCTCCTCTTTGAGAGCCTCCATCGGGTCTCACGCTTTTTACAGTTTAATAACTTTTGTAGAAGTAACTTTTTCCACATGACTCGGGTTCCGTGAGGAGGTGAATGTATCAGATCCCTGAGCATGACCCTCTCCAAAAATGTGAGAAAACAGAACTGTAGCAGTTGCTTTTTTATCCTGTGGCTTTAAACTCCCAGATTCGAGCAGTCTGAAGAGGCTGTTTCCTTGAAATCTGTGTCTGTTCTGGCACCGCACAGGAGCGATCCAGCTGGCTCTGTAGTGAAACGTCTCAGTTTCTGTATGCAACTATATTGGGCAAAGGAAACGGGGTCCAGCCAGTGCAATACTTCTTGCATAAGTCTAGCCAATTTAAAAACAAAACTTTGGCCTTCCTTTCGTGTCTGGGCTTTGGTCTGGAGCTGTATGTTAAAGATGTTAATATCCTTGACTACATAAGGAACGAATAATATTCAGACCGAGAAGGCGTGGTGTCTTGGTCTTTATTGCAAGTTTTCTTCTGTTAAATAGATGCTAATATCCTTGACTTACATATGGGAAAAATAATCTGCAGACCAAGAAGGTGTGGTTATAGCAGTCTTAGATAAATAACCAACCCTGAATATTTGACTGAACCTACCAAAAAAAAAAAAAATCTGCATTTGCGTGTGTTCTCAAGCCTGCCAAAGGTCTGTTCAAAAAAAAGCATGGAGTGTGCTGGGACATTAATTCAGTGTCAAGGCTACAAATATGGTAAGACATGATGTCTAGTGGGAGAATTTTTTCCTTTGTAGTTAGCAAGTCTATCAGTGAAGGGACTCACGTGGCAGAGTCAGTGTCTTGTCTTTGCAAACGCAGAACAAAACAGAAAAACTGAAATCATCGGGGGACTTTGTGCTTGAGTGCACTTCTGTAGCTAGTTTGAATAGCTGAGGAAAAAAAAAAACACCATGGCAAAACCCAAAAGATAAGAAACTGAGTGGACGAGGCCCCATCTGGAGAAGTGGGACCAGTTCTGGGCTCCCCAGTTCAAGAGAGACAGGGAACTGCTGGAGAGAGTCCAGGGGAGGGCAACAAAGATGGGGGGTTGGAGCATCTCCCTGATGAGGAAAGGCTGAGAGAGCTGGGGCTGATCAGCCTGGAGAGGAGAAGGCTGAGGGGAGACCTTCTGAATGCCTCCAAGTATCTCAGGGTGGGTGCAGGGAGGATGGAGCCAGACTCTGCTCAGTAGTGCCCAGGGACAGGACCAGGGGCAACGGGCACAAGCTGGAACATGGGAAGTGCCACTGAAAGATGAGGAGAAACTTCTTTGCTGTGAGGGTGACAGAGCCCTGGGACAGGCTGCCCAGGGAGGTGGTGGAGTCCCCTCCTCTGGAGACATTCCAGACCCCCTGGATGCAGCCCTGTGGGATGTGCTCTGGGTGTCCCTGCTCTAGCAGGGGGGTTGGACTGGATGATCTCTAGAGGTCCCTTCCAACTCTGACAATTCCATGATTCCATGAATACCTTCACCATTACGTGTGTGTATTTAATAGTGAAATGGTAGAGTCAGCACACTGTGGACAGGCAAGAAGACACACTGGAGCCTAAAAACATCATACAAAAGGACATACGAACAAGAGAACAGGTTCCTGAGAACCCTCCAGGGAAGCTGGACATCCCCTCAACAGCACCAGATTTTCAAAGGAACCATGGAAACTTGGCTTGTCAGCAATTTAAAATAATGTCAATTAATACTTGCATTCAGACAGTTTAAATACACTGACAATGATGACAAAGCTGAAACTTTTAAGTTATTTGAATATATTATTAAATTCTAAGAAAGCAGGAGTTACCTATTTGCTCCTGACAGAAGGTCAAGCTGCTGGACTGGTAGGGCACAAAACTGAAATTTGCTAAAGTTCAGGGTGAACTCATGGTAGTGGTTCCCTCTGCAGCTGCCAAGAAGGTGTTTTCACCTAGTTCTATGTCCAGTCTGTTAAACTGATAAACAACATGTAGGCCCACATAAAGACACAAAGTAGCTTATTTTCTTTCTTGCTCTGTGCCTAATGAAGTGGAAGAGGGATGAACTTGACTCCTTCTGAACTGTTGAAGGACAAGGGTCAAACTCAGGATGAAAACCAACCACTTGTTTCATGGGTGACCAAACAATTTATGCTCGTGACCCATTATTTATCCAGCCCAGGTGATTTTTCAGGCTGGCACAGTCTAACAGGATGAGTCCACGATTAGTTTTCCATTATCTGAATAATGAAAAAAATAGTGTAGAAGCCCAGATAGTACAGAAATAGTGGGACGTAGCAGGAAGCTCAGTGCAGATGGCTTTGATCCTTGTTCCACTGGCTTGTGCTTTTCTTCGGAAAGGAAAACAGTTGAGAGCTCCCTGGCCAAAAGCCTCATCTTTCTGCCACAAAAATGCTTATTCTTTCAGCCCATTGCATTCCTAGCAGGGGTGTTTCAGCCACAGCTGTCTGCTGGCCATGTCCACAGTAATGAATTCAAATAGGTGTTGGAAATGCCTTCACAGACACACTCAGCTGTTCAGGGAGCCACACTGCAAAACCAATCCCTGATACACAGTAAGAATCCCCTGAATAAAATCTATCTGGGTGTTGGAGGGTATCTGAGAAGCAGGAACAACCAACCCAGTGCAAAACTGCTTTATGCTGGCAGTGTCCCCAGGGTGAAATCCATAGATCCCCCCCACTCACAGACCCAGCTGTGCTGGTGAGGGAACATTAGAAGAATTAGGCATGGTACCTTCTGATGTCCATCTTCTAGAGACCTCAGATCCTTATGATCACCACATCTGACCCTCTTGGTACCTAACTCTTTCAAAAAGCACGACTTGATTGCTGGATTGCTGACCTCAGAAAACACAAAAAATGTTTCATTTTGAATGAAATTAATCTCAAATCATTTTGCAGTGGTAGCCACTGCCTTCTGTCCGGCTGCTGAGGTTTCCTACTGAAGATTTTAGTCACAACCACAATGATGGGAGTGCAGAGGAACAAGCATATAATTTTTAGCTATCAATCAGGTGACAAACCTCCTGCAACAGCATAAACATGCTCTGCATTTGTTTTCAACCTCTCAGGGTTTTGAGTTGTTACAGTTAGTTGAGGCAGTAAGGAAAGAAAATGGCTCTAGTCTGCTTTTTAAAAACCAGTCTTCTCTCTGAAGGCAAATCAAGTGTGCAGCTAGAACAGGTTATGACAGGCTGGGAGAGTTGGGGGTGTTCAGCCTGGAGAAGAGAAGGCTCCAGGGAGACCTTAGAGCACCTTCCTGTGCCTGAAGGGGCTCCAGGAAAGCTGGGGAGGGGCTTTTCACAAGAGAAAGTAGTGACAGGACAAGGGGTAATGGTTTAAAACTGGAAGAGGGGAGATTTAGGTCAGACATCAGGAAGAAATTCTTCCCCATGAGGGTAGGAAGGCACTGGAACAGGTTGCCCAGGGAGGCTGTGGCTGCCCCATCCCTGGAGGTGTTCAAGGCCAGGTTGGATGAGGCTTGTGCAGCCTGGTCTGGTGGGAGGTGTCCCTGCTCATGGCAGGGGGGTTGGAACCTGGTGATCTTTGAGGTCCCTTCCAACCTTCACCATCCTGTGATTCCATGATTCTATAACTCTCTTTTCATTTCTTCCAGAAGAGGAAGCGCCGAGAGAAAGATGATGATGCAGTCAGCCTTTGCAGCCTGGACTTTAAGGTAATCGAAACACATTCCCCCATAATATTGTGCAATCAGCTGCTTTATGGACCATGGTGGTTTCTCCTGGGGAATGCTGTACTTGCTGTGTTTGCATTTCACCATCAGCAGTTTAGAGAGCTGCACAGCTGTGTTTGCTCTCACATACACCTCTGGGGTGGGCTGAGTCTTGCTGGTGATATCCATAACACTGTTTGGGATCTCCTGTTTTAAGCATTTGAATCCTAAATCTGCCACGGTTTTCATGCTGTGTGAAAGAAATGAGGGTAACCCCTCAAGAAAAGAAGCATTTTCAAGTGCTGGGAAGCAAAACTGTGCAAAGCCCCTTCCAATGTTGCTATTGTTTGACTTCAGTGCACTTCATTGTATTGCAAACAAGCTGGACTGGCTGGGTGGTAAATTGTTCCTGAAGCTATGGATTAAATTGGTTTACAAAAATGAGGGTGGGGAGGTGCAGAGTTGCATCTTTTTCCAAGCACTCTCCACGCTTGGTTTTCTGGAAGAGAAACTACTCCTTCCCCTCTTCCCATCTGCCCTGAAGATCTCCCTGTCAGACACTTCTCTGAGGAGGGGAAGGAAGAGCAATAGGGTTTTTCCTCATTGAGTTGAGAGTTAACTAAGTGGGTTTTAGGGTTTATTAGACAGGGATTAAGAGTAATTTGTTAGTGGGGAATTTCCTGTTTGACCTCATGACCAGTGCATCCTCTGTTGTTGTCACTTACTTTGCATTTGTGCATTATTTATTAGCCTCACTTAACCTGGCTACTGCTGGATGCTCTCCATGAGAGATGGTCCTGTCCAAGTGGCTAACTCTGGGCTTTGACCTCTCTAGGCTAGATCTCCTCTTCCAGATAAGACCATTCCTGTAATTTCCCAGTAGGGGAGGGAAAAGAACAAAAAAAGATAATCTGCAGAGGGCTGGGACCCAGCAGGGCTGAGCCTCTGAACTGACTGTGTGTGGGGTTTGTTTTGTTTCTGAGGTCTTTCTGGTTTTCTGATGCAGATGGGAGTGTTATGGCTAGGAAATCTGCCCTTAGGGAAGAGGATTTTCTTTTTCTTTCTTTTTAATTGGACTACCTTTTTATGTGTTGGGCAAAATCGCATGAATTAGGGTTTCTCCCACAAAGCAATCACTTCAAGGTGAAGCTTAAAATATCAACAGTAATTTGTGTACTCGCCTTTTAAGAGTTTTAACAGAAATCTTCCAAGGAAAAAGGGAAATCCCTGGGCTAATACAGTCAAAGTTCAGACTGCAGCTTTTGTTTAACCTGACTTTTTAACTTGTTCTTTTGAAAGGGTCAGGCTCTCCTGGACATGTGAGAGTTTGAGGCACACCCACCAAACACACTCCAGTATTCTTGTTCAAATACATTAATGGTACTGATTGGATTGTAATTTTCAGGCTTGTTGATACCAGCTCTCGAGGTTATTGAAAGTTTCAAAAGCCCCACAACTATTTCTATCACCAGGACTTCTGAGTCCCATTGAGCACTTATGTTGTAGTACAGATTGTACTTTGCTCTGTCCAGATTTGATGAGGGTGAACCAATAGCCTAAAACTTGGCTCCATCAGACACAAATATGTCTATTTCATTGATGAAATAAGGTCACAAGAGAAGACGAAGGTCATTTAGGAGTATGTGTAGGTCAGTTTATTTCTGTCTTACAGATAGGAACTGGTTTTTTTTAAGAGTTTGTCTCTCTAAAGTGTCTGACTCCATGGCACAACTGTTATTTCAGCCCCACTCTCTCCCCCAGCAAATACAGCTCAGCTGACAAGCTGTTGTTTGTTACCATGCTTGTAACAAGGAGGAGTTTTGCCAGCTTGCTTCATTCACACTCCCACCAGCACATAATTGTGCTGACAGAAGTGCCAGGTAGATGGTGATCCCATGAAGGGCTGCTTTGGAGCAGGGAGTTGCACCCCAGTCTCCCAGACTCAGCACCCTACCCAATGTATGTTTTTAAAATAAAGGTAGGGGGAAGGGATTCTTTCCTTTGGATGTGTACCTGTCTTTCTGAAAAGGTTGAGTCCTTTAGTGATTTTTAAACTTCTCGTATTCATCGTTCCACATACCAGAAAGATGGAATGCAAATGGCAGGGAAGATGACACCAGCCCAGATGGGCTGCAATGCCCCAGCTATTCTTGTTTATTTGGGCTTGGTAACCTCCTCCTTTCCCCCTAGAGTCATACTCAAAAGTTAACCAGATCCATTAGGCCTCTAATTTGTCATACAGCCTAAAACCCTCCAAACATTATCAGAATATAGTTGGTATACCTACATTGCCCGAATAAGGCCACCTCACAGCAGCTTTCCAGTACCTGAAGGGGCTCCAGGAAAGCTGGGGAGGGACTTTGGACAAGGGCTTGTAGTGAGAGGACAAGGGGGAATGGATTAAAACTGGAAGAGGGGATATTTAGGTGAGGCATTAGGAAAAAATTCTTCCCTGTGAGGGTGGTGAGAGCCTGGCCCAGGTTGCCCAGAGAAGCTGTGGCTGCCCCATCCCTGGAAGTGTTGAAGGACAGGTTGGATGGGGCTTGGAGCAGCCTGGTCTGGTGGGAGGTGTCCCTGCCCATGCAGGGAGGTTGGAACTGGATGATCTTTAAGGTCCCCTCCAACCCAAACCATTCTATGATTCAATGAGGTTACAACTTGAGACCATAGTTGGAGCATCCACTTCCTTCAGCATTGAGCCACCCCTTCCCTTGTGCCAAAACACCCTCCTTTTGGGACAAAGAAAGTATTTTCTCCCCAAATCATGTCTGGAGCTGTACTACAACATCAACTGTTGGTAATTGTCTGGATAAGACAGAAGGGAGAGGGAATTGCAATGAAGGGACAGAAACAAGAGATTGAGGACAGGAATTTCTTTACAAAGCTGATCTTTATGCTTTAAAACTAAGAGTTGTTTCTGCATTTCAGGTAGGTTTACACCAACTTGTTGTTAAGTTACCACGTATGAAATGGTTCCATGTTACCCCCACAGTTATGTAAGGTGTGGAATGACTCATGGGAGGAAGCAGTACTGTTTTTTTGAAGGTGTGCATATCTTGCTGTTTGTTAGCAACTAGATGAATACTTTGCAGTACACGACAGGGAACAGACAGAAGTGATGGTGTGTTTTACCAGAGGCAAGATAAAGCCAGGCTGAGTAATATGTAAGAACCATGTCTCATCTGGAAGGTCTTTTCTGTGGTTATGAAATGTCCTTGTAAGGCTTTAGGAAGAGAGATTTCAGAGAGGAAGTGAAATCTTAGTGAGGACCCTCTTTATGGACCTCCATGTGGTGTCCTCTCGAAGCCTTACTCACCTTTTTGGGGCCAATTCTGTGAATATGACTCAGCCTGAACAAGCCCTAGAGTTATACTGGTGTTAGCAGCAGAGGGAGACTATGACAATGAAGCTGACAGCAAAAGTCCCTCCAGGGAAGGCAGATAAACACTGAATAGGGAAGGCAGATAAACACTGAATTTGTTTTGATGTAAAAAATCACTTGGAAAAAAGAGGAGGGGAAAGAGGGAATCCTTGTGTCTGCATTCTTGATGGTCCAGATCATTTGAAACCATCTACAAATGTCTTTCCATGGTTGGATTCCCCACAAGCAGCCTGGCTTCAGGCAGGGATCACACAGCCCAAAGATCATCACTAAATAATGCAAGAAGCTGCAGCAGTAACTCCTTCCTTTGGCATATATACCCACGAGCGTTAAAGGAACAACAAAAAACAGTCCTTCCCTCCTCCCTCCCCCCTCCCAAAGACACAACGGCTCTAGAAGACTTTTATGGGAATTTTATTGGCGTGTCTGATTCATGCAAGAACGTGCCCGTGCATAAGTTACAAATTTGTATTTGGAAATCTGACTTTGATCAAAACGAACATCTCTGGCACCGGCCACACCACACGGCTCTGAAAAACAACCTTTGGCACGTGAGCAGCTCAGGAGCTGAAGTCAACTGTAGCTTCTCGCTCCATTACTTTGTTGTTGGAGCAGATGTTGGTGTTTAATGAAATCACAGGATTTGGGGGGGGGGGGGTCCCTGTTTCCTGGTCTTGCATTCATATTCATGAGATGGAAATGGCTTTTCTGGCCTGAGCGCACAAACGTTCGCTGCGGGGGTGGTTGAGGTCGATGGGTTTTCTACAGAGGTCTGCAGAATGGCATAGGTTGTTTTTTCAGTAAAAATGCATCTGGGTTGAAGGGGGTTTGGTTTGTTGGGGGGGGGGGTTTGTGTGTTTGCAACTGTAAAATGGAGTTGAATGGCAGCTAATTATAGTGACCTCCCACCATCCAAAATAAATGCTGGATTCCAGACCGGCTCGTAAACTTTCCAGATGATCCAATAGTCTCTTGATGGGTCATAGCCTACTTTTGCTCATTTTCCAGAATACTGCTCTGAATTTGGCTCTGAATATAAATATCTGGGAGTGGAATGTTAAACACAGCTCACGGAGAGTAAACAACTTTGTATATGGCAGAGGGGGTTGGACTGCCCCAGCTCCCTGAACGTGTATGGGAGAAGAAGATTCCCTATGGGAGATCTTTTTTATTCCAGTACTCAAGTGTTCTGCATGTGACACTAAATATAGCCCATTAAGAATAGCTGCAAAGTGAGTTTTTAGGTGGATTTCAGCTCCTAGTAAATAGGGTTTCAAAATGCACACACACAACAACGATGAAAATGAATATGCTGTGAGGGTGCCGGGCGCTCTCGTCTTCCCCGAGACTTCAAGCCGCCAAAGGGATTAAAATGTCGCAGGTTCTTTCTTTGAAGAAATTGAATCCAGATGTCAGGCAGATTAGAGGCATCCAGGACCTGTGAAAACTGGGAAAACTGCTCATTGAGGAATCCCCCCCTGCCTCCAGGCTCTCTCAGTGTGCCAGCTCAAGTCTTCTCCTCTCCAGCCAGTGGCAGAACTGAGATCTTTTGTCACTGGCTCTTGCAGCATCCCTCTTGCAGGGTCTGGTATAAAATAAAGCCACCCTGAAGTGTCCTGGCTGATGGCTGGGGTTGTGTGACCTGTCCAGACCTGAACTATGAGGACACTGAGGATGATGTAATGATTCTTTTCCACTGAAGGAAGGCTGAAAATCCCAATCCAGGCCTGCTGGGGTTTCGCATGAACCATTCTCACGCATTTTTTGCTTGAGTTCTGTCAAGAGGAGAGACAAGGATCAGGTCATGAGTGCTGGCCACCCTGGACACAGGTGCTGGAGGACATTTTCAGCTGTTGGTGGAGCATTCCTGCATGCCACACTTGGCAACCCCTGGCACTAGCCAGATGCCATGTGTCGCTGAAACAACTGAGTATTTTTAACTGTGAAAACTTACATCAGTCTGGAATTGTACGCTGGAATTTGGATGCATGTTTTCTTAGGAATTCATCATTTGTTAATCTAAAATTTATTTGCTGATGCTTTGGGGCTGAAATAACAAAATGGCATGTCAATGCCCCGGAGAGCATTTTTATTTAGTAGCAGCCCTACCCAGAATAACTTGCAGGAGCAAGGAATGTTGCAGGTATGAGGCTGCCCAGGACTTGAGGCAAACAGCTCTGTGTGACAGCAGTCCTCCCTTCTCCCTGGAAATGAAAACCCAAGCTAAAAATAAGAGTAAAACAATGAGAGCTGGTTGACTTCTCTGTCACTTGAACTCTTCCCGGCTCCCTAATTCCATAGTAGGAGTCACCGAGGTATTTTGCTCCTAGAAGTGCAAATCCCCATTGGAGTGTAGGGGAGGATTGCTATGAATACCCACTGGCAGGAGAGCAGGAAGAACTGCTCTGAGATCTGTGATCTGTGATCTGTGATCTGAGATCTGTGATCTGTGATCTGTGATCTGTGATCTGTGATCTCTGCTCAGCACAGCAACCGGCCGGGCTGCATTCTCCTGGCCCCAGAGCTGCCGCGGCGTGGGCTGATCCCTGCCCGGTGGGCTGGAGGGGCAGGAGAAGGCAAGGAGGAGGTTGGAGCCAGGGCAGAGGGGTAAGGGGACACTGAGAAGACAGAGGGAGATGGTTTTGGGTACAAGGATCTGTCCTGGATTAGGGGGAAGTTGGGATTGTGCTGCAGGATGTATAGGGTACAAATCTGTAAGTTCAGTTCTGGGGCTCTAAACATAGGAAAGACATGGAGCTGTTGGAGTGAGTCCAGAGGAGGCCACGGAGATGATGGGAGGGCTGGAGCAGCTCTGCTCTGGAGACAGGCTGGGAGAGTTGGGGGTGTTGAGCCTGGAGAAGAGAAGGCTCCAGGGAGACCTTGGAGCACCTTCCAGTGCCTGAAGGGGCTCCAGGAAAGCTGGGCAGGGACTTTGGACAAGAGCAGGGAGGGATGGGACAAGAGGGAATGACTTTAAACTGGAAGAGGGGAGATTTAGATTAGACATTAGGAAGAAGTTGTTGGTTTTTTTATGAGGGTGGTGAGAGCCTGGCCCAGGTTGGCCAGAGAAGCTGTGGCTGCCCCATCCCTGGAAGTGTTGAAGGACAGGTTGGATGGGGCTTGGAGCAACCTGGTCTGGTGGGAGGTGTCCCTGCCTATGGCAGGGGGTTGGAACTAGATGATCTTTGAGGTCCCTTCCAACCCAAACCATTCTGAGATTCTATGAATTCTGGCTTTGTTTCTTATGCAACACAAGGAATAATTCTCCTTTCTTTTCCCGTTTGTTTTGGCTTTCATCAGAAGGTCCCCAAGTACCACAGCCTTGTTGGGAATGGTTTGCCCCCTGGAGTGGTGTTTGCACTATGATGAACTTTACTAACTTAAAAGTCATCTTCAACCTGCCTCTTGCATGTGCTATAAGTAGAGCAGAGGCAGGTGAGTAACGTGCAGGCACCATAGCACACTGAGCTGCTCCAGGGCCATGCTGGGCATATCACTGTAGAGGGGACATTGTGGACCTGGGGGAATGGTCATTTTACCTCTGCAAGATCACCTTCCACCCTTGCTGCCTTCAGGCTTCTCCAGGTTTATTGCCTTCCCTGTGTTGCATGTTGGTTGGGGAGTATCCATTGCACAGCACGTGTCTTCACTGTTTAGGGTGGATTTTGCCTCAAAATGGTGCTTGATGATTTATACAAATATAGCAGGCATGTGGAAATCAGAGATTGGTTGGCATTGGAAGGGACCTCTGAAGATCATTGAGTCCAACCCCTCTGCTAGAGCAGGATCACCCAGGACACGTCAAACAAGAACACATCCAGGCAGGTCTTGAAAGTCTCCAGAGAAGGAGACTCCACAACCTCTCTGGGCAGCCTGTCCCAGGGCTCTGTCACCCTCACAGTAAGGAAGTTTTTCCTCATGTTGAGGTGGAACTTGCTGTGTTGCCGTTTTTCCCATCACATCTGCTACACGGGGCAGTTGTGAGCTGCTTCTCTTTGGGTTTTTTGTTGCTGTAAGGCCTTACCCACCCCTTGCTTTGAACAAAGGGCAGTTGTCCAGAGCTGGTAACCCTTTGCCAGGAGTCAGACAGGGAGCACTGTTGCATCATGCCAGAGCTTTAGGCTTCCACAACATGACATCACCAGGCTGCATCAGCTGGGGCTTGCATCACCATGAATTAGCCTCACAAGGTGTCAGGCAGGGATCTCCTGGTGAATCACCTGCAGCAGGTCCTTTCCCTGAGGGCTCGGGAAAGGGAAGGACTACTCAACGCTTCCGTCACAGAAAACACTCCATATGGCATGAAGTGCTTCCAGGAGCAGGACATCACATTCTGGTCCTAACAAGAACTGTTTAAATGACAGTCTTGTCTCCATGACTCTGCTTCACGCCTTCCCTCTTGGCTCCTGGTTCTCCATCCCCTATTTTTAGGCCTGTCTACATCTCACTGAAAAGAGATGTGCTCTCAGGTTTGAGAAGAATTCCTAAATCTTTAAATCAAGTTCAACAAACTGTTGACCTTAGACTGTAGGAGAAATGGGAATGTTTGATACTCCCCCAAAAAATGGTCAAACTCAAGGGAGGGTTTGCCTGCTCCTCCCTGGAGTCATCGTCCCTTTGGTCTTTTGTTGTCTTAAAAACGGTTGACTTCACTAATCCCAAAAAGGATTACCCATGTCTGAAACAGTCACAGTCTGTCCTTTCAGCAAGGGTACAGAAACTTGCTGTATCCCAAGTTTCTGAGAATCCTGTGGTGGACGATCCCAAATGTCCTGGTGTCTCATGGCAGAGGTTAAACAGGCACAGATCTGCCAGGAGCCGCTCGCCATGGGAGAGAAGCCAACAAAGCTAAAAAAAAAATAATTTCTAAAAAAGCCAGGGGAGGAGACAGCAGGACTTTCCTCCTGCCCATTGCTCTGAAAAATGCTGTTTCAAACCCTCTGCCTGCCCTGCAACCACCACGAGCCTGAAACCAGCTCGGGGGGACCCTGCAGTCCTCTTGGCCACCCCAAATCTCTCTCCTCCAAGAAGGTTTCTCAGCGCAGGTCGGCAGCCATGCAGTTGCCCTCCTGTCACCCAATAAACTCAGTTTATTTTTACCAGCACAAAAGACCTTTTATTTTGGAGATTTGTAGCAGTGCCAGGAATAATATGACTTGAACAAACAAACAAAAAATACAAATCCTTTGCATCTACAGCCAGGCCTGCCAGGACAGGCTTCCCTGTTAGAAGAGGGGGAGAGGCTCAGCCCAGCCCCTGGCTAACAGAGCCGTGCCAGCACAACCTTTAAAGCTGAGAGAAGACTTAAAAGCACAGGTCTAGACAAGAATTCACTTTTTTTTTTTTTTCTTCAGCAAGGAGAGCTGAGGCTGGTAAAAAGAAAAAAAATAAAAAAACCAACAACTCACAGCACTAAATGATTTATGCTTCAGTGGCAGCAATGAGAGGTGCTGTCAGGAGAAGCACGTCCACCGCCCTGCTTGCATTTCAGCACTGCCAATGCCAGCAAAAAAGAAAAAGGGAATATCCCCCAAAAAACGAACCATACATTTGGGTTTGTCTTTTCAGCACAAATTGTGAAATCCCCACGCTTTTCAAACTGTTTTTCCTTGCGAGGTGTGATGGAGCAGTCCCCTTGACCCTCAGTGGGTGCCTACATCATGCTGCCTTAAAGCAGAGCCTCTCAAAGGTCCCATTTTTCATGGAATGGTTTCAGTTGGAAGGGACCTTAAACATAATGTAATTCCAACCCCCCTGCATGGGCAGGGACACCTCCCACTAAACCAGGTTGCTCCAAGCCCCATCCAACCTGGCCTTCAACATTTCCAGGGATGGGGCAGCTACAGCTTCTCTGGGCAACCTGGGCCAGGGTCTCACCACCCTCACAGCCAAGAAATTTTTCCTAGTATCTCATCTCTATCTCCCCTTTTTCAGCTTGAAACCCTTCCCCCTTGCTCCATCCCTCCCTGCCCTTGTCCAAAGTCCCTGCCCAGCTTTCCTGGAGCCCCTTCAGGCACTGGAAGGTGCTCCAAGGTCTCCCTGGAGCCTTCTCTTCTCCAGGCTCAACACCCCCAACTCTCCCAGCCTGTCTCCAGAGCAGAGCTGCTCCAGCCCTCAGATCATCTTCGTGACCTCCTCTGAATTATTTGAGGGAGTAATTATTGTTTGGGGGAGTTTAAGAGGAACGAAGGGCCGGGAAAGGGGCTCGGAGCCCCCTCACCCCGGGCACCGCACCTCGGGGGCGGGGCCAGCGACCATAGGCGTGGCTTTGATGCTGGTGGGGGCGTGGTCTGTGCGTTGGCCCCGCCCCCGGCGGTGAGGTCCGGGCGCGGCGCGGCGGCGGGAGCAGAGCGGGGATGAGCGAGGGGTGAGGGGGCCGCTGAGGCGGGGGACGCCGGTCATGGTGGCTCACGACGAGCTCGGGGGGCTGCTGCCCATCAAAAGGACTATCCGGGTGATCGACGCACAGAATCAGTCCTTCAGGGAGCAGGAGGTGAGGGGGAGCGGGGGAAAGAGGGGATGGGGGTTTTTTTGAGGGGAAAGCGGTGGATGTGGGAGCCCCCTGCACCTTCCCGCTCTCCGCGCCTGAGGGGAGGTGACGAACCGGGTGAGCTGCCTGGCGAGAGCCGGTCCCAGGGTGGGGTGCAGGCAGCGATTTGCGAAAAAAACCCTATTGTTTCATCTTTTTTTTTTTTAAAGTTTATACCTCCTGAACGAGCGGGGCCAGGGAGCCGACACCGAGCTCCGCGCCTCACCTGACTCTGCTCCTCCCAGCGAGATTTTCATTTAAAAAAAAAAAAGCCTTTTGCTCTGTGCATACTTTCCACTGAGAGGATTTTTCTTAATTAGGGCGTTTGTTTGCTGCATAAACAAAAAAAAAATATCATGGGAGGTGGTTGGATTTTGAGGGTGGTTGGGATTTTATTTTTTTTTAAGTATTGTTATTTTTATCATCTGTTGTTATGTAGATGAGAATAATTGCATTCCTGGTAAATGCTCGCATGCCTCCTGCTGCGACAGAAGGCAAAAGTTCAGCAGCCAGGTAGGGACCGGCTGCCCTGGGCAGGGTTTTATCGCCGAGATTAGTGGTGAGATGAGGTGGAAAACAAAAAACACGGTTCCAGACAGCTCTGGGACTTGAGGGCTCCGGTCTGAGTCGCCAACCTCTTAAAATCCTGGCTCTAAAACAGCCAAACTTGGGCAATCTCATTGTGCAAAAGGGAAACCAGATGCTGGAAGAGAAGTAACATAAACCAGATCTCTTAAAGGAGACAAAATCGCCTCTAATTCTTAAAGCGTGTATTTTCTGTAGGGTATAACCAGCACATCGGGTTTGTGAAGTTAAAGGTTGGGTCTGGGCTTGAGTAATGACTCCTAAGCCAGCACTCCTGTCAGTCCTGGGTACTGAGTTGCTAGCAAGAGCCCCTGAAGTTACCAGCAGAGCGGGAGGTCAGATTTCCCCCTTGGTTGTGGACAGCCTGTCGAATTTGAGAAACGCAAGGGTGGTGATCTCCACCCTGACGTGTCAAGCTGGAGCCTTCTTGTTCATTTTGAGCACAGCCAGCCTTCAGAACAGACCTTGGGATTTGTCAAGCTCCTCGCACATGAATCTTGAAATAAGATAGTCAGGTGGCGATGATTTGTGGCAGGAATTATTCCAGCTGGTGACTAAAAAGCCCTTTTTGCATGTTTGGCTTAATAGGAAATTTTGGGTGCGCGTGGTTGTTAGATTTGTCACCGTGTTTGTACCCGTTTGTCTGGGACAGGCACGTAGGACATTGCTCTCTAGTAAGTGATCCTTGTAAAAACCACTAATTATTACCTAGTGTGGGGGGAAAAGGTTGTAGGCATGCGTGTTGCTAGAGGAAAATGTTTGTTGCTCAAAAGTCAAACCAGGTTTTCTTTGGAGCAGCAAGTTGCAGTCCTTTCACAATATGAAGAGTTAACCTGCACTTAGCAGCACTGGACAAAATTCCACTAGTTCAAAGTCTTGTCTGTCAGCTGAGGCATGAATTTAGCTTTTGTGTGTATGTTTATGATATATTTACAGTGGCTTTTAATAGAGTCCCCTGGAAAAAAAAAAACAACAAAACCAGGATGGAAGCAGAAGTGGTGTTGAACTCACTGAGGTTTTAATGATCTGTTGGTGCTGTGATGCTTAACACTACTCACTTGTTACTGAAACTTTACAGACTTCATTCTAATCTGGGCTTCTGTAACTAACACGGCGTGGGGACAGACTGATCATTGTTTGCAAGTACAGAACTAAAAAAAAAAAATACTGAGCCAAAGTTATCCATGTATGACCTGTGCTGAGTCTCAGCTTACACCATGGCTGGGTTTGACTGCGAGTGGAGTACATGACCCCGAGCTGAAATGCAGATCTGAGAGAGGTGAGGCTTCTCAGGAGAGGGATTTTTTTCCCCCTGCCTTGCCTTGGATCAAGCAATACAGTTGGAAGAAGAAGAAGAAGCAGCAGATGCAGGTTTTTGGCAGTCAAGCCATTCATGTCTGAGAGCACTCGCAGGACAGCAAGTGGGGTTTATTTCTCTTCAAGAGAGGGGAAATGGCTACGCTGACTTTACAGTGTACAGAAGGTTTTCTGTTGGCCACAGACCCCAGGGGAGCACGTTGCACGTACCGAGGACGCTCCGGCCCTGCCGAGCTGTGCGGAATTCCTGCTCCCTCTTGTTCCAGAGAGCAGTGCTTTGCACTCCACGGCTGCCTTTGCACGTTCCTGTAGATATTGACTGTTCTGAAAAGTGCTGATTTATAATCCTGCTCCAACAGGGAGCCCCTTTGTACCGCCTGTCCCAAACGGAGAGGCAGGAATTCCTTCTGCCAGCCCTTGTGCACATGCATGTGTCGCTTCAGCCTAGCACAGATGTGCTGGGAAGGCATTCACACATGTCCCTCAGCACAGATAGTGTGTCCTTGTATCTCATGGCTGGAAAGGCCACTCAGTTGACCCTTTAACAGTGAGCTGCAAAGGACTCTGCAAGCATCCTAAAGGGCTGAGGTTTCTTGCTATTAATTTTCAGTGTCACATTTTTCTTTTCTGTGCTATTTATATCGCTGGCCTTGACAGAGCTGTGTGTGGCTTATGTCTGTGTATTTTCTCCTTACATTCCTGCAGTTTCTTCAGCTTCTCTTGGCTTGTGTCCCTTTATTCAAGTACACTGATCCATGGTTTTCTAGAAGTAGATTACCTATCCTTTTCCTCCACTCCAAAACATCTGTAATTAATTAAAATTTCCTTGCCTTTTTTTTTTTTTTGAGCTTGGCCTGATTTTCCAGCCTTCTGCATGATCCTTTTCCTGACAGACTGTGTCTTGAGTGCAGTGGCTCATGGTTAGCAAAGGAAAGAAATGACTGCAGTGTTCCCACTGCTGTCCCTACACCCAGCTGAGGGTCAGGGCCCCAGGGTTGAGGGCATCCCCTTAGAGCTTTTCCCCATTTCTATCGTACCCTCACCCTTCTGAGATTACCCAAAGGTTTCAAGCACAGTTTTCAACAAGCTTCGTGCTGTGCCAAGAGGTCTTTCTGTTCTGCATTACTCATAAATTGTTTCTTTTCATGTTTCTTCCCCCCTCCCCCTGCAACTTTGGAGGCTTAATTCAGTGTGAGCTAACCTCCTCTGTTGCCTAACGCTGCGTGTAGGCAGACAGACGGGCCACTCCTCAGGTCATGTTGCTGAAATCAGATCTTACATACGTAGCTTTTTATTCTTCCTCACTCTTAGGACTGGAATCCAGCTCCCTGTGTTTCTATTCCCCTTTGTGGTTTTTGGCATTTGTCACTTCTGGTGCTGCAGAGAAGCAAAGGGTTTGGGCACCTTAACTTGTAATCTCAGACTGGAAATAGAGACAGCAGAGCGCTTGGCCTGAGCAGTCTTCTTAGTCTTCACCTTTCAGCCTTTTGAAAAGTAAGAGGAAAAACTTAATGTAATTAACCAAAAAGGTCTAATAAAGCTTTGGTAGAATTTCTGCTGAGATGAACTCAAAAGAAGAGGCTGCTTCCATCAGCTCATCTGAACTTCACGCTAAGAAGCCTCCTTATGATGATGAGTCACATCTAACCATCAGCCAGATGTTTGAGCAGCAGGGCACCTCCTCTAGCCTTTCTCCTAGCCTGAAGCTCTGGGTCCATCCCTTCCCAGCATCCCATTGTGCACACCTGTCCTGTACAGTCCTTACAACACAGGATTTTTGGTGCAGAAGCTGTAGGGTTGCCAGCATGATTCTAAAAACTGATCTGAGCTCAAGCAGCAGGAGGTTTCCGTGGGGCGTTTCCTCTTTCTTGGCAGCAGTTTGGTCAGGACAGAACTGAAAATGCTCAGGGCTCCCTGCAGGGATTAGTGGTGTCGAAAAGCAGAAGCTCTTATCTTTCAAATCTAAACAACGTATAAGAAAAATTATGGTGACTTGCAGGAGGTGGGAGGGAGCAGAAGGGGGAGGAAGGTTTGTAAAAAGAAGGTTTTAAACTTTAGCCATCTCATGTTTGCGTGGCCCTCCCAGGAATGTTCAGCATGTGGTCGTTTGCTGGTTGTTAGAATAGCTGCTGAGGCTGTCCTGGGCTCCCACTGCTACATTTATTTCCAAATTAAAATTAAAATGGAAAAACACATTCTTTCTACAAAGGAAGACACGATAAAATGGAGAAGCAGATCGCAGCTCCATCTTTAGATGGCACTCACTTGACTTGCAGAGGAGAATGCCTCAGTCTATTTGTGTTCAAACCATAACGGTCCCTGTTGGAGCCCCATGTTGAATTCTGACTGGTGGGGATGTTATCTTGCCTCTTTTACCCTGGGTAAAGTCTCCACAGTTTAATTGCAGCCTTAAAGTTCAGACAAATATTTACAGCCTCTGCTCTCCTTTTAAGATGAATGGCTACTTCAAAACACTTTTATTTGCTGTGTTTCCCACTCCTTAAGTGGGTTCATGCTTTTTAAGCCTGCCTGGGCAGCTTGAGAAATGAAGTGGGAGTCACAGCCAGTACAATCTGTTCTCTGCTTTATTTACAGGAGCCAAGCAATAAACGGGTTCGGCCTCTAGCACGGGTCACATCCCTGGCAAACTTGATCTCTCCTGTAAGAAATGGTGCAGTTCGGCGCTTTGGGCAGACCATCCAGGTAAAAAGCAGAGCCTTCTAGTCCTAGAAATGTAGACATGGTGAAGGTACTGGCTGTATGGGGGTAAAACAGGCCCTGGGATTTCAAGGCATCCCTTGAAACTCTCTGCATATTACTCATGCAAGGACAGAGAGTTTCCTTGGGACTCGGGGATGAAGAAGAGTTCAGGAGTTCAGAGGTAGCTTGCTAGATAAACAGGTTATGAGGGTGTAAGCAGTAAAAAAATAAACTGATTCAGATAGGGAGAATGAGTTGATGAACTGTTCCAAGACTTGATACACGTGTATTGGAGCATGTGCTGAGGTGTGAACTGACCTTGCTGTTCAGGGATGGCTCAGTAACATTTGAGGAGCATTGTCTGAGGAGCACTGCACCCCACACGTGTGGATAAGAGCACTCCTGTGTCTGGCTTTTGGTAACACTACATATCATGAGAGCAGAGTTCAAACAGCTCCTGATTAGCCCTGTTACAGGTAGAATTATGATGATCCTGGTTTGTTTACTTCCTCATGCCTTGGAAACAGAACCAAGCTTTACCTGCCCATCCTCCCAAGTGCTGCTGGATCCGTGCAGGGAGAGGCACACAGAAAAGCTTGCCAGTCTCTGGGCTTTCTCAACAGCTTGATTAAAGTGTTCCTTTTTCTGAGGAAAAGTGTCTGGGTGTGTTTTCCTGCCCTGCACAACAGAGGAGGGTGAAGGATTGGGAGGGCTATGGATAATATACTTCCGTGCTTCTGGAACAGTGGCCCTACAAACTTTCAAATTTTTTCTTTCTTTTAAATCCCTGCAGTCATTTGCCCTTCGTGGTGACAGCAAGTCTCCTGGCTGTGCCCAGAAGTCATGTAGCAGATCTGCTGCTCCTACTCCTCCTAAAAGACGAAACAGTGTCCTTTGGTCTGAGATGTTGGATGTCAACATGAAAGAGTCCCTGAGCACCAAAGAAATCAAGCGCCAGGAGGTAGGCTGTCCGTTCAACAGCAGGACTGGGAAAAGCAGCCAAGTGGCCCCTTGGCTTGGGCTGTTTCCTTGGCAAGTAAAGGACTAAGGAGCATCTGTGGGTGCCTGTGTCTTCCTGTGCACCTTCATTTCTAAGATTTATTTCTCCATTAGGCATGGGAAAAGGTAGGCTGCTCTCTCTTGAGTCACTAGGGAGTTTGTCTCCCCAGTCTGACCCTGCAGAGATGCCAAACTCTTTCCATGGGGGTGCTCAGCATTACTGAAATTGGAGACCCAGCAGTGCTGGTTGCTTTGCAGCAGACCCAAAGTCGAGCTCCTTCTAAAGCCAGCTGTCTTTCTCTTAAGGCTCTTGACAATTGGTTGGAAGCCAAATAGCAAGGCCTTGGCTTGCCTTTTTCCTGTAGTTCTTAGACAAATCTTCTAATGACAACACAGAAGCTGACTAAAGACGCCTGGGATTTGACCTCTGTGGTTTTCTGGGGTTTGTTTTGTTTTTTTCCAAACTTGCCTGCATAAAAGCTGTGATTTAAAAGGTGCTAATATTTAATTTGGCTCGTGCCTGAGCATCGCAGCTTTCACACAGTTGTAAGTAATGTTGCTTTCTCAGAGCTGGGAAAGCAGGCAGATTTACTGGAGGTTGGCATGCCCAGGTGGCAAAACTGCCTATTCAGGCTCCAGAGACAGGTTGTACATTATGTGAGCTGAAAGGCTCTTTCAGAGAGGTCTGGGATTAAAAATGACTCTCAATGCTTTATCCCCTTCCTCACAGGCAATATATGAAATGTCCAGGGGAGAGCAGGACCTAATTGAAGACCTGAAGCTTGCCAGAAAGGTAAGTGGGTTTTTCTTCCTGCAGTCAGTAAACATATTACAGATAATAATCACAGAATGGTTTGGGTTGGAAGGGACCTTAAAGATCATCAAGATCCAACCCCCCTGCATGGGCAGGGACACCTCCCACTAGATCAGGTTGCTCCAAGCCCCATCCAACCTGCCCTTCAACACTGCCAGGGATGGGGGCAGCCACAGCTTCCCTGGGCAACCTGGGCCAGGGTCTCACCACCCTCATAGGGAAGAATTTCTTCCTAATGTCTAATCTAAATCCCCACTCTTCCAGTTTCAGTCCATTACCCCTTGTCCTCTCACTACAACAACATTTCTTTGCACCTGCAGACATGACTTAGCAGCTCAGTCATGCCCAGAATCCACAGCGTGAAAGCTGGCCTGGAGAGTTGACATGAGCAGTCCTACAGTACTGGTTTGACTGCAACAAGCCCAGCCAGAAAAAAAAGGATTGTGCTTTACAGTCCTACAGAGGTAGTTGAGGAATCCCTCTCCCTGATGAGAACAGCTCAGGCAGGAAAGTCCTTTTCATTTGATACCCTCATACAGAGATGAATCTTTCAGCAATCAAAGTCGACGTTGCTGTTTCTGTTGGCTTCACTTCATATCTGTCCTGCACATGATACATCCCTTTGTATTTAAACTGTCAGCTTTGGGGCTTGGGAGGTTTGAATATATTTTAATACTGACCTTCTTTGACAGGCCTATCATGATCCCATGCTGAAACTCTCCATCATGTCCGAGGAGGAACTCACCCACATATTTGGGGACTTGGATTCTTATATTCCCCTGCATGAAGGTAAGAACAACTGGATCGTTTTCACATCATGTTTTGACTAGGAGTTAAACTCTCTGCTTTCTCACATGAGAACAGCTTACTGGAGCATTGTTGCCATTTTCTATTTTTGTGTTTCATTTCCAGACTTGTTGGCAAGTTTAGGAGAAGCAACAAAACCAGATGGAACAGTGGAGCAGATCGGGCCCATTCTTGTGAAGTGGGTGAGTACATAACTTGCAGGCAGCAGGCTAATCATGAGCTTAAAGAACATTTAAAGCTAGAAGCCAAAAGGCTGTGGGCTTTTGTGGCCTTGAGGGGAAGACTGAAACGGAAATCCTGGCTACACTGGAAACAATGGGACTCTTGTCAGCCATAATGGGCCACAATTTCACCCTGGAGACTTAGGCTAGTGTGACTGCAATTACTTGCTGATTTATGTTTGAAATGTCTATATCTTCTGGAGTGTTTGACACTGGTGTGATTTCAATAGTGTTATTGCTGTTAATCTCAAACATCTGAACTTCAAAGGCGTTGCCTGCAGGATGCCCTTGTTCTCCTCACAAAGGACTAGCTACGTACACAGGAGAGCCTGTCAGCCTTTTTTATTGGGCAAAATATCCCCATGAGGGAAGGAGAACTCCCCGAGTTTGACACATTAATGCGATTGGCTTTTCCTACATGGAATTTGACTCCTGAATATTGTTCTGTTCTCCTGCAGTTACCACGACTCCATGCCTACAAAGGCTACTGTAGCAATCAGCTGGCAGCCAAAGCACTTCTGGATCAGAAGAAGCAGGACAGGAGAGTGCAGGACTTCCTTCAGCGCTGCCTGGAGTCTCCTTTCAGCCGCAAGCTGGACCTTTGGAGCTTCTTGGACATTCCTCGAAGTCGGCTGGTCAAATATCCACTGCTCCTGAAAGAGATCCTCAGGCACACTCCCAAAGACCATCCTGATATCCAGATTCTGGAAGAAGCCGTAAGTAATAGTGGCTTCATGATTGTTCTTCTGACAGAAGCGTGTCGTTCTGGAGTTCCAGAAAGCTTTCTTAAACCCTCATCAACTTCATGGGTTGGTTTTCTTTGGGAACACAAATCTGTGACTGTAAACCTCTGTGAAACTAATCAATCCACATGGATTCCATCATACGGAGTTCACAGAACCACAGAGTGGTCGGGGTTGGAAGGGACCTCTGGAGATCATCTAGTCCAACCCCCCTGCTAGAGCAGGATCCCCTAGAGCAGATCACACAGGAACACGTCCAGGTGGGTTTGGAATGTCTCCAGGGATGGAGACTCCACCACCTCCCTGGGCAGCCTGTCCCAGGGCTCTGTCACCCTCAGAGTGAAGAAGGATTTTCTCATATTCAGGTCAAACCTCCTGTGCTCCAGTTTGTGCCCATTGCCCCTTGTCCTGTCCCTGGACACCACTGAGAAGAGTCTGGCCCCACCATCCTGACACCCCCTGTAGATATTGATCAGCACTTAATGAGAAGATACACAAGCAGAGGTCACTATTTAATGATTTGTAAATGCTTGTTTTGTAGATATCTATAATCCAAGGGGTCCTCTCTGACATCAACCTGAAGAAGGGGGAGTCAGAGTGCCAGTATTACATTGACAAGCTGGAATACCTGGATGAGAAGCAGAAGGACCCAAGGATTGAAGGCAGCAAAGCTTTACTGTGCCATGGGGAGCTGAAGAATAAAAATGGACATGTAAGTCCCATGTGCTTGTGGCAGTTAATTCTCAAGCTTGAAAACCTTCCCTTAGAGGTAGATAAACCTGGTTTGTCTCTCCTAGCAGGACCAGGAGCCCTTCCATCCTTAGGGTTAATTTAGACAATTGGCTGAATTCAAAAGGCAGGAGAGAAAGCACCTGATGGCAGCCTCTTTTCAGGGCGTGAGGGAAAGTTTCCTGCTGACAGCTTTACAATTGGCCTTCAGAAGCTGGAAAATAATTAGTGCACAATTACCATAGCAAGTGTGCTCGGTGCCCCAGCACTCCATCAAAAGGGATTTCCTGCTGGCTGTTTACTTTCAGGTGCTCTGACATTCCCCATTATGAGCCCTGGCTCCCAGCTCCTCCAAACAAAAGCTTTCCTGCAAAAGTCTATTTGGCTTGGAGATGAACTGCCAGGAGTTTATCTCCCACAGCAGCAGCACTGAAAAGACCCTGCTGCACTCAAGGGTTGGCTGCCTTTTGTTCTGGCTTTGCAGGAGTATTTTATTAAACATCAAATCTTTTTCTTCTGTATTTTTCTTGGTTGGTTGGGTTGCGTTTTGGTTTTTCCTGTTTAATTTGGCCATGACACATGAAGCGTTTTGTGTTGTCAGAAAAGAGACTGCTTCTAATGATCCCCTTCTTGCCATCTGTAAATCATAATTCACTTTTTAAGAGTCATTAAACTAATGAACCTGTTGATGGCAGTCTGCTCTGTGCCACCACTGCCAGGGCCCTACGGTGCTGTAACAGGAAACGGGCAGAAAGTTCATGTGGGTGAAACTTCAGATAAGGTGGCTTTGAGTCCCAGGGGATGTGGAACTGCTTTGAATACAGGGAACAGCATTTCCCTCGGGTTCAAATGTGTTTTCCCTTTCAGAAACTCTACGTCTTCCTCTTCCAAGACATCCTGGTTTTGACTCGACCCGTCACTCGCAATGAACGTCAGGCCTACCAAGTGTACAGGCAGCCCATCCCTGTCCAGGAGCTGCTCCTGGAAGACCTGCAGGATGGTGATGTGAAAATGGGAGGATCCTTTCGAGGAGCTTTTGGCAATTCTGATAAAGGTACGGACCAAACCAGCTGTGTGGGAATCCTTTGGTGAGGAGAAATCACACCTGGGCATAGATCCCTGTGCATTGAGGTTCCTTTAGGATAGCAGACATGTGACGTGCATGGATGTCCACCTTTAGACTGTCACTGCTGGGCTTTGGTGGCCATGAACTTAATATCATAGATCATGGAATGGTTTGGGTTGGAAGGGACCTTAAAGATCATCTCGATCCAACCCCCCCTGCATGGGCAGGGACACCTCCCACCAGACCAGGTTGCTCCAAGCCCCATCCAACCTGCCCTTCAACACTGCCAGGCATGGGGCAGCCACAGCTTCTCTGGCCAACCTGGGCCAGGCTCTCACCACCCTCATAGTGAAGAATTTCCTCCTCATGTCTAATCTAAACCTCCTCTCTTCCAGTTTTAATCCATTACCCCTTGTTGGAAAACATCTATTTCAATGTGTCTGTGCTGGATTGTGGGGTTGGGTAGGTTATATTTGGTGGGGTTTTCAACACTTCCCCTGAAGCCAAGCAGGGCAGTCCAGGATGCTTGTCTACCAATGGAATCTGTAAATATTGAGCTAGGAACTGATCTGCTTTTTCCTATGTTTATCCCCAGCTAAAAATATCTTCCGAGTTCGTTTCCAAGATCCTTCCCCAGGCCAGTCCCACACCCTGCAGGCCAACGATGTCTTCCACAAGCAGCAATGGGTCAACTGCATCCGAACCGCCATCGCTCCCTTCCAGCGGAGCGCCGCCGCCGCCGAGCTGAAGGAGCTGCCGGAGCTGAGCGAGGAGTCGGAGGAGAACAACCCCTCCGTGCCCAACATCACTGCCCAGAAGAGGCAGTCTGCCACGTCTGGGGTCACCGAGATGGAGCTGGATGACAGCGTGTCCGAGTGTGGCTCCATGGTGGACTCGGAGGAATCCAAGGGCGTGAAAAGCCACCGAACATCATCTGGGCACAGGAAAACGAGGGAGAAGCAGCTCAGCGGGAAGCGGAAAGAGACGCTGGTGTGAAGAGGAGCCCAGCAACCTCCTGGTGAAAGACTGTTTATTTATAAATAACGTGTACATTTTTCTTGTAAGGTGAGCATGATCAGAGTCACTCTACTGAACAGAATATTTGTTTGTGTTTTTCTGTTGTAATGGCAGCTACTGGTATACAGTTAACACTGTTGAACTGGAGTCTGTTTTTACAAACATGGCCACTCTGACCCTGGTTTTAGTGCTGCGAGCCATCTGGGAGCCCCGGGGCTTCCACCTGCTCATGGCAGGTTTGAAGAGCACACTTGGGGTCCTGAAAGATTTCCACGCACGGCGTTTTGAGGCTGGAAAACACCAGAGCTAAAGGGGAAGTTTGGGAGCACCTCCCTTTGCAGGGGGTTCGGATCAGCTCTGCTAGAGTCCTGTTAAAAGTGGGCTCCAAACCTGAATCCACGTTTTCTTCTTGTCCTGCACAGTGCATGGTTTGCAGTGTGTGGTTTATCATTAATCCACGTAACTTTTCATGTTAAAAAAGGGGGGGGAACAACCACCAAACAGACCCCAGGTTCAACAGGTTCTCAATTTACCAACTGGAATCTTTCACCTTAGTGTGTCCTTTGTACATTCCTCATTTTCACTCTTGTAACCTGCCAGATATTTAATTTCTTTTTATTAGTTGTTTTGTTTCGAGTTTGTTGGGGTTTGGGGTTTTTTTTTTTGTTGTTTTGTTTTCCTTTTTTTTTTACTTTTGTACTTTTTGTTGTTGTTCAGACTTGGCATTTCCTTTTCCAGTACTTGATCCTTGTGCTCTGGACTCCTGCAAAGAGAACTGCATCACTGAGGGGGTTTTAGGAAGGTTTTAGGAACGTTGCAAAGGGTTTGGGGAGGGAAGAGGAGCAGCAGGTAGAGGGGGAGTAGCAGGGAGTGAAGGTAGATTTTTTTGTTTTCTTGTCACTGTTGCCTTTTGGAAATGAAACGCCTCCTATGGGGGAGGCAGGACTGGAGGCAACCAAGGGGTTATTGCATGTGGTAGAAAGATAGAGACAGAGGAAGCGTTTGAAGCTGATGGGGTGTGAGGGTGGAGGAGATAGTGGTTGTAAATACTAGTAATGGTGACACTGCCATGTTCTAGAGGCCCAAAGATAACGTGTGGGAGATGCCAGCTTGGGAACAGCGCTGCGAAATGGGGGAAACCAAGCAGTGACAGCTTTTGAGCAAAGCCAACGGGTCCTTGCTGTCATTGGACTGGTGGTGGTGGTGGGGTGAGGACAGTGGCCCCACACCACCCATCTTCTTGGGTGTCACCTGAGATGGGTGCTGGAGGAGCCATCGCTGACTGTGCGAGGGGTTGTTGCCTGTCACGTGTGGGCCAGTACAAGCGGAGAAGGGGGAGTGGGTGTACATAGACACGAGCGGGTGGTTCTCTGTAAATGTGTTGTACAGCTTCAAGTGCCAAGTACCATTAAATTCCTGACAGCCTCTGGCCTGCCTGTCTGAGTCACTGCCTGGGGGGGGACCTGCTGGTGCTGTGGGTGCTGCCGGGGGAGCTCGGAGCTGCGCTTCCCCAAGCACGCACACCTGGCCCCAGGCTGTGTTCTCAGGAGGAAGCTGGGGATTTGTACAGACCCCTTGTTGTGTCCTGCTTCCTCCTTGCCCTGGGGTTTACAGGGGCCCTTGGTTGCCATAAACCAGGTTCCAGCTCCCTGACTCCCTCCAGCACTGGCCCCACTCATGGCTCCTGTGAGAGACGGGCAAAGGGAGTAGAGACAACACTCCTCACCCTCCCAATGCACTGAGACCCCCGTCCTACAGAAAAGAAACCACCCCCCAGAGCCACAACAGTCCCTGTTCAGCAAATATTTTAGAATTCCCTCCTAGATGAACCTTCAGGAGAACCAGATTGGGGGACCATGCTGGGCAGACCCACTCCACCAGGGCAGCTTCCCTTGGAGGCACTGGGGAGTGCTGGTTATCAGCAGCATGACCAAACCATCAGGTCTCCTGAAAAGCTTCAGCCTGACCATATAGGATGATTTCTGGGCTCCACTCCCTGCTCCTGGGGAGAGCAGCCCCAGCTCCATGCCAGGTCCCTCAGGGTGGCCACGCTCCCCTGGGTCCTCTCAGCACCCCCAGGCCCCTCAGGCAGGGAGATCACAGCTCGGTTTGCAGGGACAGGCTTTACAGCCCACCTTTGGCCTGGGAACCTGGAGTTTTGATCTGGAGGGGACTCAGCCCTTCCCAAACAGAGAGAAGCTGGAAAAAAGGCTCCTTTTGCCAACCGAAAAAAAAAAAAAAGGCATTAATGAGCTGCTGGGACACACAGGGAGGAGAACCTGCTTCTCCTCCTGTGTGTCAGGCTGGGGCTGGCCTTTCGTCTTGTCCTGTAGCTGCCAGACAGCAAAGGAGCCAAGAGCTTCATTTCCCTTTAAACCCCTCCCCCGACTCCCGGTGGTTCCTCTCCCTGCTCTGTCCCTCCGGGAGGAATGTGCAGCCACAGCCGCCTCAGCCCTTGCTTTCCTAGACTAAACACACCGGGTTTTCCTGCTCTCCTCCCGCGCCAAACTCCATCGGGTCCTTGGCCCAGACCTTTCCTTGCCTGTGCTGCTGAACCGTGCCCTGAGATCCCATGTCCCACGTAGGAGAGGAGCCCAGGGTAGAAAAGGAGGCTCCAGGGAGACCTTGGAGCACCTTCCAGTGCCTGAAGGGGCTCCAGGAAAGCTGGGCAGGGACTTTGGACAAGGGCAGGGAGTGAGGGGATGAGGGGGAAGGGTTTCCAGCTGGAAGAGGGGAAATTGAGATTAGACACTAGAAGGAAATCAGTGTGAGGGTGGTGAGACCTTGGCCCAGGTTGCCCAGAGAAGCTGTGGCTGCCCCATCCCTGGCAGTGTTGAAGGGCAGGTTGGATGGGGCTTGGAGCAGCCTGGGCTGGTGGGAGGTGTCCCTGCCCATGGCAGGGGGGTTGGAACTAGGTGATCTTTAATGTCTCTTCCACTCCAAACCATTCTGTTAGTCTATTCTATGAAATACCCAAGGCCAGAGGGGCAACATGGGCCAGGGGTGTGTCCCTGAGCCCCACTCACCCCCTACGTCCTCAGCCACCCTGGCCTTAGCAATGTCCCTGCCATGGCCAGGGAGAGGGAGGGTGTCTGTGCCCAGCAGACACGTGGGCACCTCCACCTTGGGTAAGCAGCTCCCTGGTCCCATATTTAGCTTTGGGGATCCACCCAGCTCAGTGCTACATGTGGAGTGGAGCCAACACCCCCCCAATCAACAGGTGAGACCTTCCCAGAGCCAAGGTCAGAGCAGGACACATCCTCCTCCAGAGCATCTCCACAGCACCCCAATCCCAGCCTCCCTCCTCTGCCTCAGTGACATCTGACAGGCCCAAAAGTTGGGACCGTGGTCTCTACATTTGGGCTGGAAAAGCCTGAGTTGAGGAGCTGCCCTGCAGACCTTGCAGTTCACCCTCAGCTTTGGACACCTCCCTTAAAACGAAGCCGAAAATGAAACACAAGCCACCGAAGCCCAAACTTGACACCCAGCAGCCACCATCCCCTGGAGACCCTGCAGCCTTTGAGGGATCGTGGCCAAGCTCAGCCTCTCCAAAATCCTGGTTTCCACATCAAACCCTGCTGCAATCCATGCTGGGCTTTCCAGAGGTTCCTCCCCATCCCCATGGACACCTGGAGACCAGCCAGGCTCAGTGTGTCTGAGCTCATGGGGGGACACGGGGAGGTTTCCCCGTCGGAGCGGTTTCCCTCTCCACTTCCAACTTTTTCTCCATCAGCTCCTCAGCCTCCCTCCCCCCCCCAACTCCATCTGCAAATGCAAACCCAGACGTCGCCACGCACATCTGCACACATCTGGGCTCGTGTTTGGATAATCCAACTGGCTGCTTTTAAAGATCTGGTTTGGGGTTGGGATTTTTGAGCTGTCACCTGGATCGGACCACTCAAAGCCAGACACTGAAGCTGAGCCAGGTGGTGCCACCTGGAAAACACTGTGTGAGGCTTCAGCATTGGCCCCTTGCACCCTCCTTCATCAGAGCATCGACCCCTCCAGCTCCAGTTGGAGACATCCCAGGAAAACCAGCTGCTAAAATACCCTTCAGCTGGTGGCTGCATCCTCCTGCCTCCCACCCTGGTGGCCTCCAACCCCATGGCCCATCTCGGATGCCATAAGTACGACACGGCCATAAACCAACTGATTTTATGGACCAGCAGGCAGTTTTATTGGTTAATTATCCCGTTTGCTAATGAGGGTGCAGTTAAGCACCATCAAAATCAAGGGTGGGCTGGACCTTCTCCCAAAGACTGATGCAAATGTGGGAGGTGGTGGGTGCTGGTGATGGAGAAGCCATGGGGAGGTGTGAGAGACGGACTCGGCCCGCGACAGGAGGTCATAGGTGATGGTCATGGGGAGGTCATGGGTCCTGACAATGGGTGCTGGTCATGGGGAGGTAATGGGGTGTTGATGGGTGCTGGTCATGGGGAGGGAGATGATGGGTGCTGGCAATGGATGTTGGTCATGGTTAGGCGATGTGGAGGTGATGGGTGCTGGTCATGGGTACTAACGATGGGTGCTGGTCACAGGAAGATGATGAGTGCTGACAATGGGTGCTGGGCATGAGGAGGTGATGGGTGCTGATCATGGGGAGATGATTGGCAGGTAGGTGCTGGTGGTGGAAAGTCAAAGGGGAAGCAAAACCCCTGGCTTCTCTCAACACCACGGGACACCCAGGACAGAAAAACCCTTTCGACTTTAGCCAAGTGACCCAGGGTGCTCCCACCCAGCCCGCCCTCATTTTAGAGCTCAAACTACTCCCCCCATCACTGAAACAACCACCTTCATCCTCCTGGGCTTTGAAAACACCCAGTGAGCTGGTGGTGTTTGCTTCTCCCAGCTGGGCTCCAGCCAGCTCCCTCTCCTCTTGGCTCCTCGCTTGGCTGCCCGAGGCTCTTTCACTGCAATTTTGATTCCATCTTATTCCATCTGGAGCAGCCCAGCGAGCACGGGCAATTAGACAGACAATTAAGGAGCAGCTCGTTGCACAAGAGGACCTGCCAGGACCTCCCCTCCCCAACACACTCTCTGGGGTGAGCAGTGCTGTGCTCCTCACCAGACAGGTTCTCGGCACGGCTCGGCCGATTCCTCCCAGCAACTGTGGCATTTAACGTGCCCAGAGTTCTTTCCAGATGAGGTTTTCCTGAAGACAGTGATCACCTCCCACACTTTGTCCCACCTGGAGAATCCATTTCCCACATGTTCATCAGTTGTCCCATGGGTTGGCTTCTGTTTTGTGGCCTTCCCTCCAAATCCCATGTCTCTTGATTCCTCACTGGGTTAAACTGGTGGCGTTTTCCTGTAGCTGAAAAAGTCAAACTATCTTCTGCTGTGGAGCCTGGTGATCTGATCCATTGGCACCTTGGCCCAGCTGGTGAAGGTCACTTGAGTGTTATGGGCACACAGGAAAGAGGGTTGGAAGAACATGTAGATGGATGGGAATGGGAATGCATGGATGGGTGGACGGATGGATGGTTGGGAACTGGATGTATGGGTGGATGGGCAGATGAATAGATGGATGATAATGTGGTTGGGTGGTCAGTGGGATGGATGGATGGATGGATGGATGGATGGATGGATGGATGGATGGGCAGATGGAAAGAGAAATAGCCCTTGTCATCATTTGAACCCTGCTGTGCTCCCAGCTGTAAGAGATGAGTAGAAATGCAAGGAGACCCTTAAAACAGGGTTAACCCTCACTCAGCCCCAGGGTTAGCCCCGACTAACCAGGGCAGGACTCATGACACTGCTCACCTGATGGACCACGTCAGCTGCCCTGGGGCCATTCCTGGGGAGCCCGGAAGAGCTGTCAGGACTGACTTGGGTCTCGTCACCACGGAGCACATCAGGCTCTGCCTGGACCTGCAGGAGGGAGCCCCAGGAAAGCCTCCCTGGGCAGGTTTGACGGGCTGCCAGCATCGCCGTGGTGGCCCTGGGGCTGGGGAGATGGGAGGAGGTCCTTCTCAGCCCTCTGTGCAGGGCTGGGGGCCTTGGTGCAACTCCAGACCCCCCAAAACTGCCTTAGAATAGCCAAAAATAAGATGTCTCCCCTTCCTCTTCCACCAGCACCTGCCTCTCCCCAAAACCACCGCTTTGCTGCAGCTACAGTGAAGTGCCCTGAATTAAGGGGTTTGTGAAGAGCTGACCCCACCAAATGGCACCAGTGGAGTCAGAAGAACAGCAGCCGAGGTGGCCCAAGGGGGCTGGAGGTCACCCTGCTTCTCCAGTCCCCCAAAACCGGGGGCTGACCCACTCCTGCTGACCCCGTGGCACTCGGTTTCTGCTGCCTCTCTCTGCCTCCTCCTCCTCACCCAGGGAGCTGCAGGGAAGGAGGGAGGAGGCCCCATCCCACCTATCTCTGCCTCCTCCTCCTCACCCAGGGAGCTGCAGGGAAGGAGGGAGGAGGCCCCATCCCACCTATCTCTGCCTCCTCCTCCTCACCCAGGGAGCTGCAGGGAAGGAGGGAGGAGGCCCCAATCCCACCTATCTCTGTCTCCTCCTCACCCAGGGAGCTGCAGGGAAGGAGGGAGGAGGTCCCATCCCACCTATCTCTGCCTCCTCCTCCTCCTCACCCAGGGAGCTGCAGGGAAAGAGGGAGGAGGCCCCATCCCACCTATCTCTGCCTCCTCCTCCTCCTCACCCAGGGAGCAGCAGGGAAGGAGGGAGGAGGCCCCATCCCACCTATCTCTGCCTCCTCCTCCTCCTCACCCAGGGAACGGCAGGGAAGGAGGGAGGAGGCCCCAATCCCACCTATCTCTGCCTCCTCCTCCTCACCCAGGGAGTGGCAGGGAAGGAGGGAGGAGGCCCCAATCCCACCTCCCGCCGGCGCCTCAGCGTGCCGGGGCAGAGCGGCGTGCGAGCGGGAGCAGCATGGCCGAGCGCCTGTCGGAGGAGAAGATCGCGGAATTCAAGGAGGCCTTTTCCCTTTTTGACCGGGATGGGGACGGATGCATCACCACCAAGGAGCTGGGCACCGTCATGCGCTCCTTGGGGCAAAACCCCACCGAAGCGGAGCTGCAGGACATGGTAGGGGAGGTGGATGCTGATGGCAGCGGCACCGTGGACTTCCCCGAGTTCCTCTCGCTGATGGCGAGGAAGATGAGGGACACGGACAGCGAGGAGGAGATCCGGGAGGCTTTCCGTGTCTTCGACAAGGATGGCAACGGCTACATCAGCGCGGCAGAGCTGCGGCACGTCATGACCAACCTGGGGGAGAAGCTGACGGACGAGGAGGTGGACGAGATGATCAAGGAGGCCGACTGCAACAACGACGGGCAGGTCAACTACGAGGAGTTCGTGAGGATGATGACGGAGAAGTGAGGTTCCCCCGCCGCCCACCTGCAACACCCTCAGGTAACTCGCTGGGATGGAATCACAGAAGGGTTTGGGTGGGAAGGGACCTCAAAGATCATCTAGTTCCATCCCCTGTCATGGGCAGGGACACCTCCCACCAGACCAGGTTGCTCCAAGCCCCATCCAACCTGCCCTTCAACACTGCCAGGGATGGGGCAGCCACAGCTTCTCTGGGCAACCTAGGCTGATGTCTCACCTGGATGCAGCTTCATGCCCAAACACACATCCATGGAAAGCCCCAGACCAAGGAGTCCACCCCAAATCTTGCATCACCCCCACCCCAACCACCTCCTGCCTTGCAGCTCTTGCTGGTGGTTGGAAAAGTCAGTGCTCATGGGGCTTTTTTTTTTTTTTCCCTTCTTTTAACTTCTCTTTCTTTGTAGGGAGCAGAGGTCGTGGTGATTCCCCAGCCCCTCCATCCCCTGATGCCTTCTCTCCACAATCCCAGGCTGGAAAAAAAAATCCTCTTTTATCCCAACTGGAGCAACACCAGCCAGCATCTGCAGGAGATGTAGGCATCCCACCTACCACGATGGGGCTCAGGGTGCAGATGGACACGTGGGGAGGTCCCCTCCCCATTCCCCCCCCCCCCAAGATGCACCTCTCATGTCTAGAGGTGCTGGTGGCCACCACGTGTTCCCCAGCACCACACCAAGTCCAATAAATAAATGTCCTCCCCTCCACGGTTGCCAGTGCTTCCTTCAGCTTCAGTTTTGGGGTCCCTGCTAAAAAAACACCCCCCAAATCACCAACATGGGTGAATTCTGGCCAAGGTCCCCCACACCCCGTTCTCTTCCCCTCCATCCTTTCTCCCTACAAGTTGGAAAAAATGCCCCCTGTGGGTGCTGGGCACTCCCCAGCTGCAGCTCCCTTGGGTTCTGACCATCCCCACCCCAAACCTCCACCACTTTGGGGTTCTCTGTCTCTTTGGGCACCCTCAGGGTGTCAGAGACCCTTTCCCACCCCCCACCCCCAATTTAAAAGGAGAGCTGGGAGCTGGATTCAGCCCCAATCCCCCTCCCCGAGATGAGGGTTTACCTTTCCTGCCCTTCATCCACCCCCATCGCGCTCCCCGTGACTCAGTTTCCCCACCAAGAGGGTGAAACCCAACGGCAGCAGCCCTTCCACCCTGGCCTGGGGTGATTCCCTACTCAGAGAGCTTTGGAGAAGAATTAATTAAAATGAGGCTTATTAATGCTCCGTCACTAATGAGCAAGCGGGGAGGTGGTGTGAGCAGGTCATGGTTGTTTCACGGGGGACATCATGTCTCTGGAGATCTTCAAGCCACCACGAGCACTTCACCCCCAAGACTTCAAGCCCATCCCTGGAGCTGGGCTCTTTGGCAATCCTGGCTGGTTTTCCCACCTCTGGGAAAACCGGGCAGGTCCCTGCAGGCTGGATGGTGGAGCTGAGCACGCCCAGCCTCGTTCCACCCCAGGCAGGGCCTCCAGCCCAACAGCCAGCAGCTTCTCCACGTGCTGCCCTCTTGATGCACACCCAGCCAGCTTGCAGCTCTGCAGGAGATGGGATCTCAGACCCCCAATTGGGGACGACCTGAAGTAGGAGTCACCAAGTATGGGGTCCTGTCGGATTGTCTAGTGTGGGACCTGGGGTAGAGGTCACCTGGGATGGGTCTTGAGGGACCATCTAGTGTGTGACCAGGGTAGGGTTCAAAGCCCAGCAAAAAAATCCTTCTAGGATTCTATGAAAAAAAAAAAAAACATAAGATCATGGAATGGTTTGGGTTGGAAGGGACCTCAAAGATCATCAAAATCCAACCTCCCTGCCATCTAGTTCCATCCCCTGCCATGGGCAGGGACACCTCCCACCAGCCCAGGCTGCTCCAAGCCCCATCCAACCTGCCCTTCAACACTGCCAGGGATGGGGCAGCCACAGCTTCTCTGGCCAACCTGGGCCAGGCTCTCACCACCCTCACAGCACAGAACTTCTCCCTCACATCTCATCTCCAGCTCCCCTCTTCCAGCTGGAAACCCTTCCCCCTCGTCCCATCCCACCCTGCCCTTGGCCAAAGTCCCTGCCCAGCTTTCCTAGGATGTGGCTTGGGGGATTATCTCAAATGAGTCCTGTGAGCTCCCTTGGAATAAGACCTGGTGGATCATCTAAGATGGGACCTGAGAGGAGGTATGGCAGACTGGGGATCACTTAGGATGGGGCTTGGAGGATCCTCCATGCAATTGGACCTGGAAGATCCAGGATGGGACCTAGGGGGTCATCTAGGATGGCATCTGGGAGATCATCTAAGATGGGACCTGAGGGGGCATCACATGGAGTAGCAGATGATCACTTAGAATGGACCATGGGGGATCACCTGGGGTGGGACCTCAGGGATAGTCAGTCGGATTTGGAGGTTCTTCTAGGATGGGACATGAGGATCACCTAGAATGGGACACAGAGTATCCTGCAGGATGGGATGTGGAGGATCCCTTGGGATGGGACTGGGGGGGGATCTCCTAGATCCAGATCGCAGCTGATCCCATCTCTACCACTGGCAACCAATCTCCCACCACCTTTCCAAGTATTTTCCACCAGCCTTTCCAACAAAAAAAGCCACCAAGGACTCCAGCACCACCCAAAACCAGGGACCCAACCGTGTTCCCTGCTCACAGTTCTCCTTCATCTGGACACAGTTTTTCTCTAAAATGACACTGTTTAGGAGAAAAGCAGCTCAGGAACCCCCCCCAGCACCACCCAACCTTGGTGGGGCTGGAGCTGCTTCTACTCCAGGGCTCCCGAATCCACCACAAATTCTCCCCATTCCTTTTTAGTTTAGTAAAATTGAGACACTTGAATAACATTCCAACAACGGGGCTTTCAAACCACGCGAATGAAACGTGGAGGAGATGACACTGAGACCCCCCAGGAGGGTCCAGGGAGCTTTTCTGAGCCCTCCCAAAGGACGTTGAAAAGAAAAGCAGGATTTTGTTCCCCTCCTCCAAGCTCCCTGTCTCCTCCCAGGCAATAACTCAACTCCTGAGCAAACATGATGTCATGCCTGGAAAATGTCCCTGCCCACGGGAAGGGGAGGCCCCTAAAAAAATGGGGGGAAAGAAGGATTTTGTTTCCCGTGGGCTTGATCTGGGTGGGTGGGATGTCCATGGAGAAGACTTTGGTTGGGTCGAGGCAACCCACGGTCTGCAGGGGGGGGAAATAAATAAAGAAACAAACCCTCCCCTCAAAAAAAAAAAAAAAAAAAACAAAAAATAAATCCCAAAACACTTTTGCAAACGTGTCTTTCCAATATTTAGTTTGGTGGGAAATGGTTTCATTTCTCAGAGGTGTTTTCTAACCTGGTTTGAAGTGGTGGGGTTGGGGTTGGTTGGGTTTTTTTCCCCTCGCTGATTTTCTGCTTTCAGGGGATTTGTGGAAGGAGAAATGGCTGCATGGGGGAGGAATCAAAAATATAAAAGACAAATGACCCCGTGAGTGGGCACAGGGCACGGGGCAGGATGGGCCACGGGGTCTGGGGATCATGGAACCATGGAATGGTTTGGGTTGGAGGGACCTTAAAGATCATCTAGTTCCAACCCCCCTGCCATGGGCAGGGACACCTCCCACCAGACCAGGTTGCTCCAAGCCCCATCCAACCTGCCCTTCAACACTGCCAGGGATGGGGCAGCCACAGCTTCTCTGGGCAACCTGGGCCAGGTTCTCACCACCCTCACAGCCAAGAATTTCTCCCTCATGTCCAACCTAAACCTCCCCTCTTCCAGTTTCAATCCATGCCCCCTTGTCTTCTCACTACAAGCCCTTGTCCAAAGTCCCTCCCCAGCTTTCCTGGAGCCCCTTCAGGCACTGGAAGTTGCTCCAAGGTCTCCCTGGAGCCTTCTCTTCTCCAGGCTCAACACCCCCAACTCTCCCAGCCTGTCTCCAGAGCAGAGCTGCTCCAGCCCTCCCATCATCTCCGGGGCCTCCTCTGGACTCTCTCCAACAGCTCCATGTCCATCTTGTGCTGGGGACCCCAGAACTGGACACAGTTGGCTAAGATGATGCTGAATGGATCCATCTGGGGCCAACCCACCACCAAGCTCATAGTTACAGCAGATGGGGAATTGATTTGGGGCAAACCACCTGAGTTTGGGACCAGGGCAGTTGGTTTTACCCCCTTCTATTATTTTATTTCAGTCATTAGCCCCTTTTCTCCACAAGCCCCAAAGGGATGGGGCTGCCTGCCACGACACGAGTTTCCCCCAGTCTCAGGTCACAGAGGAGCCAAAATCACGTTCCCCTCTTGGCTGCACTTGCTGGAGCTTCTGGTGATGAGGGTTGGGAGGTGCATTGGGCTTCCCCCACCAGGGAAAGGCTCCAGCCCCAAAAGGCAAGGAGGTGGGACAAGAAGGTGGGACAAGTGGGACAAGTGGGACAAGGAGGTGAGACAAGGAGGTGGGACAAGTGGGACAAGGAGGTGGGACAAGTGGGACAAGGAGGTGGGACAAGAAGGTGGGACAAGTGGGACAAGGAGGTGGGACAAGGAGGTGGGACAAGTGGGACAAGGAGGTGGGACAAGTGGGACAAGGAGGTGGGACAAGGAGGTGGGACAAGTGGGAGATGAGGATGAGGAGAGGACAAATGGTACTAGGAGACCAAAAGGATCAGGAGAGGGAAACAAATTAATCAGGAGTTGGGGTCAAGTGTGACCAAGAAAGGGGACCAGTGGGACCAGGAGTTGGGGACCTCCCTGTCCCCCCAATCTTATTTCCCCAGCGTTCCCAAGGCTCAGCCTAAAGCCCCAAGGGATTTGCAGAAGACACAAGCCAGAAGGTCCCAGCTGTCACCACATTTCACAAGGATCCTCTTCCCAACCTTCCCAGAGGTTTCCCAAGTTCAAGTTACCAAAATAAGCCCCTGGTGTCAGCACCAGGGGGGAGGGTTGAGTGTGAAATGCAACCAGCCACCACCTCCCAGGTGCTCAGTGATGGTGGGGTTTGCAACAGGGAAGGGTGGGCAGATGTGGCTCCAGCCTGGGGGGGGGGGATTAAATCAGATGAGGTCTTTGTAGGCACCAGGACGTTTCCTGGATGTTTTATGGGACCTTGAACCCCTACAGGAGCCAGAGGAGGACCTACAGCAGCCATAGGGTGGCCAAGGTGGCGACCATCAACCTTCAGGAGATGTTGGCGCCGTGGGAGTTGGCTCTCTTAACCCCAAAAAAAAAGTCAGGCATCCCCACAGGGGTTAACTGCAATCGGAGCTGCTTTGTTTTCCATCCCTGCAGAGCAGGAGCCCTCAGAGCTTTTAAAGGGAAATGAATAGCTCCATGACCTCAGCCACCACGCACGCGGCCCCGCTCGCCGGCGTGCCGCCAGCCCCTCGTAACCACAGCCCACCCCATCCCATCCTAAGGAGATTTTGGGGTCTTCTCCCTCTTTTCTCCCTTGGGATAGAGAGCAGGACAGTTCCAGAGCTCTGTAAATCGCCCCCTTGGAGATAAACAAGCAATAAACCCATCCCCATCTCCACAGAATTAGAGCCCAGCACCTTCATCTCTATAGAACTTCAAAAAAACACCCTTAATTTCCTATTTTCATAGAATCATGGGATGGTTTGGGTTGGAAGGGACCTTAAAGATCATCGAGTTCCAACCCCCCTGCATGAGCAGGGACACCTCCCACCAGACCAGGTTGCTCCAAGCCCCATCCAACCTGCCCTTGAACGCTTCCAGAGATGGAGCCTCCACAACTTCTCTGGGCAACCTGTTCCAGTGTCTCACCACCCTCACACTACAGAATTTCCTTCTGAAGGGCAATTTTGCTCCGTGTTGGCCCCAAATCAGCCCCCACAAGGAGAGATGCCCAACAAAAAATGAGCCCAGGCAAAGCTGAAAGGCAGAAAGCCCTGCCGTGCAGCCCCTCCAGCCTTAGTTTTCTCCCTGTTTTCATCCCATCCTGCCCCCTGGTCCCCCTCTCCCACCCACCAGAGCTGGGTTTGGACAGTTTTGCCTCAATTCCCATTTTTTTTTACCTCCTTAAAAATGCACACCCCCGAGCTGAGATCAGCAGGGATTTAATTACTGACAGATCTGGGGAATGGGAAAAAAAGATTTTTGCCATGTGGAGAATCGGGAACGGAGCCGGTAGGAGGTGATTTGTTGTTGCTGTTGGTTTTTAACCAGGATAAAGGGAAATAAAAACCCCAAACCCAGGTGAAGTGGGGCTGGTGTTTGCTGATTTAAGAGCTTTTCTGGAATAAAAAAAGCATCTTGGCTCGGGAAGGGGGGGGGAGGAACCCACGATGCCTTTGCCACCCGCCCACGGAAAAGCGCCCGGGGCTTGTTTTAGGGAGCAGATTTTTTTCCAAAGGTGTTTTGTTGTTTTTTTCCCAGGATTTATGGTTCTCCCGTGAAAAACGGGGCTGGTGCAAACCCAGCTGGTGAAATATTTCCTCCTCCCCAGGGAGGTTTTGCTGCTCTTGGTGGGGGGGGAGGAAGGAGCAGCTCTGCTAAGGCAGGGGAAGAGGCTCCTCCAACCTCAGCTCCCACAAAACCTGCAGGTCCCAAGCTTCTCAGGTTCCCATCACAAATCAGTGTCAATTCCTTCCCCCTCCAAAAAAAAAAACACCTTCCTAAAAACTCACTAGCACCTTTTCCTCCCCACCAAGTGGCTCCACTTTGCTTTCGTGAGACCCCACCTGGAGTAGCATGTCCAGTTCTGGAGCCTCCAACACAAGGACATGGAGCTGTTGGAATGAGTCCAGAGGAGGCCACAGAGATGCTGGGAGGGCTGGAGCAGCTCTGCTCTGGAGACAGGCTGGGAGAGTTGGGGTGTTGAGCCTGGAGAAGAGAAGGCTCCAGGGAGACCTTGGAGCACCTTCCAGTGCCTGAAGGGGCTCCAGGAAAGCTGGGGAGGGACTTTGGGCAAGGAGGAATGGGATGAGGAATAATGGATTAAAAGTGGAAGAGGGGAGCTGTAGGTTAGACATTAGGAAGAGAGTCTTGGTTGTGTGAGGGTGGTGAGAGCCTGGCCCAGGTTGCCCAGAGAAGCTGTGGCTGCCCCATCCCTGGCAGTGTTGAAGGGCAGGTTGGATGGGGCTTGGAGCAACCTGGGCTGGTGGGAGGTGTCCCTGCCCATGGCAGGGAGTTGGAACTAGATGAGCTTTAAGGTCCTTTCCAACCCAAACCATTCCATAATTCTCTGATTCTGTGACACATCTTGTTGCTGATTCCCACTTGGACATGGAGCCGTTGTCCATAACTCTTTGGATGTGGCCACCAAGCCAGCACAGACCTGGGCTGGTTCATCCTCAGGAGGGTGACTGCAGCTGGCTGCACAGGTCCCTAAATCCATGGGCTCACACGTTGCCTTCCCGCAGCCTCACTGCAATTAGGGATGAGGCTGATGAGGTGGGGAGAGCTGGCAGGTTCCCACAAAGACCCCAACTCTGACCACAACCTACAGAAGAAACACAGTTGGGCACAGATGAAACCTTTGAGAGTGAGTTTTAATCACAAATAACACCCCAGCCCATCTTCGCTGCAGGACCCACCCAGATCTTCCCCTCACGACCTGCTAAAAACCATTAAAAAATCAGACAATTGGGTATAAACACAAACCCCATCTTCATCACGTGCTCTGCTCCATCCAAAAAGAGGTCAAGGCTTCATGAGCCTGGTGTCCTGGTGCCTGAACCCAGAGAAGCACCAGGGTGCCACAGCTCCAGGGGACCCACCAAAGCACAAGTTGCAGCTTCGCTGTTGGGTGAAAAATGAGTTGGTTTGGGGTTGTTTTTTTTTTGCAGGACACGTGGGTTTTGTCTCAGGTGGCATGCAGGGAGGAGAGCCTGGGGTTAACCAACAGCACAGGCAAGCCCAAAGGTGCCACCTTCCAGCAGCTGAGGTTTCTGGAGGTCCTAAGAAATCACTAAGGTTTTTTTTTTCCTCCCTTACACCCTGCTAGGGTTTTAGGTGGTGGCTTTAAGTTTGAAACCAACAACCTTGGCCTTAAAAACCCCGATTTCAAAACAACTGGTGCTCCAGCCAAACCCCAGGCCAAGGAACAGGATGTTCACCAGCCTCTGAGCTGTCCAAGGCTGGACCTCAAGCAAGCACAAGTCAGTAGAGACCTCTCCCAGTTTGGTTTCCACCCACTGAACCATGTGGGACAGGCACCACCTTCTTGCAAGTGCCTGCAGGACCACTGGTTCCCTGAGAGGAGGAGGGAGATGATGAGCAGGGTGTGTGGAAGTTCAGGTAAATGCTCAAGGTCTTCAGTGGTTGGGTTGTTGGGTTTTTTTTCAGTCGAGAGGTAGAACAGATACTTCATGCTCATGCTTGCTCCAAACGTGGTGCAACCACCACATGACTCATCTTCAGGTGCCACTTTCCAGAGGACACTGAGGTCTTTGTTTGCTGCTGCTCAGGTTAGGGCAGCTCTTGGGGTTTGGTCTCTTGTACAAAGTCCCCTGAAGATATGAAAAACTAAAAGAAGACCTGTTTGTGTTTGATGTCTTCCCTTCTCTGCTGGTTCTTCATGCCAAGGCTTGGAGAGCTGCAAGCAAGGGGACAAATTCTTCCTTCATGGATGGAGGGGAAGGGTGGGTCCTCTCCACCTCATCTGGGGAAAGCTGGAGCTACAAGGAGTTAATTCTTCAGCACCGTGAGGCTTTCTACCAAGCTTCATGCACACCTTGTGTTTTCTGTTTTTTCTTCAACATAGTTGAAGAAACATAGTTGAAGAAAAGCTGCTATGATCAAGCCCCCCACCCTCAAGTAGGTCTTGAGAAGCCTGGCCAGCAGCAACCAGGAGAAAGACTGACTGTCCAAAAGATGAATGCCATGGATGAAAGCAAAGCCCTCTTCTCACCTGGGCTTCCCCAAAGCAGAGGGGTTGTTGGACCCGTAGCAAAGCTGGTGGTGCAGGAAGGAGAAACCCACAGGAGAAGGGAGGGTGGCCCAAAAATGTTAAAACTGGGTTTGCAGTTTGGGGAGCCCAGGAAGGGGATGGATGAAAGCAGGACTGGCCTGGTGGGTTTGGTTGGGTTGGAGTCATGCCCTGGTTTGACGTTTGGATGAAAGGGTGAAGGAAGTAAAATAATAACCAGAACCTGATGTGAAAATAAAGCAGAGGGTGTAACCCAAGAAGAGGCAGCCAAGGAGCTTCACTTAATGATCCCCAGGATTCAACCAGGCTCCTTCATCCCCAGCAATCCCCAAACAAACCCACAGATCCTTCAGCTGCCACCCAGGCAGCACAGGCACCCAGTCCCTATAAAAGAAGAGTTCATTGGGTGCTTGGGATCTCCAAGGCTTTTTTAGCCCATAACTGAGAAAAGTCAACCCAATGTGGCCAGAAGGTCCATCACCCGGGTGAGCTGCATAGAACTTCCAGAAGATAAGGTCCTCTTGAGACTTACACATAAGAAACAAAACACAACCAGTGCAAAAGTAACTGGAGGAGGAATCTTTTGGGGCAGCCTTGATGGCCCTTCCCAACCCATACCTGTGATGTGAGACAGCTGTGGCCTAATAGGATATGGAATGGCACATCCATGGCCTCTGGGATGTCTGGTGGGTGATCCTCAGCCCTCCACTTCTATGACTCCTGTCAAGCAGGGCAGTGGTGCTGAGGGACATGGTTTAGCACCAGACTCAGTAGAGCTGGATTAATGGTTGGACTTGATGACCTCCAAGGTCTTTTCCAACCACAATGATTCTGTGATTCTGTGGGTTTGCAGAAGCAGAGTGCTGGGGATGGCATGAAGGACTGGCCCTCAGGACCTACAGTGGGTCGTGGTGACAACACCATTGTAAGCCCTCAAACATGGCCTGACAAAGGCCAACCTGAGCCTATGGAAATAACAGCCTGACCATGGAGACAACGACAGAGATCATGTTGAAGTGGGGGCAGGTGGAGGTCCACTCCAGTTGTCAGTCATGACTCAACCACACTTACTCATTATTGTGAAACAATTGCCTGAAGGAAACAGGCCTATAAAAGAAGGAGCCATGGTGGGGGGCTTGTGATGATGGGCTTCAGGAGCTTCACCAACACCAACCCGCCCCTGTTGGCCAGACCAACGGTGGATCCAGGACTGGTGATTTTCTGTTACCTATCCTCTAACTTTTCTTCTCCCACCACCCATCTCTCTCTCACTTCCTTTCAATGAGTCCAGAGGAATCCATGGAGATGATGGGAGGGCTGGAGCAGCTCTGCTCTGGAGACAGGCTGGGAGAGTTGGGGGTGTTGAGCCTGGAGAAGAGAAGGCTCCAGGGAGACCTTGGAGCACCTTCCAGTACCTGAAGGGGCTCCAGGAAAGCTGGGGAGGGGCTTTGGCCAAGGGCAGGGAGGGATGGGATGAGGGGGAAGGGTTTCCAGCTGGAAGAGGGGAGCTGGAGATGAGATGTGAGGGAGAAATTCTTGGCTGTGAGGGTGGTGAGAGCCTGGCCCAGGTTGGCCAGAGAAGCTGTGGCTGCCCCATCCCTGGCAGTGTTGAAGGGCAGGTTGGATGGGGCTTGGAGCACCCTGGTCTGGTGGGAGGTGTCCCTGCCTACGCAGGGGGGTTGGATCTAGATGATCTTTAAGGTCCCTTCCAACCCAAACCCTTCTGTGATTCCATGATTCCTAAAGCCACTCAGGAACACAAGGAACATGATTTTTTCCCAGGTGGCACAGCAGGAACCCAGACACACAGTGTGACTTTTATCATGGAACTATCCACCTTCATGATGGTGCAGCCTCAACACGTATAATGACCCAAGTATCATCTTTTAAGGGTTATTCCCTCTACATTTCTAATTCAAGCTGATGTTCAAATGCAGACCTTGAGTGTCATGTCACCTTGATCCGACCCAGGGGTATCTGATGGTCGAGCATTTCCTTGGACCATAAAACTTTAATCTGATTCTCCTTGGCTTGCCCAATCTGGGTCGTGACAGATGGTTCTCCAACAACCTGCCACGGCCTCATGCATTAGGAAGTGGAGGTGCCCTCAGCAATTCACCAGGAGAGGACAGAAACATCCTATCAGTTTAATTCAGCATCTACATTTTGCCTTTACTCTGAGCTGGAAAACACAACAGCTCAGAAGGTCCTTCACAACCAGCTGAGAAATCCCTGCAGGATTAAAAGAACTGAGGACTAGACAGGTTGGATACAAGATTTAAAAGAATCTCAATCTCCATTTCCACTTGCAGCTTAGAAATGCACAAGTAAACACCCACTGGGTCAGCAGCAGCCATGGCATGATCCAGCCACCCACCTCAGTACCATGGCACACCAGGAGGGACCTGGGTGTTTCTCTTCTACCTGGTTGGCTCTCAAAGGACTTTCCTGGATCACCTTTCCCTCCAGACATGCCCATCAACACCTGGATGTCCTAAAATAAACTGCTACAGAAGGAGTCTGGCTGTTGCCACCAAACAAGAGATGTTCAGCTCTCTCACCAAGTCCCTCCTGGCTGCACGTGTTGATCAGCAGGACCTCAGGCCATTGCCACCAAACAAGAGGTGCTCAGATCTCTCACCAAGTCCCTCCTGGCTGCACGTGTTGATCAGCAGGACCTCTTAAAAGAGATTTAAAAACATAACCCAGCTTCAGGGCCTCCCAAAGAGGTGACAAACGAAGAGAGGGAAAAAAAAAAAAATGAAGATGACGTAAATAGGAACTTGCAATTTTATTCTTTTGTTTTTACATTGGGAACCTGGGACTCCACCATTTCTGCATCTCACCAGCTTCAGCAACGTTGAAAAGCAACCTAATAAGGGACTTGAATTTGAACCAAGAGGGGAGGTTTTCACCCCAGGCTACCAAAGGGTGCACTTTCCTAATAGATATTTATCTGTAAGGACACGCAGGCTGGGCAGAGGAAGCTTTTCTTGAAAGAGACAACACAAAACCTTCATCCTACCCATCACAGGGATGAATCCCACATTAAACATTTCTAGGGCTTCCCTGAGCTTCTTGGCAATTTCACATTTCTGATACTTTAAACACACAGATCAGAATTATAAACAGACAATCCCCCAAAGGGATTGAGAACTTTTCTCTCCTATATGACACAGCACAGCAAAAAAAACCCCAACAACAACCAAACAGAACAAGAAGGGGGGGGAGGGGGGGAGGGCACAAACCTAACAAAAAAATTAAAATACACAGTGGTTTGCTGGTCACCATTAAAGTGCATTCAAGTTCCACCTCAGCTTTTTAACCCTGTGCTTATAGGATCTTCCCCCTCTCTCCTGAGCTGAGCCCCATCTTGCTGGGGGAGTTCACAGCATGAAGGACATGGAGAGCCCTGAGTCAGTGGGGTTTGTAACATCTGCCACCATTCAGAGGAGGAATCTGTTCCCATCACAGGGCTCAGACTTGCCATGGGGACATCAGGGAGCTCCATCCCCTTAGCACCACCTATCCTGTAGGTTACTGCCTTTGGAGAAGACACAACGTCTCGTCTGGAAGGTAGGTGACAATTTTGGCTCTGCTGATATAAACGTCTCCCCTGAAGGTTTAAATCACTTCAGTCACCTCTGCTGAAGCCAAAGGATTCAAACACAACACCCAGCAGCACAGGGCTCAGGGCTGGCTCCTGCTGCCAACCTCTGAAGAGGCTCCAGCACGAGGAGAGAAACTCAGAGGGGGGGAAATAACACTAAAAAACTCAAAATCCGAGGCAGAACTCAGCCCTCCTGCTGCCTTTACTGTGGGTACAAACCATGGGGACCTGCCACACCTCTACACAAGGGACGTGGCCTCACCATACCTGAGGCACCACTGGGCAGCAGCTCTGCCCCTTATTGCACAGAAACCCAACAGAGTGGCCACGGTGGCTCAGAGCAAGAGGAGAAATATTGTTTGGGACCAACCACCTGGAGGGGAAGCGTCCTTGGACGTGCTGAGAGACCTGCTTCTTGCTTGGGCTTGAAAACTAGAGGTGGTGATAAACCCTACAGTAAGGGCTGTCTCACCTTCAGGGAGAAAGGAGCATGGGCAAAGTCACCCCTGGTCTGGCAGCAGTTTGTCCTCACTGCTGGTGTTGAGCCAAAGCCCTCTGACATTCACGGAAAGCCACCAACCAGCTGCAGTGCCTCTTCATTAACCCTGAGCTTCCTGGGGACTTCATTTGCCTCCAGGTGGAGCACACGGGCCTCTCGAGCTTTGTCCCTTGGCAGTAGGCAGCTGTCACTCGAGCTGTGGACACAGAGGTGGGACCCAGCACGCCCACTGCAGGAACACAGAGGTGGTATCTGAGGGCATCACCTCTAAATCCCTCTGCAGTCAGCGGAGACAGGAGGTCCCGAGGGACCCTGTGTCACCCCAGCACGGGCATCTAGAACAGGACAGATGAATCATGCTCCACAAGGGTCTGTTTCTCTCCACTGACTGCAAAGGGAGCCTGGCTAGATCGTGGGGAGATGCCTTTAGGTTAGAGACAGGTAAAGTTAGGCAAAATTAATCCTGTTCCAACAGCAAGAGCTACAGCCTCAAACACAGTGACACTCCCAACAGATCCCCCCAGGAGAGGTTACACCACCAAACCAGTGCCAGACCTTGCCTGAGCTTGTCTTTGCCCACGGAGAAGAGGAAGGGCATGAAGTGCTGCCTCATAAATACTATTTACACCCGTTTGCTTAAATTACAATTAATTTCTTGGAAGGGGAGGTAGAAGAGGAAGAATCAGGTACTTCACACTGTGGGAGCTAAAGGTATCGTCCTTCTCGGCCACCTTGGCCCCTGTCAGTTGTAGGAGAGGTACTGGATTAATCGTGGAGGAATATTTAGCTTGGCAATCTTCTCCAGAGCCCTCTGCCCAGCAGCTTTCCTCACCGTGACTCTGCAGAGCTGCGACAAGCTCAGAGGAGTTTCTGAAAGGAGAGAAGAGGACCCAAGGTGAGGGCTGCAGCTCCTGCCCAGCACAGCCCTCTTCTCAGGAGGGTGATGTTTACAAGCCTCTCGACCTCCCACAGGCCCGAGGAAAGCCCGGAAGGCCAATGGCATCCTGGCTTGGATCAGGAATAGTGTGGCCAGCAGGAGCAGGGATGTGATTCTCCCCCTGTGCTCAGCACTGGTGAGGCCTCACCTTGAGTCCTGTGTGCAGCTCTGGGCCCCTCACTGCAAGAAGGAGGTTGAGGTGCTGGAGCAGGTCCAGAGGAGAGCAACGAGGTGGTGAAAGGACTAGAGGGAAAGTCTTATAGGGAGAGGCTGAGGGAGCTGGGGTTGTTTATCCTGGAGAAGAGGAGACTCAGGGGGGACCTCATCACTCTCTTCAACTCCCTGAAGGGAGGTTGTAGTCAGGTGGGGGCTGGGCTCTTCTCCCAGGCAACCAGTGACAGGACAAGAGGGCACAGCCTGAAGCTGCTCCAGGGGAGGTTTAGGTTGGATATTAGGAAGCACTTCCTCATGGAGAGGGTGATTAGACATTGGAATGGACTTCCCAGGGAAGTGGTGGAGGCACCATCCCTGGATGTGTTCAAGGCAAGGCTGGATGTGGCACTGAGTGCCATGGTCTAGATGGTGTGGTGGTGTTGGTCATAGGCTGGACTTGATGATCTTAAAGGTCTTTTCCCGCCTTGGTGATTCTGTGTGTGATTCTGTGAAAGCACTGCAGAGCCATGGGTGTGTTGTGCCAAGGCTCATCCCGATGCAAACCCCACCAGGAGCACCAGGCCAAGCTGCAGCACTTCCCCCAGCTCCCTCCCTCACCTGCATCCCCTGAAGCCAAATGGTGCCACCAGATCACCTGCTCTGATCCACTGGGGCTATCCAAGACTTTCCAGTTTCTCTTAGGGATGCTGTTTTAAGCCTCAGCCATGCCAGGTATAGGAGTAAAACCTACTTCCAGCCCTTCCCTACTGCTCCGTTTCTCCATCAAGGACTGTGCTTTAACCCTTTTCACTCAGCACTGCTGAGATGGCTGGGAAGATTCATGGAACCACAGACTGGTTTGGGTTGGAAGGAACCTTCAATATCACCTAGGTCTAACCCCCCTGCATGGGCAGGAACACTTCCCACTAAACCAGGTTGCTCCAAGCCCCATCCAACCTGCCCTTCAACACTGCCAGGGATGGGGCATCCAAAATTCCTCTAGGCAACCTGGGCCAGTGTCTCACCACCCTGACAGTGAGGAATTCCTTCCTCATGTCTAACCTACAGCTCCCCTCTTCCACTTTTAATCCATTCTCCCTCATCCCATCCCTCCCTGCCCTTGTCCAAAGTCCCTCCCCAGCTTTCCTGGAGCCCCTTCAGGCCCTGGAAGGTGCTCCAAGGTCTCCCTGGAGCCTTCTCTTCTCCAGGCTGAACACCCCCAACTCTCCCAGCCTGTCTCTAGAGCAGAGCTGCTCCAGCCCTCCCATCATCTCTGGGGCCTCCTCTGGACTCACTCCAACAGCTCCGTGTCCTTCTTGTGTTGGGAGCTTCAGAACTGACCACAGTACTCCAGGTGGGGTCTCAGGACAGCAGAGCAGCCCCTTCCCCAAGCCCCTTCCAGACAGCCCCCAGTTTGCAGCCCACAGCCTCCACACCTCGACACGCAGCGTTACAACCAGGCACGTTGCTCTGGAAGTGGCCAGGCCCAAGAGCCTGCTGTCCCTGCCCCCACAGCCCTGGCAATCACCAGCCTCCAGGATCTGCATCCATCCTGGATCTAGTCCCAAATTTAATGATAGAAATCAAAAGGGAAAACAAAAAATACTACTCCAGCTAGCACAGTACTGATACAACAGTCCATGTTGAAAAGCAACTGCACATGCAGTTCTGACAGCTGGTTTCAGTGGGCAATAAACTCTGGTGAGATACAAGGAGTATTTATGGCCACCCAGGATTCAATCTCTTCAGCCAGCTCAGCTGCAGCCAGACCAGAACCCTTCACTGGTCTCTAAGAAAAGAGAGAATAACTTGGAAAGGAGAAGAGAAATCAGAGGTAAAGGAGCTATATGGTGGTCACCACACAAAGGGTTGCAAAGCCAGAAGACACTTTGTTATTCTATAAAGAATAAATTTTTCTTTCTATACAGAAGAATATTTTATTATGAGGGTGGTGAGACATTGGCCCAGGTTGCCCACGGAAGCTGTGGCTGCCCCATCCCTCAAGTGTTGAAGGGCAGGTTGGATGGGTCTTGGAGCAGCCTGGTCTAGTGGGAGGTGTCTCTGTCCTTGGCAGGGTGGATAGGATGAGATGGTCTTCAAAGGTGCCTTCCAAACCAAACCATTCTGTGACTCTGTGATGTGTAGGATCATCTACTGCAGCAGTGGCCTGCAAATGCTTGGAAAGGTCTATGAACTACTCCTCTAAGGGTAACCAAGACAAAGAGTGGCTCCAAGCCATCCTCAAACCTCAGTCAAATGTCTCCTCCAAAATCAGGCAGCCAGAGCAGCTGAAGTTTAACACACTCAAATAAAACAAGTTTTCAACTGGGTGATTTCCTTGACCTGACTCAGTGCACCAAAGCATTGCTGACACACCAGAGGGACCTGACTTCAGTGAGGACATGATTTGGACCATCTTACCACTGTCATTCAACCACAATTAAGCAGAGCTAACCTACAGCCAGCTGGCGTCCATTGGCCACCAAGAACTTTACACCTTCCCAGGAAGATGTTCTACAAATCAAAGTGGACTGAGAATCATGATGTGGTGCAAGGGAGTTGGCAGTCATGGAATTCCTGGGGCAGGGGACCATATCTCACTTACTTTCATAGTACTCAAAGCACTTTGCTGTGGGACTGCTGCTCCAGGTGTAATCCGATGGTTTCTTCCCTCGGTTGTCCCTGGCGTAAATGTTTCCTCCAAATTCAACCAGCATCTCCACCAGATCCACATTTTTCACTTTGGCTGCATGGTGGAGGGCTGTCTCGTGAAGTTTAGCAGCATTCACGTTTGCCCCTGAGGCCAGAAAGAGAAACAAACCTGTTCAGGAGAGCTGCACTTGATCCAAAACTAAGGAGAGGTTTGAGCAGAGGGAAAAAAAAAAACCAAACATGCTGTTAAAAGACCCGGGAGCAGCCAGAACAAGATCCCACCAAAACAGCACAAACAGGAAACCCAACTGCTGGACAAGTTCTTGGTGCTGGCAAGGCATGAGTTCACCTCTCTGGCTCGACGTTCTCCTTGCAGAGGAAGGATTGTAGTCTGTGTTCCCAGGTAAACAAGCTGCTGAGTGTGAAGTTCTGAATTGCTTCCTGAACCTGTGCTGTCCAAAGCCAGCAAAAAGCCCTTCCCAGTCACCCCAACCCCATTCCCACTGGAGAAAACCAGTGACAACTTTGTTAACTGTTTTCCCAGGAATACCCCAGAGCCAGGAGATGTTGCAGCTCACCACCAGACACTCCTGTGGGATCAAGTTCTAGTTACAGTTCAGTCACAGTTACCTCCACATTTTTCATAATATTTCTCAGCAGTTTAAGTTCTATTCCTACTAAATCTTGTTTCCTGAGGCCTGATGCTTCCAGAATATTGTTTTCTATCAGCTTCTGGCAGAATATCTTTCCCCCTTCTGAAAAGGATTATATTTATTGCTTGAAGTAGCAAGCATTTTAGAATAGTTCTGTCCAAGTATTGTCAATCACTATGTGAAATACAGGGAACCTGGAATTTCCTCAGCAGTGGCAGGAAGTGCCAAATGCTGTAGTTTTTGTAACTTCCTGTACATTATTCCGGGCACCTTTTTGCCACGGAAGTTTGGCTTTTAGAAGTTGACAGCAAAAGGTCCTTCCAGTCCCCCCCACAACCAGTTGCATTTCATCAACTGGTTTGCTCAGCAGAGGTGAGATGAACCTCACTGAATTGCCCAGGGAGGTTGTTGGTGCCCCATCCCTGGAGGTTTTTAAGGCCAGGTTGGACGAGGTTTTGTGCAACCTGGTCTGGTGGGAGGTGTCCCTGCTCATGGCAGGGGGGTTGGAACTTGATGATCTTGAAGGTCCCTTCCAACCTTAGTGATTCTATGAGTTCAAACAACTTGTAGGTATGTGTGGTCACAATGAAATGCCCTTATCATTAACAAGGAGAAACAGGCATTTCTGAGGGATCAATGAATGGGTGCCCAAGACAGGGAACTGGAGGATCTGGGAACAAACCCAGGGAAGCTGTGGATGCCCCTTCCCTGCAATTGTTCAAGGGCAGGTTGGATGGGGCTTGGAGCAACCTGGTCTGGTGGGAGGTGTCCCTGCCCATGTAGGGGGGTGGATCTAGATGATCTTTAAGGTCCCTTCCAACCCAAACCAGTCTGGGATTCTGTGACTGAAACCAGCTTAGATGTGGAATTTTTAAACAGCGAATGTTTGATGAAACAGATTCCCATCCCTCGGCCAGATCTCCTCCTGGTAACCATGGCCAAACACAGGAAGTCCAATTCCAAATTGCCCTGAAGTCAGCAGTAAGAAAAGTGGGATGTGAAACCTGGAGCAGAGAACATTGACTTGAACACCCAGTGAACTCATCTGGGTATAACAAACCAGATCTCCCTGAGGTAGGAGGTGACTTCATCTCTGGGTTTCTGTACAACATCAAACCCTAACACCTCTTCCTCACATCTATTCAAAACCACACAACTGTGCTACCAAACCTGAACACACCAGCTGATACCTCTTTGGGGAAGAAACTGTGCTCTTGGGGGCTGAAGAGTTCTGAATGTTACCAAAATAAGGGGATGGGAATGTCACTGGGAACATCACAAACTGAAAATCGACAGGCACACACTGAAAAAAATGCTGCCTTACCTGCCTTGAGCAGCAACTTTGCACAGTCCAGATGCTCCCTGGCACAGGCCACGTGGAGGGGTGTCCCAAAATGGCAGTCATGAGCCTCCAAGTTGGCTCCAACATCGATGAGGAGCTGCACACACTCTGAGCTACCTTTAGAAAGGGAAGATCCGTGTCAAAAGAAAGAATCCAGCTCCAGTGGGAGCAGATGGGGGTGTTGGTGTCTTCTCCCCAGGAACAAGTGATGGGACAAGAGAGAATGGCCTCAAGTTGTGCCAGGGGAGGTTGAGATTGGATCTTGAGAACAATTTCTTGCTGGCAAGGGTTGTCAGGCCCTGGCCCAGGCTGCCCAGGGCAGGGCTGGAGTCCCCATCCCTGGAGGGGTTTCCAAGCCCTGGAGATGTGGTGCTGAGGGACATGGGGCAGTGGTGGCCTTGGCAGGGCTGGGGGAATGGTTGGACTGGGTGATCTTCAAGGTCTTTTCCAACCAAAACAACTCCATGATTCCCATCACATGCTGAGATTAGCTTGACCCACCAACAGCCTGTTGAATATTTGGGGTGAAGGCTGCAGAACAGAAATGCTGGTGAGCCAACACAACACACTGCAGGACCAACACTGAGACCAGGACACAAGAAACAGAGCCACATCTGCTGGGCACCAAGCTAGAGCTAACAGGTCTGGCAGGGAGTCAGGTCAAACCAACCTGAATCCAAGGGTCTGCACTAAATGGCCTGTTGTTGTTGGAGCTGGTTGTATTGCTGATCCTGCCCTGGGTGGGTTAGCAACTTCAGGATCACTCTAGCTTTATTTTTTCCAATGCTAATAAGACCAGTTAACAGAAAGCAGGCAGTCATCATCATCATCATTATCATCAAGCCTTAGGAAATAGGCTGAAAAAGGCAAAGTTAAGCAAGAACTCTCAGCTATGGATTTAAGTGACAACCTGTTGGTCAAAAGTGTCCCACAGCCTTCATAGTTGAAGGGAAACCCTGCCCAGGACAGCATATAACAAAGACAGTGAAGGGGAGGAGAGAGGAGGTATTACATCTTACAAAGAGGAAACTGAGGCACAAAATGATTAAGAGATTTGGTCACAACCATCTAACGGGGACGTTGGCTCTCTCACATCCAGGCCTTCCTGACACCGAGTCTGTGGAAGTGGAAGTTCAGGGGAGGAATTACACTTCAACACCCCTCTGCTGCTCCCTCTGCCTCTGATGCTGTCCCAGCCACCCCTGAGGCCTGCTCCTGCTCCATAATCCAGACCCAAAGATCCAAAAGAGGCCTGAGTAGAGGACAAGGAAGCAGAGAGTGGTTTGACACACGCCAGCTGGGACGTTATTTTGGCCCCTGCTGTTTTGTCTCACCCTCTGGACAGACCCTGCAGCTGGAAAAGGTTGAGAGAGGGACAATGAACAGGACAGGCACTGCCTGACAATCCTTAGCACTTTCTTCCCACCTGACAGCCTCTTCCAGCAGCTCTGAACAGCCAGGAGGGGTCTGGGACAGAACCACCTGGTTAAGATGGTCTTGCGTTGTTCAGCCTGGAGAAGGGAAGGGTCCATGGAGACCTTAGAGCACCTTCTAGTGCCTGAAGGGGCTCCAGGAAAGCTGGGGAGGGACTTTGGACAAGGGTAGGGAGGGATGGGCTGAGGGGGAATGGCTTTGAAGTGGAAGAGGGGAGATGGAGATGAGATCTGAGGGAGAAATTCTGGGCTGTGAGGGTGGTGAGAGCCTGGCCCAGGTTGGCCAGAGAAGCTGTGGCTGCCCCATCCCTGGCAGTGTTGAAGGGCAGGTTGGATGGGGCTTGGAGCAACCTGGTCTAGTGGGAGGTGTCCCTGCCCAGAGCAGGGGGGTTGGAACTAGATGATCTTTAAGGTTCCTTCCAACCCAAACCACTCTGGGATTCTATGATTCTATGTCTTAACCAAGGGAATTTATCCCATCTCAAGCAGATCAGAGGGCAGGAATGCAAACACCCTCCTGACAGCAAAGCCACTGCTTCAGCTCAAGGGTTTTTAAAAGAGCATCAAGAAGCTGGTGCTTTATCTCATGTCTGCCACGTGGGATAAAAGCACCCAGCACAGCTTTATTCACCAGATAACCCAGCACTTTGCACCCTGCCTGCCCACCCAGGGCTGAAATATTTGCCACCTGTGATGGTCTGATGAGCAACAACAGCTCCTGCTCAATTTAAGATACTCGGCAGCTGCTTTTGTTGGCTGGCTGGTCGGTTGGTTGTTTTTTTAACCGTGCAGAGATACCACCACGGGGGCTCACCATTCATGCAGGCTTCGTGGAGAGGGGATGCAGTGTAGAGGGGAGGGTTCACCTTGGCCCCGTGGGACAGCAGCACCTTGACACACTCGATGCTCCCCGAGGCGCAGGCGTCGCAGAGCGGGGTGCTGCCGTCGATATTCCTGGCATCCACCTTCAAGGCAGGGAAAAAATCAATGACAGGTACCTCCAAGCTGCTGTGTGGCAATATCCTCCTGCCTATATTTTTACTTCTTTTAACTCCAGAAACATCCTGGGCTCGGGGAAGAGCTGGTTGCTACTGTCAGCAACCTGGCTTGCACTTGTTGCCATCACAGAATCACAGGGTGTCAGGGGTTGGAAGGGACCTCTGAAGATCATCGAGTCCAACCCCCCTGCCAGAGCAGGACTAAAAACTAGGGCAGATCACTCAGAAAGGCATCCAGCCAGGTCTTGAAAGTCTCCAAAGAAGGAGACTGCACGGCCTCTCTGGGGAGTCTGTTCCAGTGCTCTGTAACCCTCACAGCAAAGAAGTTCTTCCTCATGTTGAGGTGGAACTTCCCGTGCTCGCATTTGAATCCACTGCCCCTCGTCCTGTCACTGGGCACAAGTGAAGAGAGGTTGTCCTTGCCTTCTGGAGTCCCAGCCCTCATGTATTTATAGACATGAATTAGATCCCCCCTCAGTCTCCATGACTCTGTGGGCACAGATGTACATTGATGGCCCAAGTCATGGCTGTTATTGCCATTGTTTTATTTTTCTCCCACTTTCCTGCTGAAGGTTACAAGCGTTGAGGCTGAGGAACACAACCCAGTTCCTCTGGGTTTGCTCTGAGGACAGTCAGGAGAAGCCTGTGAGAAGTCACAAGGCAGTTGTCACCACATATATCCAAAGACTCTGCTTGGCTGATTTTTATTTCCACAATATAATAAAGGAAATAGAAGAAGTAGTAAAGGAATAAATATAAATCTCCTCTGGAGGCTACATGTCCCCTGTTTCCACTCTGGTCCCTTGATTCAACCCAGCTAGCTTCAGATCCTGGAGTCATGGAGCCCCTGGAGAGCTGGAGCAGCTCTGCTCTGGAGACAGGCTGAGAGAGTTGGGGATGTTGAGCCTGGAGAAGAGAAGGCTCCAGGGAGACCTTGGAGAACCTTCCAGTGCCTGAAGGGGCTCCAGGAAAGCTGGGCAGGGACTTTGGACAAGGGCAGGGAGGGATGGGCTGAGGGGGAAGGGTTCCAAATTGGAAGAGGGGAGATTTAGATTAAATATTAGGAAGAAATTCTTCCCTATGAGGGTGGTGAGACACTGGCCCAGGTTGCCTAGAGGAATTCTGGCTGCCCCATCCCTGGAAGTGTTCAAGACCAGCTTGGATGGGGCTTGGAGCAACGTGGTCTAGTGGGAGGTGTCCCTGCCCATGGCAGGGGGTTGGATCTAGATGATCTTTAAGGTCCCTTCCAACCCAAACCAGTCTGGGATTCTATGACATTAGATTTGTAGTCACTCTGGGCTCTCAACAGTGAGTGAAGAGAGAGAGGGAGAGACAAGAAATATTCCCAGGCAGTTGTTTAAGGCCTCATCAAGCTGAAACACCCTCTGAAGAGGCCTGCCACCCTCTGCTGACTGCCAAGAAAGCCCAGGGTGACAGAGCCTAGAGCTAGATGGGAAGAATCCAGACGATGACATAAATTCAGAGATGAAGAACTTCCCACCTGGATCCGACCCAGACACACACACCTGGGCCCCTGCATCCAGCAGCAGCTTGACACACTGGGTCTGTCCCCTCAGGCTGGCCTCGTGCAGCGGGGTGATGGAGTCGTAGGTGACGGCGTTGACACAGGCTCCGTTCTCTATCAGCTGCTGCAGCTGCAGGATTTCACCCCTCCTGGCTGCTTCATGAACTGGTGTTCGATCAGCCCAGAAGCCTGGAGAGGAAAGAACAAACAAACAAGTAAATAAATAAAGTCACCCACGCGGAGCTAATGAGTCTCTGCGCTGGGGAAAAGCAGACGGGGGACATGGGCTGGTGGCTCGAAGAGAGAGCTGGGAACCAGGAGCTTCTTCCTCACCATGTTCCCCACTTGGAATGGGAAGTGATTCTCCCCCTCTACTCTGCTCTTGTGAGGACCCCACCTGCAGTACTGTGGTCAGTTCTGGAGCTCCCAACACAAGAAGGACATGGAGCTGTTGGAGCAAGTCCAGAGGAGGCCCCAGAGATGATGGGAGGGCTGGAGCAGCTCTGCTCTGGAGACAGGCTGGGAGAGTTGGGGGTGTTGAGCCTGGAGAAGAGAAGGCTCCAGGGAGACCTTGGAGCACCTTCCAGGGCCTGAAGGGGCTCCAGGAAACCATTCTATGATTTTAAATTGGGTGTTTCATGTTTGTGGGTTCCCCATGACCACTGCCCTCTCAGGGACTGTTCCTGATGCTGGGTTCCTTCACAGTTTCTGAAACACTTTTCAGTACTTGCTTTAAACTTTGTCCAAGTACAAACTCCAGCAGCATTCATGAGGTCCAGCTTCATGCCACCAAGCTCTTCTCTATTCAGCATTAACAGCACTGTCCCTCCTGGCTCCATTTACATCATTGGAAAGGGGACATCTCCACAGGGCAACTCAGCCCACCTCAAAACTATCTTCCCAAAAAGTCAACAGAGCTTCAACAACCAAGTTTCCACCTTCAACGCCTTCTCAGAGCATCTGCACTTACACGGGGCAAGTCTGGGCTTAGCTTCCCAGCACTGACCAACAGTATCATCTCCTTCCAGGTGTGTTTTGCTTTCAGGGAAGCAACAAGTCAAAGAACAAACTCCTGCACTTTCACACAACCTTCAGCAAGATAAATCATAGAAATATCAAATGGTCTGAGCTGGAAGGGACCTCTAAAGATCATCTAGCTTCAACCCCCCTGCCATGGGCAGGGACACCTCCCACCAGATCAGGCTGCTCCAAGCCCCATCCAACCTGCCCTTCAACACTGCCAGGGGTGGGGCAGCCACAGCTTCTCTGGCCAACCTGTTCCAGGTTATCATTTATTCCCATTCTTATTATATATTCCAAAAAAAACCCAACAACCCCAAACCTGCAAACTGCAGGCTCCTGAAATTTCTTTTCTCCTACTGCTCAGTTCCTTATGTGGCAGGTTCACATGAGAGACGTCATCATTCCCTACGGATGGGGCTCCCATGGGTTATGGAGCAGGAGGCAAGAACTGCAGCCAGGGCCAGATCTCCCAAATCTGGGTCTCAGCATCTCCCAAGCTCTGCCTCGCCAGCTGAAGCACATCCCGGGGGAATATGGCTGGTTCCTGGTGCAACCAGGGAACATCCCCACCAGGGGAACCTTGCACCCTCTGCAGTCCACCCGCAGGCCAGGCTGCTGTGCCAGGGACACGATGGATTTCCCAGCAGCTCTGCAAGCAGCTCTGTCACCTCCAGCTCTGCCGAGGTCACCCCGCAGGAGGCTGCTGGCCGGGGGGCAGGGTTTGGAGGTCTGGGCTCTCCAGGGGGTTGCATGGCTCCCACCCACATCTCCCTCCAAGGAGGAAGCCATCCCCTCTCCTCCAGCTGCCCAACACCACCTCTTGGGATCACAGACATGAGAGTTCATGAAGAAACAAGGGTACTTCCCTGTCCCCAAAAGCAGGGGCTCTCCTGAGAGCACCCTCACCTTCCTCTGAGCCCCTTCTTTGGCAGAGGCCACTCGCCCCCAAATCATCCCACTCACCCCAAACCCACCCTGCCCACCTCTAAACCACCCTTCCCACCCCCAAACCATCCTCTTTGCCCCCAAACCATCCTGCCCACCTCCAAACTGTCCTGCCCACCCCCAAAACAATCCACTCCCCAAAACCACCCTGCCCACCTCTAAACCATCCTGTCCCCCAAACCATCCTGCCCACCCCCAAACCATCCTGTCCCCCAAACCATCCTGCCCACCCCCAAACCATCCTGTCCCCCCAAACCACCCTGTCCACCTCTAAACCATCCTGCCCCCCCCCAAATTGCCCTGCCCATCCCCAAACCACCCTGCCCACCCTCAAACCATCCTGTCCCCCCAAACCGCTCTGTCCCAAACAATCCTGCCCAGCCCCAAAACAATCCACTCCCCAAAACCACCCTGCCCACCTCTAAACCATCCTGCCCACCCCCAAACCATCCTGTCCCCCAAAACCACCCTGCCCACCCCCAAACCATCCTGTCCCCCAAAACCACCCTGCCCACCCCCAAACCATCCTGTCCCCCCCAAACCGCTCTGTCCCCCCAAACAATCCTGCCCACCTCCAAACCATCCTGTCCCACCAAACCACCCAGCCCACCCCCAAACCATCCTGTCCCCCAAAACCACCCAGCCCACCCCCAAAACATCCTGTCCCCCCAAACCGCCCTGTCCGCCCCAAACCATCCTGTCCCCCAAAAACCACCCTGCCCACCCCCAAACCATCCTGTCCCCCCCAACCATCCTGTCCCCCCCAAACCATCCTGTCCCCCCAACCACCCTGCCCACCCCCAAAGCACCCTGTCCCCCCCAAACCACCCTGTCCCCCCCAAACCACCCTGTCCCCGCGCAAAACACGACGTTCCCAGCAGCTCCGTCTCTTCCCGGAGCCGCTCAGCCCCCTCCTCCGCACACACCAGCCCCTCAGGGCCGCCCCGCTCCCCACGCACCGATCTCGCCCCGCAGGGACCCGCCGCTCCCGGGGCTCTCCATGGCCCGGGCCCGCCGGGGGGCGCCGGCTCCGGCACCGTTGGGGCGGCCGAGGAACCAGGCCCGGCCGCTCCGCTCCGCCCCGGGACCTGGAGCGGCCCCGGCCGCGGCGGCCGCCGGGAGTTGTAGTGCCCGGGTAGCGGGTAACAGGGCGGGGGAACTGGGGGTACTGGTGCTGGGGGGAGGGGGAACTGGGGGTACTGGTGCTGGGGGGAGGGGGAACTGGGGGTATTGGTGCGGGGGGGAGGGGCAACTGGGGGTATTGGTGCTGGGGAGAGGGGGAACTGGGGTATTGGTGCGGGGGGGGAGGGGGAACTGGGGGTACTGGTGTGGGGGGGAGGGGGAACTGGGGGTATTGGTGCGGGGGGGAGGGGGAACTGGGGGTACTGGTGGGGAAGGGGAACTGGGGGTATTGGTGCGGGGGGGAGAGGGAACTGGGGGTACTGGTGTGGGGGGGAGGGGGAACTGGGGGTACTGGTGTGGGGGGGAGGGGGAATTGGGGGTATTGGTGCGGGGGGGAGAGGGAACTGGGGGTACTGGTGCTGGGGGGAGGGGGAACTGGGGGTATTGGTGCGGGGGGGAAGGGGGAGCTGAGGGTACTGGTGTGGGGGGTAAGGGGAACTGGGGGTACTGGTGCTGGGCGCAGGGAACTGGGGGTATTGGTGCGAGGGGGAGGGGGAACTGGGGGTACTGGTGGGGAAGGGGAACTGGGGGTATTGGTGCAGGGGGGAGAGGGAACTGGGGGTACTGGTGTGGGGGGGAGGGGGAAGTGGGGGTACTGGTGTGGGGGGGAGGGGCAACTGGGGGTATTGGTGCGTGGGGGAGAGGGAACTGGGGGTAATGGTGCTGGGGGGAGGGGGAACTGGGGGTATTGGTGCGGGGCGCAGGGAACTGGGGGTACTGGTGCTGGGGGGAGGGGGAACTGGGGGTATTGGTGCTGGGGGGAGGGGGAACTGGGGGTATTGGTGCGGGGGGGAAGGGGGACCTGAGGGTACTGGTGTGGGGGGCAGGGAACTGGGGGTACTGGTGTGGGGGGGAGAGGGAACTGGGGCTACTGGTGTGTGCAGGGAGGGGTACTGGGGGCCCTGGTGCAGGTGAAGCGGGGTACAGAGGGCACTGGTGCATGGGGGCAGTGGTACTGGGGGTGCTGGTGTGTGTAGGGAGGGGGTACTGGAGGTATTGGTGTGGGAAAGCAGGGGTACTGGGGGCACTGGTGGTGGGGGAGGGGTACTGGTGTATGTGGGGAGGGGGTACTGGGCTTACTGGTTTGGGGGCAAGGGCCAGTGGATGTACTGGTGTATGTCGGGGGTGTACTAGGGGCACTGGTGTATGTGAGGAGGGGGATTCTGGGAGCAGTGATTTGTGCAGAGGTGGTACTGGGGGCACTGGTGTGTGTGGGCAGGTGATATTTGGGGTGTGGGAGGGGGGCACTGGGGTACCTGCATGTGAGAAGGAAGATGAAGAGGGACTGAGAGCTGGTGTTTGTGGGAAGGGGTACTGGAAGCACTGGTGAGAAGAGACAGGGGTGCTGACAGGGGAGGCTGGGGGTGTCATGAAACTGGTGTGGGACATGGGGAGCTGCTGGGAGGGGGATCAGGGGTGCTTTGGGGGGCTGGTGCTTGTGGAGAGCTGGGGAGGGGACTCTGTGTGGAGGGAAAGGACAGCAGGGAGCAGGAGCAGGACCTGCTGGCCTCTCCTGGCGTTCCTCAGGTCCTTGCTGGGTCATCCTGTCCATGGCTCCTCTGCCAAATTTACCAGTAGGTAAGAGGGCAGAAAGAGAAGCACAGGAAGGTGGAGTGATTTGCCAAAGATTACAAAAAAAAAAAATTCAGTGCCAGGCTGAAATTACAGCCTGAATCACTTAATTCCCACTTTATCCACCCAGCAGAGTGCAACCCTTCCTGTCCACTTCTCCTCTGTCTACCCCAGATGTTTCCTTCATCAGAATAAGATGCATTTCTTAACATCCTTATTTTAAACCTTCCAAAATAATTGTGCCCACGTGGAGGCAGCAGCAGAACCTGGAGGAAACATCAACGTACCAGGCTTGGACGTGGTGATGAAAGCACCACCAGCTTTGCTGGTGTCTCAGGTGTCCAGTCTCCATCACATCATCTGCCCCAGGGACATGGCCCCAGTTTGAATAATATGAATATAAATATCAGAATGGTTTGGGCTGGAAGGGACCTTAAAGCTCATCCAGTTCCAACCCCCCCTGCATGGGCAGGGACACCTCCCACCAGACCAGGTTGCTCAGAGCCCCATCCAACCTGCCCTTCAACACTGCCAGGGATGGAGCTTCCACAACCTCCCTGCTCAACCTGTTCCAGTGTCTAATATCAGCGACTGCCCTAAAATATTCCACATTCTCCTCTCTTTCTCTCTTCTTACCACCTAGGACAGAAATTGAAGAGCCAGGTGTTACACAGACACCACCTTTCACCTTCCCCTTCTCCTCCATCTCCAAATCACTGTGCTTTGCAGTACAGATGTAGGAGAAGGAGCCCAGGCTGTGCAGTTATCTGCTGGTTTTCCCTGGATGTTCTACCCCTGTGTGCCAGGTTCCTGCCCCACACTCCTGTAGTCACACCCAGAAACACAAAGCATTTGCTGGCCTAATTCCTAGAGTGGTTTGGGTTGGAAGGGATCTAGAAGATCATCTAGTTCCAACCCCCCTGGCAAGGGCAGGGACACCTTCCAATTGCCACCAGATTATTTAGTTAGCTGATATTTATGAGGGCTGTGTCAGAGGCCTTGGTGCCTGTGTGTTTGTTTTACCTTGGCAAAGCAAGTTACCCAAAGAGAAACCAGACCTTTGGGTTGGCATCTTGTGTGGGCGAGGAGTTAAATTTGGGTGATGGTTCCAGAAACTTGACTCTGCACTTCCTGAACTCTCAAAAAAGTTGCCAGGAACCCAAAACGTTGATGCCTTGAATTCACTTTGTCAACAGCTGCTGGCAGCTTGGCCACCTGCCATGGGACAGTGCTATTAACCTTTTCTCATTTACATCCAGGTCTTGAAAGAGGAGGTTTGTATCAGCTTTCTGGTGTGTCCTACTTTGATCACCCTCCTGGTCCTGCAGTCTTCCCCTGATGTCCTTCCCAAATGGCTGGAATAAATAAGCAAGGAGACATAAGCAATGGATTCAAAACAGAGACCAAAAAAAAGAAATCCCTTTCACCCCAAACTCTCTGTAGGAGATCATAGAATGCCTTGGGTTGGAAGGGACCTCTAAAGGTCATCTACTCCAGCCTCCCTACAATAAGCAGGGACATCTCCAACTAGAAAAGGTTGCTCAGATCTGCAAGGAGAGCTGCTCCTCCAAGGAGAAATTCTGCAGGATTCCTACAAGGTCCTGCCACGTATTTGCAGTTTTATTCCTCTTTTTCATTTCTCCACCTGCTTTGCACCTTTCTGTGCCTTTCTCAGGTGGTTGGGAGCTGTGGTGGGGTACACAGGCAGCTGAGGAACACCTGCTTCCTCCTTCCAGCATCAACGAAACCATATTTTTATAAAAAAAACATTTAAATTACATTTTTTAGGGAAAAAAAAAAAAAGGAATATTCCTTTGCTTCTTACCATCCTGCAGTGACTTCTAAAATACAAACCCACCCTGTGCTTGTTCCCCACTTTGAGGGAAAAATCAGTGCTTTCCAGCAGGGGACATTTTTCTTCTGAAAATATTATTTTTGAAGAGAACCGATTGTCTGTTGTAGGAGGATGAAAATCAAAAGATGTTGAAGGAATTAAAAAGAAATTAAAAGTTTGTGGACAAAAGATTTTTAGCAGGGAGAGGACAAGGGGTGATGGTTTGAAATGAGAAGAGGGGAGGTTTAGACTTGGTATAAGGAAGAAATTGTTTACAATGAGGGTGGTGAGAGCCTGGCCCAGGTTGCCCAGAGAAGCTGTGGCTGCCCCATCCCTGGAAGTGTTCAAGGGCAGGTTGGATGGGGCTTGGAGCAGCCTGGGCTGGTGGGAGGTGTCCCTGCCCATACAGGGGGTTTGGACTAGATGACCTTGGAAGGTCCCTTCCAACCCAAACCATTCACAGAATCACAGGGGTTGGAAGGGACCTCTGAAGTTCATCGAGTCCAACCCCCCTGCCAGAGCAGGAACAACCCAGGGCAGGTCACACAGGAACATGTTCAGATGGGTCTTGAAAGTCTCCAGAGAAGGAGACTCCACAACCTCTCTGGGGAGACTGTCCCAGGGCTTCTGTGCTTCTATGAAATAACTCCAGTGGGAAACTTCTGGTCAGCACAGTGGTGGACCTGCTGCCATTTTCATTTTCAAGAATCAAAGACTCCCAGACTGGTTTGTGTTGGAAAGAACCTTAAAGATCATCTAGATCCAACCCCCTGCATGGGCAAGGACACCTCCCAGTAGACCAGGTTGCTCTAAGTCCCATCCAACCTGGCCTTGAACACTTCCAGGGATGGGGCTCGAATCCACAGCCTCACATTTTGCCATGAGCAAACTAACATTTTGTTCACACAAAGGGGTTGTATCTCCTGGCTTTGGTCTTGGGCTTGGTAAAGAGTAATAACTCGTGTTTAAACTCTATCTTCAGAGATTGTCAGGTTTACATTGCAAAAAGATAACTACATCAGTCATTTATTTCTTTTCTTTTTTAAGGGGGAAATAAATGATGAAGAAACTTGGGGAAAAAAAAAAAATCTCTTGCTCACCCCTGGAAATGCTCATCTGCACTTTGTCACATTCTTGTCATCTTTGACTCATTTCCTGAGTGGACCTTGTAGCTGCCTGTGTGGTGTGTGGTTCTACACGACTGGGAAAACACCATCAAAGCAACTTCTGGGTTTTGATAGAGGCTTTTGTTGGGGGTTGGTTGGTTGTTTTACCAACTGTGGTTCTGTTGCCCTGATGCTGCTAGAGCTATTGAAATGTTTGTCATCACAACTCAAACGAGAAGTGGGTTTCTTAGGAAGTTGCAAAGTGCCCAAGTAGCCAAAAATAAACAAACACGAGAAGAAATCAAACCAGAGGCCAAAAAAAATCTGCACGGGGCTTCACTGTGGGAGGTGTAAGCTGCATGAATACTGCAAACATGCAACTACCAGAGCTCAGTGGCAATGAAAATACAGCCCATTTTCTGACAAACGCAAGAAGACACGTGGCACTGATGGGCACGTGGTGATGGAGGGAGTTCTTTGGGATTTCCTTGGAGGGAAAAAAGGCTCTTGAAAGATCAGTAGGCTTGGGAAGTGTGCTGGCCTATCTAGAGAAGCACATGCTGGGAAAGTAAGAATCATAGAATTGTTTTGGTTGGGAAAGACCTTGAAGATCACCCAGTCCAACCATTCCCCCAGCCCTGCCAAGGCCACCACTGAGCCATGTCCCTCAGCACCACATCTCCAGGGCTTGGAAACCCCTCCAGGGATGGGGACTCCAGCCCTGCCCTGGGCAGCCTGGGCCAGGGCCTGACAACCCTTGCCAGCAAGAAATTGTTCCCCAGATCCAATCTCAACCTCCCCTGGCACAACTTGAGGCCGTTCCCTCTTGTCCTGTCGCTTGTTCCTGGGGAGCAGAGACCGACCCCCCCTGGCTCCAACCTCCTCTCAGGCACTTGCAGAGCCAGAAGGTCTCCCCTCAGCCTCCTTTGCTCCAGCCTCAACACCCCCAGCTCCCTCAGCTGCTCCTCACAAGTTCTCCAGACCCTTCTCCTTCTGCTCCAGCCCCTTCCCCAGCTCCATTGCCCTTCTCTGGACACGCTCCAGCCCCTCCATGTCCTTCTTGTCCTGAGGGGCCCAGACCTGACCCCAGGATTCAAGGTGTCCCCTCCCCAGTGCCCAGCACAGGGGGATGATCCCTTTCCTGCTCCTGCTGGCCACACCAGTGCTGACACCAGCCAGGCTGCTGGTGGCCTTCTTGGCCACCTGGGCACACACTGGCTTATATTCAGCCATTGTTGATCAACACCCCCAGGTCCTTTTCCACTGAGCACTTCCCAGCTGCTCTGCCCCAAGCCCAGAGTGTTGCTGTAGAAGGAAGATTTTGAAGGACAAGGCTCAATCAGCTGTTTCAGGGAAGAATAATCCTCTGCATCTCATCTCAATCTGTCTGTCACTCACAGACTTGGAAAGCATGTGAGAAACGTTGCACTTGTTCTGAGAGAAACCACACACACGTATCGTGGTGCCAGAGGGTTCCTGCATCTCCACAGAGCTGGAGATGATATTTGCTGTGGTATTTTTGAAGACTTTCCCCTGTCATTGAAAGATGTGACAGAATTAAAGGTCTTGAGCAAAATTTGGTTGTCTGGGCTGCAAGATCCCAAAGTGGTGATGGGAGTTTTGTCTGAGTCAAGTGAAGGATGTGGCAAGACAGCTTGATGGGGGGTGACGTACACCTTGGTGGTGTTGTAGAATAAAGTAGACCTTTGGGTCAAGAAGTTCCTGACTTTGCATTTCATGCTTTTCTTTGCCATTTTGTTTGAGACTCCTTTGCAGAAAAGTCAGCAGAGCAGAAATGAGTGGGAACAAACCTCTTTCTGTCCACCTGGATTGAACCAGAAAGGCTCAACTTTTGTGGTGGTGAGCAGCAGCCATTTCTGAGCTAGCTACCTGCTCCCACCCCTCCTCAGATATCCAGGAAAACACTTTCCATGCTCTGGATGTGACACCTTTAAAAAGACCTCTGCAGTTTTTCTGGGCATACCAGCAGGAATGATGAAACATCACAGGGTACCAAAGGAGTCAAACAAGCCCACAAGTTCTCTTTCCCCTCTTTTCTCTTTCAGTAAAGTCCTGAGCCAACACTTCACAAGCCAAATGGCTCTGAAATTGGTATTTTACCCCTGCACATCATGAGTTCCTCCAACAACAGATGCTGGGGCCTATTCAACCCTCCAGATTGGCCTGTTGCTGCTGTATCTAGGGAGGCTTCTGGTCCAGACTCGTTTCTGTTCAAAGCCAGGCAATTTCTTGGTGCAGACTTGTACAAAAAGATCCATCAGGAATAGTCCTGCTTTGCTTCATTCCTGAAAGCACTACCTGGCAAGGGAAACTTCATCTTGACATAAAACCAATGAAAGAACAGTCATGTGGAGGAGCATCAGCAGTACCAGCCAGCCACGGGGTTCATGATTTGCCTTTGAGGTCTACGTAAATGCAAACATTTATTCAGAATTACCTTGAGCCACTGGTGACCTCCTCCCATCTGGACTCCCTCAGCTAAGGGGACAGTTCACCCTTTAGATGTTCTCACGTGCAGTGGAGGAAGAGGGTCCTCCAACAAACCACTGATTCCCTAGAAAATTGTAGAAAAAAGTCTGTGAAACCACTGCCTGGCTTCCAGATTGGGCTGAAACTGGCTAATTGCTTCAGAAGTTAATGGGAGAACCAGCCAAGCAGAAAGAGTCCAATCATAAGCCTCGTTTCCTTAGGAAACCAAGTGAAAGCCAAACCAGTCTCTCCTGCCACACATTATACAGAAACAGGAGAAAACCAAAGAGAAACTCAGCATTTCCACGTATTTCCATGTCATCTGCTGTCCCATGATTCACAAATGGCAGGAAAAAGGGAGGGAGCCCCCAGGTCCTGTGCCACCCCACGTTTGCAGGCTGTGCTTGCACACTTCAAGAGCACCTGCTGGTGCCCCACACAATCAATAATGATCTGAAACCTAATTATTTGCTTTACTCTTGTATGTTGTCTCTCAGCAGGAGGACACTGTCATTTTCAGGAACTGCTGCTTCCACCTCCCAGTTGACTCATTTCATGACAACTGTTTTCTTTTACTGGGGTGACTGACAGCATCTGCAGGCATCATTCATCATTAGGCTTTTTTTCTGAATAAAAGAGGAAATAGATCTTCCAATAACTACTTCTTTCTTTTAGACTTGCAAGTATGCCAAGGCTTTATGAGTCATTCTTTCAAAGAAGCCAAAATAGGAATCTTGCCAGGAACTAGGTCCCCACCACAGTTAGGTCATGGGCTCTCCTCTTGCACAGGCCACATCTGCCACCACCCAAAAAGGAGTGAGGCACCAAACAGCAACAGACAAACTCCAGTTAGAAATGGTCTGACCTCCAAAGCCTCCAGTTCTTACTCTTCTCAGCAAATGATGACAAAACTCCTACAGATTCCTTGGTTTTTCTAATAGATGCAACAGGAACTGATCATTGAGAAAGGAGTTCTTACAAGAAATCCTACGTTTCCATAACAGAAATAATTCCTAATACTAAAATCCCTTCCAGTACCTGAAGGGGCTCCAGGAAAGCTGGAGAGGGACATTTTGGAAGGGCAGGGAGTGACAGGACAAGCTGAAAAGGGAGATTGAGATGAGACATTAGGAAGAATTTCTTGACTATGAGGGTGGTGAGAGCCTGGCCCAGGTTGCCCAGAGAAGCTGTGGCTGCCCCATCCCTGGCAGTGTTGAAGGGCAGGTTGGATGGGGCTTGGAGCAACCTGGTCTGGTGGGAGGTGTCCCTGCCCATGGCAGGGGGGTTGGAACTAGATGATCTTGAAGTTCCCTTCCAACCCAAACCATTCCATGATTCTATTAAAATGTTTGTTTCACTGCAGGTGGCTGAATGGTCACCCTTGGGGTGGAAACCCATGTTCTCTGACTGCAGATCTGCTCTTCCTTATGGACACCAGAGAAGCTCAGAGCCCTTTTCCTGTCTCCCAGGATGAGACACACAGTTACACGAGGCTCTTCATCTTCCACCCTCACAGGGCAAGCAGGAACACTGACCCTGCAAGGCTATTTCCATCTCACCTCACCCAAGTACTACACCATGGGAACACAGAGAGCCTTTTTTCTTACTCCAAGGCTTAGCTGTGATTAGGCTCAGCAACACCAGCAAGAATTCCAGTCTTTGTTATGTCAGCAGGAGCTAGAAAAACCAGGGAACCTGGTACACCAGAGACACACTGCTACACAATCAGAGCACAAGACCACTCTCAATGCTGCCCTGCCTGACTGCAGGCCACCAAAATAATAATTAACTCTTCCCCATGCCTTTGTTTTTCCCCTGGGTGGTAGCACTTTGCACTCTCTGCTGCTGCAGTAGCAAATTCTTAGGATCTGTAGCAGCACGTTGCTGACCTGCAGCTGGGCTCTGAGTAACAAGTGACTTCTAAGTCAGCTGTCACGTTGTCGTCTCGTTGTTCTTTCTCCTTTTTGCCTTTGTTTGCTAATCTTTCCTGCCAAGGCTGTGACCAGCCCAGCGTAAGAAAATACACCAGGCCAGGTCAGCAGAGCTAAACCAGAGCTTGGGTGCTGGGGAGCTGATCACAGAGACACCCAAACGGGCTGTGAAAACAACAGCAAGGATGGGGAATAGCCTCTCCATAAATGTATGAGCTCAGCTGGATGAGAGCTTCATTCTGCCCTGGTGAGGCCACATCTGGAACACTGTGTTCAGTGCTGGGCTCCCCAGTTCAAGAGAGACAGGGAACTGCTGGAGAGAGTCCAGGGGAGGGCAACAAAGATGGTTGGGGGGTTGGAGCATCTCCCTGATGAGGAAAGGCTGAGAGAGCTGGGGCTGACCAGCCTGGAGAGGAGAAGGCTGAGGGGGAGACCTTATGAATGTCTTTAAACATCTAAAGGGCAAGTGTCAGGAGGACAGAGCCAGACTCTGCTCAGCAGTGCCCAGCAATAGGACAAGGGGCAATGGGCACAAACTGGAACACAGGAAGTTCCATGTGAACATGAGGGAAAACTTCTTTCCTGTGAGGGTGACAGAGCCCTGGGACAGGCTGCCCAGGGGGGTTGTGGAGTCCTTCTCTGCAGACATTCAAGACCCACGTGGATGCAGTCATGTGTAATGTGCTCTAGGCAATCCTGCTTTAGCAGGGGGGTTGGACTAGATCATCTTTAGAGGTCCCTCCTAACTCAAATGATTCTGTGCTTCTGTGAGTGCACAGCACACCCAAGAAGCACATTGCTGTGTGGACACAGCACCAAGGGTATTATTGACAACAAACACCTGAAATCCCGGGTGAACTCCCCTCCAAGCACTCCCCAGACCCATCACCTGGCACAGCTGAAGGCACGTTCATGCAATCCAACCGCTGACCCATCTCTTCTGCACACTGTGTTTGCACAGTCCCTTGCATAAGAGGTTGGGCAAGCCCAGATCACCCTGTTCCCTGCTCCAACCTCTCTTGCAACATCAACTATTTGCTGCCTACCGGGACCTCGCAACCACAACGTCCCCAAGAGCCTGGTGAACCCTAACGTGATCATCTACTCCTAGATCCAACGATACCGTGAACCACCAAAAGAGGCTACGTGGCCCTTGGAGCAATGTTTAAAGGATCTGAGGCACAAGTGGTGTTCTCCTCTACCCCTCCCAGCCAGAGGAAGGTGTTTAGAAAGGAGATGAACTGTAAAGGTGAATGCCTGGCTGGTGCCATGAACAAGGTTTTGGTTTCTGTGATCGTGGATATACTTTGAGAAGCCAGGTCTGTTGGGAGCTGATGGGATTCACTCGACCAAGTAGGGCAGGAGGGTTTTCACCAACAATCTGGCCAGACTTGTATGGAGAGCTTTAAACTAGACTTGTTGGGGAAAAGGGATGGAGTTTTGAGCAACAGAGACGAGGCAGGGGCTGCTCATGCATTAGGAAACACCAATGAAACATCTCAGGAGGTTGAGGGAGGTGATTCTCCCCCTTCACTCTGCTCTGGTGAGACTCTGCAGTGCTGTGTCCAGTTCTGGGAACCCCAAACAAAGGGCATGGAGCTGTTGGAGGGAGTCCAGGGGAGGGCCATGAAAATTATTAGAGTGCTGGAGGGCTGCTGTAGAGACACGTTGAAAGAGCTGAGGTTGTTCAGCCTGGAGAAGAGAAGGCTCCAGGGAGACCCTAAAGCACCTTCCAGTGCCTGAAGGGGCTCCAGGAAAGCTGGGGAGGGACTTTAGACAAGGGCAGGGAGTGAGAGGATGAGGGGGAATGGTTTCAAAATGAAAGAGGGGAGATTTAGGTTAGACATTAGGAGGAACTTCTTGGCTGTGAGGGTGGTGAGACACTGGTCTGAGTTGCCCAGAGAAGTTTTGGATGCCCCCTCCCTGAAAGTGTTGAAGGCCGGGTTGGATGGGGCTTGGAGCAACCTGACCTAGTGGTTTACACACAGCTACTCAAGTGACAAACTGTCTCCCTGCCAGGATAATCTAGACAGATCCCAGACAGTGGAAGGAAACTGGATTATTTATCTACTTTTTCTGCATAAACGTTCATTTATCCCCTGGAGTCATGAAGCAAATCCACCCCCAGGCCACACACTTCCACGTTTTTAACAGAGAAACAAACCCTGGAGTATTCAGGTGTGACAGAGCATTTTTTTAACAGGGAAAATCTTGTTTAAAAGGGGTGGACAAACAACCCCACTGCACAAGGACTGCTTTGTGGAGTCTGGAGCCACCCCATGAGGGGCTTTGGGGGTACCTCACCCCAGAAGGGGCAAGAGGGGCAGTGGGGATGGGGATGGAGGTAAGGAATGATGGTAAGGGCTACAGAGAGGGATGAGGAAAAGGGCCAGAAAGGGTAAAGAAATATGGAAGAAGGTCCTGGAGGGAAGGGGCTGAGGGATGAGCCAAAGGAAGGGGCTGAGTCAGGAAAGGGGATGAGGGGCTGAAGGGCAGCTGAGGGAAGGCACTGAGGGGAAGGATCAGGGTGAGGGACGGGGCCCAGGGCATGATGTGAGGGGCAAGAGGATGAGGGAAGGGGCTGACAGGATGAGGGAAAGGGTTGAGGAAGTGAGGCAAGTCCAAAATAAAGTGCTGGGAGAAGAACTGAGGTGAGGGACGGGGCCCAGGGCATGATGTGAGAGGTGAAGCGATGAGGGAAGGGGCCGATGGGATGAGAAAAAGGGTGGAGGGACTGAGGGAAGGTCCAAAACAAGGCACCGGGCAAAGGACTGAGGTGAGGGACATAGCTCAGGGCAGGAGGTGAAGACAGGGAATGAGGGAAAGGGCGGCGGGAAGGGGTGAAGGCGGGCGCCAAGGGGCTGAGGTGATGAGGGAAGGGGCTGCAGTGATCAGGGAAGGGGTTGAGGTGATCAGGGAAGGTCCAACCCAAGGGGCTGAGGGAAAGACTGGGGTGATGGAAGGTGCCCTGGGAGAGGAGGCGAAGGATGAGGGAGAGGGCACTCCCGCAGATAGATGTCTGTGGAAGCCAGATGGTCGGTGAATGGCAGTGTCCAAGTGTTACATGTCTAAAACTCTCTTAAATATTCATTTCCACAAAACCTTATGTGATTCTCGGGGGCCTCCCAGGCCAGTTGAGAAGCTGGAGAGATGCACGGTGGTTCCTCAGGCATCCCAGGGAGAGTGGGATGCTCCTGCCTGCTGACTCAGGCTCCCAACTCTGTGCAGTCAAAGCTGGGGTCTCATTTTTACTGCAGTGGACATTGTCTCTAGAAGGTCACAAAGGACAAGACGAAAAAGCCTCAAGTTGCACCGGGGGGGGGTTGAGATAGGATATTAGGAACAAATCTTCCCTGAAAGGGCTGTCAGGCCCTGGCCCAGGCTGCCCAGGGCAGTGGTGCAGTCCCCATCCCTGGAGGGATTTCAAAGCCGTGTAGATGTGGTGCTGAGGGACATGGGTCAGTGGTGGCCTTGGCAGTGCTGGGGGAACGGTTGGACCTTAAGGGTCCTTTCCAACCTAAACGATCCTGTGAGGACGGCGGGAAGGGCGGCTGAAGGCCGGTGACCCGCGGGAAGAGGAAAGCCGCGGGCGCGGCCGCGCTCTCTTTCCGGTTCAGTTTTCACTTTCTGTTTTTTTCCCCCGTTACCACCGCTGCTGCTACCGCTGCCGCTCCCCCCCACCCCGGCCCCGCTCCCGGCCCCGTTCTCGGCCCCGTTCCCGGCCCTGCTCCCCGCCCGCCCATTCTCGTCCCTCCGCGGCGCCCCTTTCACTTCCTGGGGCCGGCGGATGGCGGCGGCCGGCGCCATCCCGCCCGCCCCGCGTCTCCTCGGCCCGCCCGGCCCGGTAGCGCCGCGCCCCTCCCGGAGCCCCCGCCGGGAGCGGAGCCGCGCCGAGGGCCGGGCGGGGCCGGCAATGCGGTCGGTGTGAGGGCCGGTGCGGTGGGGGAGAACGGCGAGGAGAGGGAGCCTCGGCCATGAGCGAGCGGCGGGATGAGGAGACCGGCGGGCTGGGTGAGCGGGGCCGGGAGGAGGGAGACGGGTGGGGAGCGAAGCACGGGGAGGGCGGCCGGCTTCTTCTCACCCTTCGGCTACGGAGGAGAGGCCAAGCTGGCTTTGCCCCTCTTGTTTCTCCAAAACCGGAGCTCCCGGCCCCGTGGGGACGAGCTTGAGGGGACTGTCCGCTCGCTCCTCACCGGGTGAAGAGGAGCAGCCCCTGGGCCAGGGCTTGGAGACACCTGCCCCGAGCCCCTGGACGCCTTCGACACCTAGAAAGCGGCTTCTTTCCTTCTTTTTTTATTATTTAATTTTGACTGGCTCACTGGAGACACGTTGGCTTTTCCACGCTCCTCCTGCCTGTGCCGGTAGCTGACCCCAAGGCTTATGCTGCTGGGAGAGCTGCCGGCCTTTTTGGTTTTGTGGCCACGCACGCTTTTGGTCTGTTCTTGGGGAGCCGTGCTGGTCAGTGCAGGTGCCCTTCAGGAACGGAGTGTGGAAATACAAACAGATCGGCTGCGCGCTGCTCCCTCCCTGGGACAGCTCCCTGAGGAGCTGAAGGCTGGAGGGCCTCTTTGTTTCCCTCCTTGGAGCTGGAAAATTAGCCTTAGAGGAAGGGGGAAAAAAGTGTTTCTTCTCTGATCCCACACAGTTCTACTCTCAGATCGTCTTCAAACAAATTGCTTCGGATAGGAGAAGGGCTTGATGAGCTTGCACTCCTTAAGGGGGGATAATCTGGGATAGATGGAGCAAGCCAGAGGGTGGAGCACACAAAAGTAGTTATAACCATGTTCCTTGCTCCATGGGAGCAGAGATTTAAAAAAAATGTGCAAGAAAGCTTGCCTGGCCCAGAATATATAATATAATCAGTAGCCCAGTGGCTTGGTCCTCATCATGGATGCAGGCTGTGCCCTGAGGGGGATTCTAGTCAGAACATTAACCTCATGGTTTTACCCCAAGAGTTTGGTCAAAGTGGATGTTTCTTAGTGTTGACAGACACTCATTAAACTCATTACAGTGCTTATAAGAGACAGGTGACAAGCAGGGAGACCAATAAGTGGGGCTCTGCTGGCGTTAGCTGTCCAATGGTTGAGTCTGACAATCACCACTTGAACTATTTTGTTAGACATAATATGTTGTCAAGGAAATGTGAGATTTCACAGAAATTGCTGTTTTCCAATTGATAAAATCATTTTGTCAGAGAATTCCTTATCTGCTCTGATAAAAAGAAGTGTAAGTACTTGTCTAGGACCAGAGAGTGTACTATGCAACTCTGAAACTGGTTTACATACTAGTTTGGTCTATTTTTAGTGTTCCTCTTAAACCTGGTGTTTTTGGTATAAAAAAGCTATAGCTTAAGTGTTCCCCATTCCCAGACACCTCCAGTACCTCCTAACATCTGCATCCTGCCCATCTTTGAGCTGTGTTGGTACAACTCCTTGTGGAACTGTGCAGCAATCCAGATTGCTGAAGCTCTCTGGATTAAAAATAGCCTCTTTTACTTTATTTTCTGCTGTGGTTTGCTGATTTTCTGCATTATGCAGCCCCAGCTGTGCCAGGAGGGGAAGAGAAGGAACATCAGGGCAATGTCTTGCGTAGGTCACTGTAGCCACCCACCAAAATGCACGTGGGTTAAGGCTTTGGTGGAATTGGGATGGTTTTATTACATTAAAATATATTTCATGTGATGTGTTGGTCACTGGGGCACTTTGAGACAAGAAAGTGAAATGTTTGGTAAATGTTATTTTTGCCAGAGTTCGTGTTTTTTTGGGGGGTGTTTTTTGATGGTGAAATTACTACCCATTAGTGCTGATGGGGTGTTTGGAGTCAGCGTGCATGGGGATTTTGGTGTTTGGCTTCAGTTCTGTTTTTATTTGAAACTCTAAGTGTGTCTTGGTAATTTCACAGCCAAAGGGTCCATAGAGAGCGTGTGGTTAGAGAAATAACCCCATATAAAGCAAGGCAAGAGACCAGGGGAAGGAAAGTCAATGCTGAAAGGAAAGCATCTGTAGTGAGAACAAAACTGATGCAACAAACCATGCCTAAGGAAGGATGTATCCCCATTTGGGAAGTTTTCAGGGTTGCTCAAGGGCAAAAGGAGTAAGTAGCTGATGGTCTGGAGGAATGCAGCTGCAGTATTTCAGGCAGGGGACTGTATGCCTGTCCCTTCAGCCACAAACAATTTGGTTTAAGTTTTTTTTTTTTCTTTTCCCAAATGGGGAAAACAAAACAAAACCAAACCCCCTTGCCTTGGGGAGGTTGTTTTTAACACATGAACTGTTGCTGTTGCTCTCACAAAGCTGCCTGTGTGTCAGGAGACCCTGGTCATCGCTGCAGCACGTGCAGTTGCTCAGACAGCACATGGGCTTTGGATCCAGGACATCCCCAGCATGAACTTCTTCGGGGTCCTGGAAGGCAACAGACCAGCTCCAGCTCCTGTGGCAGCAGGCTGGTGTTTCTCAAGAGGGCTGGATGTTGCTCTGTGGGTGCTGTGTGGTTGGCAGGGTTTCAACGTGTGGGTTTCAACGAAGCACCTGTGGGCTGCGTGCAAGGGATCCGCGAAACATGACCCAGCAGAGGTGAGCCTGTCACCAGCAGGGTGTTTGGTTCCTGTGCACTGGTCTGCAGCTCTCCACAAGGAGAGAGCACATCATGTCTGACTGTCTTAGGCCATTGGGCTACTGCATTAGCAAGGAGAATCAAAGAAAGGCTTGTCTGTAGTTGTCTCACGTGCTAAAATACATGTGCTGGTGCCTGGGCCGGGGCAATCACAAGCACAGATACAGGCTGGGTTGAGAATGGAACAATAACAGCCCTGAGGAGAAGGACTTGGGGGTGATGGTGGATGAGAAGCTCAACAGGAGCCGGCACCGTGTGCTGGAGCCCAGAAACCAACTGTGACCTGGGCTGCAGGAAAAGAAGTATGGCCAGGAGGGCCAGGGAGGGGATTGTCCCCCTCTACTCTGCTCTCATCAGACCCCACCTGCAGTACTGTGTGCAGTTTTGGAGCCCCCAGCATAAGAAGGACATGGAGTTGTTGGAGAGAGTCCAGAGAAGGGCCACGGAGATGATGGGAGGGCTGGAGCAGCTCTGCTCTGGAGACAGGCTGGGAGAGTTGGGGGTGTTGAGCCTGGAGAAGAGAAGGCTCCAGGGAGACCTTGGAGCACCTTCCAGTGCCTGAAGGGGCTCCAGGAAAGCTGGGGAGGGATTTTGACCAAGGGCAGGGAGGGATGGGATGAGGGAGAATGGCTTAAAACTTGGAGAGGGGAGATTCAGGTTAGACATTAGGAAGAACTTCTTGGCTGTGAGGGTGGTGAGACACTGGAACAGGTTGCCCAGGGAAGTTGTGGCTGCCCCATCCCTGGCAGTGTTGAAGGCCAGGTTGGATGGGGCTTGGAGCAACCTGGTCTGGTGGGAGGTGTCCCTGCCCATGCAGAGGGGTTGGATATAGATGATCTTTAATGTCCCTTCCAACCCAAACCAGCCTGTGATTCTATGATTAGATTTGGGAAGAATCAACACAGACACCCACAGCTGGGGGAATCCACAAGTGGTGACAACACTGTGTAAGATGATAGAAGGGGGGAGCTGGGGCAGGACGGGGCTTTGAGGAGCATCTGAGGAGATGAAAGGCAGCAACAACTGCCTCGGGAGTAGGTTAGTGAGGGAAAACCTGTGATAACCACATCCTCAATGACGTGAGCAGCTGAAAGTACAGGAGGGGGTTAGAAGATCAAAGACATGTCACCTGAGAGGCTTCTCTGGAGCAGGACTTCTGCTCTGAGTAGGTTTTTCACCAACATCAGAGTGGGGCAGCTGTGGCTTTGCCCAGCCAAGGATGAGGCCCCTCACATCTCTGTGACCCATCCTAGGGCTGCATCACCCTCCAGGGGAAAAATGTCATCCTCCCATCCATTCTGAACCTCCCAAGGTGCAACTTGAGGTGTTTCCCCATATTTTTTTTCCATGTGCCAGTGCCAGAAGAGAGGCTCCATCATCTCTGAGACTCCCCATCAGGTGGGCTGCAGTTGGATCTCCCCAGATTTTCTCTCCCAGACTAAACAAGCTGAGCTCTGTTGTTCTCTGTCTAATTAGTTATGGGCTTGTTGGGACTGCCTTCTCTGGGTAGGAGTTTGGGGCACAGTCTGAAACGACCAGGTTTGCTGCAATTTCTTAGGACGCAGGGGTTTTTTTACATGGTGTAGGATCATAACCTTCCCTGCCCGTGAGGAAACAAATAGTGTTTTCTCCCCAGGCACCTAGATGCATTCTGTGAGATTAAGTCTGTTGGCAGAGCTCGAGTGGAACTGTCTGTGTAAAGGTTGCCCATCCTCTGGGCAGAGTGGCTGCTCTCCTGAGAGGGTGCCAAGGGTTCCCTGCATCACCTGACACCTCAAAGTGATCGAAATAAATACTGTCCAGTCTCTGATCCAGAGATGAGAAGCATCACAAGAGCTCCTGTAGCCTGGATACCTGCATTCCTGGGCTGCTTGATCCCAGAGGTAATTTAAAATACAATCCAGCACCTGGGTTTCCCAGCTGAGCAGCAAGCACCTCATCTCGATCACAAAAGAGTGTTGTAAATACACCAAACCAGGAGGCTGCAAAAGATACCATCTCCACCCCAAACGGGGCCATAACTCCCAGATTTAAGACCAAGGATGAAGATTCAGAAGAGTGGAGCTGCATCAGCCTGATTACCTTTTCTCAGCTAATTGCAAAGGTTAGAGAGCTGTGCCATCCAAAAAGTCCACCCCTCACCCAGCAATCTGAGTGCTCGGTTCTTGTGGGGGCAAAACAGCTGCACAGTTACAAGAGCTCTTGAATCTCCTTGCAAGCCAACCACTCTCTTCCTGAGAGTGCCAGGAAACATCTGCTGCAGGAGGGTGGTTTGTAGTGAGATGATTTACTCGCAGGAGGCCTGAAGCAGTTGCAGGATAATTGACTTGATAAGTTCGTGGTCTGGCCCATCAAAGCACCACACAGAGTAAGAGGTGCTTCCTGCCACCCTCATGCTAGTGTGGCACCTCATCTCCATCATCTGGTGTCAGCTCAGCTCCACACACGTTGGGCTAGGGTAAAACCTTGTGCTGGTTTCATGGGCTGTCCCAACTGACACCAAATATCCATCTTGGCTGGTCTCTCGACTCCAGGAGTGGCCGCTTAACGAAAAGCATGTGAACAGGACAAAGGTACAGCAGCACTCTTTCTCCTGAAAATGCCTGCCAACTTCACAGGTTTGGGGCTCAGGGTCTTCCTGAGGAAGAGCTGGAATCTTATTTAATATTTTCCCCACAAATCTGTCCAGTTGATCTTTGAACCTCTCTGCAGCAACCCATGGTGAGACCTCCAGAAAATGCTGCTTGTTATAGAACCCTTGCTGGCTCTGGTACAACCTGTGCCACCTCTTCTGTCCCCAGTGGGTGGCCTTTTCCCCTTCCATTTGCCACCAGACTCTCTCTTGGTGCCTCCATCAGCCTGGTTTAAGCCAGAGGTCTTGTTTTGGCTGGACCAGGAGCACACACCTACCCTGGTAACCCCTCCCATGCCCAACATCTGCCTCTAGTACATGTAATATTCCGGCTGTGTTGGCTCTGTTGTACATGGTGTAGATTTGATCCGTTACCCCATGGCAGGTTCAGCCAGCTCTGCTTATTGACAGCGTGACAAATGACCCCCATCCAGGAGGTTTTGGCTGAGCTCATCAGGGATGTCTCAGGATTGAGTCCTTGTCTCAGGATCCATCAGAGAGTGATGGTGAATGGAGCTGCATCCAGCTGGCGTCCAGTGACCAGCGGTGTCCCCCAGGGATCAGTACTGGGCCCAGTCCTGTTCAACATCTTTATTGATGACCTGGATGTGGGGATTGAGTCCACCCTCAGTAAATTCACAGATGACACCAAGCTGGGGGAGAGTGTTGATCTGCCAGAGGGTAGGAAGAGGCTGCAGGAGGACCTGGACAGGCTGGATCGATGGGCCGAGGCCAATGGCATGAAATTCAACAAGACCAAGTGCAGGGTCCTGCACTTTGGCCACAATAACCCCAGGCAGCACCACAGGCTGGGGGAAGAGTGGCTGGAGAGCAGCCCAGCAGAGAGGGACCTGGGAGTGCTGGTGGACAGCTGGTTGAACATGAGCCAGCAGTGTGCCCAGGTGGCCCGGAAGGCCAATGGCATCCTGGCTTGGATCAGGAATAGTGTGGCCAGCAGGAGCAGGGATGTGATTCTCCCCCTGTGCTCAGCACTGGTGAGGCCTCACCTCGAGTCCTGTGTGCAGCTCTGGGCCCCTCACTTCAAGAAGGACATTGAGGTGCTGGAGCAGGTCCAGAGGAGAGCAACGAGGTGGTGAAGGGACTGGAGGGAAAGTCTTATAGGGAGAGGCTGAGGGAGCTGGGGTTGTTGAGCCTGGAGAAGAGGAGACTCAGGGGGGACCTCATCACTCTCTTCAACTCCCTGAAGGGAGGTTGTAGTCAGGTGTGGGCTGGGCTCTTCTCCCAGGCAACCAGTGACAGGACAAGAGGGCACAGCCTGAAGCTGCTCCAGGGGAGGTTTAGGTTGGATATTAGGAAGCACTTCCTCATGGAGAGGGTGATCAGACATGGGAATGGACTTCCCAGGGAAGTGGTGGAGGCACCATCCCTGGAGGTGTTCAAGGCAAGGCTGGATGTGGCACTTAGTGCCATGGTCTAGATGGTGTGGTGGTGTTGGTCATAGGCTGGACTTGATGATCTTAAAGGTCTTTTCCAGCCTTGGTGATTCTGGGATTCTGTGATCCCTGGCTAAAGAGACATCCTTCTTTGTCAGTATGTTTGCCAGGTCACCTTTGTGGCTGCTCTCTCAGCAGGCTGTAGCTAGAAGAAGTTTGCAGTTAAGTGGGTGGTCAAGGGTGTAGTACCATGGGGTTTGTAATGTGGAGTTAAAAGGGGTGGTTCATAGAATTGTCATAATGATCATCATAATTACTGCGTGCTAGAAATTATTTGAAAGTAAAACTAAACAATGAGAGCAGCCACATCAGATGGGAGATGTTAAGAAAGAAAGTGGACTTCAGCAGAGGTGGAGAAGTTGGGAAGATATAAAAAAGACATCAGGCTATTGGAGAGTGTCCAAAGGAGAGCCACGAGGATGGTGAAGGGTCTGGAGGGGATGACTTGTGAAGAGTGGCTGAGGTCATTTGGATTATTCAGCTTGGAGAAGAGGAGGCTGAGGGGTGACCTCATTGCAGTCTGTGGCTTCCTCACCAGGGGAAGAGATGGGGCAGGTCCTGATCTCTTCACTCCTGTGACCAGTGACAGGACTCAGGGAAGTGGCAGGAAGCTGAATCAGAGGAGGTTTAGGTTGGCTATCAGGGAAAGGTTTTTCACCCAGAGGGTGGTTGAGCACTGGAACAAGCTCCCCAGGGAAGTGGTCACAGCACCAAGCCTGCCTGAGCTCAAGAAACGTTTAGATGATGCTCTCAGGCACATGGTGTGATTCTTGGGGTGCCCTACACAGGGACAGGAGTTGGACTCAATCCTGATGGGTCCCTTCCAAATCAGCATATTCTAGGATTCTATGATTCTATGATAATCTTAAGGACTTTCAGCTGGCAGCTCATGAACTGCTGATGGTACAAAGTGGCATGTGGTGGTGCCAGAACTGACACGGCCAGTAAAAATGGCAAAAAAATGGAGGAAATCGTGGTGGAAGAGAGGCAAGATGGAGAAGGGCTGTGGGAAGGGACAGCACAGGAGCAGCTGTGCTGAGGACAGGTCAGAAGCCCTGTGGGTGAGCAGTGTGGCTGTGCTCAGTGTGTGTTGACCCTGTTACCATGTTGGGCTGCTGGCTTCTGGAGATCTGACAGCATGCAGGTGTCTGCAGCAACTGCCATTAATAGCTGCAAAGGTGGCTGTTTTTTCTCCCTTGCTATCAGGGTAGGAAATCACCAGGACAGGCTGTGAATTCCCATCCCCAGGGATTTCAGGGCATGGATAACACCTCCTGTGGGTTCAGCTGGGCCGTGCTGGTGCAGAGCTGCACTGGGTTTTATGGAATCGTAGAATGGTTTGGGTTGGAAGGGACCTTGAAGGTCTTCTAGTTTCTCCAGCTCTCCTCCACCCGTCAGCTCTGCAATGTGTCTCTGCTCTCCGACCGACCCTGTGGGAGGAGTCAGTCCCATTCCCTGAGGATACTACGTGGGGGTGGTGGCACATCCAAGCTGCTGGGAGAGGAATGGCCACTTTCACTTTCACTTCTGGTTGGGGCACTTTCACTTTCGCCTCTTCACAGCCTGTACAGAGACTGTCAAGGGCCTCCTGCTCCTGGAAATGAAACCTGGATGTGTCAGGGACTCCTCCTTAGGGAGGGAACAGATCTGAAGGAGCTTCTTAAATGTGAAAGGGGAGATGAGGGTCAGAGCCAGCTGCCAGGCTCGGTGCCACACTCCAGGATTGTTTCCTTTCCTGGATTTATGTATCACTATGGTGTCTTTTTTTTCCTTCCCTCCCCCCCATTTTTGGACATCTTTATTTTTCCGCTGTCAACTTGCAGTGAGGACAAATGTTTGAGTTATCACCTGAAAAATTGCTGGTTTATGTTGCATTTCCAAAAGCTTCCCAGGTTTTTGTTTTGTTTTTTTAAAGCCTTTAGCTCTTACCCCTGAAAGATACCGAGGGAGTTACAAGATGCTCTTGGTTGGAGGAGCAGAATATCACACCCTGAAAGGTGAGGTGGTTTTGGAGCAGTAGCTGTGAAATGAAACAGCACCAGCTGGAGTCCTGTGCTTTTAGGACATGAGGAGCTGTGGAGGGAGCTGGGCTTGTTTAGGCTGGTAGAGAAGCTGCTGAGGACAGGGCTGTCAGTCCTTGAAAGATGACTATGGACACAAGCATTGTCGTGCTCAGGGCAGGAAGCCAAAAGGGACATTGTGTTTGGTCCAAGCCTTTGAGCAGAGCTGTGAGTTGGGATGTAACTCCTTGATCTGATTTCTGTGGAGGAGTCTCAGCTCCCTGACTGCTTCCTTGGGACCCACTAGGTGGAAGAGGTAAGGGAAAACAAAATGAAAGACAAGTGAGGAAAACAGTGAGCAAACTTATTGTCCCTTCCTATCCTCATCAGGCTCCAAGAGAGAAGACAATAATACTGAGAACGAGCAGGAAGACATCTTTATTTTCCATTTTTCTGTGCTTGAGAGCCAAGTTGTGTTCACCTTTTTTTACTAATTCTAATGATCACAGAAGCATCACTCCAAAGTGGGAGGTTTAGCAAGTGAATACAAGAGGGCACAGAAGACCCCAGAGCGAGGCTGAGAGAGGCAAAAGTACTTTTGAAGACTCCTTTCTGTGCTCCCAATTCCATTCCCACCCACCCCTCAATACGTGCTTTTCTTAGAACAATTTAGAGCCATTTTTACAGTTTCCCCCCACTTTTGGCCCTGTCTGGGTTTTCTTTTGCTTGGCACAGTGGACATGCTGCCTCCATACCCTGTTAAGCTCCACAGTGCAGACTGGCTGAACTGGCTTAGGGCAGGGCAGCTAAAAAAGTTGAATACCTGCAATTTAAACTGTCATTTTTCCTGTTTCTTACATTAGGTTCCTTTTTTTGGCCTTGAGTAATTTGAGAGGAATAACAAGAATTGTGACACGAGGAATGATTCTGTCTTGTCTTTTCTTCTTCCTTTGATTGAGGGGAGGAAAAAACCAACCACAAAACAATTAAAACCCTTTAAAAACAGGAGTCAAAACACCACAGTAGGTTGTAGGGTGATACAGATGCTGTCTTGCTCATCACCAAAGGAACACGGATCTTTCTGCTGTAGAGATTAAAATGAGAATTTATCTATTTGTCCTTAAAAATTTCAGTGAGGTTTTTCTTCAAAAACCTGCTCTTCAGGTGGGGTGTTTTTTTTTCTTCCTTATAGATGACTCCTTTATTTTCTAAAATTTAGGGGCCAGGAGACATAAACCTTTTCAATGTGTGTTGCAAACTCAGCTTGGGGTTTGACATCTCGTAGCTCATGAATCACCACCAGTAACAATAAAGGTTTTTAAATGTGCAACAGAGACTGAGCCCAGGATTTCCTATGTTTCTAAGTGCTTTATTTCATATTTAGATTTTAACAGCTACAAGAGCACAAATCCTGTAGGGCTTTCCCTTGTTTCTGCATCCATAATTCATTTGTCAGCTGCTTTGTGACCTCTTCTTGATGGGATGCTGTTGGGAAGTGTTTATTGGGATGTTTTCTTTTGGAAACATCCAGGAAGAGTTTTGGCTCTGAGAAGGCTCAGCCTGTTAAGGCTTTGAAGGAGGGGTTGCTCTTGTGGTATTGAAAACCACATTCAGTCAAGACCTGAAGATGTTTATAGAAAAACAGATCACTCCAAGAAACTGAGCACACCCCAACATTTTCCATGTGTGCAGCCATCACCTCTCACACTCTTGAACGTGTAAAGAATCTAAGTAACTTTTTAGCACAAGAGAAAATTCTGACCTTCTCAACATGAAGTTAATTTACCACCAGGCTTTGCTTCTAGCAGTTACTAACAATTTATTTTGGTTGTTTTTTTTTTTTCCCTGTTGCAAATGAAGAACTTTAAGGGCTCACTGGTGGACAAGGGAGCTTGTATTCCTCCTAAAGGACAATTTAACTTGCAGTCAAAGACTTGGGGGTTGTGTGGCTGGAAGAGGAGGTGCTGCAGGGATATCAGGGCTTGTTAAGTGAGGCCCACGTGGGGTGGGTCACATTCAGCTGCCACCCAGCTCTGCTGAGGCCCCGTGCTCATCTGGGGATGCCCAGAGTTAATCTTTGCACCTGCTTTTTGCTTTCTTCCTGCAGGTTTTCACCCAGAATCAGAAGCATCGAGTTCCCTGTTGCAGGCAGCAGTTGCAGTGCTGCAGAGCTCCTACTTGCACTCGACATCTCAGGATGGTTTTCAGTACAGCAAAGCAACCCTGGTGGAAAATGATGTTTTCCTAAGTGAGGTAAGGCCTGTGGAGGAGCAGGGTGTTGCTGGCAGCTCGGGGAGGGGTGGTGTTTCTTTGGGAGCTGCAGACTCCTGGAAATGCTGGTTTATTGGCAGGTCTTTCCTTTGCAGCACGTGGCTGGTCTGCCTGCCTGAGGAGCCCCATCTGCAGTTGCTGACTGAAGGGAGCCTTTTCTTTGCTTTCTTGTACTTTTCCCCTCCCAGTCTGATCAGGAACAAAAGGTTCATTCAGCCAATGTTGCTGAACAGTCAGCAGCAGTTCCTGGAGAAGGCCTTTGGGGGCAGGTGGAAATCCTGGTTTGATACCCAGCAGGAGAGCTTTAATGTTAATTGTACTTCTGCTGATTCACAACAAGGCAGATTTCCAGGTGGTGTTTCTTTCATCTGTTCTGACACCTGTGCAGGTGCCACTTTCCACCCTGTTTCCCTTTCTCCAGCTGACTGGAATGTGTGAAGAACCACTTTTAAAATGCCTTCATCCCTAGAGTCCCACTGTCACTGGCATGGAAGACAGGTTGTCTCCTCTGGGGACTGGAGATGACCAGTCTTGCTTGTTGTCATGAATTAAACAGAGCTCAGACATTTTGTCTGCCTAAATCTGGGATAGTCCCTGTGGAGCTGGATAAAAAGCTGGGAAAGCAGGTATCAAGTAATTTGTTGATTTGCCTGTGAGTTCTAAAGCCAAAATAAGCAAAAGCAGTGATGATGATGTTGTTATCTTCTAAGCCCATTTTTAAAAAATCCCATCCTTCTACAACTTCTTTTATTAAAGCCCCAAAACATCATGGACTCAGATCCAGCTCCCATGATGTTCTCCCTGTCTGCCCTGAGGACATGCTCTGCTTTAATTATCAGACAAAAGAAATTGGACTAATGTTGACTTGGCTGTAGCCAGACCCTCTGAGCTGTAGTTGCAGGATAGCACCTGCCCTCTAATCAAATAGTCCTGGCTTCCCTGGCCAGTGGAGAGAGAAGAAGAGAGGTGCCTCCAAGCATCTCCCCCTCAGCAGACATCTTCTCCGTGGCTGAGATGGTTTCCCTTCTGGTGGCCATGATTGGCTGCTGAATGTGATGCTCCACCAGCCCACAGGCTGCTTGGTGAAACAAGCTCCCCAGTAGCCAACAGTGTGTGGCAAGGTGGGGACAGGGCTGGAATGGGGTGAGCACAGTGTGATGCTGTGGGGCTGGATGTGCCTGCTGCCCCTTGGAGGACACTGGATGTGATCTGCTGGGGACAGAGGCAGAGACAGAAGAGGCACAGGGACCTTGTGGTGGGAGAATGGGGGAGGGAATGATGTGTGGGCACATGAGCTGGTCCAGCATCACCTGCCCTGTTCTGACCATGGCTGAAGGTAGGTGGGACATGCTGCCTTCACACTACCTGTCCCTGTATCTCTCAGTCCCTCTGACACAAACAGATGAGAACAAAGGGTTGTTTTGTCTTCTGCAGCTCAAGGCTTTTGCCCAAGCAAAGGAAGCAGCAGGATACAGCCAGGAGGAGCTGGAGGAGACCTTTGCATTTCTCCTGTTTGATAAGGAAGAAGAGGTAACCTGAAATGTTTATTCAGCTTAAGAAGTTTGATGCCAAGTGCCTGCACATGTGCCCTGTCCCCCCAAAGCCCAGCAGGTCTGTTGACTGAAGTGTCCTGGCTCTCTGCACCCCAGTTACCAGTGCAGTTATTACTGCATAAATAGTCCAGAGCAAGTTCTGAAAGCACCTCCTGAGAGGTTTTAGTGATGGATCTTATTTTGCCTCTCTCCAGTTGATTGCTGTTTGAGATTTTGCTGCCTCCTTTGCCCTCTGCAGGGAGACAGCAGGAGTTTCTCTTCGTCCCAGTGGATTTATGGTCAAGATGAAACCTTTCATGAATGCAGATGAAACTTTTCATGTATGCTTAAAAGAGAAAAAGCACCTTTGTGACAGGAGACAGGAGTTTATCCAGTGGTTTTGGGCAAGTCCCCTTGGTTTTGTCATCTAGGTGACACAGCTCTTGGGAGATATTCCTGCCCATTTTTCACAAAGATGCTTTTGATTTTGTGAGAAGAATTGGTCTACACAAGGAGGATCCTCAGGCAATCTAGTGGGAATTGACTTTTAATGTGATTTAATGATGCCATGCTAAATAATGGCAGAGATGGTTTTGTTTGGGGTAAGTGTGGCTTGAGTGCAGTTTAGTTCTGTCCAGTTTGGACTCAGCTACAGCAAAATAAACCACTTCCAGTCTCAGTTTGGGTGTGGGAATTGTCCCTCTTTATTTTAGCTATTGGAAACTTAGCACAGTCTGTGCTTAGTGACTGAGCTCATCCATTCCCTAGGGAAGAGGAGGGTCTTCAGAGGACATTTGGACCCTGTTTAATGCAGGCATCTAAAATCCAGGGGCTAAATCACTCTTTGGGGTTGCTTCTTTCTTGGTTGGTCAGAGAAGGAGTCTAGCTGGTGAGTCTAAGCTAGACACTTGCCTTTTAGGAGGCAGAAGTTAGGTGAGATAAATGCCCCATGTTGCTTCTCAAGGGCCTGAGCACAGTTTGACTGGTTTGCTTTTATTTCTCACCCATCATGACTTCAAGCTGCTCCTGTTGTCACTCTTTGGTCAAACATACATTGGGTCTTTGCACACTTTGATGAATCTGCTTTGGTGGTGGATTGAATCAAAGCTTGTGAGATGCTCCCAAGGCAGTAATTGTGCCTGTGGAGCAACGAGCACAAAGCAGCAAATGTCCTTTGCATTCATGCCAGCCCCATTGCATTTAGTTTTCTACAAATTGACCCTGCAGATAAAGGAAAGTGCAAAGTCCAACCTTGCTCTTGCAGTGGTTTCTGGAGAGGCTGGATTTTTTCCAGATTTTTCAAAGCTTTTGCTTCCACGGAGGGCGGGTTTGTAACAACACTTGATTAGTGGCTGAAAGAACAAATTTTCTTTCTGATGCTTCTTCCTGTACACTTTGTGCTTAGTTTTCTTTACACCACGGGTGTTCTGAGGCTGTAACGACCTGTAATTACCTTGCAGCAGGTGTTTGCCAACTGTCCTGCTACAGGTTTCAGTAGCTTTGTCCCTTATCTTTGAAAATAGATGGTAAAAGAGGCTGTCTTTTCTTTTGAAGGCAAAAGAGGTGTGTCAGACAGGTCTCCGTGTCAACAGCAGCTCTATTTCCACTCTTGGTGACCCAGCAAAAGGTAAGATTTCCATTCAGAGGACCAAGAAACCTCCTCACTCTTCTTTTGTTTAGAAACAAAAGCAGAAGCCCAGACAAACTCCTGGTACTGCCTTGGTATTTACTGCAAAGATCCACAGATCTGTGTTTGGGAAACTGCTTTTGTTTGGATCAAGCAAGCAGCAGTGTTCTCCTTCTGTCCCCTCAACCAGAGGAAGGTGGGATCTTCCCCAGGGAATGTTATTGTCCCTTCATCTCTCCATTTCAGGCTTTTTTCTCCCTTGTTAGTAACAACCTTTGTCACCAAAATGCCTTTCTGGCAGCTCTCCCCACCCGTTTGCTCTTCAGAGTCCATTTGCTGAGCTTTTGCCAGCAATCTTGTTAATAATCAGAGCAGATCATGACGTGTTGAAGCCCTTTTCAGTCTGTGCTTGTTCCTTGCCCAAAAGTCTGAGGGCCTCAAGTCCTGCAGGGCAGGACACATTGCTCCAAAAAAATTCATTCTGCCAGGAGCAGAACGTCTCCCAGGGCTCATTCTGCAAGTCCTTGCAGGCCAAGACACCTAATTACTGAACAGGCAATGGCAGTGAATGCAAAACCAAGCAAGAACTGGTTATTTATCTGGGGGTTTATCTTAGTCCTGGTGGACTGAGATGAATATTATGATGTGTCTCTTTGTAGCTCGTCCCCCTTTCCCCTCCATGTACTTCTCTGAAGACCCAACCCCCCCAGACCCCAGTAAATGTGCCCTGAGCATGGAGAAGGGGTGGGAATAAGCCAAGTCAGGATGGGTAGAAGGTTCAAGTTGGCAAAACTGACCTTAACTGGGCTACTTTTCCCAGGAAAATTCCAGGCTAACTCCTCTCCTAGAGCTGACCCTGAGTCATACAATGCTGTTCCACACCAGCAGTCCAAAAAAAGGAGAAAAAAAAGTAAATCAGAGCTTCACCTTTTTTATGGCAGGAAGTGCTGCTCAGGTTTGCAGCTCTGGCTCTGCACAGAGTCCCAGTTCCTCAAGGAGGCTCCTTTTTCCAGGGTTTTTTGGGGCAATCAGCTTTACTCAACAGATGATTCACATTGTCTGGCATTGCTTTGTTTTCACAGGGGTTTATATTTCCAAGTATGCAGACTGTCTTCATCCAAGACCCTGGTATCATGGAAAATCAGGCTATATTGTCATTTGTAAGCTAATTAAGGTAAAATACAAGTGGGTATTTTTATGTGGAATGGTTTTCAGAGGCTGCTATAGAGTGCAAGCAGTTCTGAAGGAGACATTGGTGCCCAGAGCTGTGGTGGGGTGTAAAATCAGCTCTGCTGAGAGCTCACTGGGGCATTTTTAATTATGGGAGCTGGCTCCTGCTCTCTGTAGGTGACAGTAAAAACACTCTGCTCCCTCTTGCTCTCCTGAGCAGCCCAAGTTTGTCTGACATCTTGAACTCAACTGAATCAGGCCCTCAAGTTTGGGAAGACACAAATGCACACAGCCCCCTCACATTGGTGGGGAGTGTGGGGCTACCAGCAATGCTGTCTTTGGGGAAGAAGAGGATTCAAGAGTCTTTTAAAATCACAGAACCATGGAATGGTTTGGGTTGGAAGGGACCTTAAAGATCATCTAGTCCCAACCCGTCTGCATGGGCAGGGACACCTCCCACTAGACCAGGTTGCTCCAACCTGCTCCACCCAACCTGCCCTTGAACACTTCCAGGGATGGGGCAGCCACAGCTTCTCTGGGCAACCTGGGCCAGGCTCTCACCACCCTCACAGGAAATAATTTCCTCCTAATGTCTCACCTAAATCTCTGCTCTTTTACCTTGAAACCCTTCCCCCTCAGCCCATCCCTCCCTGCCCTTGTCCAAAGTCCCTCCCCAGCTTTCCTGGAGCCCCTTCAGGCACTGGAAGGTGCTGGAAGGTCTCCCTGGAGCCTTCTCTTCTCCAGGCTCAACACCCCCAACTCTCCCAGCCTGTCTCCAGAGCAGAGCTGCTCCAGCCCTCCCATCATCTCCGTGGCCTCCTCTGGACTGTCTCCAACAGCTCCATGTCCTTCTTGTGTTGGGGACCCCAGAACTGGACTGCAGGAAGGGTCTCAAAATAAGTTTCTGCAAACAATGATGTTTTGTTTTGTTTGTGTTTTTTTTCCTTTGGTAAATTTTCTGGCCCAGGGGAAGGTCAAGGTGGTATCTGAGAACTACACAACCAGCTATACCTGCCCCTCTCCCGGCTACGACTGCCACGTCGCCCTGAGCAGAACCACACCATCCAACACCAGCCACTTCCAGGCCTTCGAGCAGAGCCAGGTATGGGGTGTGCAGCGGGCCTGTGCTGGCTTGCAGGCTGCAGGGCAGCACGGCGCTGGCCCAGGTGCCCGCCTCACTCCTCACTTCGGTCGTTTCCATCCCTGTTTCCCAGTATTACGTGTACGAGGTGTCGGGTGGTGGCGCTGCCCAGCGGCCCCGGCAGATCTGCCCCTACATGGTCATCGCCTGCCAGTACAGGGAGCCCAAGGAAATGCCTGTCTTGGCCATAGAGAGCCTGTAAGCAACTTGCTGTCGTTCCAAAGCACCCAGTCACTTTTGTAAGCTGTCTTTCCATTTCCCGTTGCTAAATATTCCTCTTTTTTCTCCCTTTTGTTTTTTTGCTAGACCCGAGCTCAATCACAAAGGTAGGAGCATCTGGTGTCTGGGGATTTTTTTAAATAAATGTCCTTTTCTCTGTTTGCCCTCCTCCTCTCTTGTGCTTTCTCTGAGCTGTTCTCCCTTCTGCCTGTAGCTCTGTACTGTCCATGGAGGGGACAGCTCTCCATCCAGGGCCAGCTCCTGTGCAACATTGCCCTCAGGACCCCATACAGCTCCACGATTCCAGCCCAGCTGTAAGTTGCCCCTTTCTTTTCTTCTTTCTGTGCAGTTGTTGGAGGGTGAAGCTTTACACTTCTGGGTGTCTGTGTACCAGTGAAAGCCACTTTTGTCTCTCCTGCCCCTTTCCTTCACTCATCAACACCTTTTTCCACCTGTACCAACTTGCCACCTGCACTGATGGGGTGATCACCAATGTCAGAAGAGTGGTGCTTGGCAGCCAGTGGTGCAGTGTCACATCAACAGCTGGATGAGGACATGAGATCAGGCCCTGACCTGCAGCTGGAAGTGGCTGTACTTTGTAATTTCTTTTTAACTGCTTTGGGATGTTTATTCTAAATAATTTATTCCTGCTTGGGATTTTCCTTCTTCTTGTGAGAAGTGGTGTTTCCTGATGGTGCAGGTACCATCAGCCAGTTGTGTTTACAGATCAGCCCGATGGCAAATAAAGTTTTGAGGTAATTAGCATTCAAAAAAAGAGATACTTAATATTTTCAGTAGTCAGGAGCCAACCAACAGGCAGCAGTTTGAAACAGCCAGTGACAATAGCCACCAGTCTAAGTGTTTGGAGGTGTTTACAAACAGGATCCTCAAATCAAGCAAGTGCTAAGTGAGTTGCACCCTCTCCAGAGCTTTCTCTGCTTTCACAGTGACAGGGCAACCAGGACTCTTTGCTGTGATTAATCCTGAGAGCTTCTTATGCTTGTGTTCTCACCATCTGCTGCTTTATCCCCACAGGCCTCCCAGCCTGGACATCAACCATGTCATGGGTTTGTCTGACTTGAAGAAAAAGCTCCCAGAAGCTGCATTTGGGAAAAGAAATTATATTGAGAATGAAGGTGAGTGCAAAACCCATCTGCTTGTGTTGTGCTGTGGGAATTGCCACAGGTGGAAGAGCTCAGCTCCACGTAGCACTGGGTCCTGTCTTGAAGGGTGGCTGATTGTAGATAAGCAAGGAATCATTGTCATCCAACAGTTTGGGTTGGAAGGGACCTTAAAGATCATCTAGTTCCAACCCCCCTGCATGGGCAGGGACACCTCCCACCAGACCAAGTTGCTCCAAGCCCCATCCAACCTGCCCTTCAACACTGCCAGGGATGGGGCAGCCACAGCTTCTCTGGGCAGCCTGGGCCAGGCTCTCACCACCCTCACAACAAAGAATTTCTTCCTAATATTTAATCTCAATCTAACCAAGGAAAAATGTCAGGGCAGCACAGGGATGTTTTCCTGTCCACAGTTCATATGGTTTCCTGGTGTGATCTCATCCTCTTCCCAAAGCAGCCCTTTAATCAGCCTGTTTCTGGGACAGGACAGAGTGAGAGACCCTGTTTTGGGACCTGGGCTCTCATCTTGGAATGTTGGATGGGGCTTGGAGCAACCTGGTCAAGTGGGAGAGTTGTCAGTGGTTCAACAGGAGGTGTCCCTGCCCATGCAGGGGGGTTGGAGCTAGATGATCTTGAAGGTCCCTTCCAACCCAAACCATTCCATGATCCTGTGAGAAGCTGCACATGGAGAGCTCTGGATGTGATTTGCAGAAGCTCCAGGTGCATTTCCATGTCATCTTGCAGCAATATAAGTGTCAGGTGGTGCAGTGTTGCCTCCCACCTGTGTGTCAGCTCTGCTGGGCCATGTTGGGGCTGACATGCAGCCTGGTTTGGGGGTCAGCATTCAGGTCATGGTGCAGATGGACACAGGATAGTGCCAGGGGCAGGGGAGGAGGCAGGAGAATTTAAGGAGGCCACAGCAATGCTTGATGAAGATGCTGTGAAGCCACAGTCCTCAGATCAGCTGGTGAAAGAGAGGAAGTTCTTGAACAGAAGAATTTTTCTGTGAAATTCAGAGGAGTTAGGTCAGTCCAAGATCTTGCCTTTGTTTAACTCCTTTGGGGATCAGAGTGTGGAATAAGGATGCTCCATAGGAGGGGAGAAGATGGCATGTTAGAGTGAGGTGTTCCCCTCAGAGAGGCTCCCTGCTTCTGTTGAAGCCCACAGCATTGGTTCAATTGCTTGTGTTAGCTGCAGAGATAAGATAGGAAACACCCCCTGTGAGCCATGGGCTGAAGAGGAAACTCACTGTGATAAAAATGCATAAATCAGACAAGGAAATCTTGATAAGATTTTTTTTTTTTAAAACTCAGTGCTTCCACCAATTGCACACCCATCTTCTTGGCACAGGAGACTTTTTTGTGCAGAGTTCCTGCAAGAGGCACTGTATTTCTACATCAGACTCTCTCTCTTTTTTGTCCACAGTCTGCTTTCAGGGGGTTTACTTCAGTCTGTATGAAGTAGAAATAGCAAATAAGGATCAATACAAAATGGATCAGTTAGTTGAGAGTCTGAAGGAAAAGGACTTGGTAAGTAGTTTAAAACATTGTAATCTGGGGGGGGGGGGGAAAAAGTGGCCTTTTAAATGATCTCTTGAAACTTGCAGTAACATCATTCACAGATAATGCACAATTGAATTAATTCCTAAGTACTATTTTTCCTGCTTTGTTATTCTCAAACATAGTTTAGTCTTTCTGTGTATAAACTGTTCACTGAAGATTCCCCACCCTGAGCTTAGAACTGATCTCTGTGTGCCCTGCTGAGCAGAAGGTATTAACTCAGGCAGACCTCTTCTCCTGCTGTCTTTATGCCAGATGAGATTATTTTATTCTCTTTATTAATGATCTTCCCCCTTGAATTGCAAACAGCGTGGTGGACAAGGATTGCAAGGGGAAATGACATCCTAAGAAAGCAGTAGCCAAGTGCCCCACTGCCAAAATGATCATTACTAAACAAAAGGCATAAGTTGTTGGGTCCCTCGTGACTGAAAAATAGTCCCCACTCAGCTAGATCCTCACAGTTATGCTGCTGAAACCTCATGGGCTTCTGGGAGGTCTGAAGATGTTATTTATCCTTCTTTTTTAATGAGGAATTTCCCTTGTGATATATTATCTGATCAGGCTTTTTTCCCAGCACACCAGGGTCTTTTTTGTTCCCCATGGGATTGTCACGTCTCCCTGTGACTCCGAGGGATGAACCTCACCCCTGTGGAGCACAGCACCTGCATCTCTGCTGGGATTTGTGGTTGGCTTGGGTTTGGCTTTGCTGCTGCTGGTTGCTCTCTCACATCTGATGCTCCCTGTAGATTCAGGGTTGTAGATTCAGGGTTGTAAATTCTGGGATGCAAACTCCTGGCTGGCTGGGCACGTCCTCCCCTCACTCCCAGTTGGCAGCAGCCCATGAATTGCCTGGAAGGGCTGTTGCTTTGTGGCACTGCTGAGGAGCTGCCCATTCCCACATGTAACCTACCAGAGCAAGTGTTTGTTGTGGATCCCTGTCAGAAAAGCACTTGGACTCCCTAAAGTATTCACAGAATCACAGAATCAACCTGTTTGGAAAAGACCTTGAAGATCATCAAGTCCAACCATAACCTAGATCCACCCAGCATAACCTTTATCTACCCGTTAATGCTCAAATCCTGTCCCTAAGCACCACATCTATGTTTCTTTTAAACACTTCCAGGAATGGTGACTCCACCACCTCTCTGGGCAGCCTGTTCCACTGTCCAACCACTCTTTCAGTAAAGAAATTCTCTCTCATATCCAGCCTAAACCTCCCCTGGTGCAACTTCAGGCCATTCCCTCTTGTCCTGTCATTATTCACTGGAGAGAAGAGACCAACTCCCACCTCCCTACAACCTCCTTTCAGGTAGTTGTAGAGAGCAATGAGGTCACCCCTCAGCCTCCTCTTCTCCAAACTAAGCAACCCCAGTTCCCTCAGCCTCTCCTCGTAGGACTTGTCCTCCAGGCCTTTCACCAGCCTGGTAGCTCTTCTCTGGACATGCTCCAGCAACTTGACATCCTTCTTGTAGTGAGGGGCCCAGAACTGGACACAGTACTCAAGGTGTGGCCTCACCAGTGCTGAGTACAGAGGCACAATCACCTCTCTACTCCTGCTGGCCACACTATTCCTGATGAAGGCCAGGATGCCATTGGCCTTCTTGGCCACCTGGGCACACTGCTGGCTCATGTTAAGTTGGCTGTCAACCAGCACCCCCAGGTCCTTCTCCACCCTGGAGCTTTCCAACCACTCCTCCCCAAGGCTGTAGCTTTGCATGGGGTTGTTGTGACCCAAGTTCAGGACCTGGCACTTGGCCTTGTTAAACCTCATCCAATTGGCCTGGGCCCATCGATCCAGCCTGTCCAGGTCTCTCTGCAGAGCCTTCCTACCCTCAACCAAATCAACACTTCCACCCAGTTTAGTGTCATCTGCAAACTTACTTAGGAAGGACTCAATTCCCTCATCCAGATCATTAATAAAGATCTTGAACAGGTCTGGACCCAAAACTGAGCCCTGGGAGATGCCACTGGTGACTGGCCACCAACTGGATCCAACCCTGTTCACAACTCTCTGGGCTCAGCCAGCCAGTTTTTTACCCAGTGGAGGGTGCACCTGTCTGCTCCATGTGCTATTGATGAAGTGATCTTTTAATGATAACAACATGAGAAGAAGTAAAGGGGATAGCAAAGAGAATCTTAATGTCCCTTCACGTGCAGGTAACCCTGAACTGTGCAGCATCAGTTGGGCTTCTGGTTGGGGCACACATCTGTCCATGCTGCAGCTCATCTTGGGGTTCTCAGCATCGGGATCCATGGTGTGGCCAGCAGGAGCAGGAAAGGGATTGTCCCCCTGTGCTGGGCACTGGGGAGGGGACACCTCGAATCCTGGGGTCAGGTCTGGGCCCCTCAGGACAAGAAGGACATGGAGGGGCTGGAGCGTGTCCAGAGAAGGGCCACGGAGCTGGGGAAGGGGCTGGAGCAGAAGGAGAAGGGTCTGGAGAACTTGTGAGGAGCAGCTGAGGGAGCTGGGGGTGTTGAGGCTGGAGCAAAGGAGGCTGAGGGGAGACCTTCTGGCTCTGCAAGTGCCTGAGAGGAGGTTGGAGCCAGGGGGGGTCGGTCTCTGCTCCCCAGGAACAAGCGACAGGACAAGAGGGAACGGCCTCAAGTTGTGCCAGGGGAGGTTGAGATTGGATCTGGGGAACAATTTCTTGCTGGCAAGGGTTGTCAGGCCCTGGCCCAGGCTGCCCAGGGCAGGGCTGGAGTCCCCATCCCTGGAGGGGTTCCAAGTCATGTAGATGTGGTGCTGAGGGACACGGGTCAGTGGTGGCCTTGGCAGGGCTGGGGGAATGGTTGGACTTGGTGATCGGAAAGGTCTTCCAACCGAAACAATTCTGTGATCTGAAGGGACACAAGCTTGTCTGTGCTGTCCCTTTTTTCTTCTCCTGTTCTCACCAATAAGAGGTATTTTAATCAATACTTTACAGAGTCTCTCTTTGGATTGACTGGTCCATGGGTGAATCCACTTTGGTGGCAGCTCCCAAAATGTGTGAATTAAAATGCTCTTCATCTCCATTCCCTGTCAGTGGTGCACAGGCCAGGCACCCCCTTTGTGCAGGGCCCAAGTGAGAATGAAAGGGTGGTTGGGGTTAGGTGGGGTTGCCTGAGGCCTGTGCTCCTCTGGGTGCTGGGTGACAGCTCTCAGCTGGGTGTCAGGTGGCTGCTGCCTCATGGCTTGAGTTTCCTCCTCAGCTGCCTGAAAATCATCCTGTTGGTGAGGAACCACAGCTGTTTCCTTGAGCTGGGTTCATGCAGCAGAGATGCTGCCTCTTCTCCCTCCTGCCCTGCTGGCCTGAATCAACCAAAGCAAGGAGCTACTGGTCTGAATAGTGAATATGACACTGAAATAGTTCAGCATTTCTAAAGTTGTTCTGTTGTCCCAGAGAAATGAGGCTGTGGGCGTTGGTCCAACCCTCTGTTCTGTCTGAATGTGTTGAATGGGGTCAGTGAAGTTTCACAGAGCGTTTGAAGGCCCGGGGGTTACTCAGTTCCTGTGAGTTTCCTGAAAAGATGTGTCTGCCTGGAAGAAAGAGATCCAAGTGAGTCCCCACAGAGGGAGAGGCAGGCCAAGCCAAGCTCTGCGATGAGACCAACACCCAAACACGAGAAAAGCCTCCATAAATGTACAGATGTTTTTAGACATGCAGTCATCCAGCTTTGAGACAGAGTCTCTTAGACTCAGCAACTGTTTTTCATGTAGTCATTGATACTGATGCTGCTAGAAAGCAAGCTGCATGGCCTGGACTTCAGTCAGGCTGGAACAGTCCCTTGTGTTTTGTCAGATGTTGGTGTCCAGATTTGCTTTCCTTGCTGGGAAAACCTCCTACTGGGACTACAGAAAGCAATTCCTGGCTTAGGTGCCCAGGAGCTTTTGAACTGAAGAGGCTAAAATCATTAACCTTGTTCATGAATTACAGCCAGTTTGGCTGAGCAGTTTTATTTTTTAAGGAACAGATGGCAGGAATCTGAGAGCTGAATGCCAACAGTTGACCCAAGTGGCATGGACCAAACAGTGTCCTCCTGAACAGAGGTGGTGTTGGCACACCTTCTCTGGCAATCAGTGCTTGTTGATAGTCCTGCTGAGCAATATAAAGTGTGCTGAGGAGGAAAGGGAGTGGTTGCTCTAACTTTGTGTTTGGTGTAGGCCATCATCAAATATTTACAAGACCAAGGAGTCCTTATCCTCCTCACGTCCTCTGCCCTGGCACGAGATGATGGTAAGACGTGGCTCCATAAAAACCAATATTTGTGCTTCAACATACTGCTCTGTTTTAGAGTCAGAGGGGGGGGGTACCCTCAGCCTGAACAAAACCTGTTGCTTTCTTTCCTAGGGTTTGACCCCCAGGAGCCTGTCAGCCTCCTGGCCCTGTTCCTGTTCACCTCCTCCCGGTCGATGTGCCTGAGAGGTAGGGAGATCCCCTTGGCTGGCTCCAGACACTGTTTTGGGTCTGGGGTCCTCACCAGAGCATCCTCACAGACACATTTCTCTTGATGAGCTGATTTCTCTGCTCAGAACCACCTACATCTTTAGCACAAAGGGTGTTAAAAGAGGAGAGAAAAGTCTCAACTCCCTATCTATGCTGCATTTTAAGATGAGTTAAACCAGGTCTACGTGTCTCTCCCCTTCACTTACACATCCTTGCCCCTTTGCAAGAAGTTGATGTGAGTGGAAAAGAATTACTTTTCTCCCTCTCAGTTAGTTTTCAGCAGCATCCACTCCCTGAACTGTCTTGTATGTGTGCAAAGGAGTCTTGACTTACATTCCTAAAGGTGCCCTGGAGCTCAGCTGTCTTGTGTGACCTCTCAGCTGTGGGATCTGGCAACGCTGGCAGCAGAGCTGTGCTGACCAGTCAGGGCATGTGGTGGGTGAGGGAGGCAGGGAGGTGTTGGGCAGAGCTGCCACACTTTGCTGCTATCAAGGTGAGTCATGGCTCTGGGGCCTGGGAGGTGAATCCAGGCTGTTTGCAGCCCCAAAACTTGCTGCTTTTTCAGGCAGAACGAACACAGAGGCCCTGAATAAAATAAAGGTGGCACAGTTAGAACCTCCAGATCTTGAAATAAGAATGAGCTTCAGCTTCTGTTGGATTTGCCTCTGATTTCAGCTCTATCTGTTGGCTTTCTGCTGCCCTGGCTCTGTGGAAATACACTGTCATTTCCTCTTGTGGACGTAAAGATAGTGCCTGCTCTGCCTCCCCTGGACAGCTTCACCCACACACCTCTCCCTGCAACCCCTCCAACCAGTCACATTTCCAGCCTTGCAGATCCCCAAGCAAACACAAACAGGGGCCTTTTGCTCTGCATAACTTCTGGCTTGCTTTTTGTTGAGTCATCCTAGGGACAAGCCAAGAGCCTGGCTGTGTCAGCACACGCTGGTATTTCGGCCCCACCTCTGTGTGAGGGATGGCTGGCATTGCCCCTGGAGCTGCACAGGACGTGCCCATCTCCCCTGCCTGGAAGAGACAATCAGAAGAGGAGCCCACAGGACCAACCAGCCCATCCGAGCATGGTTTGCTTTGGCTTTTTTGGTGTTTAATCTCCAGCTAGAAACTTTCTCCTTCAGGATCCTCCTACAAAGTGGGCTTGTAAGTGGGGTGAAGACTTGGCAGTGCAGGGTGTGAATGTCTCTGGTGCCTGAATTCAGTCAGCCTCACTTTAAGGACGTGCTGCTGGTGGGTGTGGTAGCGTGGCAAGTTTTCTAGTTTCTTTTTGAGGTGTTGGAGAGAGACAGGCTTCTCCAGAAGCAGACTGAAGATCCCAAGCACCAGGTCAAACCTGGGATCAGTAGGTTGTTGCTGTCCTGCCTGAAGTTGGGTGAGGTGAAGGGGAAAAACGAATGGAGACCAGTCTGGAGGTGGGAACTGGCCACCCAGACATGGAGATCCTGCTAACCTGCCCTGCAACAGGCAGAAAATACCCTCCAGAGTTTGGTCTTGAAAGGCTGACCATGAGCTCTCTGCTCTGGGGAAGAGGGACACAGTGCAAGGAGGTGTTTATCTTGAAGAGGATTATTGTGGAAGGAGGTGCTGGAGACAGGAGGGGACACCAGGCTTGAGGAGCATCCCAGACGTGCAAGCAGCTGGTTGGTAGGAAGGTTTGGGCCTGTAGCAGACGTTGCTTGTGGCTGGTGTTGATGCTAAAGAGGAGGCAAAGCCTGGGCAGCTGGAGAGCAGCTGGAGGGAGGTGCAGAGGCAGGGGGAGAGGATAACGTCGAGCCGACGCTGCGTGTTGTTCCGTGCCATGAACATTGATGGCTTCCAGATGTTTTCCCTCTGGTGCCAGCAGGACTGCTACACGTGCTCTTCCATTCCACCTACACGGGTGACGTTACCCCAGCCAGCCCTGACTGTCCCCTGGGTCCCAGACCTCTTCTCCCTGGGATTAAAAACCCGTTTTGCTTTAGGGCTTCTCCTTTCTCTGAAGATAAGCAGAGCTGTGCAGGGATTTGGAGTTGGAAAGGGATGGTCACCGACACGACAGGAGTGCAGGGGAGATGCCAAGAGAAAAGGAGAGTGAAGGAATGGATTTGAAGTCACTCAACTTGGACTCGAAGCATGAATAATGTTTCCCATTTTGAAACAACCAGCCTCTGAATGTGTTCCCTTCCTGTCCAGACAGCTGTCGGGAGGAATGTAGGGCAGGGTAACAAGCCTGCTGTGCAGACCTGCCGCGGCGTTCCCGAGCCAGCAGCGGAGGCAGGAGCTGGGAACCAGCTCACAGGGATTCCTGGGCTTGCCAGTAACAAGGACCAGCACTGCCAGTGCAAGGCAGGACCAATAGGGGAAGAGAATCCTGCATCTGGGAGTGGAAAAGAAACGCCTTGGCCTTGCTGGGAAGGGATGTGACAGGGAAGGGCACTGGGGTTGTCAGCCTGAGAAATCTTGGAGTCAGATCATAACATGTCGAGCCTGCAGGTGCCCAGAGCCAAGATCAGACTGTGGGGTTGCAGAGGATGAAGCTGGATATGTCTGACTTGTGTGGAAAGGGAGCTCCACGTATCCCACCAGCTCTCCAGGCATCTCCAGACACCAAGGGGACACTGCTGTGCCAAGCAGAGCCTTCTTCCACAGGGACATCTGGGAGGCTGGGCACCCTCGAGCCTTGGGACTCGTTCATGTTACAGAATCACAGAATCATTCTGGTTGGAAAAGACCTGTAAGATCATCGTGTCCAACCATTAACAGGGATCAACATGGACCTCAACTTGGATGCTACCGTGTGCTGTCCATGGGAGGGCGTTAGTCCTGCTGAAATGAGAAACACCAACTGTTTTCAGTAGGGTCAGCCCTTCAGCTTCAGAGAATCACCCAGGGGGTTATGTTCTTTATTTATATGGTCCCCAGGTCTGGTTGGGGAAGTCTGTGTTCCCCATCCCACTCCAGAAGACTGGTGTGTCCACCCACACTGACAACAGGCAGAGATGGAGCTGCTGGGAGTTGCATCTGAACAGGGACAAGACCGACACAAGTGGTGTGAAAGTGATGCTAGTCTAAACACCCTGCATGGACAACCCTAAATTTAAACAGCTTTTTTTAAAAAAAGAACCAACCAACAACAAAACCCATGTGTTTTCAGAGCTCTACCTGTCCTAAATGTTGGATTTAGAAAGAATTGCTGGAGTGAAGGGATTTAGACCACGAAGTGTGCAGTCTCACCCTGTGAGCTGCTGCAGAACAGGGCTAGCTGATACAGCAGCAGCCTTTCATCTTCCTTTAATCCCTTTTTGACTCCCACGTGCAATTCTTTTTTCCCTTCAGCAGTTACAAGCATCCAGCCAGCCAGGACATGGCCCCTGGGGGTGGCTTTTTTGTAGGTTGGCTTCTGGGGCTTTTTCCTAGCTTTCATATTCTCTTAGCATGTAACGGGGAGGTGACTCAGGGAATTTAATCCTTTTTTAATATGAGTAAAATTCTGTTCCTTTCACAGTTGAGAAGCATGATCCAAAAGATGAAAGGGAAGAGAGTGACATCTCACTAAAAATAGCCTCCGTTTTGCCTGGACTTCACTATGCCTTACAGAAAGCCACCAGTTCTTCATGGGGGGACCCAGCTGGGACCAGTGTATGTATCAAACAGCACTTCCAGGAGTACACAAAGCTTCATCAAAATCCACAGCCCACCTCTGACCAAACCAACACAGTTCCCCTTTCTCCTCTTCTCTCACCAACTGAGGATGAATGTACTAATGACTTCCAGAAATGCTCCTTCTCCCAGCTGCAGCGTTACCTCTCCCATCCCAGCAGCTACACTCTGGAAATGTCAGCAGCCTTAGAATGTTTGAGTGGTGCTGTTCAGTCTCTTTGCTGCAACCCAGAGGCTGGTTGTGAGGTGGACTTCTCTCCAGCTGTGCCACCAGACCTGATTCCTCCCAACACAGCAGCAGAAACACACGTTGAAAGTCAAAACCCAAAGCCCACAGTGGGGCTGGACCAGAGTGGTGAAGGACCCACAAAAGACATCAACTTGTCCAGCAAGCTATGGGTGCAGCAGAGCAGGAGGAAATCCAGTCGAGCTGTTGTCACCAGCACCAGGAAGAAATGGTCACCCCTCAAGATGCAAATGCATCCTGTGGGGGACAGCAGCAGGAACAGGAAGGCAACCAAGAAGAAAATCAACATTGCTTTCTCTTTTCCCAAAAAGCCAGGGCTCACGGCCACTTCCAACGAGCCCATGCTTAAATTAGCCAATTTGCAGTTTCCACACAGAAGGAAAAGAGGTAAGTGCTATATAAATGAGACTGAATTCCTCCTTCTCTGGGCTATCCAGGCAGGATACTAAGGGTTCTCTAGGATCCATGTCCTCTTGTCATTTTCCCAGGTTCCCAGAGCAACCAGACACCTCCTGAGAGCATCCAAATAGGTCTGTGAGGATGTCTCCATAGTCTCTTGTTCAACCTGAGAAGGAGGCCAGGGCTATGACAGGGGATTTGAGTGAAGGTGCCTGAAATCTGGTCCACTGGTCCATGCTGTTGCCTTCCTTCACTTATAGGTGACTGTGCACAGGGACATCAGCCAGGTCATGGTTATTGCATCCCATGTCCATGGCATGTTGATGGATGAGGCAAAGAGCAGTTGCCCAAGCCATGGTCATTACAGGCTGCCTAGATAACCACCTACCCTACATGGTCACCTTGTGACTCCCTGAGAGTCAACTTCCCTGCTGTGGCCTTGAGGAAGCAAGAAGTGTGAGACTGATCATGCCCAACTTACCCTTCTGAAGCTGGTACCTGACCTGAGCTCCTCACTTGAGGTGTCTCAATGGCACAAATTTTCCTCTGAAGGCTCCTTTCTCACTGCTGAGGACAGGGTGAGCCTTTTGAGCCAGCCTGAGCCTCCCCCTGATCTGTTAGAGACACTGGGTGTCTGCCCACCTTGGGCTGGAGTCAGCTCCACTTCACAGTCCCATCAGGCTCTGTCCTGGGGCACCTCAGGCCTGAGTGAGGTTGCTGATGGATCTGGGAGAGGTTCTTGCATGCCTCTTGGAGAAGTAAATAAGTACCCTCAGGGCACAAGTGTGCCAGGCAGACATCAGAGTGACTTATCCCCACCTACTCTAGGTCAGGAAAGCAGGCTTTTAATTAGCTTAACAAGTGATGATTAATTTTAATAACTGCTTACTGATCATTTGTAAGATCAGATGCATAAATCAAGTCATTGAAGACTACTCTGATGCTGCCAATCACTTCTAGAGCAGTCCTTCCACACTCCTTAACTGGATATTTTGCAATATCCAGGATGGCTCCATGTCCAGATGGAGATGAGTGACAAGTGGTGTCCCTCAGGGGTCTATCTTGGGACCAGTAATGTTTAATATCTTCACCAATGAAGTAGGCAGTGGGGTTGAGTGCAGCCTCTGCAGGTTTGCAGTTGACACCAAGTTGAGTGGTGCAGTTGACGTGCCTGAGGAACAGGATGCCATCCAGAGGGACCTGGACAAGCTGGAGAAGTGGGCCTGTGTGAACCTCATGAGGTTCAACAAGGCCAAGTGCAAGGTCCTGCACCTGGGTCGGGGCAATCCCCACCCAGTATCAACACAGGCTGGGGAACGAAGGGATTGAGAGCAGCCCTGAGGAGAAGGGACTGGGGGTACTCATGGATGAAAAGCTGGACATGAGCTGACAATGTGCTGGAGCCCAGAAACCACCCGTGTTCTGGGCTGCATCCCCAGCAGTGTGACCAGCAGGGTCAGGGAGGGGATTGTCCCCCTCTGCTCTGCTCTGCTGAGACCCCCCTGCAGGGCTGGGGCCACCTCTGGGGTCCCCAAAACCAGAAGGACATGGAGCTGTTGGAGAGAGTCCAGAGGAGGCCCCAGAGATGATGGGAGGGCTGGAGCAGCTCTGCTCTGGAGACAGGCTGGGAGAGTTGGGGGTGTTGAGCCTGGAGAAGAGAAGGCTCCAGGGAGACTGTCACCTTTCAATGCTTAAAGGAAGCCTGTAAGAAAGATGGGGACACGTTTTGTAGTGGGGCTGTAGCAATAGGACAAGGGGTGATGGTTTTAAACAAAAAAGGGGAGATTTGAACTTGACATAAGGAAGAAATTTTTTTACAATGAGGGTGGTGAGAGCCTGGCCCAGGTTGCCCAGAGAAGCTGTGGCTGCCCCATCCCTGGCAGTGTTGAAGGGCAGATTGGATGGGGCTTGGAGAAACCTGGTGTAGTGGGAGATGTCCCTGCCCACAGAGGTGGAGGTTGGAACTAGATGATCTTGAAGGTCCCTTCCAACCCAAACCCTTCCATGATTCTGTGATTCAATTACTCCTTTTTAATCTGAATGTCTCAACCCAAAACAAACGCCCTCCCTTTTCCTTGTCCCAGGTGCAGAGGTCCTGTCTGCAGAATTTGTGCACAAAACCCAGTCTGAACCTGTCCAGAAGGAAACCTCAGCTCCTGATAATCCTGGCTTGGAAACAAAGAGACTAAAGGTACTGAAGAACCCAGACATGAAAAAGGTTCCTGTTGCTGAGCCCGTCATGAAGCCACTGAAAAGTAAGATGCTACAAAGCGTGGCTCACAGCTCATCAAACCCTCAACCCAAAAAGCAAGCAGGAAGTGGTAAGAGCTCTGTTCCCTGTGCAAATCTCCCCTTTAAAAGCTGAACCATCAAACATCCCTGTGAGGTCATGACCAGGTGGTAGTAACAGCAAGTTCAGCAGCAACCAAAGGACCTTAAGACCTTCAGTGCTGAGGGGCTGGGTTGGGATCTGGGCCCCTGCTGCCCCACAGCCTGCAGGCTCCCAGGGACATGCTCGTGGGGTAAAACATGAAGGTGACTGAAAATCACCACTTTCATGTGTACAAACCACACTGGCTCACAGAGAATCATTTGGGTTGGAAAAGACCTCTATGATCATCAAGTCCAACTATCAACCCAATTCCACCATGTCCACTAAACCATGTCCTCAAGTGCCACATCTACATGTCTTTTAAACATCTCCAGGGATGGTGACTCCACCACTGCCCCAGGCAGCCTGTTCCAGTGCTTGACCACTCTTTCAGTGAAGAAATTTTTCCTAATATGCAATCTAAATCTTCACTTCTGAACCCTTTCCTAAGCCTTCAGTTTGCACCCTTTGGGAACTGCTGGGATACTTTAAAATCCTTGATTTTTTAAAAACCTGAAGTCACTCATGGACAGAGCGTTCGAGTCTGCTGGTAGCCAGGGTCTGCCTTGATTTTTTTTTTTAGTCTGTTAGACTGTAAATCTGGTTCTTTTTAGAAAAGTCAAATTGTTGCAGCCTTTGCAGACAGGCTGCAGCAGATTTTAGAGGCAGCCCCTCAAGTGTAGTGTCTGCAGGGGCTGGCTGGGAGAGGCTGCTCTTAAACCAAGAGCCAGTGTTCCAGTGCCAAAATAAATGGTGGAACAGGAGAGTCATTTGCTGTTAATGTGTCATTTTTCCTCACACTCACCCTTTGATGTCCATTTTTGGATCTGTCTCTAGTCTTTCTTTTTTCCCCTTCCTGGTGAAGACTGGTTTGAAGACTGGTTTGGCCACCTCAGCTCAGTTTATCTCCTTTCCTTGATCTTTTCTTGCCATATGTTCCTGAAATGGGGCACTTTTGATCAGCATGCAAGTGTCCAAAGCCACCCCTTGTTGCCCTTGGCAGGTGGGGGTTCCCACAGCAGATCCACCAGTGCTCTCACACAGGCAAGGTGTCAGATGGGTCCTGCTGAATGCCAGGATCTGCCAAAAATGCAAAATAAGAGTGTTTAGCATTAAGAAATACTCAATTTATGTCTCTTACTATGCAGTTCTCCAAGAAATTAAATGTAACACGTAGGACTTCAGCAGAGATGTGATTTAATAAGGTTTTCCTTGAAGAGAGATTTTGGTGGTGGTTTTAAGTAGAAGGCATTAACCTTGTTTAGTGACATTACACTGGTTTTATGAACATGGGCCGTGGTGAGGGGCATTTTTAATGCTGAAAACTAAATGAACACTTATTTCTTGTGCTCTGGCTGCCTTTGGGAGCCCCCAGGTTTCTGAGTGTGCTCCGAGTTACAGCTCAAGGGCAGGTTTTGCTCTTGGGAGGATGTGCAGGGGGAAGCCTGAGGGCAGGGTGGCTTTTCTCTGTTCTACAGGGGTTTCTTTTCTTGTAACTGTGGATTACTGAAAGCACAGCACAGGGCTTGTCTGAGAACATTGCAAATACCCAAAACTAGAAGAAAAATTGAAGCGAAATAAAAAGGATTAAGGGAACACCTAAAATATCTCAGCTTGTATTTATGTGGCCAAACTACTCCCTGCACAGAGGCCAAGGGTGATGTGTTCACGCTGGATCCTGTGCCTTTTATTGCTCAGAATAAACCCCATTCCTGAAGTCACTTAAATCCCAACTCTGGAGCTTTTTGTAGCAGCCGTGGAGGTGGCTTTGGAGCATGAGCATGGAAGTGGTTGGTTGGTTGGTTGGTTGGTTGGTTGGTTGTTTTTTAAAGGTGCAAATTCCATGTTGGAGAAACACCTTTTTCCTGCCGAACTGAAAGCCTGCTTTGAACCCCTTCCCCAGGCGAGTTGTGTGGCCTTCATTTCTTCTTGTCATAGTTTGGACCTAACCAACAACAGAGGACCAGCCAGTTGGCCTCTCACTCACGCCCCCCCCAGCCCACCTCTGTGGGTTGAGGAGGACAAAAGCCAACGAGAAGCCGGTGGGTCAAGACAAAGACAGTGAGGGTCCACTCACCAGTTACAGTCACGGGCAAAACAGACTCAGCTTGGGGAAAAAATACTAATTTAATTTATCATTAATCAGATGCACACGGGACAGACAATACGAAAACCAGAGCTTAAATACGTGACCCCACCCCTCCCTTCTTCCCGGGCCCAAATGAGTTTGTTCCCAGTTTCTCTCCCTCCTTCCCCCCAGCGGCACAGGGGGATGGGGATGGGGTTTAGAGTCACTTCACAGTCTGGTGGTTCCTGCTGCTCCTTCCTCTTCAGGAAGGATTTCTCATAATCCTCCCCTGCTTCCCCATGGGGTCCCTCCCATGGGAGAGAGTCCTTCATGAACCTCTTCTTCATGAGTCCTTCCCACGAGGTGCAGTCCCTCAGGAGCGTGGGCTTCCCAGAGTGAGGGGCTGCTTCAGGAGCAGTCACCTCTCCTGACCTGGGGTCCTCCACGGCTGCAGGTCCAAGTCCACAGGCTGCAGGTCCACATCTGCCCCACCGTGCTCCTTCAGGGGATGCTCCACCCTGCTCCTCCATGGGTTTCAGGGGGACAGCCTGCCTTCTCACCACAGGCTGCAGGGGAACTTCTGCTCGGGCACCTCCTCCCTCTCCTTCCTCAAGGACTCTTGGTGTCCCTCTGCTCTCCACCTCTGCTCTTCCCTTCCCCCTCTGCTTCCAGGTCTTGTATCAGTTCCTTCATATGTTAATCGCAGAGGCGCGTCCCTTTTCTTCTCTAATGGCTCGAGAAGTGGCTGCATTGACTTCGAAGCTGCAGGAGCTTTCAACAGCTTCTTACAGGGCCCCTCCCCCTCTACCAGGCCCTCTCCACAACCTAAAGCAGCACAATTCTCTGACTTGATCTTTTGATTTTCTCCACGCAGAGTGGAAGGAGCCGTTGCCCATCCTATCGAGCGAAGTTTCTTCCCAGCTCCAGGGAGCAGACAGCCAAACCCATGAGGTTTGCCCAGGCGGGGTCGCCGCTCTCGGGTTTGATGTGAAGGGGAACAACTACGAATCCCACGCCCTCAACTTGCTGGCTGATCTGGCTCTGGGTTCTTGTATTCCTCCGTTTACCCCCAGGGACAGCGGGATGTCCTGCAGCCACTCCAGCGACTCTGCAAAGGAGCAGCAGAGTCACCGCAAGCACAGATCCTTCTATGTCGCCTCCGACCACGAATACCACAGGATGAACAAGCTTCCAAAGAGAGCCACCTCTCCTAGCAAAGCATCAACCAACCAGAAGCTTCCTCCTGCTGAAAAAACAGGCTTAAGTGGCTTGGCTACTATTCCCAGGGAAAAAAGCCCTGGGATTTTCAGCAGGAAGAACACCGTGAGCCCCAGCCCTGCAAAACCCCTTGTGTTGCCTCCAGGAGAGACTCAAGAAGCTGCCGAGGTGAACAAACACTCCTTCATTTCTGCTGAGCACTCCTATGCCTCGCAGATGCCTGAACACTCAAAGAAGCACTCGTATCCCAGAGCTGCCCCCTACCCTGGACCAGCACCCTCCAGAAACGACACAAGGAACACCCGAGCAGGACCTTTGGTTGGGAAGGTCCTGCCTTTCCGCCACCAGCAGAACATCACCCACCACCAACGGCCCTTGGAGGCCCTGGCAAGGCGCGGGAGCAGCCTGCTCTCCTCCAGGCTGAAGGAGGACTTCACCAAGTCCCACACAGTCAATGTGTGTGGTGAGTCCCTGAAGGTGACCTGCCATTGGGAGGGAGAGTACCTCTTCAATCTGGACAGCAGGTACACCAATGATGCCCTGGAGAAAACCATCATCCGTGCCCTTCACGGGTAAGTCAGTCTGGAAGGCCATCTGCTGGGGACATCTGCTGGATGTCTGGAGTGCTTTAGGAAAGGGCTTTCTTTGCTCTTCTTTGCTTTGCTTTGCATGGTAGTTGCCTTTGTCCCCGTGCTCAGTTGCAGGGTTTTGCTGTGTTAAAACTGGTGGGTCTTTGCAGAGAAAGGCTTGGGGGTGTTGGAGCCAGCACCATGTACTGGAGCTCAGAAACCACCTGTGTCCTGGGCTGTCACCAGCAGTGTGACCAGCAGGGCCAGGGAGGGGATTGTCCCCTTTACTCTGCTCTGGTGAGACCCCCCTGCAGGGCTGGGGCCACCTCTGGGGTCCCTAAAACCAGAAGGACATGGAGCTGTTGGAGAGAGTCCAGAGGAGGCCCCAGAGATGATGGGAGGGCTGGAGCAGCTCTGCTCTGGAGACAGGCTGGGAGAGTTGGGGGTGTTCAGCCTGGAGAGGAGAAGGCTCCAGAAAGACCTTATTGTGGCCTTGACTTTTTATCAAGGCCTGTTGTGACAGAACAAGGAGCAACAGTTTTAAACCGAGAGAGGGAAGGTCTAGATTGGACATAACAAAGAGAATTTTTATACTGAGGGTGGTGAGAGCCTGGCCCAGGTTGCCCAGAGAAGCTGTGGCTGCCCCATCCCTGGCAGTGTTGAAGGGCAGGTTGGATGGGGCTTGGAGCAGCCTGGGCTGGTGGGAGGTGTCCCTGCACACGCAGGGGGGTTGGGCCTGGATGATCTTTAAGGTTCCTTCCAACCCAAATAATCCTGTGATTGCCACAGCTCTGCAGCTGGGATTGTTACCAGAGCCATGAACCCAAGTCCTCCTTTGCAGCCCTGAGTTTCTCTTTTTTTCACCGAGCTGGAAGCTGCACCACACGATCTGTGGGCATCTGCAGTCCCCTGCTTTGGGACTTACCACCCTGGCAAACCAGGAGGTGAGTTACCTTGTGCTAGTCCACCAGAGGGAGGATGAAGACATTTCAGGCTGTGTTTCCTTTTCCTTCCAGGCCCTGGGACCCTGATCTGCCTGACGACGTGGAAGAGATGAAGCTGATACTTCATATGTGGGTGGCTCTTTTCTACACAAAACCCAGCAAACTCCTGAGCAGCACGAGGAAGGTGGTGGAGCACAGCAACCCCGAGAAGTACGTCTCAATAAACACCACTGGGGACTGTCTTGAGCTGAGTGATGATGGTGAGGACTGGTTTGGGTTGGAGACATGTCCTGCAGACTCCCGGTCAGACCCTGACCAGACTCCCAGCAGCTCTCTGGTTTGCAGCACACAGGGACCTTTCCACCCAGAGGAGAGCCCTGCAGACTCTCAGACTGATGCTGATGGGACTCCTGGTGTTGTTGATAGCACGGTATCATCTTCTTCAGGGGAGCTTCCCTGTGGAGAGGAGGAGCCTTCCTCCACAAGCTGTCCTGAGAGCCTTTCCCTCACTGAACATGCTGATGAGAGCCTGGCTGTGAGAGACAGGCAGCCAGTGGTCAGTCCTGAGGAGCATGTGCATGATGTCTCAACCATCCCTGAGGTAAGAGCTTGAGGTTTTGGGTAATACGAGTCTAGGAGGCATGTGATGCATTTTGTGTTTAGAATCACTGAATGGTTTTGGTTGGAAAAGACCTTTCAGATCACCAAGTCCAACAGTTACACCAGCACTGCCAAGGCCACCACATCTCCAGGGCTTGGAAACCCCTCCAGGGATGGGGACTCCAGCCCTGCCCTGGGCAGCCTGGGCCAGGGCCTGACAACCCTTGCCAGCAAGAAATTGTTCCCCAGATCCAATCTCAACCTCCCCTGGCACAACTTGAGGCCGTTCCCTCTTGTCCTGTCGCTTGTTCCTGGGGAGCAGAGACCGACCCCCCCTGGCTCCAACCTCCTCTCAGGCACTTGCAGAGCCAGAAGGTCTCCCCTCAGCCTCCTTTGCTCCAGCCTCAACACCCCCAGCTCCCTCAGCTGCTCCTCACAAGTTCTCCAGACCCTTCTCCTTCTGCTCCAGCCCCTTCCCCAGCTCCGTGGCCCTTCTCTGGACACGCTCCAGCCCCTCCATGTCCTTCTTGTCCTGAGGGGCCCAGACCTGACCCCAGGATTCGAGGTGTCCCCTCCCCAGTGCCCAGCACAGGGGGACAATCCCTGCCCTGCTCCTGCTGGCCCGACCAGTGCTGACCCCAGCCAGGCTGCTGGTGGCCTTCTTGGCCCCCTGGGCACACACTGGCTCATGTTGAGCTGCTGTTGACCAACACTCTGAGGTCCTTTTCCCCTGGACACTTTCCAGCCACTCTGCCCCAAGCCTGGAGTGTTGCCTGGAGTTGTTGCTTGTAGGAGTAGCATCTTCGGAGAGGAGTGGAGTAGATGTCCCTGTGGGCTCTTAGAGCCAGGCAGTGGGTGTCCCCAAAGCAGGACAGAGAAGTGAAGATAGTCTGAGAGCTGGAGCAGCTCTGCTCTGGAGACAGGCTGGGAGAGTTGGGGGTGTTGAGCCTGGAGAAGAGAAGGCTCCAGGGAGACCTTGGAGCACCTTCCAGTGCCTGAAGGGGCTCCAGGAAAGCTGGGCAGGGACTTTGGACAAGGGCAGGGAGGGATGGGACGAGGGGGAATGATTTTAAGCTGAAAGAGGGGAGATTTAGGTTAGACATGAGGAAGAAATTCTTCCCCATGAGGGTAGGAAGGCACTGGAATAGGTTGCCCAGGGAGGCTGTGGCTGCCCCCTCCCTGGAGGTGTTCAAGGCCAGGTTGGATGAGGCTTGTGCAGCCTGGTCTGGTGGGAGGTGTCCCTGCTCATAGCAGGGGGGTTGGAACCTGAGGATCTTTAAGGTCCCTTCCAACCCAAACCATTCTGTGATTCTGTGCTGCACAGCATTCTGCTGCCCCAAGTGGCTGCCACATGCTCTAAAGTCACCATAAAAAAAGAAGCTTTCAGGCCTCAATCTGGTTTTGGGTGTCCTCTTGGGCTGATCCCTGGGTATCCCTGGGCTCTGGCACGAGCCACAGCTATCCCTGCCCAAGGGATCAGGGCCTGGACATGGAAGCTCTCCAGGGGGGAGGCATCCCAAAG